>OW799237.1:114537776-115737776 GCA_941918925.1 Phyto melanocephala | reverse complement strand
TCACTCTTAAGCTGAAATATGCTGGATGTTATGTGAAAGCGTGATATAGTTCTCCAAATATAACCGAAAAAGGTAATAAATAAATGCTTGCATAAAACAAATACTATACGCAAAGAAAAAACATGGTTGTGGTAATCATAATCAAAGGGCGACATAGTATAATTGCGCTCAAAACATATAATGGTGCACTTTATCATTATTATGTTCACCTAGGGAGGTAGGTAGGTAGGAAAGGGGGTGTTCAGGCAGCAAGAAATACCTTCAACACCCCCACTCGGAGACCAGCATGGTGCATGGTGTTCCCTTTGATAGAAGAAAATAGAGGAAAGAAATAGTACAAAAGAGAAATGAATAAAAGACTCGCTGAAAATCCATCGGGCCCTCACTGTCCATTTACAAGCCACCCGACCCCCTTGCTGAATTCAATGATGTTATCCAGTTTGCACACCAAGACATCACCCGTGAAATCATCGTGGAATCGTTTATAACCAACACTTAACCCTGTGGATCTGTAGTTTTGGGCAGTCAGAGACAACAATCCTGCAATTAGCATATTCTGACTAAGTATGAAATATAAAATGTTTGCTATTTCCTAAAACACATGGTATTTTAACAAAAACAAATGCCTACGCAAGATTCTAAGGGTGTATTTGAACTTAGCAATCTCCAACAACCTGCAACCATCAGGCGACTTAACAAACCAATATAAAGAGTGGAACAGACACAGTGAAGGCCGACCATCGCATACCGGGAAACGCCAAGTAGCAATTGAGGTGTGAAAGTTTAACTTCATTTGTAACAAAATTGAACATCGAACAAAAGAAAAATAAATATTGTAAGTAAATTGTATGCTATTTATTGTACTTCTTTTTTGAAATGCGCAACTTGTTTCGGCTCTATGATCCTGGCAGGAGTTGAAAGAAAGAAATTTTATCCTATTTATTGTACTAGCTTTTTAAAAATGCGGCTTTTTATATCAATATTTTTAAAATTTTATCGTTTATTTTAAATATTTTAATACTCTTGAAAATCTTTTTTAAGCAATTTTTAAGACAACGAAATTATAAGAAATTTCAAAGTTTAAAACAACCCTGACTCAAATCAAACTATTAGAAGAAAACAATAAATTGGATTAAAAAAAATCCAGCACAGCCGAATTATTTACTTTTAATCGAATTTTTTTTTTTTTCTATTTCTAAAACAAGAATTTATAAATATTTTGTTCTATACAGTTTTATAAATAGCTGCTATAAATGTCGTTAATAACGAACTTAAATGGTCGCCTACTTTAAAATAATTTGTCAGCCATTTGACGGCAAGAAACAAAGCCACATTTTTGGCTTAAAACAAGTTTCAATCACTTTTATTTTGTTTTAAACGATTTAGTTAAGAGCAAAAATTATGTGCATAATTAAATGTTATGTTTAGAAATCTTAAACATACTCGTATTTATAAATTATGTTTAATTTTAGAACATAATTAAAAGATGTATTTAGTAGAAATGTGTCTGATTCATAAACATTTATTTGCGACAACTTAATGGTAAAAATAGAAATGATGTAGAAGTATTCCATGCACGTGACATTTTATCGATGATAAATGAATTAAATTCATAAATGGGGACCTGTGGAAATTGTTTAAAATTATTTATTAATTATTAGTTAATTCAAAGTTTTTTTTTTTTTAACAATCAAAATTAAACAATTGGCAAATTCTCAAGGTATGCTAAGAAGCGTACCATTGCACATATAGGCCAAAGTCGATCAATTCACCGATTACTCGCTTAAAGCGCATCAAATTCTACATCACTAGACAAAACAATAAACATCAAATAGGTAACGGTGCTTTTGTAGTGACGCGTTGCAATTAAGCATTGTGAGAGAAAACGGAAAAAATTGGCGAAAAAACGCCAAAAAGTTTGCATAATTAAATCGTATATACCTCAAGTAATTTAGACAAAGTAATAAATCTAAACATGCAACCTTAAGCTCAGGTATATGTTGAACTGTTTTGTAACAAAAATTAGTTGTGGACGAAGATTTGTTTTTAATGTTTAAATTGGAAATGCAAAAAAAAAAAAAGGACTTCCCAGTTTAGTTAGATATAAAGTTATTAATTGGGCTCAATTAAGCAAAGATTCTTATTTTATTTGTAAATAAATGAGCGTTATTCTAGAAAAAGTAATTCTGCGTATCGGTGCACCTCAGAAGTTATGTACGACTTAGTAATAGCCTCACGCGTTGAGTTTACCAACAAAAAGTGATTTGCGTTTTTCTCAAATCTCATGGTTTGTTAGACGCATGTTCCATTTTAATTTTTATTTTAAATGTTTTAACGCACTCTATTTAAATTTTGGTAGAACAAGCACCTACAACTCCAATAATTTGGTTGAACATGCAGTTTGTTTTAAGAGCTACCCATTTTAAATTTAGTGTGTGTCATAATAATTCTTTCGTATGGGGTTACCCGTATCCCTGTCCTATGCCGCCAATAGAAGATTATGATTAGATCATAGTAAACTGAGGATCATACATTAAGTTTGAATGCTATGAAGGACCTCAGTCCAACGAGGGCGATTACGAATAATTGTGCGATGAGGATTGTCGCTAATGTAAATCGTTTTTTAGTCCATAGTGTAGTGGCGCAGAACTCAGTACAGGAAGCGATGCTGATTGGTAGCCATGATTTAACTAGAGACGAAAGGGAGGTCGAAGAGATACACGAAATAGTAGTGATCATCATCTTCTATATTTCCCTAACTATAGATCTTTGGCTGAAACTTTATTCTACTGCCTTGTGAAATTCACTCTAGTACGCTAGCTTTTCAGAGTGTAGCAAGAGTGATAACAGATCTGCTCATATTTTACTTAATAAATTCCAGAAATAATACTAACTATTGCAATCAACTTAGACCTAAAACATATGATCTCCGACCCTTTGAAGTAGAAAGACGATATAATAGCAAATGGTAAGACCTAAAGCGATTGCCTAAACTGCAGAAAAATCCTTAAAATGTTGTATTTCTGCCAGGGACTAAACAAGCAATACATATTTCATTTGGAGAAGAATGATTCGAAATCTCTAGTTTTCAAGTTTTTAGTTGTTTATTACAAATATTGTCGCAATTTACTAACATACCAACAGTTAGAAAAATTTTTTGATGCAACATTATTGAAACATATTTGCGAACAAATTACTGTGATATTCGATATGATATTCGAACAAAATAGATCAAATCAAAATATAAGAGTCGGCGGGCTTCGAGAATTTGACTATGAAGCCTTGTTTGGAAAATACTCCGCTCCTTTAGTCAGTGTGATTGCTAATTTCAAATTTGCTTGTAAAAAAATTAAATGTGGGAATCTGCGTAAATTACTTTGCCAATTACCCTATACCAAATCCTGATATATTTCGGTTCGTTTGTTTCTTTATTTGTAATTTCATTAAAAAAGTTTTAAAACATAAAATAAGTTTTAAGATTCTTTAAAAAAAACATGTGTAAAAATCGTTTTCTCTTTCATAAAAACCATGTGCACTAGACGACCCAGAGTTACCATATGGTTACGCTATATTTTCTCATTTTACGGAAAAGTGTAACAACGTATGAAAAAATTTAATTCATTTTCATAAATACTCAGGAGCTCGAAGTTTATAAATTTACATATTTTCTAGAAAATACAAGACAAAAAAAGTTCTGGAAAATAGCGGGTAAACACAGAAGAGAATATTGTAAATATCGCTCATGGCAGTTATTCATTAATATTTTCCAAAATCAAATAATCTTAAAACAACTGAGAGTGTGCCACCAGCTTCCAAACGCCAACCACTTATAATTACCAAAAAAAAAATTTGTTTGTTGGCATCATAAAATTCAAACAAAAAAATATGTAGTTTGTTAAATATAGAAAATCATGTGGGTCTAATTAATCGAACAGGAGTGTATACATACATACATACATACATATACAGTTATATACTGAAACTTCCAAATGCGTTTAACAATGGACGTTTTATTTCTTTTTTATTATTAACTAGCCAATCCCGGCGCGCGTTGCTACGCCCCTTCATGAATTTGAATCGCATTCTAAATTTTAATCGAATATCAAGTGCAAGGCTAAAAACTATAACTTTTTCTTTATGAGCGTGGCACTGCCCACTTTTCTAATTACGAAACTGTATAGTCATGACAGCTCAATAAGTGTGCAAAGTTTCAGAAAAATCAGTCCAGAGTAAGTACCTCAAAATGATACCTTTTTTTATGGGCGTGGCATTGCCCACTTTTCTAAATACGAAACTGTATAGTCATGACAACTCAATATGTGTGCAAAGTTGCAGAAAAATCGGTCCAGTGCAAGTACCTCAAAATGATACCTTTTTTTTTAATGGGCGTGGCACTGCCCACTTTTCTAATGACGAAAGTGTAAAGTCATGACAGCTCAATATGTTTGCAAAGTTTCAAAAAATTCGGTCCGGTGCAAGTAGCTAAAACTGATAACTAATTTTTTATGGGCGTGGCCCCGCCCACTTTTTCAATCACGAAATTATAAAGCCATGACAGCTCAATATGTGTGCAAAGTTTCAGAAAAATCGGTCCAGTGCAAGTACCTCAAAATTAAAACTTATTTAGGGGCGTGGCCCCGCCCACTTTTCTTATCACGAAATTATTTAGTCATGACAGCTCGATATGTGTGCAAAGTTTCAGAAAAATCGGTCAAGTGCAAGTAGCTAAAACTGATAACTAATTTTTTATGGGCGTGGCCCCGCCCACTTTTTTCCACCCATAAACACTCCCTGGTATGTGTACAACAACTTACCAAAGTTTGAGCCCGATTGGTTTTACAGTTTCGGAGTCTATAGCTAACACACACACACACACACACACACACACAGAGTTTCACTTTTATATATATAGATTTTTAATCACTTTCATTAGCTGTGTTTCTATTCATTTTAACGAAAATTAAAATAAAATATTAAGGCTGCCAGTTATCTTTAGCACGTTTCTGATTAGGTTTAACATTAAACAAATATTTTTGAATTTTTATTTCACCTATTTATTAAAAATATATATTTATACACACTTAAGAGACGACAACATTTTCAAGGTTATTATTATTTTAAATATATTGTTGTATTTCCGTGTATCAATTAGAGTTAGTTTGTTACTTACAGACAGATAAATAAATACACATACACATACATGTACATGTATATAACTTTTTTTTTGGAAATTTTAATTTTATGGGAGTTTTATATCAACTAAAGTTAAATTTATATTTTAATTTTATATTTCGTGTGGTGCAACAGTTCCCAAGTGGGGGTCCGCGAGTTCATGGTGGTCCATAACATCAGACCAGCAGTTACGCGTAAAGGTCTGGAAAGTCATTAGCGGAACTCACTCTTTGATGCAAACTACCCTTGCAAGTCGTGCAGGCCATGCAAGTCTAGCAAACAATTTAACTTGTGCACGACTACAAAAACAAATTCTATTGAATTGCAATTTGCATCACTTGAGCAAATATGCACAACTAAAAATCAGTGCAAAGTAATGTCACACAAATTTGCACAACAGATACACTTTTTTACTCTCAGGGTTTAAAATCTCCACAAATTCAATTTCATACATAGCATTGTTTACCAAAAAAATTGTGATATATTTTTCCGTTGATTTAGGCATTGTAATTTATTTAAAATAAATTAATTTTTTTTTCGGAAAATATTAAAACGCAGAATCTTACTTATTAATTTAAAAAAAAATTTGTTGTTTCTTAAATACCTAAAAAATCAGCTCGTTGCCATAAGTTTGCAACACACATGAAAAATGCAAAAAATTAGTGCATATTTGCACTAATTGCAAAAATGCTACCAAGAGTGAATTCCGCTATTGTTTATAATATACATATTTGTTTTTATTTACTTTTTATAAATTCCGGCATTTTTTATCAAAATAGATGACGCCAAAAAAACTGACCTTCTCTAGCAAAGCATTGGGATTTTATTAAAAATTATGATTTTTTAATTGTATTGAAAATCGTTATAATTTTCATTTCAATACTCTTTATCTGTGGGGCCAAGGGTATTTATAGTTTGTAATTTCGACAATATTAATTTCCGACATTTTCTAAAAGCTTATGACTTGCAATGTCCGTCTGTCCGTGTGGTGGTTAAAATCAACTTTTGCAAGCTTTATTATTCAATTCTGTGTTGAGTACTTTTGCACATATCCGGGAACGAATGGCTATTAAAATCCAGCAAAATCACCTTATAACTTTTTGAGATATGAGCAAACAAACTGCCTCTGTTTTCCATCCAAATTTTTACCACAAATATCCACATTTTCCAGCGCCAGGTTAATTTATAGAAACGTTATAGCCTCCAGGGATATTCTAACAAAATTTTTCGATAAGTCGAATACTAACCGGCAGAGTTATAGGCAAAAATAATCTTAAAAAAAATATATATATTTTTTTAATGTCATTAAAGCTTTTAATTAATTTTTGAACTTGCTGAAGACACCAGAATACAGGCGTAGTCGAAAATTATTGCCAAGAAAAACTGACAAATCATTTTGAAATAAACTGAGATACATGCACAAAAATTTAAATGGTTCGGTGTTTTTTCTAAAATTTACATAATAAAATCGATTTTTTCAGCTTTTGGACAACAGAGAGGAATAACATGGGTAGCAAAAGAAAGGCCTTGACTGGCAAAATATTAAGCACCAAAAAAAATTTAAATCCAAGATGACCGCCACTACAAAATGGCGTACAATTGATTTATATATGGTTCGAATCTAGTTATTAAAAATGTACCCAGTACAACCCCCTCATTTAAAAACTTGAAATCCAAGATGGCGTCTGAAACAAAAAGCTACGATGTGTGATTATTCCTATGTACATGATGGCGAAGGATATTATCAGATTCGACACGGCCTTATATAGCGCTCTTTCTTGTTAAAATGTTTATTTGCTTTCACTGTAAAATTTTAAAAATTTGCAGCGTTGACTTCTATTACACAGAGCCCGTACTTACATGTGTAATTATATGTTTTTTATCAGCTTACGGCACTTTTACACTGCGAATGGGAATATAAAGAAATATGCGAATAATCATCGAAACAAAGTCAGCCTCCAGGGAGGCAAATATTTCACCCATAATATATTCAAAGATATAATACACCGATCCAATAAAAAGACAATTTACCGCAAAATTTGCGGAGCGATTGAAACGTTTATTGCACGGAATCGAAAGTAGGGGTAATTGTTGTGTACACCAGGACGGTGGAGAACCAGTGCCGATTTAGTTAGCATCACAAGCAATAAGAGTTTTTAAAAACGCTTGGCAACCGCTTTTGATATTGAGATAGCCGAAATTTGAGCTGGATTAAACGACGTTAACCCGTGCCGCTCGTCGATCAAAGTTTGACAAAATCAAACATTTTTGACAAAAATCTTACATATGGAGCCATAACTCCAGAATAGTAGATAATAAAAATACGCTTAGTATCTCAAAAGTTAGCGAATGTTGTTATTCAAAACTTATTTTCTATACACAGTTGTTGTTATTTTAATTCAAACAGAGTTACAACAGCCTTTGACCCGAAAAACGCAAACTGGTACCACTAAGTGTCCCCCTAGTATTATAACTATAGTCTAAGTGTTAGGCGGGCCATTTCGAGCATACCCAAATGGGGTTGTGACATATCGGTTAAAAATGGGTTTATAAATTTCTCTCGCAGGAGCGAAGCTACAAAGGGTAGTGGGGTCCAGACGAACAAGATTCCGACATTTTTTCCCCCTATAAGAGATACAGTCACTCTAATGTTCATACCGCACTCCCTTTGGATTTTTTAAAGAAGCTACATATATATTGACCTTATTCTCTAATAGTGTTCACCACTCTAGGCTCATATATAGGTAGTTTGTTATTATTGCACTTGTGCACCATTTAAAACATATTTATGTTCTAAAAAAGGCCCATATGTATTTGACAACGTTAACAAACTTAAAAAAATGTTTTCGTGTAAAATAAAACCTTCCAAATATACATAGCAGCTGTTAATGCAGATCTATGAATTACATTTCTTTGTTTTTCTTTTGGCTTCACAAAAAAAAAATTTTATAAATAAGAGAAGTAAAAAAACTGTTTAAGAAAGTTGGATGAAAAGTTTTATCTTCAGAAGACAAAATAAGTATTGTTAGTTTGTTTTGTTTATCTAAAAGTGAATTTGTTATGTGTCCCAGTTATGAATACACCTACTGTTCAAATAATTTATTTGTTGTTTACTTTAAATATTTTTATTTTTTTTTAATATAAATTATAATTGAAACATGTTTATTTCATTTTGTCTCTTATCAATGTTCTAAGGAAATTTAGCAGCCGTTAATTAAACGCTAAAATAAGTGGCATTAATCAGTATGCTGACAGTAAAAAGTGAAAACCAAAATAATAAGAACAAAACTAACATAACAGATAATAACAAAAAAAAAAAGTTAATAATAATGATAATAATAATAATAAAAACAAATGACATGTTGGAAATTCCAAACATTATAAATACTTATGTATGACAAAACAGTACAATAATTTTATGGTTGTTTAATCAATTTTGTTCATATTCAATAAAACTGCTATCTATTACCAATACTATTACAATTAGAAATTAAAAGAAATTTGTAAAATTTGTATTTATAGTTAAAGCAGAAGGTAAAATTATTTTTAAGTTAAAATTTTTTTTTTAAAACTTTAAAAATACTCTTGGTATTTTAAATAAAAATAATATCACATCATTCGGAACTACTCCAGAGAATCAGAATTGGAATACACCTTGAAAAATCACAATTTATTTTTGTTACTGGCTCAATAAGGATATTAAACAGATGGAGACTTGACTAGCAGAACACAAAACATCAGAAAACAGCGAATATTATACTTTCTTAACACTAATCCCAGTCAAATTAAAAGAAATGTTAGAAGACATATTTTTGTAGAATTTTTTCATACACACCTACATACGTACATGTTAGTGAAGTGTATATAAGATTCCGCACGACACAATTAAATATATATCTCACGTGTCTAAAACTAATTAAGCAAAGTATATAATATTAAAAAGTTAACCGTAAATTCAATATTACTTATAATTACATGAACGTTTTCTGTTTTTATACCCTTCACACAGTGAAAAAGGGTATATATAGGTTTGTCATTCCGTGTGAAATTTCTACAATTTTCATTTCCGACCGCATAAAGTATATATTTTCTGAAAGCTTATGAATAGGGGAGTCGATTAAGCCCTGTCAGTCTGTCTGTCTGACCGTCTGTCCGTGTGTATGTTGAAATCAACCTTTTGAAGCCCCCCGACATCGCTTGGACCCGGGTGAGGTATTAAAATATCAGAAATATTCGGGAGTAGATCGGTATTGAAAATCAGAATCATCGGTACATAAACAACTGAGATATGAGCAAGAACCCACGACCACCTCGAGTTTTTTTTCACAAAAACAACATTACAACAACAACATACATACATACAAACGTGTATACTGGTTAGAGTAAACATGGCATCGAATCCCAGCTGAGCCAAAAAAAAAAATTTTTTATTTTTTTTTATATTTTTTTTCATTTTTTTTTAATTTTTATTTAATATATTATTTATATTATTATTTTTTTTTTAATATTTTTTTTTATTTTTTTTTTTGTTTTATATTATATATTTTTTAATTATTTAAAAAAAAAAAAATTTTTTTAATTTTTTTAAATTTTTTTTTTCATTTTTTTTTTATTTTTTTTATTGCATGACTACACGTTGTGAAGGGTATATAAGATTCGGCACGGCCGAATATAGCGCTCTTACTTGTTTTTTTTTTAAATTCATTAATTTCCAGATAATCTAAAAGTTTAAAACAAATATTTTGTTGCCACTAATTAAAACCTTAAATGAAACGTCAAACTGTCAGAATATATATTTATATAGAAAATTAATTCTAAAGTAAGTTAACTTCAAAATAAAACCCCCTCATTGTGAAAAACTTTACAAAGAAAAGCAAAGCTAATGAATTTATTTTAAATTACCTCCATATAATTCTTAGAAAGTCATTTGTAATGTGGGTACTTTTTTTTAGCAAGTAAACAACATTCCATTTTATGTATTTATCACAGATGATGATGTATTTATTGTCTTTTTAAGAAATTAATTTAACGTATTACTTTTCATATTTTTTTTTTGTTACCAGGATTTTGTTAGACACCTCAGAGACTTAAAACCAATTAAAGGAAACTGGCAATATATCCGATACTTCGCCAGCGTAGTTCAAGTTCTTTTTTCAGTTATTAAATTATTTATTATTAATTTCATATTAATTTATCCTAAAAAAGATTAAAAATACTGTGAGGACGTAGAGGGAAACTATTTACGTTATTGAATTGAATAATTATATTTTCAATTTGAATATTGACCTTCATTTAATAAAAATATTTTTTAAACTTGCATCAATAGTTCCTGAATTCAAAATCCTAAATTTATAAACGTAGAAAATACTAAGAGTACGTTAAAAATGCAAAAGTACCTTTTGCGTCATTTTTATTCCCAACTTGGTTAAATAGTCCCTAATTTCAAAATTCTAGATTCCTTAACTTAGAAAATACAAAAAGTGTCATAAAAATGGAATAAGTATCTTTTGGGTGCTCATAGAATTTTTAACCTCAACTTGGATCAAAAGTCCCTAATTTGAAATTTTTAGATTCGTAAACATAAAAAAAAACAAAAAGTACCATCAAAATGTGACAAGAAAAGAGTCCGCCATCTAACGTTTTTTTTTTCAACTAGGTTTTATTTCGTGAATGGTAACACTTAGCTCATGTCTGATTTGACAGATAATTAGTTTTATTCTTCCGCTGAACGAATATGGTTGTGTATACGCTTCGCTAAGTGGGCCTGCGATCGACTTACAGAAGATGCCGATTTTGCCAAAAAAATCATCTTTTCAGATGAAGTTCATTTTGATGTTAGCGGGTATTTAAACAAGCAAAATTGTCGCATTTGGGGCACAGAAAACCCGCATGCATACATTGAAAAGCCGATTCATCCAAAACGAGTCACTGTTTAGTGCGGATTTTGGTCCAGAGGCATAATTGGGGCATTTTTCTTCGAAAACGAGCAAGGAGTCGCCGTAGTCAATGGCGATTATTATCGGGCCATGTTAAACGAAGTTTTGTTCACAAAAATTGAAGAGGAGGATATTGGCAACATTGGGTTTCAACAGGACGGCGCTACGTCCCACACAGCCGAAGCTACACTTTTTTTTAGCATTTTAAAAAAAAAAGTTATTTGGCGGACCCTTTACCTTTTTGTCATATATTTAATGTTTTAACGTACAAATTTGGGTGCCCCGATGGACTAGTCAGCAGTGTGCTGTTCTGCTAGCTTAGGGGTTGCGGGTTCGATTTCCGCCGGAGACTCTGGACTTGTCTGCTTCTTTTCTATTCTATTCTTACTTTTCTATTCAGGCATCACAAAGGGATCAATATAATGGACCCAAGTGAGCTGTACAACAGCTGCCTGTTCTACCTAACCTAACCTATGTACAAATTTCAAGTTCAAAATGTTTAAATATCTATCTAACTACTAAATGTTTTAATATTCATAATTTAAATTCTATTTTGATTAAAAACAAATACATATTTTCTTAAAAGTACTGAGCTGTTTTCCAAATTTTCCTTTCTACCCCTTTATGAATTTGTTTTATGTTTGATTAAATTACATAATTCTTTATATCTGATTAAAGCCTTGCTACAAATTTTATACGAATTGGTCCGGTAATAATGAATTTTACATATATTTTTTCCTGTAAGGTACTTTTTTTGTTCCCCTAGATAATTTCAAAAATTCATTTATCTTGTCTTAAATAAAGTTGGATCAATTTCCAAAAATTTTTGGTTGATAGACTGTTTTTGGTATTTGACCATATTTAAACTTACTAATTCTAAATCGCTAGCAAAAGATAATGCTTTTAAATGCTGAAAAAAAAATATTTAACTTACCTGCATTATGGGATACGTGGTGCGTCCTTTACCTAATCGTTCCAATATCACCATTTTCTCGGTATCAGCTATAACTGCAAGGATATTGGAAGAAGACAATATCGGTTTAGCTGGTGCCTCGATTGGTTCAAATTTCTTATTGCTCTCGGCAAAATGACGATCAAAGGAACTACGACGATTACTCTGTGAACGCTTGTAGTTTTGGCGAGAATGGTTGGTTGTATTATCATCGCTACCAGTTACCAAATCACCGCTAGACGATTGACGCGAAAATGCAACATACGATTTCGATTTGCGATATTGTTTAGCATTGTCGTTTTTATTATTGTTCTTTTTGTCTTTGCTATTGCCATTACTGCCATTACTAAAGCTTAAAGTTTCCAAAATTTTGTTAGACGCTTGCGAGAAAGTGGGTTTTTGACATTTGGCACAGGGTCTTGCCAAAGCAGCAGTTAAGAGATCACTAGCAGTTAATTTAATACCACAACTGGTCGGATTATTATACTGGTCTTTGGAACTCTGATTTTCATTATTCGTAGAGAATGATTTCGAATTTGTGCGTTTGTTTTCTCTGACTTTTTCACCGGGCAAGGGATTGTCTTTGTTGTATGTGGAATTTGCTAGTGTAGTTTTATTGGTGTTGTTGTTAGTAGTTAAATTCGACTGTGGCTGCTGCTGTCCAGTGTTGCCCAATGTTTGAGCATAGCTGTGTGACAAATTACGATATGAAGTGATTTGCGCTTTGTGTTGTTGTTGTTTTTGGTGTTGTAATGATGTATCTGTTGTGGTTTGTGCCGGCGATTGTTTATTATTGTTGTTGTGGGATCTATTAGCAATATCAGTGTCATTATTTTCATTGGATTTATTTTTCTCATTATTCTGTTTGTTATTATTGTTGTGGTTGCTCATACTATTGAGCCTCTTATCATTGTTGAGAGATTTTTGCTGTTGCTTAGTTTTACTGTTATTGTTACTTATTTGATTTTGGTCATGTTGTGTTTTTATTATGGCTGCAATTGGTTGCTGCCGTTTTGTTGCTTCTTGTTCATTTTTTAAAATATTTTGTGGGATTTTTTGGATCACTTGTTGTTGTTGCTGTTGTGTTGTTGCTAACTTTTGTTGGTCGCCTCCTTCAGCTACATTTTGTTGTTGCTGTTGCGTTGGCTTTTTTTGCTTCAGGCTTGTTTTCGATTTTTTCTTAATATTATTGACCATTTTACTGCTTTATTTTATTTTGTTGTGTTGTGATGGTGTTCAATTATTATTTTTTTTTTTTGCTTAACTGTTATTTTAAATTTCTTTACTTTTGTTTAGTATTTTGCTGTTGTTTTCTTTTTTTAATTGTTTCTAACAAAAACAACAATTGTTTTTTTATTCTCTTCTATTTTTTTTTTAGTTTTTATTTATTTATTTTTTTGTGTTTTAAAACGTTTTAATTTTGTTTGTGTTTTTTTTTACAGTTAATGTTTTGTTTTTATTTTAATGTACCTTAAATAGAAAAAACTTGTATTTATTTGTTATCTAATCAATTGTATTCATTTATTTGTTTTATATGCCTTTTTTGTGATGATATAAAAACATCTTATTTCGACTAATTTCAATTAACTCACTTTCCAAACAAACACTAATGGTGTTTTCTTTTCATTAAGAAAAAATGCTGGCAAAAATTTATCAATTTCACATTACGAAATAGAACAAAAATTTAACAACTGCTGCTAATGTTTATTTAGAGTATCAACTTGCGACTTTTAACACTAATTTGTTTATGCAGAAAAAAATATTAGCATCACTGATTTTATATATGTATTTTTTCTTCCTAAACCAAATTATTTCTTAATAATATCAGCAATCAGATAAAAAAATATTTGATATCACTAAGCTTTAAGACTGATTGCTAAGTTGAATAGCAGGTTTTCTTATAAACTTTGTCCCACCCTGTACGTCACCATCAAAGCAACGTGGTTTGACAGATATCAGCTGATTATTACTAAATTTTAAAAACGAAGATCGATTTGTTCCAGCTTCTGAACACGAAGAGCCACTACACCCACTCTAAGTCACTGTACGCTAGAAGTAGCTTACGGTGTTACTGTGACTGGAAAGCATTAATTAGACATAATCACGAAGTTTATGAATTGTATTCGACAAGAGTGAGAGAACTTTTTGCCGAAAATTCTGGCAAAAATGATAAAAGAGATTTTTTAAAAATGGCCAAAAGGTCATTTGCAATGGCGAAGTCCATTTGATGGATATAAAATTCAAAAACTAGTAAAAAAAAATTAAATCAGAATTGTAATGAAATATAACACTCGTTTCGCAATAGGCAATTCAGTTCCGCAAATTTTATTTTGTTTTATTACGTCTTCAACTTGCTTTTACGATTGAACACAAAAATTTGACTTACTTAATTAACTTCTTTCTTCAGTAAACTACAACACTGTGTAAAAACAAATAAAGCATAAAAATAAGTAAAAGTGCTATATTCGGCCGTGCCGAATCTTATATACCCTTCACAACGTGTAGTCATGCAATAACAATTGTTTGTATCACCATTCATCTCATATGAAATACGTACATACATATACAAAACATTCCATTGCAGAATTATAATTGTTTCAAAAAAAAAAAAAAAATTACAAAAAAAAAAAACAAAAAAAAAAATTTAAAAAAAAAAAAATTTTTTAAAAAATTAAAAAAAAATTTTTTTTTTTAAATTAAAAAAAAATATAAATCTATATATATAAAAGTGAAACTCTGTGTGTGTGTGTGTGTGTGTGTGTGTGTGTGTGTGTGTTAGCTATAGACTCCGAAACTGTAAAACCGATCGGACTCAAACTTTGGCAAGTTGTTGTACACATACCAGGGAGTGTTTATGGGTGGAAAAAAGTGGGCGGGGCCACGCCCATAAAAATTAGTTATCAGTTTTAGCTACTTGCATTTGACCGATTTTCTTGAAACTTTGCACACATATCGAGCTGTCATGACTAAATAATTTTGTGATAAGAAAAGTGGGCGGGGCCACGCCCCTAAAAAAGTTTTAATTTTGAGGTACTTGCACTTGACCGATTTTTCTGAAACTTTGCACACATACTAAGCTGTCATAACCATATAATTTCGTGACTAGAAAAGTGGGCGGGGCCACGCCCATAAAAAAAGGTTATAATTTTGAGGTACTTGCACCAGACCGATTTTTCTGAATCTTTGCACACATATCGAGCTGTCATGACTTAATAATTTCGTGGTTAGAAAAGTGGGCAATGCCACGCCCATAAAAAATAGGTATCATTTTGAGGTACTTGCACTAGACCGATTATTCTGAAACTTTGCACACATATTGAGCTGTTATTACTTTACAATTTCGTGATTAGAAAAGAGGGCAGGGCCACGCCCATAAAAACAATTATAATTTTGAGGTACTTGCACTGGTCCGATTCTTCTGAAACTTTGCACACATATTGAGTTATGACTTTACAATTTCGTGATTAGAAAAGTGGGAAATGCCACGCCCATAAAAAAATTATAATTTTTAGGTTTTTGCACTTGATATTCAATTAAAATTCAGAGTGTATTGTGATTTATTAAGGGGCGTAGCAACGCGCGCCGGGTTTGGCTAGTAATATATAAAATAAAAAAATTTATTTTTGGCTCAGCTGGGATTCGATGCCACGTTTACTCTAACCAGTATATATGCATGTTGTTGTTGTAATTGTGAAAAAAAACGAGGTGGTCGTGGTTTCTTGCTCATATCTCAGAAAGTTATCGGGCGATTGTGCTGAATTTCAATAGCGATTCATTCTCGAATATTTCCAAGAGATTGATACCATATACAGATCTGAGGAACATATAGTTGCTTCTAAAAGTTGATTTCAACCAACACACGGACAGACGGTCAGGGCTTAATCGACTCCTCTATTCATAAGCTTTCAGAAAACATATACTTTATGGGGTCGGAAATGAAAATTGTAGAAATTACAAACGGAATGACAAAGCTATATACATATACCTTTGTACACCACAGGTGAAGGGTATAATAAGTATTTAAAAAGGCAGAACAACTTGTCTGTAATTAAATATGAAAATTGTTTTCTTTTAATTTGAACAGTAGACTTGCACAACTGTATTGGATAATATGAGAACCGTGTAAATGCTGTCTGATAAAATTTTCGTTTGCATCAAAATTAGTAAATGACCGAACACACAATTTGATTAACCATACCAAAGACGTCGTTGATGAGCACCGAAAAAGCCGTCGCTGCTATAGGGCATAGTTTTAGGGACGACCCGAATGAATCAACTCGTCATCATGCGCTGTGTTTATTACCTTTATCCTACGATCAATTTAAGTGCAACAAGAAGGCCGTATATAGTGACATGCCGGTTTTACGATATGGATAATGAGACCGCGGATCACGTCTCCTGGAATTGCCTAGCGCTCTACATGAAGGCATTATGCTTTCGAAGGTGTAGTGTTATTATGCCAGTGGGCATTTAAAATTCTTAGTCTCTTATGGTATTAGGCTTCATTAAAATCCTTGATCTATAGGCAAGCAAGTGGCTTTACTAAATACCTGTTTTTGGTATCAGTGCTTATGGGATAATTTATTACTACGACTTACTACTACCGAACTACACATTAAACAATCGACTAGTTAAAGTTGAAATTTTAAAAACCCGTTTCTTGAAATGGTCCGTTTTCTTGGGCTTTAAATTATTTTCCCTGAAGTTAAGTGAAGTCATTAGTTTAAGCGAACTTTGGACGACTAAAGACAACAAACAACTTTGTAATCGAATCTATATATATAAAAGTGAAACTCTGTGTGTGTGTGTGTGTGTGTGTGTGTTAGCTATAGACTCTGAAACTGTAAAACCGATCGGGCTCAAACTTTGGTAAGATGTTGTACACATACCGGGGAGTGTTTATGGATGAAAAAAAGTGGGCGGGGCCACGCCCATAAAAAATTAGTTATCAGTTTTAGCTACTTGCACTTGACCGATTTTTCTGAAACTTTGTACACATATCGAGCTGTCATGACTAAATAATTTCGTGATAAGAAAAGTGGGCGGGGCCACGCCCCTAAAAAAGTTTTAATTTTGAGGCACTTGCACTGGACCGATTTTTCTGAAACTGTGCACACATATTAAGCTGTCGTGACTTTATAATTTTGTGACTAAAAAATTGGGCGGGGCCACGCCCATAAAAAAGGCTATAATTTTGAGGTATTTGCACCAGACTGATTTTTCTGAAACTTTGCACACATATGGAGCTGTCATGACTAAATAATTTCGTGATTAGAAAAGTGGGCAGTGCCACGCCCATAAAAAAAAGGAATCATTTTGAAGTACATGCACTTGACCGATTATTCTGAAACTTTGCACACATATTGAGCTGTTATGACTTTACAATTTTGTAACTAGAAAAGTGGGCAATGCCACGCCCATAAAAAAATAAAATTTTTAGGTTTTTTCACTTGATATTCAATTAAAATTCAGAATGCATTTCGATTCATTAAGGGGCGTAGCAACGCGCGCCGGGTTTGGCTAGTTACTGATAAATATAAATAATATTTTGGAACTAAAATTTTATCCTATTGGTTTTAGTTATAAATAATCTACTCCTCATGAAATACAGTTTTCTCTAAAAAGTGTGTCAAGCCATGTTGGGGTTTCGCTAGTAACGAAAATATATTTTTTATGCAGTCTATTGTAAATATATTTTTAATTGCTTTTTAGTTATCAGTTTTTAAATGAAGGGTGTCTCGGCAAGAATGCACTTATTAGTTTTGAAATAAAAATACGTATTTGTTGAGATAGTTTTTTTTATTGAATTGTAAAGAAGAAATGTTCGGATTAAATGGCCTTACCACTACAATGACAGTCCATTACTCTTTTCGAAAACATTTTTATGACTCTTTTACAGGGATGCTGCGGTATATTACCCACGATGAGTTGTATCTAGGATTTGAGCTCAGGAATTGTTTTTGGTTTATTTACATAGTCCCGAGATTTCATTTTTGCTGCAATAAAAATAAAAGTCCCCACCAGACAGTTGCTTGTTGTGGGTGCATTTGCTTCTCATGGATTTTTTCTGTATTTATGAAGCCATTCACATGCGCTTCATTGGAGATGACTTTTTTCGAAAAATTGTCATTGACTTTACTTTGCTCCATTACCCATTCAACGAATTGCCAGAGCGTTCTTTAATCTGCTTATTTGAGCTCCTGAGCAAACTGAACTTTGTATACATGTAGCTGGAGGGCTTTTGACGAAATTCGCAGCAAAATGCTTCGTGAAATTTGAAGTTGTTGAGAACAATGGCGAATTGAAGTTTGCGGGTTTTCAGCGAAACTCTTGTTTACAACAGCAGTGCTTTGAAGAGACCAACCGGTACATTGACACAGGAATGTTACTGTCCATAAACGACCTAGTTTCTTCATAATTATTGACCACTCGACGAATGGTTTTCACATTAGGGGAACTTTCTCAGCATAACTTTTCATATTATTTTAATAAGTTTTAACAGTTTCTTTCATAAGGCGCACCATTTAAAATAATCGGAATAAGCATGTGACAGCTGCCAAATTTCAGAAATAACATTAAATTTAAAAAGTGCATTTTTACTGAGTAACCCTGTACTAGCTTGATTGTAATTAGTATTATGAGTGTTTGAAATTTAATTGATTTTTTTACACAACAACGTGAACAAGCCGCGGTTCTTCACTAAAGCATATTTGTTTGTTTAAAAGTGTTTTTACATCACGATTAGGGATTTTTCTATCTCAAGCATTTAAATTTTAAAACCATAGAAAGCAACCGTTATTTGTATTTTGATCATTAATATAAATATGGCTTCTGGTGACAACAAAAAATTATAAAAATTTTATGAATTATAAAATATTGTAAAATTAGGACCAAAATCGATAAATTGAATCTCGTTATTGTGTTTTTTTAACTAAATTAATGATTGAATAACAACTGGTATTGTATTTGTTAAAATAAATTTGATAAAATCTGTGTATGTCACCTTTTTAATATGTATTGATTAGCGGTTATTACTTTCTGCCGCTAAGCACGATCATTATTAAGTTCTAGCTGGTTTTCAAGTGAAACACGTTCATCTAGATTTTTGAATAACACTGGGGCCGTTAAAGCGATACAATTAAAATCTACAAGCATTTCGCTGATAGGCAATTTTGGCAGATGTTTTATGAATTAAGTACTGCATATATGTACATATAAAATTAATTTTTTAATATCAAAGAAAAGGTCAAATAGGATTTAACTTTTTATTAATCAATTCACAAATAAAAAAATAAGAGTGTTCATTTAAATTAATTTAAAATGAGTTTGAAATGTATTTTATTTAAATTCTTCAATACAAAATTTTCTGAAAATATATGTATTTGAAATACATTTTATTTTTTATGAATTTAAGTCTAAGAGTTTTTAGAATAACCACCTTGTGAAAAGACAAAAAAAACTCAATTTTTCTTATGAAGAAAGTTATAAAAAGTAACAAAAAAAGTCTATTCGGAATAAAAAATGTTGAATTTTGCAAATACAGTAAACTCTTGATAATATGAACTAATTAAAACTGGACCAGTTTACTTTTGCAAGATTTTTCATATTTGCGAATGGCATCTAATTTTCCTCTAAAAGCATTAAGGAATCTTGTGTTAAAAAATAAATAAAAAATATAAAAAATCTTATGTTTTATTTGTTGTTTGTTGGTTTTAAAAAATTATTTTATTTTTTGTTAACTAAGTATCGTTGACCTTTTTTTTTTTTGTTGTTTATAATTATATTTTGTTGCAGATTTTTGTTTGGCTTTAGGTCATAAAAACGCAATTTTGTTGTGTTATTTTGAAAGAAAATATTTAAAAAAACACCGTTTTATTTTGTCCAAGCACCTTTAAAACTGCCCGCCCTTTTAATTATCTGAGTAAACTTAAGTCTCGTTGATCAAACATTTCACTTTTGGCCCATTCTAAAGCTTTTTTAAAGTCTTTTTGACACCACCACATAATCATTTTTATCGTATACCACTTCCTCCATTTCGTTCTCGTTTCGATCTATATTATTCCCCTCTTTGGCGTTTTCTTTTGTCACAAGCCTGCTAACAGGAATCTTTTTGTTTTTCATATTCAAAAACCATCGATATAGTTAGTTAATATATTTTTTATTTTTGGATACTCCAAAGATCTCACAGTTTTTCTAGTCCAAGTCTAAAAAACGTATGTTTTACACACTATTAATAATAGCATTTTTATTCTTATTGCCACGTATTGTAGATTTTTTCACCACAAATTAATTTGATCAATTTGTAACACTTGCATAACTCTACATAAATATTCTAAAATTTCTAATTTTCTGTCTTATGGCTTTTTATACCCTTCACACAGTGAAAAAGGGTATATATAGGTTTGTCATTCCGTGTGAAATTTCTACAATTTTCATTTCCGACCCCATAAAGTATATATTTTCTGAAAGCTTATGAATAGGGGAGTCGATTAAGCCCTGTCAGTCTGTCAGTCTGACCGTCTGTCCGTGTGCATGTTGAAATCAACTTTCTGAAGCCCCCCGATATCGCTTGGACTCGGGTGAGGTATTAAAATATCAGAAATATTCGGGAGTAGATCGGTATTGAAAATCAGAAACATCGGTTCATAAACAACTGAGATATGAGCAAAAACCCACGACCACCTCGATTTTTTTTCACAAAAACAACATTACAACAACAACAACATCATACATACATACAGTAAACGTGGGATCGAATCCCAGCTGAGCCAAAAAAAATGTTTTTTATTTTTTTAAATTTTTTTTATTTAATATATTATTTATATTTTTTTTATTTTTTTTTGTTTTATATTTATTATTTATATATTAATTATTTTTTTTTTAATTTTTTTTTTTAACTTATTTTTAAAATTTTTTTTTAAATTTTTTTTTTATTTTTTTTTAAACATACATACGTTAATTTTTAATTTTACAATGGGATGTTTTTATATGAATGTACGTATTTCATATGAGATAAATGGTGATACAAACTACTGTTATTGCATGACTACACGTTGTGAAGGGTATATAAGATTCGGCATGGCCGAATATAGCACTCTTACTTGTTTATGCATATTTTATTCATTAAAACGAAAATCAGTTCTTAAAAATCTCGAAATTTAATGAGAATATCAAGAAATATGCAAATTTTCTTTTCATCTGTGGTACACGTGTACTTAATAACTTACCAAATTCCAGGATTCTATATTATCCAAAACAAGACTTTTGCTGTAAACGTAGTAAGGCCCTTTTGGCTTCTGTACAGCAAAATTTTAAACACATAATGCATAATGTTTTCTTATAGGAATAATAGAATCCACAAACAGTCTTCGAAAAACTAACGCTATAATGCATAAAAACGAACCGTGTGCTAACTAACGAGCTGCTAACTTTTTAATGGGAAAACTACCATAAGGGAAAGGTAGCAACTCGTTAGTTAGCATACAATTTGTTATTATGCATAATGCCGTTAATATCCAAGTAATGCGAGGGTATGATCAGGCGAACTAACCATAATAACCAGTTTGTGGTGGTCATATAGCATTAGTTATCTTTGGTGTCAGCAAGACGTAGTTAAAATCCACGTACCCGGTAGTTATTTTATACGAAATTCTCCGGTCCTATAATTTCACGATTTGGCGTTCTAGTGATTTAACGCCATTGGTCTATTTTTTTACGAAGCAGCGATTTAAATTGAAAAAACTACAGAGAACTGATGCTCCGGCACATGGAATTCGGGACATACAAATCAACATGAGTTCAAGATCCTCTTGAATGATGTTATTTACACTTTGCTTCACAGTTTTAATCTTCACCAACCTTAATTTTTATTATTTATAGCAACTATGACAGTCCCAGAAAGGAGAAACCACAGTTTCTGGGATACCAGGTAGGAAACTATTTAAGGTCAGGTCCCGATACTATTCTTCCAATTAGAATACGGAAATTTCGCACCCATATGTATGTACATCAATAATTTGTCCATCAATTAAGAAATGTTTTAACGAAATAGAGTTTTGACAAATAAATATCCAGACTAGGGATACCAATTCCGATAGCGGAAATTTGTATAATTTCCAAGAATAACAAATCTAGATTATAAGTAGGTGTGGTAACAGTTCTTTTTTTTACTTTTTAAACAGCTTTGAAATATTTTAAAGATAGTCAAAAATGCAAATTTTAAAGTAGTCGAAACTGTATTTTGTAATGCCCAACATTTCCAACATGCTTTCGCCGGTGTTATTTAGAAATTATCATTACGGCATATTAACAAATCAGATGTGATAATTAATTTCAATGTAGATCAAGTAACATTTTGTTGTAGCATAGAAATTGTGCGAACTCTAATTTACACTACTGTAAAGACTTATTTCAATAGTGTTAATCAGTGTTGCCGCCGACCAACTTTTTTTCGCAGTGAAATCGACAAAAAAACGCAGTGAAGCGCAGTGACGAGAAATAAAAAAAATGTCGTTTTCGTTTGGACAAAAAAAGGAATTTTTTTTTCACTTTTTTAACACATTTTTGCCCTTTTTTAAGAATTACTTGTTTTTTTTTATTTTTTTTTAGTTAATTTTATTCTGCCCTTGTGTTGTTGACGGGAGTTTCCTATTCTTTGCATTTGTCTTCTTGTTGGTTTTCTCTTGGCTGCTATAAATAAATATTATGTAATATTTTCTAGTTATTTTAAACGCCAACTTACCCATTAATTTCGAAACAATATAAAAATTAATTAAATGGACTGAAAAGCAAATATTTTTTTCACAAAATAGTTTGTTTATGTTTTTCTAACGGGATTTTTGACATTTTAATTCAAGACCTAATCAATCAACTTCAACGTAACGTAACAGCAGAAAATGTTGCCATCTAGCTGCTATATTTTTAACAGGGTGACAATCTTATCTCGTTTTGTTATAGCCTTTACAGACTTACGTGTTAAATACGTTTTAGGTAAATCATGTTAAGGCGTTGTTGATCAAAAAAAGAGGAAAACTAACAAAAACTGAAAAACGCAGTGATATTAAAAAAAACGCAGTTACGCAGTGACGACGGGCAAATCGCAGTGAAAACGGCAACACTGGTGTTAATTAATGAGAAATTTTATAAACATGAAAGTATGTACATACATATATGTTCCATACACAAAATCCCCTATAAAGGTTTATCGGTTGTATTATTTCTTGCTGTTGGACAATTGATTCAGTCGCAATATTTTAAAAATTTTTTAAATAATTTTCAACTAAAACTGATACAGAAGACTGACTCACAAGCACATTGAATATGTACTCTCATTGCGCGGCTGATATTAAAGTCGAATATCAAAATTGGTGGAATTTACCTTGAATTTATTTATTTGTGTAGGGAATGGAAAAACGTAAATAATCAATCCGTAGTGAAACGGAGATTCATTGTATGGGTGTATGTGATAAGGTGTTTCATACTTTAAATAAATGTTGTAGTGGAGATCAGTATTTATCACAAATTTTGAAAATAAAAATTTTGTATATTTTGTATGTGATATAACGTGGATATAACATGGATATAACGTGGATATAACGTGCAGTTCGCATATAGTACAACCATCGATATGTACTTTATGAATATGTCATGAACTAAATGTTCACAAGTAAATAGAACAGAATCGTAATTTCGTACTCAATATACTTATGTAAATTTAATATTAACATTGTCAACGCATAATTAAGTGTTAAATTATTTAAACAATTTGCTTGTACAAAGTACAAATATGTGCTAAACAATTGTTTGACAACAACAATCATTTTAGCACTTTGCAATTGTCTTTTAATTTGAAAAAAAAATTTTTTTGAGGATTCAGTGGAAAGGTTAGATGCCAACATATACCTACGGTCCTCTTGTTACCTGTTTTGTATCATTTTGTAATTTGTAAATTTTTTATAATTCGTTTTTTGAATGTAATTAACTTCAGTTGCGTTAATTTTAAATATTCTGAATTTGTGTAATTTTTGCAAAGTAAATTTATCTTTGAACGGCACTGTGTAATATCAAGAATGGGAATCTTTATTTTAAATTCCCACCTAAATTGCAAATTTTGGTAGTCTTAGTTTTAAATAATAACCCACCACCCAAAAAATGGTGTGGGGTTATTTTTAAATTTTTCATTCCGTTTGTAACACATCGAAATATTCATTTAGGCCCAATAAAGATGTGTGTGAAGATAAAAATGAAATTTGAAACCCTAGACACAAACCAAATACATACATTTTCTTCTTTTTTAATTATACATAAGTTCCTATTTGTTAAATTATTAATTTTTTTGTACTTTTATATTATTTATTATAACCTTTCCCCATAATCAGTACTTTTATATAAGATTTTCTCTTTGTACTTGATTTTTGAAAGCATGAATAAATAAATAAATAAGTTAACAGAGCTATGTTAACTACTTAACAGAACTAATGTTATTACTTTAAATTTAGTTGTTTTTATAATTAAAGATATTTTTATATAGGAATAATCCAAAAAAAATTTGAATTTATAGCACACACCTCAGAAAGAAGCAATGATTAAAAATATTTAATATAAAAATTTTTAGGTGAAAATAATAACATATTTATAAAGAGTGTTTTTTGTATAAAATATTTATCTTTTTTCGGATATACAAAGTTGGCACACAATACCACTATATGGAAAGTATAGCCAGGGGCCATTACTACCACACTATGGAAGTGGAGTTCCTGAATTGATTTTGTGAAGTTTTTAAAAAAAAATTTAAAAATTTACATTTTCTCATATGAAATTTCTGTGTGGGATTTTGGTCATTGTGGGCAAATATGGAGAGCTCATTTAATCGACAGAATCATAGTTGTGATGATAAAAATTCCCATATATAGCTTTCTGGTCAGTGTTGTTACAATGTCAGAATATTAGGATGACGCGACCACTTTAACGCCTAGCTCCCATATAACGATTTATCTTAAATTTAAACAATTACTCAATGGACAAAATTTTTGGAAAAATAAATGACTCTATATTGTTAAGTTCATTAAAAGAAATTACTAAGATAAGACTACTTTAACGCCCACATTTCATTTAAAAGCTCATAAAACCCACAAAATTAAAAGTATGATAATAAAATTTGCATATGTATGTATATAGCTTTCTGGTTTATTTTTTTTTTAATGTCAGTTAATAAAAAAAGTCAATTAAAAATTAAACTTATTGATTTCGTAATAAGTTTGTGACCAAAACTTGCACCATATAATTGTTTGTTTTTGGTCATTACATGATGGTATTAAGGGTATATAAAATTCGGTACAGCCGAATATAGTGCTTTTATTTGTTTTTATTTAAATCGTTAAATAATGTGAACGTAAACAGTGTTACAAAAAATCGACTTGCCTATTAATAAAAGATATTATAACAGCTAAAATGAGCATATATCAAGCAGATACTTTGGATAAAAATGCAAGGAAAATATTTGTTTTGATATAAATTGAAGATAGATATTTAAGCGAAAATTAACATTTATGGTGTTTAAAATGTGAAATAGATTTAAAAAAAATCAGGATTATAAGTATAATCGATAAATCGTTAGTACATATCTACATACATATCGATGTCTTACTTCCTCAACCTCGTAACTTAAAAAAATACGGTTTTGACCTTTTCATACTAAACGATTGATATTTTTGTGTTCCATTACTGCAACAACTTATATTATTACTACTAATATATATAAATGTAATCAATTCCTTATTAATTGCATTTAAACTTTTAACCAAACACCGAAGTATAAAAATATGAGCAGTTTTTTCTCTCCTGAAAAGTTGTATTTTTTAAGATACGAGGTTGAGGAAGTAAGGCATCGATATGTTTGTACATAATAATCATTACTTTTAAATTTCACGGCACTATTAATAAACCAAATTAATAAATAGTTAGGTAAGTTTTAAACATATGTATGTACATACACATATAGGAATTTTTTTGCAAAAACAAACACATTATTAATATATTCATAAGTATGTATGCACACATACATACATATGTAGTATATAAAATTTTCATGCAGAAAAATAATAACAAAAAATGTTTTGATACATAATTATTTCAATACAGTAGTTTCCCAGTTTAACGAAAAATGACTACATACATATTCACTTTTTTAGTATTTTTTTATAAAATAAAACTTTTCTTTTTTTAGGATTAGTACCTAGGTATGTACCTTCCTATTTATTAATCACAAATTTTTGTTTTAAAAGGACAAAAAAAAGAAATAACGATTCACTTGTCAATGTGTAAACAAGAAGTATATAAAACTTTTTGTATTGTTCTAAAATAATTTTAATAGTTGTTTGCTTAACAATTGTTGCAAATAAATTATTTTTTTTAGTTTAACCTGCTTAAATGATTCAGTTAGTAGATTTTTGATGTTAAACTTTACAGCTTTTAGTATATTTAAAATTCGTTAGTGCGTTAGTTAGTAAAAACAAAAGTCATGTACCTATTATGTTCTCAACGTAAAAATCTATTTTCTATAGATTTCTACCTTAAAGAAAGTTAACAAACATTAAATAAACAGTTTTGATTAGGTGACAGACAGAATTTGTCAGCAGATTCGTAACATCACAAAACAAATCTAATGACAAACCATTATTATACCCTTCACCTGTGGTGCACAAGGGTATATATAGCTTTGTCATTCCGTTTGTAATTTCTACAATTTTCATTTCCGACCCCATAAAGTATATATTTTCTGAAAGCTTATGAATAGAGGAGTCGATTAAGCCCTGACCGTCTGTCCGTCTGTCCGTCTGCCCGTCTGTCCGTGTGTTGGTTGAAATCAACTTTTAGAAGCAACTATATGTTCCTCAGATCTGTATATGGTATCAATCTCTTGGAAATATCCAGGAATGAATCGCTATTGAAATTCAGCACAATCGCCCCATAACTTTCTGAGATATGAGCAAAAAACCACGACCACCTCGATTTTTTTCACAATTACAACAACAACATACATACATAGATACATGTAAAAAACATACCAAACAAAAAAAATTACAAAAAAAAAAATATTAAAAATAAGAAAAAAATAATAAAAAAAACTACAAAAAAAAAATTTTAAAAAAATTTAAAAAAAAATTTAAAAAAATTTTTTAAAAATTTTTCTAAAAAATTTTTTTAAAAAAATTTAAAAAAAATATAAAAAAAATAATAAAATATAAATAATATATTAAATAAAATAAAATAAAATTTTTTTGGCTCAGCTGGGATTCGATGCCACATTTATTCTAACGTGTACGTATGCACGTATTTTATATGGGATGAATGGTGATACAAACAATTGTTATTGCATGACTACACGTTGTGAAGGGTATATAAGATTCGGCACTGCCGAATATAGCACTCTTACTTGTTTTCAGCTAAATTTGTTAGTGTTCTCTATTTGTTAATATCGAGTAGATACCTACTAAATCATGTTTTTATTCGTAATACCTATAAGATATTGAATGCAAAATACATGCAAATGTACATAATTGACTGTTTATTAAATCACAAATAAATTAAAGCACGAAGCATTCGTTAAATTGGGAAACCGCTGTATAAATATACATAAGTACCTACTATTTATTAAGTAGGTAGGTAGGTACATATATAAAACCCAGAAGCAATTTATTTATTTAGTTTTTTTTTTTTGTTTTTTAAATACTTTTAAGGTTTTTTATATGCTGCTTTCAAATAAAGAACTTAAGTGATTTAATTTTTTATTAATTTTCTTCAACGCACGTTTTTTTACCGCTTTATATTCTTTTCCTCACAGCTCAAAAAAAGCACACTACTTACTTGTTTTTTTTATTTTAAATTTCTATTGCTTGTTAAAAATATCTCAATATGTATGTATAGGTATGATTTGTTTTTGTTTTTCTTATTTTTTTTTTTTTTCTTATCACTTTTTTCTTTTGGTTATAAACTTTTGTACACTTCTCTTTAGAATATCGCAAAATTAATGTTATAACACTTTTTTACCTATCTTTTAAATTTTCTTATTCCAAAATGGAGTTATTTCTTACTTTCTGCTTTAGTATACTGATGTGTAACTTAACTAATTAACAATTTTATTAAAAATGTATTATTGTTCTTTTTGCTTTATATGTACATATACCTATGTATATTAAATAATTGTATAACAAAACGCTTTCTAAAGTTTGCAAAATTTTACGAAAAATAGAAAACACACGACAGCTGTTTTAGCGGCTTTTCTAAGTATAACGAGTCGAACATGTGACAAACAACTAACTAACGACTACCGTAAGCGCTAAGATATTCAAAAGCAGCAGAACAGGAAAAAAACAACACAAATAAACATTTTTTTTTAAACAAAGGGTGTTTTTTATAAAGGCTAAATTTTTAATGGAATAAATAGTAATATGTCAATATCCATTCAATTGACCATTATTTCCAATTTTCACTCACACTTTACAGTTAATCAGTCTGTAATCGTCAATAACATGTCGAACATTCGCTTCCAAATACTAAAACATATCTAATTTATCTGCATAAAAATCATCTAATAGCGTTAAATAAAAGAACCATTTCTTGATACTAAGTACTTGTTTATCAACGGCCTTATTCATAACAAAAAGTTGGCATAAAGTTTATACATACCACACATGCCAAACTCTGGCTAACGATTTGCTAAACTCTTGTTAACGAGCTGCTAAGCGTTTGCCGACTTTTGAAAAACAGCTGTTCTGTGTCAAAAAAATTTTATAAAGGAAAGAATAAAAATTTTTGTGCACGAAAAATATATTGTTCGTTTATTTTTTCAATTTATTTTTAAATTTTGAAAATTGTTAGTATGGATGGAAAAACAAAAATATGTCAAAATAAGGGATGATATACAAAAAATGGTTGCATTTCTGAGGAGTTTAATACAATTTCAGAGTTGATTATTTAAAAGTTGGTTTTGAATAAACTCTGTGCCAACGAGCTGCCAAGCTTAATCGGCATTGTAGTTATCAGCTCGTTGTACGTAGTGTTAAATTGTGGCTAACTTTTTGTTATGAATAAGGCCGCAAATTTTTATCTCAGTAAATTGATCGTAATGCGCGTTGTGTGCCCTATGGCATTATACTGATGAAATCACATGTATGCAATACAAAAAACTTTTAAATGTATCACAAAATAGTTGGCAAGCATTCTCTATATCGGTCATCGTTATCTCGATCGATATATGTAAAAACATTGAATTATTCTCTGTGTAATGGTTTTTCGACAACGGCTTGTGTTTATTTAACTAAAAGTGTACTTCGTCCGATGGCCGATAAGTTTTCGAATTAAACCATGAATTTCAAAATTAAATTTATAAATAATTGCCAAACCAAATTAACCTTAATACAACAACTTATTATTCAGTCGAGACAGAAAGCAGTTGTTACTAAAAAATTCGTAACTAACAAAAAAATACCCTTTAGAAACACATTCATATACTTATATATTCATTCTATTTACACACCAACACAAAACTACTTAAACTCATCAATGGCGTCAACAAAGCGTTTATTTTAATCAAAAAGTGTTTTTGTAAATATAAAACTTTAAAAATGTATTAAAGAAATATTTCCGAATTGGGAATAAAATTTTTTTCTGAATATTTAATTAAAAATTTAAACGATTATTTTTAAAAAATTATACATTTAAGAACAGACCTTGAGTACTAAGTTACTCTAAAATATTAAAAGTACAAATCGAATCGACTGTTGTATTTATTCTATATAATTTCTGTTTTCTTAAGTATTTGCTTTTGCATACACATTCTCAAATGAAATTTTAATTGTAGCTTAAGAATTAAGACAACATATCGATATTAAATGATCGAAGGAACTTACATAATATTAATAGAATTATGTTAGAAGAAAAAATTGCCATTTTTTTTAAATTTATTTTGCGAATATAAAAATAAATAAATAATATAAATCTTTTGTAATATATGTATGTAACTTTTTTTTGTAAAAAATTATTTTATTAATTATTATATACCTAATTATATACCTATGTATAATAAATTATTTACCTAAAAATTTTTAAAGTAACACGAAATCAACACAAAAATAGAGGAAATATGTCAACTAATTTTTTTAAGTATGTTGTATAAACAATTTCTATTCTCTTTTTGTTTTCAATAATAATGTTTTTACATTGACTCTTAAAAATACTCTTTTATTTCTGATAATTTTACAAATTATTGAGATTTTATTACGATCCCTATCGTGAATATATGTTTTCATGAATTTTCATTCTCCTTGAAGTGAAAATTGGTTTTATGAATTTTTGGTTCATATTTTGTTCACTTCATTAAACAGCTGTCAAATTAAGTTATTGAATATAAAAAAGTAAAATAAGAGTAAAATTTTTTTAAGAAATTTCCTTAGGATTAGTATGTTAGGGACAGTGAAAATGTTTCGACTTGAAAAATATTTTTCAATAGTGTGAATATTTTTTTTAAGGTATGATTTTACATACAATATATGTATATGTACAAGGCGAATTCAATCAGGTGATCTCTTCCCTACAACAACACTAAACTACATGTATTTTGTTTTCGTATATTTGAACCTAATTGTCAAAAATTTTCTGACTAAACACAAACAAACACACATTTTTTTAAATTTTTTTTTAAAGCAAATTATGCAAGTTACACTAAAATTAAAGAATTTTAATGTTTTTTTTTTCAAAACTTTTTATATATTTATATATTTTCCTCATCATTAAGTAAACGAAATAAAGTTCCACTACCCTTAAAATATTTTTTCTACACATCGCGCAGGAAGGCATTTTTTCACGAAAACTTTTACAATTTGTTAGTCTTTACACTAAAACACAAATTTTTTATGTTTTTTTAATATTTAAGCAATTAACACAAAAGTACATACATAAATATATTTATTTTGAATTCAAACTGTTTTATACATAGAAATTAAATTTTTTTCACTTTTTAAACATTTATTAAATTTTTCCGGCAAACGAATGAAAACAAACATTAAACACAAATTTTTACATATTGTTCCTTAACTTCGTTGACAGCTGATGAACAGCTGGGTTAAAGAGTTCACCTGATATGAATTCGCCTTGTATATGTACATATAAAGTTATGTTGGTCAAATATGAAAGAATACACAACCCAATTCAGTTTTAATTGTGACAACAAATTTTTAGCGTTTTTTTATTAAATCTGGGCAAGTAACATCACCTAATTGCACACACTTAAATAAAACAAATACCGCCACAATAAAAACAAAACTTAAAATAGTAATTATAATAAAAATCAAAAAAATATACATACTTTTACATAAGAAATCTTTGAGGGGCTGTCTGTTAAAGATTTAAGCAAATAGGAAGAAATAAGAAACAAAACAAAAACAAAATTGCACACAGCAACAAATGTATGCTAAATAAATTGGTTCCGTTTTGTTGTAGGGACTTGTTTTGAAAGGTACCGTGACAATGAAAAATATTACAATCAGGGATGCCAGAACAAAACTTATTTTTTTTTTAATTTTTTTTTATAATTACCTTTCATTTGCTTAAGGGCCATTGACAATAAATAAATAAAAAGCAACAAAAAGGTTGAAAAAAATTCTATCGCAATGCATTTTACAGTTGAAAATTCGCCTGAGGGTAGTTTTAAATTCCGGAATTGCAATGGTGTGATTAACTCAATATAAGCTTTTATCGACTTAAGCAGCAAAACTGAGAAATAAAGAGATATTCTGTTGTTGTACTTTTTTTTAAACTAATGTTTACTGTTAATATGATTTACATACTTTCAAATTGAGGACTTTCCGTGATTTTTAGGAATAACATGAAACTTTCTGGGAACCAACAAAGCAGTCAACAACATCGTCAAATTTCAACCATGTGTGCGTATGTATGTACACATATTGAGCCTCACGGTCACCCACAAAAACAAAATCTTACTAAAGTTTTTTTAGCTTTTGTACTAACAAGCAAGGTATTATCACATTTTACCATAATTCACCATATAGATTCTTTTTCCAGTTCCGTTAATTTTTTTATACGTTTCTAACAGGTTAAGCTAAAATGTGACAGTTAATTTTTTTAACTATTAACTAAAATTACCGGTCACTAAAATGAACTATTTGGTACAAGTCTACCCGTAATATGTGCTCATAACAGACCATCGCCGCTTAAGACACTTACCCTATGTTGCCACATGCAAGTGAAAGAAACTCAACACAATAACACTCTGTTACTGAGTAAACCACACTTTTGCTAACTGCGGCTTAGCTAAAAATGCAATTTTGACGCAAGTAAAATGTTTACACTTGCGGCAAGTAAAGTGACAAGACGAAAAACAGTGTTGTCGAATACAGAGTGTTCTTGTATACCTTCAAGTAACGTTCAATAATAACTACTTGGCAACACTTAGTTAACAATTGAAGTAGCTCCATTTATTTTGAATTAAATTAATTTAATTATTTAATTAAATTTCAACAATATTAAATTTGAATATAATGAATCATTGGTGTACGTTTTAACTTTTTTTGTTTATTAAAAAAAACGTACATATAGGTATCATGCGGCACAATATTATCAACAATTTTTGATCGAGACAGAAAAAGCTTTATTTTCATTAAATACTACATAAAAAAATGTACTATAGCAATAGCTTTTTAGAAACAAAAATCCCTAAAGCAGGCAATAGATTTCTTTCTGCTCTGTGTTCTGATAACTGTTAAAAAATGTGAGTAAAGTTTTTTGACTTGGATTTAAAAATTTGTCAGAGTTAAACATATAGGTATAAGCAATTGCATATAACATTTTAACTGCTAGCCAAAATTATTTTAAAGTCGGAAAACACTTAAAGCCGGATATGTATGGGTTTAAGCTGAGAAAAGGAAAAAAATGCATATGAATTTATATAGTTTTATACTTAGTAAAAATAAGGAGGTAGATTTTAAGAAATAAATCTTAAGTACAAAGTTACAATTTTATATAAGTACATATCTCGAATTAACGGTTTAAGTCTTTGAAACTTCACTTGAAATTTTAAAATACAAAACTAATATACATATGAATGTTACATTTTATATTGTAGTGGCTATATTTATTAGATATTCGCCTATATCTTGCATTCCGAGTGAATTTACATCATTCGGATTTGCCATTGCAATGTTTTTCTTTATAACAACAATTCTATGTTGTTGTGTAAAACAACAATGGTATGATAATTCCATTCGGAATGTAGAACATGTATTCTCAAACTGCATTTAAGCACGATATGCACTTTTAAAAATTATTGTCGTAAGTGTGCATATGTATGTGTGAGACAGTCAAATCGTCGTACACGTTTTTGGCTTTAACGATGTGTGTTTATATAGTTTTAATTTTGTCAATAAAGTCTTATTGTGTTCTATGTGACGCATAAAACCTATACGTATAGAACACAATAATTTACGAACGACGATTTGTCCTTTATGTTTTCTTTAAAGATGATGCGAAGGAAATTTTCGTTTATCAATACGATGACAGTGTGGTTGCCAATTATTTTTTAATCTGACACACATTGACTGAAAATAAAAAGCTTTTACGCAAAGATGTTGTTTAAAATGTATTTTGTTCAGTATATTCTGAGATCGCTAATGCAGTGGAATCTGAGTTGGCCAAATTGTCACAGACGATATTGTCTTTAACGATGTCTATAAGAAAGTGCGATAGCCTTTAGTAATTTAATATTTAATTTTATTTAATTTTCTTATGGTTTTTAATGGTTTTGGTGACATTTGTTTGAAATTGTCGTTGACGATTTACTCCGGGCGTCCTACACTTTTCTGGAACAATTTTCTACGGTTTTGTACCCGTCTTTTAGAACTGCGCCAACAGGCAGACGATGCTGGATGGAAATTTATAATTTTTTTGTTTTATATTTGTATTGCTAAATATCAAACACACGTACGTATTATTAATTTGAATGTGTACATTGCTCATAAACCATAAAAATGACTCTAAATATGTTGATTAATGAGTGAGATCATACAAAAATTCAATAATTTGAAAAAGGTTGATTGAAGAGTTTTTTTTTTTTTTTTTGTTTAAATGATATTATATTAAAAATCACAGAAAATATAACTTTTATAGTTTTAACCACTACTTATGAACTCGTATACCTTTTTTAGTAACCATTACAATAGAGATTTGATAGTTGTTTCAGTCACCTTTTTGTTTTGACCATCTCTTTTTATAATATTTGATGTTTAAGGACAAGTATTTTTGCTCTTCAATTCGCTTTTCGCAAGAGTCCAATATCTCTTAACTAGTCTTAGTTTCGGACAATTTGGAGAATTGGCCTCCCTTAGTAGAAATATTACGGTATTGTTTTGGTACCATTCCAGTGATAAATTGGCCCAAAAATATGTTGCTACATTGAAAAAAACATTGTATATTTCGGTATTTAACAAATGACTGGCCTTTTGCGCAACTGCATAAAGCTTGCCATACCAAGAATTCATTTTAGTAAATTTTGTCTGCTTCTTACTTCCTAACCTTAACTTATTGTTTCCAACAGTAGCAATATAAAAATTTTGTTCTACTAGTACATACTTATCGTCGTCTATTAAAGAACATGAGAATTTTTTTTATGAATTTTGACTTTAAATTTTTGAACCAAATAGTAAGAGCACCTAACCGGGGTGCTTTTCCAGCTAATGATTTTGAAGCTCTATTCAATATGCTTAACATTTTTTTGGCATTTCCAATATCATGTAGGGTTTTTTCTTCCCGAACCAGGTTTCTTTTTAATGGTCGAATTCTCCTGTTACTGTTTAATAACAATAAAAAAAATTTGACGCCAGACCTTTAATTCTTTGACCAATTTTTTGTAGGATTTTTTCTTAAAAGTTTTTATTAATTTTAGCACATGCTACTTTTTCGACACTTAATGTCTAGACGAGCCATCGATTTGTTCAGACTAGAACAAAACGTCGGCAGAGCAACTATCAAAAAATTTTTCATGTTCTTTGATATGGAGAAAATGTATAAAGTGTATTTTGTTAATATTTTTATGTGTCGTATCTTAACATCGACAACAGCGGTACACGCCAGGAAAATTCATATGCGCATAAAAAATTGTTCGTTGTTCGAACAAATCGATGGCTGTTGTGGACCGTACGTCACTCATTTTGATCACAATTACAAAAAATCAACAAGGTTGTTCTTAAAAAAATAACTAACATATTTTTCAAATATACGTACATAACTAGGCAAAAAAAATGTAAACATTGCTTCCGAAAAAAGAGGCAAAATCTCAATTCTTATTAACTGCTCTGTCTTACCTTTACTATTTTTATTTTAAGTTTCATTTTAGTTTGTCAATATTTTTTGCAGTTTTTAATAGTCAATTGTTTCATTGACAGTTCGCAATATTTACATAAAAGTAAAGTGTAAATAATCATTAAGGATTCAGTCAAATCACCAAGCCAGCACACACTCATTCATACGTTGTCAGAAGAATAAAAATATCATTACACAATATGAAATAATATAGGGTAGTCCAAAAGTCATGTCTGCCCTAATCTCTGCTTCAATGTTGTACTTTAGCTGCTCTATAGTTTAGGTCTTGTTAACATACACTCGTTCTTTGAGATAATCACAAAGAAAATAATCAGGGGCAGTTAAATCTGGTGAAAATAAATCTGGTGCTGTCCAATTGAATTCTTAAATTCTTGATATAACTCGCTCATCAAAAAAAAAAAAAACTCTGGAGTTTTCAGTACCTTAAAATGGCATACTTATTTTGTTTATTAACGTATCCATTAAGATGAAAATGTGATCCATTAATCATTATTTATTTGTTAAGAAATTCGATAATTACTGCACACAATTATACGAAGAGTGTTGACCAAGTTAATATTTGATGGTAGGCAACTGGTAAAAGTTGTTGGGCCAATTGCATCTTCAACGGATGTGATAAAATACATCAAAGTGATTTTCAAGAGATGCCCAGTTATCCAGAACGTTTACGCTTTGAAGTTTCTTGATATTCTTGGTTCTCTACTATTCTCGGTGTTCCTGATCGTGGCAAGTCTGACATTACACCTTGTTGTCGTGCAATTAAACGATTAATTGCGGTTTGGCTAGTTGCATTTCTGGTGCTGAAATAATTTCGATATATTAGTTGCATATCTAAAATTTAATGTCCATTGAATAAGTAAAATTGTATTATTTTGTTTTAATGCTAAATTTTTAAATGGTGGTATAGGTAGATAGGTAGAACAGGCAGCTGTTGGGCAGCTCACTTGGGTCCATTATATTGATACCTTTGTGATACATGAATAGAATAGTAAGAATAGAAATGAAAAGAAAGAGAAAAAGACAAGTCCAGAGTCTCTGGCGGGAATCGAACCCGCAACCCCCAGACTAGCAAACCAGCACACTACTGACTTGTACACCAGACACTTTAATGGTGGTATAAGATTTGATACATAAAATCTTAAAAAAAATAAAAAATAATAATAAACAAAAAAGTTATTTAGTTCTATCACGCGGACATGACTGGTTCACTCTGTATAATTATCGTTTTTTTTTTTTGTTTTTTAAGTTCTAGTATCAGGGGTGGTAAGTTGTTAAATATATTTTTTTTTTACAAAAATACGTTATTATATCAATGACAATATTTGACCGTAATCCATAACAATAATCATAAACTTAGCTAATATTTCGACTGTGTCGAGAACCCAGTTATTTCAATGTATTTTCTTAGGGATTTCCAATTTAAATTCGTTAAATATTCTTAGTTTTGCATAGTATCCACATAAAAGTTCTCGCGTCTAATACGCCCAAACGCAGGACATTGACACCGTAATGTTCCAAGTTCTTCGCATGCTCTTCATGTCATTTCCTCCGGCAGTCCCAAGAGAGCTAGATGAGTTCTTAGCTCCATGTGATATATACTACACTACCCTAAAAGAAATTAATGACTGAAACTAACCCATACAAAATGTTTGTACTAACACTTTTCAAGCAATTTAATATAAAATTGCTGCTACAGGAAAAACAATGCATATTCAAGAATGAGACAACTAATGCAAGTTGAATTCTTGATGATTAAAAACAACATTTTTGTAAACTATGGTTTAAATTTTTAAATCAATGTAATAGTAAATTTTATAGAATAATTTGGAGTTTTTTTTTTTTTTTTTGGACGAGGTTTAATATAAGATTCTCAAGAAATAAAAGGTAATTAAGAAAGGTAGTAGCCAAACATACATACATGTATGTGTGTGTATATCGTCGTTTGGTGATTTCAATACATTTCACACAAATATACCTCGTCACAAAAATTTAACGCAAAAGTATCAAAAATAACAGTTTTACAAGCTATTTTACAAAAGAAATTACATTACGATAATAGAGTTTCTGTTACGTTTTTTCTTTCTCCTGTAACATTATAATTTTTTGAGTTAGGGCCTTTCTACATGAGACCGACGATATGTAGCTCTGCATATTCTCATAATTTTTACCTTTTAGTATTTCCAGTCCTAATATCAATGACACTAATACCATAAATGAGGATTGAAATGAGCTCCACCAGAAAGTAATGAAATTAACGTAATAAATGGTGATAAAAGAAAAGTCAATGTAATGAAAAATATAATAATATAAATGATAATAAATGTTGTTTTATTGTACGAGTCATATATATGTATTTCCACCAGCTTTGACCAGTATATACGTTTAGTTTGACTACTATTTATGTATGTTATCGTTGCCTAGTAAAGAGCTGTAGAGTAAGCAGAGCAGAAATATGTTTTACATTCGACAGAACTAATAAGTAGGAGAAAGACGCAAAATCACATGTACACAAAGGTTTTAGCTATTTTTTCATATCGCCCTTAAGAACCTAATATAAGCTTTGTTCTACGTCAGAACCGATAAGTCAGTCACTAATACCAGTCATATAACTGGTCAAATGACTGTCACTGTTCTTGTATGGTAGCTAATATTCTTATCTTTAGTCTACTCAGTTTCAAAATCTCATTCGATTTCTCGAAATTTGGATCACCACAAAGTATATTCGTTATCTTACCGACAGCAGTATTTTGTCGCTTTTTAACATTTTTTTTTAGAATTTTCCAAGGTAATGGTATTCCAAAATATTACCATTTTGGATGATTTGTTCGCTTCTTTGTTTGTGATTACGCCGCGATGTTCTGGTATCCATATTATCTCTAGACGTTCATAATTTGCAGAGCATTTTGAAATTCAATTTTAACTTACGGTCCTGATAGCTGATTGACTATCCGTATAGATTCGAATCGGAACTTCGTTATAAATATCCTTTATTCAAGACCGTGTTAAAAGCAATTTTTAATAAATAACCCAGCATATAATATTTGCTTGATGCATTTCCTCTCAATCTAAACTCTAAGTATGCTTAATCTTACACTACTACTTGCACGAAATATCCTTTGAAATGTTTAAAAATTTGTCCACTAGGTATTAACATTTGCATGTATAACAAAGTACAAAAGTTGACAAGAGAAATAAAAACATAAATAGACTGAGAAATTTTTAAAATGGCCGATTTTTTTGTTTGCAGCAAAAAAGTACAATTATGCCATCTATGCCATTTCTGTCAGGTATTATAGTATCCGCTTAAGTATTTATCAATATGCAATTACATATTTGAACTTAGATACAAATACACATTAAGGGCTTTTTTGCTCTCAGGAAATGTGTAACATCTACATACTTACGTATTGTTGTATGTATAATATACTTGAGCCGCGGTGTGCGTTGTCAATGGATTTCGCTTTAATTTTTTAATAAAAAAAGTTATATTGAACTTTTAATTTGCTTATTTATAACAACAACAAGTTCCAAAAATTCTGAAATCCATGAAATAATTTAATGCATTTATATTCACATACACAAAAAATTAAAAAGAGAAAAAAACAAAATTTTAATTTAATTTTTATGTTCTTGTATACTTGTTGTTAAAAAAGGAAGTTGCTACATGTAGATTTTTATGTTATGCTTCTTTGACTTTTCTTGCCCTCTTAAGGGTGAATTTCTAAAAATTTCTTCTAAGTGGTAATATATGTACATCAGAACAGGAATCCACTGTCCAAGTTTCTGGCTTTTTGCGTTTTGGTGGTGCAATGATTAAACTGTAACGATACTCTTTTATTAGATTATATTTAGATTAAGGATTAATTAAGCATTAACTAATCAAATTTCCTTATAAACCCTATTTGTATTTATTTATTTTAATAAGCCTAAGTTTACTTTTGTAAATAAGTCAATGAGTATTTGGCATCAGGTAGTTGTTCTTTTTGCATATCCAATGCTCCTTATTATTCGATACTTTCAAAACTGTATTTTTTAAATTGATGACAACAACTATTTGACGTTTAAAATATAACTGCTTTTAAAAATGCAACCCTGTAGGTATATTACCTGCATGCACAATTGCAAGATTTTTTTTATTCCCCTTTGCCGAAATGTTAATCAAAAATCGACCAAATAAAATTTTATGAATTTTCAACTAAGAAAAAAACTACAAAATTAAACAAATTAGTATTTTAGTAATTATTAGCAAAATCTTTGAAAAAAGCAACGCAAACGAAACGATGCTAATCGAGGCTCCAGTGCACAACAGAGTCATATAAAAGCAACATTTGCCAGCGCTTTACAAATCAGTATTTAATACAATTTTAATCTAAATGGTATACGAATTGTCATGGATACTTTGCGTTCACCATTTTACGAGGACATACCGAAAGCTTATAAATTGCAAAACGGCCAGGGTGAAGAAATCCTATTAGGATCGTATGCCAAGCTCATCAAATATTTCGCCGATTACATGAACTATACACTGGAACTGGTGGAGGAGGACAATTACAATATTGCTGAAATACATAGAAAGATTCAAAAGAAGATTTATAATATAACGCTACTAAGCGGCACATATTACAATCGCTTTGCGGAGATTGACTTCTCTTATCCACTGGAATGGTCAAACACTTGTATAATGGTGCCGGCAAAAGAGGAATTGCCTAGATTTTGGTACACCGTCTGGCCATTTGGACTTTATATTTGGTCATTTTTGGCTATAACAGTGATGTATGTGGCATATATGATGACTTACCTGAAACATCCCACACTCTCATTTGGCACTAATCTTCTTTATAGTCTAACTCTCGTCATGAACAGCTGCAATGCAGGATTGCATTTCAATAACATTTCCCTGCGGCTGCAGTTGTTTTACAGCCTGCTCTTTATAATGGGTTTTATAATGTCCAGCTATTACTGCAGCTTTCTTACAATGTACAATATGAGACCCATATTTCAAAGGCATATCAGAACCATTGAGGATGCCTTGGCAGCTAATATAAATATTTTAATTTCCAGCAATACTCTCGAAGAGCTTAGAAATACTTAACATATAAATTTATTTCACTTATCGAAGTTATTGCAAGAAACTAGTCAAAGTGATATTGCTGAAAAATTGAAACATCTAAATCGTTCGTTTGCTTATGTTATTCCCATGAATCAATGGAATTTTATGTCGTATTTGCAAAAGAATCTCATACAACCTGTTTATCTCTTATCGGATATATGCTTTGGCCAAGTTTTAAATACATTTCCCATACAGCAGAAGGCAAAATTTGCTACGGAATTGAATTTTTTTATTTTGCTAATTAGGGAAAGTGGTCTTTGGACGCTGTGGGAGGAAGAGGGATTTTTTTTAGCTCTAACTAAAGAATCTTATAGATTGCTTAAAGATGAATATCCAGTGGATCCCTTGAATTTATATTACTATAAAATTGCTTGGATCATTTTGGTTTCTGGTCTAGTGTTAAGTTTAATATGTTTCGTGGTGGAAAAAACTATTTTTAGATATAAATTAAGTTTAAAACTAAAATGTTTGCGTAATGACACAGACAACGTATAATGACCCAATAAAGTAAAACTGGTGCGATTTGCTAGTTTTTTTAAGAATTTCTGAGATTACGGTTTATAATAATAAATATACTTTTTCATATAATTTTTGCCTATAACTTTGCTTATTAGCGACCAATTTGTCCAAAATTTTTAATGAATATCTACAGAGGCATACAAAATCTACAAGTAGTAACAATCGTGTCAATAAATTATCCTTGGGCTTAAAATTTCTGCTATTTTGATACCTTACACGGGTCTTGCCGATATTGGGGGGCTTCAAAAAGTTGATTTCAATATGCACACAGACAGACGGATAATTCCTAATCGACTTCCTTGTTCATAACCTTTCAGAAAATATATACTTTATCGGAAATGAATTTTGTAGAAATTTCACACGGAATGACAAACCTATATATACAAATATATACCACAATTTATGTGCACATACAGCAAAACATAAGCCCAATTCACAATAACCGGATCTGCAAAATAGTAGAGTATAAGTTGACTTTACATTAAAATAGAATACACAAATAAAGGGTGGTTTAATTTTATGGACCGATGTTAATTTTAAACAAGTAAGAGCGCTATATTCGGTCATGACGAATCTTATATACCCTTCACAACGTGTAGTCATGCAATAACAGTAGTTAAAAAAAGTAGTATAAAAAACATACATATATAAAAACATCCCATTGTAAAATTATAAATTTACGTATGTATGTTAAAAAAAAAATATACAAAAAAAAAAATTAAAAAAAAAATTTTTTTTTAATAATTTAAAAAAAAATTTTTTTTTTTTAAATTAAAATATTTATAATAAATATAAAACAAAAAAAATTAAAAAAAAATAATAATAAAAATATAAATAATATATTAAATAAAAAATAAAAAAAAAATAAAAAAAAAATTAAAAAAAAAATTTTTTTTTTTTTGGCTCAGCTGGGATTCGATGCCACGTTTACTCTAACCAGTATACACGTTTGTATGTATGTATGTTGTTTTTGTGAAAAAAATCGAGGTGGTCGTGAGTTTTTGCTCATATCTCAGTTGTTTATGAACCGATGTTTCTGATTTTCAATACCGATCTACGAATATTTCTGATATTTTAATACCTCACCCGGGTCCATGCGATATCGGGGGGCTTCAAAAAGTTGATTTCAACATACACACGGACAGACTGACAGAGCTTAATCGACTCCCCTATTCATAAGCTTTCAGAAAATATATATTTTATGGGGTCTGAAATGAAAATTGTAGAAATTTCACACGGAATGACAAACCTATATATACCCTTTTTCACTGTGTGAAGGGTATAATAAAACACAAATTATTTAGAAAATTATTATCATTTTTTTTTATTATGACAATATTGGTATGGTCCAATTATGTATGGAACAAAATATCGGCTAAATGGCCGCGGCGACTTCGGCGGCACACCTCCATCCGAAGGTCCAAATTTTCAATGACAATGTTGATGTTCGATGATGAGTCGAGGTTGGCTGCTCTTTTGCCACACAATCGTGAAAAACAGCAATGTTTTCCGTTCAACGAATTAAGAAGTCATTCACAGATGTTTTCACATTTCATACAGACCTGTTTTGCTGAAAATTAAATATTAGTCACAATTCTCCCGATTGTGGATGAATTTGAACGATTGTGTTGACCAAAAGAATCACGAAATGCATTTTGATTTGAACGCCCATTTTCATTATAAGCCTGAATAACTTTAAGGCGTTGCTCGATTGTGAATCTTTCCATGGTTCATATTAAGTTAGTCTTAAATTGAGAAATGTTAAATGAAATGCAGAAAAATACTTGACGTTTAGGTGTGTTTCACATTCAAAATCGACCCTTCAAATTTAACCACCCTTTAGAACACATTTGCAGCTATGCAAGTTTACAATGACAAACGCACAAGATTGTATATTCGGCTGCACATACATAAATTACAAATAAAATATCAAAACTTCCCAGCAAAAAAATCTATGACAAAAAAGTGATTTTGCAGGGGTTCAACTGGTGACGAAGTGATTAAATTTAGGTGAAAACACTAATGATTTTAACATTTGCGTGTCATTGGAGATCATGTGTTTACATGAATGTTTTAATGCACTGCACTCCATTCTAATAAGTGCATGGAACTCATGCATATTTGGTGACAAGTATCGGATATCTCATGTGTTAAGTTTGTTTGTTTACATGAATTCTTTAAGATATTTTGCATGATGTTGCATTCATTTTCAAGCACATCATTTATGACAAATTATTTTGCAGTTCAGAAGTCATTTAGAATTAATGCTTTTACACAATTGATTTAGAAGTCTTGTAAATGTAATTCGCTTTGCACTACTTCCAATTTTTTTTGCTGGGTTGTGTTGAATCCAGATATGATGTCCAGGTGTAGCTAGTATGTTGTTATACTGCTATGTACTAAATAGATTAGCGAAAATACTGATTTTGAGTCAAAACTAAATACATTATATTTTCACTATCTATCTTTATCTATGTATGTTTGCAAAAGTAACAAAAACAGCTCTGATTTTAATGTTTATTTTTAGGTTTTTATTTACTTTTATATAGAGAATAAACAAATTAAAATAAGATAAAATCACAAGTTATTTTTTTCCAAATTTTCTTTCGAAATTTTGTACAAAACACAAAAAAGAAAAACATAAATAAGAAAAGAAATTATGCAATCATGTTTTAGAAATAAAAAAAATCTGTGTTTGAAAGAAAAAGTGTCGACAATTTTTTATTGTACAAATCATATAAATAAAAGTTAAATGTGTATTAAGAACATAAAGTAAACTTAAAATAAATAAATGTGTATTAAAACGATAGCTTATTTAAAATATACATACTAAAAGCAATTGAATACTTATAAGCCAACATTTATTTCATAATTCTTTATATATTGGTAGCACTGGATATGTGTATCCCTTAAGTGGATACCTATTTAAGGTGGCACAAATTACCACCTGGTCCTAGCTGAGACCGCTAGTATTTAAATATGCTTTTAAGCCTCTTAAATACAAACACAACAATTCAAACAAAACTCTTCTGTTTAATTTGTCCCACCCTAATTTTTTCAGCTTCTATTCCTAATCTGCTTAAAAATTGGATGAAATGAGCTTCGTTTCTCAACGCAAGGTGAACAAGTTGCTTAGAAAGCTGACGTAAAAAATTTATTATTGCACCCTCTTTATTTGTTTAACAGACATATTTTTATCGAATATAATACTTATAACTTTTTAAGGCTATTTTGTCGATCATGTTATAAAAAAATGACAAAGTCCAGCGATTTGTTCGATGGTTTGTTGTATACTTTGTAAGCATTTTATTCATTACATCTAAATTTGATTTATTATAGTGCAGGATTTCCTTAGGTATTTACTCCAACGACAGATATGTCATAATGGACGGTAGGTAATAAAAAACGAGCTTTATTTTACGTTTGTACGTAATAAGATATTGCAACATTATCCTTAAATCCAAATTCACTTTTCCAATATCCATTAGCCTTTTGCATAAACCAAATGTGCACCCAGAAAACGGAAAATCACATTCATTGCCAATCGAATGGTTCAGTTCCTGCAATCGAACTTTTCATTTGCGATTATAAAATTTCTATTGCAGGAATCGTAGTATTAGTGCTGACTACATACATACATATTTAAGTATATTCCGAAACGAAATTCTGTAGATATAACCCTAAAATTTCACTATCACAACTAAATTACACGATTGGCAACCATTGTGGTTCTCACAACCGATACTGTTTTCTCTGTGTGGTAAGAAAATTGTCGCCGACTATTGTTTTTCTAGAATCCTTATACCGCATTGTAAGGCGTATAAAATCATTTTCTAATAGTTTTTCAACTCAAGTTTCACCTGATTCTCTGTCTAGGTTTTCGCGTCATCGCCAAATCTTGATACCGAATTTTTTATTTATTAATTCTTCATTTACATAACCGAGCTTATAAGAACATATATGGTTAATAAAAGCTACTTATTATACAAAAAAATATTTCTATATAGACACTTTTCCTCTAAACGATAAAGTCTTTCGTCGACTGTAATGTTTTCGTATGGTTTCAAATTAGTTTAAGTTTGAAAATAATGCTGCTTGTGTTTGCATTTACATATATAAAGATAAAAGTTGACTGAGCGTAAACGGTCCCAGGTGGTATGAATATGAAAAAAAAATTATTTTGACTTTTTGCCACGCCCACGGTCATAAAATTCTTATTGTTTTTTTTTTTTAATTTTCGTGTAAAAAAATACTTTCATTGAGGAATACATAAAGTTTCACTAAAATATTTGCAATATTTATACAAAACAAAAAGTCGAAAAATGCCTGGCCAGGCACAGGTATCCTCTTAAGGATTATTGTCACCTACGAAAATTAAAATCCTTCTAAATTGGCTACGGAGCAGGGTATTCTTATATTATTTTTTTTTTTTGGATTTTGAATTTTGATGGCAGAGGTACCTAACCAAAAAGCCAGGGTATTCACTAAGTTCCCTCTCCGTGGAACGACCTATACCTGTGTATAGGAAGTCGGAGACATTGAAACAATAAATAAAATTGAGTTTAATGGTTCTCCTCCAGTTACAAACGTTGATTCAGGCACCGCAAGTCGACCTATACCTCTGTATAGGAAGTCGGAGACACTCGAACAAAAATAAAAATTGAGTTTAATGGTTCTCCTCCAGTTACAAAACTTTAATGGTTCTCCTCCAGTTACAAAACTTTGGTTCAGGTACCGCAGGTCGACCTATACCATTGTATAGGAAGTCGGAGACGTCTGAACAATAATTACTGCTGAGTTTTATGGAACTCCTCCAGTCTCATGTAAATTGAGTTTATATGGTACTCCTCCAGTCACAAGTAAAATGAGTTTATTTGGTACTCCTCCAATTAAAACGAAAACACGCGGTTAACTGTAGAATAGTCTGGAAACTGTATCCAAAGCACAGTTACGCGACGCCACACCGTTAACCACGCGAGAGTGAGACGCAAAATTCTCGAAGTCAGATAAAAAGGGACAACCTGATTGCCATTAAACGATAATGGCAAAAACGCGCGAGCTCTTGACCCGACCAGAGCTGAATCACGACTGGTATTCTTATATAGGTAGTCGTGACAGCTCAGCTGACTATTATTATTATTATTTTTTTTTTTTTTTTTGAGCAAGCTTATGGCAAACATCTTAAAAAGACTTCAGTTCAAAGGGTTGTCAAACTCCATATATAAAAAATGAAAGCAATAAAAATATGTTTCCTTATGCTATTACTTCAAGAATGGTGTGATGTCACACCAGCAAACAAATGATTGATATTACAATTAAAAAATTGTTAAAAAAGTGAATAAAGTGCTAAAATAAATAGTTAATAAATAACTATAATAATAAAAAACATTGTATAACAAATAAATAAGAAAAAAGTGAAAGTGAACCATATAAGCCATAATATGTTCAATAATATGCTTTTAAATAAGCTTAATGTTTTTATTCCCCTTTAATTAATATAAATCGCACAATTTATATATTGCTCTTGTTAAGTGAGAGGCTGAAGTGACGAACATGGGCAGAATGAAAACATTTTTTACAGTCGGAATGCGTAATCTGGTTTTTATCATTCTTGCTATTACCTATTTGATTATACCATGTTTCAGAGGCAATGCTAGTCATATAGACGCGCAGCTGTGACAGAGTCAAAATAATCGTCTTCATTAAATCTGTGCATTTTAATTTTGACAGAATTAAGTTCGTAGCCTTCTATCTGTTTAAGTTTAACTTACTCTTAATACAAAGACACTAATGTACTTTTTCTTTTCAAATTAAAGAGTTAAAAGATGTTTAAAGTATTTTAATATGCATATCGAGTGTATTTTTAAAATTAATATTTAAAGATTTTTGTTCAATTAGAATTAGCAGCTACATACATCCATACATACATATGTGCAAAATATTTAAATTAATCTATTGGTTCGATGAATACCAAATATTAAAATTAAATTGATCGTTTTTGGCAATATAAAGAGCAGAGGCCAAAACAATAGCAGTTGTTGAAGAGACATAAAAGAATCTTGTAAGAATCTGAAATGAGGAAAGAAACAATTAAAACTTTATACCAAACTAAATGATGAAACAAAATTGCGCCTGAAAAAGCCAGTCAAAAAAATACGGCCCATAATTAGATCGACTACAGTAACTTTAACAAGTAAGAGCACTATATTCGGCTGTGCCGAATTTTAGATACCCACCACCAATTTTTTGCACTTTTTTAGTATAAAATTTATTATTTTATTATTATCAGTAATCGCTATGGAATAATCACTTTGTACTAAAATAAGTATTACTTTTTTTGTGTATAGTGGTTTAATTTGTGGCTTATTTTGGCTAAAACATGCATGATTTTTAAATTAACGTGTCTTTGGAGAGCATGTGTTTATATGAATATATTAACAAAACTCAATTCATTCTAATAGGTGCATAGAACGCATGCACATTAGATGAAAAGAAACCCATGTTTCATTTAGTATGCATTTGCATGCATTTTGAAGCACATCAATACTAGGTAACTATTATACCCTTCACCTGTGGTGCACAAGGGTATATATAGCTTTGTCATTCCGTTTGTAATTTCTACAATTTTCATTTCCGACCCCATAAAGTATATATTTTCTGAAAGCTTATGAATAGAGGAGTCGATTAAGCCCTGACCGTCTGTCCGTCTGCCCGTCTGTCCGTGTGTTGGTTGAAATCAACTTTTAGAAGCAAATATATATATTTTGGCCTGGAAGGCTTTGTATTGCTGTGTTGAATAAATAAATAAATAAATAAATAAATATGTTCCTCAGATCTGTATATGGTATCAATCTCTTGGAAATATCTAGGAATGAATCGCTATTGAAATTCAGCACAATCGCCCCATAACTTTCTGAGATATGAGCAAAAAACCACGACCACCTCGTTTTTTTTCACAATTACAACAACAACATACATACATACATACATACATGTAAAAAACATACCAAACAAAAAAAATTACAAAAAAAAAATATTAAAAATAAGAAAAAAATAATAAAAAAACTACAAAAAAAAAAATTTTAAAAAAATTTAAAAAAAAATTAAAAAAAATTTTTTTAAAATTTTTCTAAAAAAATTTTTTTAAAATTTTTCTAAAAAAATTTTTTAAAAAAATTTAAAAAAAATATAAAAAAATAATAGAATATAAATAACATATAAAATAAAATAAAATTTTTTTGGCTCAGCTGGGATTCGATGCCACATTTATTCTAACGTGTACGTATGCACGTATTTTATATGGGATGAATGGTGATACAAACAGTTGTTATTGCATGATTACACGTTGTGAAGGGTATATAAGATTCGGCACGGCCGAATATAGCACTGTTACTTGTTTTGTATTTAGAGAAGGCATTCTTCATGCCTCTTTATACACTTATGAATTAGAAGTCATGAAAAATGTTATTCACATTGAACTGGTGCAAAATTTTTTTGCTTTAAAGCTTTTAAATTTCTCTAACAGTATAGGGAGGTCGGCGTTAAAGTGGGCGTGCCACATTAATATTCCGTTATTGCAAGTCTTTTGATCAAACAGCAATTTATGCAAAATTTCAGAATCATACAGCTAATTTTGTCAGTTTCATTACGTTTTAAATTTTGAATACACCGAAAAAGACATTGTGTGGCATAAAATTTCGAACATTTTGATCTATAACTCCTTTTGTTATATACTTGCGATGTTTCATCGCTCTAACTATAACTCTCTTCCTAGTACACCGATTTAGCTCATTTTAAATACGAAACAAACCTTGTGTATAAGAAATATTTTGGCATATTTTGATAACATAGCTAGATCGTCCTAAAATTAGACCAAGACTCTGAAAATATATACTTTGTGGGGTCTAAAAATAAAATACATTCCATTTTGCGACCGCATTCTGTCACGTATTATTTATACGTTACGTCGTAATCTTGTTTAATCACTAAAGTTTCAACACACTAACTTACCTTATCTTGCCACTTACGATTGGCAATACATTTACTGTAGGGCATGTTTGTAAAGGACACACTATTGTAAAGTGGCACCCAAAAGTTGGGGCACAAACGAAATAGGGTTGTGTCCAAAAACTTGCGACATTTAAAGGAGAAACGCTTAGTCAAGTCACGCATCTACAATTATAATGACAGGAAGTATGTTTCTTAATTGAATTTTTCGATTGAAAATTTGCCTCACCTCCACATAATTGTACATGGCCAAATCGCATATGGCATGAGCATCTCGCCATCTAGTTTCCGTGAATTGTTCTAAAGCTTTTCTTATGGTCATTTGTGGCTGACCTAAAATCGCAAAGAATTTGGTACAATCTTCCATGCCAGCGTTCATACCTTGACCATAGTAGGGCACCATGGCATGAGCAGCATCACCCAATATTAAAGCTTTATCAGCATAATGATAGGGATTACACTATCAAAATTTAAACAATATTTCAACAAAATACAACAAATACACAAATCTTGACTTGCCTTAATCGATACCAAATGTTGGGGCTTTGATTTAAAGAAATCCTTTATCAGACACTCCTCCCCAATTAGCGGTAAGGCATCGACATAGTAGCGCTTGAAAAAATCTAATAGTTCTTGTGGTGTTTTAATACTAGCAAACACTTTGAAGGGCATAGACAAAGTAACTGTAAACGATTTATCCTGATTTGGCAAGGCAATCATCATAAAAGCATCCCTGGGCCAAATATGCAAAAAATTGGGTGGCATTTGAAATTCGTTATTCTTAGCCGGTATACACAATTCCAAATAACCGTGTTCGATATACTCTTGAGAGAAATTAAAGCCCAATGTTTTGGACATTTGTTGGCGTAATGAACTGAAGGCTCCGTCACAACCGACAATAAGATCGGCAGAAGCTGTTGTGCAGCTTTCGGTATGAGGGCTAAAGAAAAAAATAATATCATACAGTAAAATATTCTTTAAAAAATAATTTAATAGTTTTAAAATTTACTGCTGGAAAATCATGTCCCCCTCCCGTAGATTGGCAGATTTAAGTTTATGCTCAAAGTGATAATGAATGTTTGAAAATTTTTCTCCAGCTATAAGGAGCAAAGAAAAGATGAAATAAATGCAAAATGTATACAAATGTATTGTAAATTTTAATAACACATTATCAAGTATTATTTACCATTTAATAAAACCTCATTTAAATGCTTACGACCTACCGAATACAGACACTGATTCGTACAGGGATCATACAACACAATCGATCTATTGCCTTTGATATCATGCAACATGCGGCCACGCATAGGTATCGCGGTTGATAGTATGACATCTTCTAAGCCAACTTCGGCTAAAGCTTGACGGCCTCTTTTCGATAGAGCTAAATTAATACTACGTCCCTGCACTAGTTGAGAGCTGCGAATATCTTCTCTATATTCGTAAAGATGAACTTCGTGACCTCGACGAGCGAAATTTAAAGCAGCCAATGAACCCACCTAAAGGAAAGTGCAAAGATATTAAAATGTTATTTTTATTATTAAAATATAAATCTACGCAATTTATAATCGTAATAAACTCATAAATTTTATAAATATGAAAAATATTTTACAGGTAAAATGTTTTTATCTAATTAATCTGTCTACTTTTATAAGCTGCAAGTGTCATAAGAGTTAAGATTAAAACGTTAGCAAAGGCAAAAATTGTAATCACCTTAGAGACGCCACCATTAATTTTACACTCTTTCATACTCTACTGTATTCTAGCGGTCAAGGCCTTTTCTCTGATACTAACATTGTGGTGGTTGAAGAGGAAAAAGCCGTAATTACTATTTTAGACCCATATTTCGACAATTTATTGAAATGCCACCTTGGATTTGAAATTTTTCATAGTATCATTTGAAACCAATATTGAGGGAGTCGAAGAGGTAAATTTTTAAATACTAGATTTAACTCACATACACATACATTTACTGTACGCCATCTTCTAGTGTCGTCTATCACGGATTTTAATCTTTTACTAATCAAACCCTATCATCTGCTACTCATATTTACTCACGTTGTCGGCTGTCTAGAAGCTGAAACAATTAATATTCGTTTGTAAATTCCAGTAAGAACACCGAAGCAGTTGTATTTTGGTGCGTAGTTTTAATGCTAGTTAGTTTAAATGCTATTTATTAGTTTTCTCAGGTATGAATTTCAAGGCTACGGTTTGCAATTTGATGTCGCTAACGAACCCAAATATTATTTAGGACCTTTAGAAACTTGATATATTAAAAAAATAGTGTTGTTGGTTTTTGCGGGATAAAAGGCGAAACTAGAAAATAAAATTGCTGTGTCTGTGAATTCCCTAATATTAAACCAATCTTATACCTACAGTAAGTACATACTGAGCCAATTCAAAGTCGACTCTCATATTGTTCTATGTCATATAATTCATATTAATATGACTAGTGACTTTGAACACCTTTTGTTAACAAATTATGTATTTAATACAAGAAAGAAGACCAAGAGATGACGCTGTTAAAAATTGTATGTATACAGGAAAGAAGAAAATAGAAAATATTCTCTCTGAGAGGTGAGAAGCGAAGAAATTCTCTCTGAGAGACAGTATGGTTAAAAGTATAACATAAACAATTTCTTATACATAGGAAACAAATGTGTAAAGTCATATTATTTTTTTTGTATGGAAATTACTAACAAAAATTTTAAGCATGCATAAAATAATATGAAATAGTACAAATACGACTGATATGCAACCACTTTGAATTGGCCCATTAATATATTTTTTTGCATTTTTAGAGCATTTTTTTAAGACAATAAAAAGAAAAACAAGTAACAGTGCTATATTCGACCGTTCCGAATCTTTTATACCCTTCACAACGTGTATTCATGCAATTACAATTGTTTGTATGACCATTTATCTCATATGAAATACGTGCATACATATAAAAATATGTATGTATGTAAAAATATCCCATTGTAAAATTATAAATTAAGTTTATGTATGTATTTATGTTAAAAAAAAAAAAATAGAAATAAAAGAAAGGATTTGATGCCACGTTCACCACGTTTGTATGTTGTTGATGTGAAAAACACGAGGTGGTCGTGGTGTTTTCCTCAGTTGTTTATGTAACGATTTTTCTGATTTTCAATACCGATCTGCTCCCGAATATTTCTGATATTTTAATACTACACGCGGGTCCAGGCGATGTTAAGGAGGCTTCAAAAAGTTAGTTTCAACGTACACACGAACAAACGGATAGTGATTAATCGACTCCCCTATTCATAAGCTTTCAAAAAATATATACTTGATGGAGTTGGATATGAATATTGTAAAAATTTGACACGAAATGACAAACCTATATATACCCATGGTGTAATTACATAAGGTGATAGCGTAAAGAAGAGCGATTTTCGGCTCTCTTTTTTTATGTATGAAGTTTGACAATTTCCGAAGTTGAAATCATTTTTTTAATATGTAGTTTGACATACTCCAGAACACAAAAAAATTGTCAGCTGGACTAGCACCGCCACCTTGTATAAGTGTACCCTGTATATACCCTTTTACACTGTCGTTCGTTTATTTTGATTATTATTTCAATTTATCCATAAGTGTGTATGGACCTACCAAACCGGCACCAATTACAGCCACCTTCATGGGATTCATCGATAAGTTAATGTCATTATCACTTGTCTTCATAATTTTGTTAGACATTCTTTTTCTTTTTTGATTTTTGCAAATTCAACTTTAATAATATTTATATTTTTTAAGCACTTTACTTTGAAAAAAAAAAAGTATTTTTTTCTTATCACTTTAATTTTGTGCTTTTAATGTACTTGTCTTCTTCGAAGTAGCGTAAGGAATGAAATAAGATTTTAAAAAAAATCTGTAGTTATAGATTTATTTACTGCTCTTGTTGTTATGGTTTAGCAGTGACAGAAGAAAAAACTTAAAACAATATTTAAAACATAGAGATTAGAAACCTGAGGTCTGTATCTTTGTTTAAATGGTTGAATTATAAAAATATTTATCAACTAATGTTTTTTAGATGAAAAGTTGGTAGCTAACAGACTGTGTTATTGTTTTCAATTCTAGAACCTAGAGCAAGGCCACTCATACATTCAGACATATGTATGTATACGATACCATCGTTTGTTTGTTATTTGACGGGATTCTTTTTTATATAACGTAAAAACGTACATGCATACACCTAAATATGCAATTATTTAACCAATTGTTTCTGTTCCCAGTTGTACAAATCGACTAAGACGATATTATCTTTAATCATACTTTTAAGTCATTTTCGAGTTCGCCACTGACGGTCTTAAAGAATTATGTGCAAGAAATCTTCGATAATCACTATGATGTCTTCAATGCGGTTGTGGCAACCCACATTAATTTAATATAACGACGACAAAATAGGCAACATTGTCAGTCATGTGGTCTTGCGTGATTTTGACAATAAGTCGTCAACGATTTTGCCTGGTCTTGTAGCCGTATTTAATGTTATTTTAAAAACTAGGTCAACTAGGTAATACATACAAACATAATTATGTATGTATGTATGTATGTATGTTCGTATTTAGTTTATAGGTACTTACATATCAAATAACTTTAGTACACACATTGTTATTTGTATGGTGGAAGATACAGCTAAACAGCAACAAATGTATTTCAGATGCCCTACACATGTACATACATATTTAACATCCATCAGAGGTAAAATACAAACGTTGCTATAACTATAACTACATTAACGCTTTTAAATTGATATAAATAAAAAGAATACAGCTGTTTTCACGAATCACAGGCTTTTGGGAAACAGTTTTCATTAAAGTTCGCAGACTTATTCTAGAATCAAAGTAAATATGCATTAATCTGGTGGTCATAAAATTGAAGCGCAGTAAAAATATGTTTATCAGTATACAACTAATTTGCTAAAATATCGCTTCGCCGTATGCTGTGCTTTAGTGTTCTATAAGTATTACAATGGAATGTGGTCAGATGAAATAATGAATAAATGTATGAAAATTTATAACCGGAGAAGTCTTTTATATCACTTACAATGTAGAAAACTTTAAATAAAAACTTCATAAGCACTACCTGTTGTATGCTTCCATCCATACATATTTTTTTTAATACCGGCACCATAAATAAAAGTGAAAAGTGTTTTATCCCTGAATTAAGCAAAAACTTTTTAGCTGTTACATTTCATATAATAAGTCTTTTAGATCCTCTGTAGAGTGTTTTTAATGTCTTATAAACCATCATTCTACCACTCAACATGTATCCATTATTAAAGTGGCTTAAATCTATTAACCCATTACCGCTCACTGTGCCCGAGTAAGAACAGTTGTTTAACTCATGGCAACTCTTAAAACAACCGTTATGTCTCTCAATTTAAAAACAATATCGCTTTTAAGAGGTTCAAAAAAAATATAATAAAGTTTGCAAGGTGCCACAGAAAGTCTAAGTGTTGTTCTTAGTCTTTGCAATTGCGCATTCGAATTCGGTTTACTTTGTTAATTTAAGAACTTTTATTTTGTATGTAAAGTTGTCCAGAGAGTGTGTAAATGATTTTAAAGTTTTTTAGAAAAAGAAAATGTGTAACGATTTAAGATAATGAAGGATTTTGTTAAGTTGTTCCAGTTGGGGACAATAGGCGTTTCAGATATTTTTTTATTTTATTTTTTAGATTTTTAGATGGCGTACCGCAGAACTTTTAGAGGTCAAAATGATTTCTTACGACTTCGGGAGGCCGTTAAGCATATTATAAGAAACTATGACGTAGATGATGAATATGATATTCTAATCGTGCCACCAGGCTATCAATTCTCGTTCTATGAAACTATGAAATGAAAAGTTATTGTGTGTAAATAATATCTTATGGTGCCACCATACCCTTTGCTATACAAAAACTTTTTCATTTCACAGTTTTACAGAACGAGAATTGAGCCCCTGATGCCGATTTCATAAGAGACGAAGGAAATGATGAGACTTATTGTGTATAAATATGCCAAATAACGCGCCATGATAAATTGGGCTTGTATGCAGAAACGAAAAGGAACGTTCTGATGTAAGTATATTAAAATACAAATTATGATGAACCACTTTCTTGCCAAAAGTTAAAATGACAATATGTTAAGTCTTAGGCATGTCAGTGGAGTGTTTTGCATGAAAACTTGTCGATAAAGGAATCTATGGTAAAACAATTTGGTCGGCATCCGTCAAAACAATTTATTATAGGAAAACCCATAAGATTTGGTTATAAGAACTGGGCTGCAACTTGTTATAATGGGTACTGTTATGTTTTGATATTTATTGTGGAAAGCCAACGCACGTTCCTGTGAGTACTGATCCTCTTGGTGAGAGTTGTTAAGTCTGTCAATGGGCAAGTACCTGCAGAACACGTTGTATACTTAAAAAACTTTTTTACTAACAATTACCTATTATGTGAACTGAAACGTTTGCAAATTATAACCTGCGAATGGAAGGCGTCGACCATAAGGACCAATCTATTAGCCTTTGCACAGTATCCATTAGAGGAAAAAGTGATTGTGGTGTATTTTTACCTACATACATATGTATATTCTAGATTTGTTGATAAGTAACGCTTGGCGGTTACATGTTTTGTTATGTAGAGCTGAAAAAATAACTCCAACGAACCAACTATCGTTAAGGAGAAATATTTCTAGGGCGTATTTAAACCCTAAAATTTCGAAACAAACGTCCTTCTGCTTCCTTTGCAGTTGGTGCTGATCGAAGAAACAGTAGCCACAATGCCGAAAGAATAAAAAATCAACTGCGATATGTTATTTGCATTTTAAGTGCCGATAGCTTAAACATCTGTTATGGGACACCCACTTTTCCAAAAAACTAGAAACAAATTTAATTTTTAATTATAAATTCCTTTTATTCTATCCCTATTAAATGAATAATTAATAAAAAAAATATTTTTTACCGGCAGTTTCTGCTTGGGCGGTAATTGGTTAAAGAAACCATAAAAGTTGTATAAGAAAATAAAACTCTTTTTATTAAAAACTTACTAAATTTTTAATATTTTTGTTTCTTTTATGGTTTTTAAAATTTTTAAATACTTTTTGCAAAGAATTCAATTGGTGAATTTGGCGGATAGTAGATAAGATAAGACCTAAAATATACAAATTCTAGATTATGAGTATCAGAGTTAATCCTACTAATATAATAAATGTAAATTTTTGTATGTTTGGATGTTTGGATATTTGTTACTCAATCACGCAAAAACGGCTGAACGGAACTAAATGAAATTCGGCACATAGATAGATAACAACCTAGATAAACATAGGCTACTTTTTATCGCGATAATAACGCGAAGACGTTGGCAAACTCATCATAACACATCCCAAACGGGTTATTTGTGTTGTAAATATTTTTATTGTTGTTGTTAATACTAAGTCTACCTTTTATCCCGATAACTACGCAGACGAAGTCGCGGGCACAAGCTAGTATTTATATATTAACTGCCTTATTCATAAAAACTATTACGGGTTTAAAAACGGTTTATAAAACTGATTTTGTAAGGAATTTTAATTTATAAACCTCTTATAAAGACACTCTAGTTTTTATGAATTAGACCATAATTATATTATTATATAGGTTGTATATTTGTATGTACGTATGTCTGTATTTTCTTTCATATTTATTCAGTGTCTAACAGTCAATAAAAAATTTAAAACAAGTATTTTATGTATGTATGTACATACATATCTATGTAGTAAAATTAGAGAAAAATAAAATGCATTATGAACATTTAAAGCGATAGAAGTAAACAATAAGCTTCAATTGATTTTAAAAAGTAATTTAGTATTAATCTATATATATAAAAGTGAAACTCTGTGTGTGTGTGTGTGTTTGTGTTAGCTATAGACTCCGAAACTGTAAAACCAATCGGACTCAAACTTTGAAGAGTTGTTGTACACATTCCAGGGAGTGTGTATGGGTGGCAAAGAGTGTTTATTGCCACGCCCAAAAAAAATAGTTATCATTTTTAGCTACTTGCACTGGACCGATTTTTCTGAAACTTTGCACACATATTGAGCTGTCATGGCTATATAATTTTGTGATTAGAAAAGAGGGCAGGGCCACGCCCATAAAAAAAAGTTATAATTTTGAGGTACTTGCTCTGGACCGATTTTTCGTAAAAATTAGCACACATATTGAGTTGTAATGACTATACAACTTCGTGATTAGAAAAGTGGGCAGTGAAACGCCCATAGAAAAAAGTTATGGTTTTTAGCTTTTGCGTAGCAACGCGTGCCGGGCTTTTCTAGTAATAATATAACCAGAAGCGGATCATGTGTTAAACTTGATAGGATAACTGATAACACTAGATATTAATATAGAGAGCCGCCGCGGCCACAAAATAATTCAAGTACAAAATTTACGAATTAACAATATAAAATATAATTTCATATTTTATTTAAAACAAGTATTAGTGCTATTCGGCTGTGACATATCTTATAAGCCCTTTACACAGTTTGTACCATTCACGTATTTATTACGACACTCTCCTGTTAATGGTGTAAAAACATTAGTACTAGTGGGTTTGCTTATACATATCTTAGTAATTTATATATGGTGCAACTGCCTTAAAAAGTAATAATCTGTACTTTTAATTTAAATTTTTTTCGCCGACACCTTTTAAGTTAATTAATCCATCGAACCAAGATTATCTGTAAATGTTACCAAAGATACACATTTTACATAAGCAACAAACGTCGCAGGAGTTCTATAGCAGCTGCAAAATCTAACTTTGTTCAGGTGAAAAACAGACGCAATCGTGTTCTTTCGGTCATATCTCAGCTTGTAATGTCCTGCATTAATAAGGCAAATTCAACCAATTTTGGCAAAATGATTCACAATTAGCTGGGCTGATAATTTCACCTGTATGAATTCGCCTTGGTTAGTGTAAAACAAAACGATATGTTAAAAAGTTGTTGACCAACTCACAAATACTTATAAAGAAAAACAACGTTTGTTTACAAATTTTTAACAATTAATAAGTTAACAACACAATTTGCTCACAATTTTTTTAATCTTTTTTACAACTTTTCACTTTTTTCACTATTTGCTTGCAAATTCTTTACGATTTTTTACAGTTTTTCACAGTTTTGCACAATTTTTTAAAAATTTGTAATTTTAAATAAAACACCGCTCACAAATGTCAACAATAAAAAAACACACACAAACACAAAAATTTGACAAGTGGTCCCTAGAAGTAGTCAACAGCTGATCTAATAAATTCACCTTATTGAATTCGCCTTGCATGAAAACGTTAAAAATATATGGTATGAATAGGGTAGCCAAATTTGAAATTCTTAAAAATAATTCACGTCCAAAAATGGGACAAATAAAAAAATAGTACATTTTTTAACGCAATTAATATCCGTTAAATCATAACATAGATAAACTTTTTCATTTGTTATTGTTTACTTTTCCAACAGATGTTGGTTTGAAAATTTGTCAAGAGTTCGCGCGTCATTGCCATTATCTTTTAAGGGCAATCAGGCCATCCTTTTTATCTGATTTTGAGAGTTTGGTGTCTCACTCTCGCATTGGTTAATTGCGTAGCGTCGGTTAGCGGTACAGTTAACCGGAGTCTCAATTAACCTTTGCGAAACTTTAAAAAAAATTTTTCGCGTTCAGCTCCGACTTCCTATATGAAGGTATAGGTCGACTTACGGATACTGTACCTGTGTGGGACACCCTCTATGGTTTTAAAACCTTGCCATTCAAATTAAAAATAAACAAACAAACAATTTATCCAATCTACCAAAAAAAAACTCTGACCCGAACAAACATTATTTCGTGCAAAGAATAGTTTTTTACATATGACGCAATTTGATTTATTGGGTTACATTATATTACAACTCTGCAAACAGTGCCACCACTAATTCGGAGATGGAAAAGTAACTAAACATGTGCACAATTTTTTTTTCTATAAGGCAAAAAAGTAATATGTGATTTGTATATATACAAATTTTACTACAAGAATTAAATCAGCATCCAATCAGGGTTAACAAAAAAACGAGCATGTTTTCATTAGTAGCAGATTATGAAACCACATCATCTTCGAGTAGCAGTGATGGTAACGAATCAGAAAGTGACTGTGGTGACCAAAAGTCACAAAACCAAGTCAGGTTGGTGAAAAATATTTGGCAAATTGTTTTTGTAATACTTAACTACATACGTATTTTTATTTAGCTCGTTAGCAAAAGCCAAAACACCTCCACTGCCCAGTGCAAATTCGCTGCTTAGGGGTGGTGTTTCAAAGACAACTGGAGATGTTTTTACTAATTCATTTTTGGAAGCAGAAAAATTGGAAATTTATAAATTGCAAAAACACGTCAAAATGGTCGATTCAGAAAATCATTTATTACAGAAGAATGGCCGTAAAATATGTTGGAATAATCGCAAGGGACGCTGTAGATTTGGCAATAAATGTAAATATGCTCATGATTCAGATCTGGTTAGTCAAAGAGAAATGGAAGATGCCAATGAACAAAATGTTAAAAAGGAGGTAAGTTTTAAACCGGTTATATCGGAAAAAAATAATTATGCACCTATATCTTCGTTGATCCATCAAATTCAGTTTTTTGCCAAGTATTCAGGAGAGCAAAAAAAAAAAAAGGATTTTGTTGTCCAAATTGGTAATATCCACTTACATATAGCTATTCCTGTTTATTTTATGAACGTAATGTTGATAACTGCATGTATGTTCAATAAACGTTAAAAAAGGATAAAAAAATTTTTAAATCACGTCAGAGCAACGACGATATGTGTGTTGTTCCAAAAAGTATCCCTTTAATTTGTTATAATGTATTCTGTTCCGAAATGATTGCCCAAGACATCAGTGATGCATTAGGATCAGAACAATCAAATAAGTATCTAATGAAAAACGATTAAGACGCCAAAAATTTTTTGAAAAGAATAAACATATTGACTGCCATTGAAAACATTATTTTGTGACTAGAACAGTTTATGGGCCTAAATAATTTTTTTTTTATAAATTTTCGTCAATTTGCATTTAAAAAGAGAACCTCGATTATTTGTATGCTTGTGATTATAAATCGTTAATACAATATGTCATTATGCGACTTTCATTCACATTGGGTGTGTTCATCTACTAAGTTTTTACTGGATTGTTTACGTTTTATATGAAAATTTGTGTAAACGAACGCAATCCAGTAAATTTCAGTAAAAAATAGTCAATACTTTTGAGTAATCGAACGAACATATAAGAGTACATATGTATGTAAGTAGGTATCGAGAAATAAACCAAATTTCCTTAATGAAATTTTTAGAAAATTCTGTTAAAACATGTTGAAATTTGTAAAGATAAGGTCTACTTTTTTAAAATATATTTAGAAAATACTTTTAAATTTTTTATATTTTCAGTTTAAGTCCCCTACAAAAAATGGCTTCCGTGTGCGCTACACAACAGAGAAAGATGCAACAAGTGACTCCAAAGACAAACTTCTTAGTAGTAAGCGCCCCGGTCTGGGAGACGATATTGTACCGGGAAAACGTGTAATGAAGACTTATAACAATACAAAAAAATCAACGTTATAGTATTTAAACAACACCCTCCGGTTGTAATCTCACCATGCAGCTGAGGTTGGTAGGGTGCCATGTACTTTTCAATAATTTAACAATACGAAGTGAAGAATCATTTTTATAACCCACATCTTCCGGGTTTGGAAATTCTAGGGACAGACGCAAATGAGGTTTTGTTAACCAACAATGGCCCAAAACAGGACGATAGCAAGAAGCTAAATTGGATGACTTAGCTATATCAAAATTCATATCATCAGCTTCAATAAGATCCGAAATATCATTATCGTTGTGTGAGGTAGAACAAACTGGAAAATTTTTTAAATTAGTTTAAATAAAATTATTAAAAATCGTACAAAAAATACTTTTTGATTTTGTTTCAGTTTTTTCTTGCGAAGGCAATAGGGAAAGATTTATACAAATTACTGCTATGTTGTGTTTTTGGCTTAAACGGTTGATATTTTGACTTAGGCGCGACAGCAAATACTTCCCAGGCAACCGATTGCTCTTTGCTTTCAGAAGAAACCAAACTGCCGGTAAGGAATCTATAACAATCATCTTAATTGAGCGAACATCTTCATTTCCTTGTTGAATTTGTTTGTAGAACTCTTCCAACATATCGACTACACCCTGAGCAGAGAGAACACGCTCAACTTTAATAAAAGATAAAATTCCAGCCTGTAGCTCTGGCTCGATTTTTCGAGCTTTGAGCATATTTTTTACTCGACTTGCTGAAAAGTCTAATTTTGTGTCTATGTACAAAGCAGGTGCGGCTTGAGCTGTAACAAAATTAAGTAATAAAGTTAAAGCTAGTTGAGTTTTTCCCACGCCAACTTGTCCGCAAATCTCCCAAAACGAAAATTCGTTTAGAAGTAACCCAGGTGCTAGCATAATGTCCAAAGAGTTGATTTGAGAGCCATAAATTTTGATTTTTGGTAATCCCTCTTTTAATATGGCATCGAGGTCGATAAAACTCTGTTTGGGTCCATACAAACTCCGAAATTTTTTCTTGATTTGTTTTAATTGCTCAAGTTTTATATTCAATAATTTTACAAGTGTTTCGTCTTTTTCTCGTAGAAATTCACGTATTAATATTATGCCATGTTTTTCCAAAATACCTAAACAATATTCGGATAATTCGGTATTTTCCAAACTATGTAATTTTAACATTTCTAATTTTTATCACATACGCGCCCCTTTTTCTGAGTAACACACCATATAAAGCAACGCCGATCAAATTCAGAGACCTGCGCCGATCAAATGAAAGCTAACTTAACCGAGCTGCAGATTATTTGTGTTAACTCGCCGCCGCCGATGACCTAGTAAATATTAGCTTAAAATTATTTTATATTGATATATTTGTTAATTTCAATACTAAAAAAAGCCTTCGTGGACAATTATTTATGTATTGTGGCTTATAAACTATGCACTAAGGAAAAAAAACAAAATAATAAGTACCCATAGCAAGAGAAAAATATATATAATCCAACTTTTTAAGGCAAAGTATCATTAAAGTAAGCAAATAGCTTGAATTTATAGGTTACAAATGAAAACGAAAATAGTTTATGGCTATTTGGCGGAAAGTTCTAAACTTGATAAGCACGCAGTAAAAAAGAACTAAAAAATATAGAAATATGTCTTAAAGGCACCTCAATTTGAATATGATATGTAGAATTAAAAATAATAAAATTCTAATAGCAGAATTACTAGTTGTTGTGTGTTAAAAATTTTATAAAAGTGAATCAATATACAAATTTTTAAATAATAATCATTAACAGCGGTATGCATAATACCAAACCGTGTGCTATCTGACAAGCTGCCAACTTTTATATGGAAATTTTCCATACGGGAAAGATAACAGCTAGTTAGTTAGCACTTAGTTTGTTGTTATGCATAAGGCTGTAAATTTACATTTCAAAAATATGAAAACAAGTTTTCTAACACGTTCATTAGTTTTTAAATTAAAAACATAACAAACCACTTTTCTTATAATTCTACCAAAAGTACCCAAATTATATGCTCGAGAACAAGAAAAATCCTCAAAACCATAATTAAACTGAAAACATTTTCAGGGAGTGAGCTAGACGATATCTAACAAGTCTAAGCGTTTATGGTTTTAGTTAGTATAATATTCCTAAAGCATGTTAAATCTTCTTAAATCTTAAAGAGAATTTACATATATAATTATCAATATTTAGATGAGGTTATGTCTTTGATCCCAAGATCCTTGTGACCCCAAGGCATCTAAGAGAACCAAGATAGTCAATCACTTGTCCATTTATATATATGTACGTTAGGATAGAGTGCAGCCCGGTTTGAAAATTAAAGCTCATCGCCTTTAAAGAACTTTTCTTAAGGTATTTTATATGCAAGGTATAATTATATTGCATTTAGGTGGTTGCTTAAATGACGGCAATAAGTCAAGGTTTTTGTTTTCATTATCGCTTCAACAATTTTTGACATTGTCGGTAAAATTGTCATCGGCCTCCAATTATCAGTACAATCATTTTTTGAAAAAGGTACAAATCTGCCCAATTTCCAAGCACAAGATCATATTCCCAAATTGGATCAAAAGAAAATGAATTAATGTCATTAGTGAAACTAAGATTCAATTCACCTTGAAAATTCGGGTTTAGATTATATTTAAAACTGGAAATTATGTATTAAACATTAAATGGGTCGATGTTAAGATTTTCACGACCAACACAACCTAGTCGACAAATTTTTCGTCACATTTGAGTATAACTAACATCAGAAAATTATTTTAATTTCTCGGTCTGCAGTAAACTCTTTAGTTACGGTCAGAGCGATTTCTTAGATAAGTAAGTTCCGTACGATTGATCTCTTAATGATCTAGCTTCAGCAAAAGTTCTAGAATTCATCCAATTCAATTTAAAACTTAAATCTACCTTAGACGTAGGAACATGTACATATAAAGTTTTAATCTACACCCGTTTATAATTTTTCTTAATCTGTGTTTACATTGAAAGCTTTTTTTACAGATTTGTTTCCTTCTTTAAAATTGCTTTTCCGTATACATTAAAAAAGTTTAATTTCATACAATTTTATTTTTTAATACGCATCTAAAGTCAGATTTCAAATTACTAAAGAAACAAGTAAGAGTACATGTTACATGTTTTCATGTTATACGCCATTTTACTTTATTATTTCCTACCCCATCCTCGATTTTGAATTTTTACATAGGTACTGTATTCTACTAGTCAAGCCCTTTCATTTAATATCCATATTGATGGGGTTAAAAAAATTTGTTTCGCCATTTTGTTTTGGACGCCATCTTGGATTTTACATTTTTTAATAGTTTACTGTATTCTACTGGTCAAGCCCTTTCATTTGATACCAATATTGAGGATGTTGAAGAAGTTACATTTTAAAATACCAGATTTGACCCATATATAAATTTATTGTCCGCCATTTTGTAGTGGCGTCCAACATGAATTTTAATTTTTTATAACGCTTATCTTACGCTAGTCAAGTGCTGAAAAAATTGGGTTTCGTTTGTAAAATTTTGGAATATAAATTTAAAAAAAATATGTTTGCCTATAACTTTGCTGATTAGAGCACGCTTTATTCAAAATTTTTCACGAATATCTCTAGAGGCATGTTATATCTACAAATAGTAGCAAAGGTACCCATACATTTTTCTATGATTTCAACCAACACACGGACAGACGGTCAGGCGTAATCGACTCCTCTATTCATAAGCTTTCAGAAAATATATACTTTATGGGGTCGGAAATGAAAGTTGTAGAAATTACAAACGGAATGGCAAAGCTATATATACCCTTGTGCACCACAGGTGAATGGTATAATGATTCGCATAAAAATTTAAAAAAAAAGTTCGAATAAAATATTAATATATTTTTATTAAACCACCGAAAAACAAATATTTGATAAAAACTCGTATCCTGATGATGCTACACAAAGAGGTAGCGAAATATTGTTCAAATTTTATAAAGTAGAACAAAAAATTTTTTTATTATTGAAAAGACCTTAAGCTTAAAAAAACTATTACATATTATTAAAAAAGGTCAAAGAAACTAAAAATTATTATATATATTATTATATATATTATTTTTATATATATTATTTTTATTGTTTTATTTTTTATATGTATGTATGAATTCATGTACATGAATTCATATACAAATTAAATTAAATAACGAAGGTTTTTTATAACTAAGTAATAAATATTGAAAATTTGGTATAAATGGACTTATATATTACTGTGTTGAATAAATAAAAAATTAAATTATATATGTGCCTCCTGTTAATCTTTCATAATAATTAAGAATTTGATTATGCTAAGTAGTCTGGCATCTCTTTACCCAAAAAAAAAAATGGCTGATATAGACTGTGCATTGGGCTGTTTTCCACCACAGTTTCAGTTTCCGTCATGTTCTCAAAGCGTTCGCAACACATTGCTCTCAAAGGTGCCGCTGTTTTTTATTACGTGATATATTTTTTCTAAAAAAAAAAACTTGAGAAGTGAAATATAGTATACGAAAAGCTATTAGTGTGAGGAGTACAACCGTATAAATTACAAAGAAAAAAATTTTCCATTTGGTCTCAAACCCGTGTAGAAAATTTTATTTGCAAATATCGATTGTTTATCACAGAAAATAATTAAAAATTTTATAATAAAAAAATTATTTAATATCTCTATTAACATTTTAAAATTATTTCATGTTCGGATGCCTTTAGAAATGCAAGAAAAATCATGATTAAATTCCATGACTACTGAGGTAAGTGTAGAGAAACGAACAATTTATAAAAAAGTGATTATTAGTTGAGAGACAAAAAAAATGTACAATTTGTTTTTTTTACATTGTTCAAGTGTGTGTGTATTTAGGATGGTTTGTGTATGCATACTTTTTAGCTTCGCTTGGTTTTATTTAATTTTTGTTGCAAAAGGAAATAAAATTAGAGTTGTATTTAAAAGGGTATAAATAAAAAAGTTATTAAATTAAAATATTTGTATAATCGAATCTATTTATTCTCAATTAGATAAAATTGGCTGCTTTCCTAAATAACTGGCAGCTTGATAGAGTTTTTCTTATTAAATCCTAAATTGTAAAATTTTTTTTCATGGATATAGCAGAAATTAACTTTAAAAATGTATTAAAATATAGATATACATAATTTATATGCATTAACAGAAAAATTTTTAAACAAAACAAGAGAATTAAATTCGGCTGTGCCGAATTTTGTATACCCACCACGAATTTTGTATAAAGCTTATATATCCCAAAATTTATTGTTTTGTTTACAACTCTTCACTATAGAATAATCTCTATAGGTACTAAAATATATGTATATTAATTTCTTTGTTTAAAATTGATTTGCCATTAAATTATTTTCTTATATTAATTCTCAAAATGGTATTTCTACAAAAGGAATGCTTTCATCAACTTTTTAGCAACAATGTTTGTAGGAGGGCGATAAAGTGGGCGTTTCATATTAATTTTTTTTTTGTTTTGAGTTAAGATTTGCCAGAAAACTGACGCAAATTATCTTCATATATCTATTTTTGACTGTTTTCTTTAGCTTTTTTATTTTAATAGTAGTAGAATGTGCCACATCTTAGTGATGGTCATTAAAATAATTTATGCTAATGGAGTCAACTTCGATGTTGGAAGAGTCCTTTATTCTATCAACACATTTTATTATAAAAAAATTATATTGGCTAAAAGACCTTAATAAACGAGGTTGACGATGTAGCTATAAGTGTTACTTTTTTGAGCTTTTGTATTTCATTGAAAGTACCTATGTAGATTATGTGAGAAGTAGGCGAGTGAATTTTATATCTGCTAATGATCTCAACTTATATGTTGCAATAGTCATTTATTCATTCAAAATCATTGTCGATATATAAATTTTGTTTAAATCGTTATATGAGTTAAAATGGGCGTGTCATCTTATTTTTCTTGTATTAAAATAACTTGAAAATAATATCTGCTAATGAACTCAACTTATATGTTGCAATATAGAGTAATTTGTTCATTCAAAATCTTTAACCATATAGAAATTACCTACCTATATAAATTTAATATTAATTGGTTTATGGGGAGTAGGCGTTAAAGTGGGGCGTGTCATCTCTATTTTCAGTTCCAATAATATTGACAAAGCTATATTCAAACAATTTTAGCATTGTAGGTACATCAATTTATGTCGATGCTATAACAGTTTTTTTTTAATAAAAACAAAATGAATATACCCCCACCATTTTTTTGGTGGCGGGTATAAAAATGTAAATACTTGTGAAATTAAATTAAATAAATAAAAAATTTTATCGTTCGTTTAGTCACAGTCGCATTATATGTTAATGAAATAGAAGTATTCTGGCAAAATCTCATCTCCCTAGCTTTTTATGAAAATGTTTTAGGAAATTAAAAATAATAGAATAAATGAACTTGAGCCAAAATAAAAATGATTTTCAGTAAAATCTATATATATAGAAATGAATCCCTTTTTCTCTTGGTCACGGCATCACGCATTAATGGCTGGACCGATTTCACTAATTCTTTTTTGTTGTATTTGTTATTATTAGGAGAAGGTTTTTATGTAAGAAAATAATAATAATGTATCACTGGCTGTAATATTTGTACTAAGTATACCTCTTATCCCGATAACTACGCAGGAGAAGTCGCGGGCACAAGCTAGTACACATATAAAAGTGGTGTAAAAAATGTATAGCAATTCATAAAATGAGAACGGCTGGGCCGATTTCTGTAAAATTTTTTTGTCAGTTCGTATTTTCAAGGAGAATTTTGGAAAATCCCTCCGGAAAATTCGGTAAATTGGAAAAAACGAGTTTTTATATGAAATTATTTCAATGAAAAAATAGAAAGTTCTTAGCGAAAATCCGATAGATGGCGTTAAACGTTGATTTAGACTTTGCGCAATCTGACAGGTGTCATTTTGGACTAGGCCAAGTTCGCCGGGTCCGCCATTTTTAAATATATAAAGTTCGAGAGGTAGAGAGAATATAGGAGATTACAGAGTATGTTGAACAAGTCGAATTCACTTCAGGTGAGGTTAAAAAGAATTTGATTATTTTAAACTGTAATTTTAAAAAACTAATATTTATTTGAAAAAGTTAACTTTGTAGTTCACTTAGGGCAAACGAAAATTTCATTCTTTAAAAAAAAAAATTAAAATTAGTTAGATTAACCGGCAGCAAGTGCTTAAAATAAAAAATACAGATTCTATGCTCTGCAAAAAAATATTAAAAAAAATTGGTACGTATGGGAAAATATGTCAATCAAAGAAAATTGAGGAGTGAAATTAGCATGAAACAATTCCAGCTTTTACACTTGTACCTACTATTCTAATATTTTGCTTACAAGTGTTATAGTACCTACAGGTGTTCTTACTTATTTCAAATCACTTTCTTGCAACACAATCTTTATATTTTATGTTTAATTACCACATCTATTATTATTTGTTAAGAAAATACCTACCTACTAGGGTGATCGACTCGGATTTACAACCGGTGGAAAACCCTGTTTTTTCCTCTTTCAGCTGGCGGTTTTTTCTAAATGTTGATTTTTCGAATATCGAATACAACGGTTTTTTCAATCCGAAAAAGCCCGTTTATTATTTTTTTAAGCTTATTTTCATATATGTATCTTTGTAACCAATCGTTCCATAGTATATTTGTACGCCAAATGTTTCCAAAAATCAGAAAATGAAAACTATTCTTCCATAATATTGTAAGAAATTTAGTTTGTTGTTTAAAAAACAAATGTAAAAAGAAAAATTATTGTGCCTTAATATTATTTTTTTATTGGATATAAACCTAACGTTAAAAGTTAAAGGTAATTGAAGCATATACTTAGCTGATCGATCACTTTTAGGTAAAAAGTGTAGTTACAATAAAGAAAAACCAGATCCTAATTTTAATTAATGGCATTTGGTGTCTGTCAACTTAAATTTCAATCGAACAAACTAGTTTATGCCTACTTTTGTATGTCTGTCAGGGGTATAAGAAAGAATTTTAAAAATTAAATTTTAAGGTTTTCTCCCTAGCCTTTAAAATGTAATTTAAATTACAGAAATCGTTTCAAACAAAATACGTTAGTGCATATTAGTTTAAAAGATCTATTTAGCATTTAAAAAATTTACAGAAGGGGATACAAAAATTTATAACAGCCTTATAAAAAGTCTTAAATATTTGTTTATTTTACTTGTTAGGAGAACCTTTTGTCCTTTAATTCGACAAACTAAACCCAAATTAGTCAACTGCATTCATGTCAATTATTGCGTAATTGTGTAGCCAAATTTTATATTTAGATATAATTTTTATGATAATCTTTTTTTACAATATTTTTTAATTTTTTCTCTAAATATTATATTATATATATTTGAACCGGTAACCGGTATTTTCTCAATTTTCAAAATAGCAACCGATTTTTTTTAATTCTAAATTTCAAACTATTTGAAAACCGGGTTCTTAAAAAAGTCTAATATTCGATCACCCTACTACCTACCTACCTACCCTGTCGGAAATTTAGCTAACTCAAAACTAGTCAGTGGTTAGCCAAAAATGAGTGATAGGTGACTCAAAAACTAGCTCATTTACCTTGTTAAAAGCTATTCAGTTTTTACACACGATGTCCTACGAATGAGTCAGTACTCACTCACTCTGCATCAGTTTTGAGCTAGCCATGAGTTAGTTCAAAATTAGTTAGCCATAAGTTAACCTTATTATGAGTTAACAAATTGTTAATAATAAATTATAAATTGATCTGTCAGTGAAATTATATAGCAATTTGCTGTTTCGACTATGCACATGTAAATATTCACACATATTACATTTAAAAGTTATGACTATTTGGAATATTATTTAATAATTATATTAGCAGTTGTGTATAATTCTAATGAAAAAAAGGTGACGGTAAATAATAAATTTCATTGGAATTACGCAAAATTACTAATGTAATCATTTAAAAAATTTATTAAAAAAATGTATTTCCTATTTGTTTTCAAATTTTCAGAAAATAATCCACTATTAGCATCACTGTCAAAAACCTCTAGGGTAATTTTTTTTTTTATAAGTCATGCATCAGCGTATGTACGTACTCACTCATTCTGCATCAGTTTTGTGCTAGCTATGAGTTAGTTCAAAATTAGTTGGCCATAAGTTAATCTTATTATGTGTTAGCTCACAGAAATCCGAAAGGGTATATGGCTTTTAATTTTGCTTTGTTTTTGTTTTATTGTGTATGTATGTATGTACGTATGTATGTATATATGTATGTATGTAAGTATTCTGAAGTCAGCTGTTTTATGAAGCTAATATATTTTATGTATTTATTTGATCTTTATAGGTATTTAATTTCATTTAATTTATTTGTAATTTATTTATTAATAACTTATTTACCTATTTATAATTTCTCAAAATGTATTGCTTTTGAGGCATAACGTGGTTCGGCGAGGTGTATTATATAAAAGTGTGGGATGTAAATCCTTGATTAGTCGACTCAATAATACTATTTTAACCCAAATTAATATTTCATCATAATATTTAAAAACGGGTTTAAAGTCTAAACGATATCTTAAAAAATGTTTTGCTTTTGCTTTGTACAATCAAATCTTAATGGTTTTAGTTTATTATTGAAGACTTATTTGTACATGTTAAATGTAAATAATTTATGTTATATTTTTTGTGTGTTAAAGAAATGTGTTTTTTCTATGTGTATTTTAGATGCATCAAACATGAATGAAGGTGAGTCAGCAGGAGGGGGGCATCAAGGGTCTAACCCGGCCCCTCCTGCTGTGCCAGACCGCATATCATCTACAACAACAACTATTGCAACAAATTCAATAAAAACAATATCAAACATAGCTAATCAAAGCTTAGATCCGACATTAACAACACCTGGTGTTGTTGCTAGTGCATCTTTACAGCAACAACCACAATCGACAAGCCCAATACCAAGAAGTTTCCAACAAGCTTTTGCTCAACAGCACTTACAAATTTCTGACCCATTGCCATTATCATCCATATCATCAACGTTGTCAGAACCAGTGTCATCAACAAAAACTGGAATACAACTAAAGTCGTTGTCTAAGGGTCATATGCCTCAAACGCCAATACGAACAACAACGGATCTAACAGCTGCTACTGCTAAAGCTTCAGCAACTTCGGAACAATCACAAAAACAGGTACAGCAAGAACAACAGAAAAGTTCATTCCCTGGCTCTTTAGCAGCCATTAGTTCAGATAACATCATATCTTCACCTCCAAGCAAACGTAAAAAACTAGAAGAGACTCATTTGCAACAAGAAAACCATACAATTTTATCAGTAGCTGGCATTAGTGGTGTTGGTAGTAGTAGCAATACATCTTTAGGATCTTTGTTGCCCACAGCAACAGCAACGTTAACATCTTTGTCCACAACTTTAATAAATAGCAGCTCAACGTCTTTAGCAGGAGCAGCAGTAGCATCAACAATACCAACAACTTTAGATTTACAAACATTAAAGAAACGTATATTAGAACAAAAATATTTACGGTTACGTAGATTAAAGGAAAAGTAAGTATTGATTATCCTCATAAAGTGATTACTCTTTAACTTAAAACTATAATTTATAGACACTCTGAAAATGTCGCCGAATTGTTTTATTTGCAAACCGGTGGCAATATGATGGACTATCCTACGTGGCGTAAAAAAGCACCTACCCCACAGTTCATCGCCTTTAGCAATGCTTATCGTTTGGATCAATTGGTTAACGATGAAAGAACGACAGGAGCTGCAGCGACTACCACAGCGACAGCCACAGGAACATCTGCACAAACAGCAACAGCTGTTAACGTTACCGGTGCAACAGCTGCTGTGGGTACTTTATTACAACAGCAGCAGCAAACTTTACAGTCACAACAATCAATACCAGTTGCTGATAATATAGCTACAATTATTGGTGTGACAAGTGGTGGTAGTAGTATTATTAATTCAAATAATGCCAATCATACAACTAACATACAAACAACAGTAAGATTTTTTAAGCAACTTCTAGTTTATTTTATGAAGATTATATTTATTTATTTATTAATTTCAATACAAAGAAAGCCTTCATGGCCAATTATTATATTTATTAATATTAATAATGTTTAATATTTATTAATACTAATAGATTTTTTATTAATTATTTATTTGCTGCTTAGAAATATTGTTGTCTGACTTATTTAATTCTTTTACAATTTTAGAATACGCAATCTCATCCAACATCTTTAATACAGGCATCATCATCATCTACAGCAACCTCCACTTTAACAGCAAATAATTCTTTGGTCTCAAATTATGGACGTCTGCCAAGCAGTACAGCTAGTCATACTACTAAGGCAACATCGTCAACTGTATACTCAACTCCCAGGTCCTTATCCGATTCTACGAGAGCAACTACTTCCAATACACAACATTCGGCGGCAGTACCAGCCACAGATGCCAGTGGTATTCCATTGCCTCCCCAAGGAGCGGAAATAAAAATACCAGCTGTTGGTGCTACACCAGTGGCTGTATCGACAAAACTACCAGTTGCCGTGCAACAATTAACACAACAAGGTATGTCCGTTTTACTTCAGTCACTTATTTGTATGGAAATTATTAGTTTTTTATATTATTTTGGTTTAAAATTTTCTCTTATTGTTTATATTTATTTTAACAAAATTATTTAAACTTCTTTATAATTTTAGTATTTTCTTTTTTAACAATTTATTACAAGAAAAAAAATGCTTTTAATTCTCTTATCACTCGTCACCTTAATCATCTTAAAAAGAAAAAGCACATTACTACTTATAATCTTACACATACGTTTTGTTAAAACTACACTAAAAAATACAAAATTCTTAATTTCAAGTTACAAGAAAAAAGGCGATTCATTTTTGGTATTTAATTTTTTTCCATAATTTATTCATTTATAACATCTTTGCGTTTTAGTTTTTTTTGTTTTGTTCAGTTTTTTTTTTAATTTTTATTACAAGCTTTTGCTTTTATTTACTCCTTTAACATTTTTTAACTTTCTTATAATCATAATTCATTATTTATTTAAAAAAAATAAAAAAACACAAAAATTTAGGTCACATTCCGGGTAGACCTTTAGGTGGTCGTCACGGGATGGTATTTGGTCAAATACCCATTCCACCTGCTGTAGGAAATACTACTGTACCTTTGGTGCCAGGTGCTTATCGTTTTTTCCTAACATTTTCAAAAACAAATCTTTAATTATTCTTCTTTGTAATTGATTACGTTTTTCCACTTAATTTTTTTAATATAAACTTTTTACTTTTTATTAGCTGTCACATAATTGTTTTATTTTTTTATTTTTTTAATTATCTTTTTATTTTAACGTAAAGAAGCATCCCCTTTCTGAAAGCGGCTTTTTTCTATTTAATTTGTATAATTTTGGGAAGCTTTTTCCAAAAAAAAGAATTGGCTTTCAAATTATTGTAGTAAATTTTGCCTTAATGTGTACAATATCCAATGTATAATTTATTTATATGTTAGTTTTTAATTTATAAAGAGTTTTCATTTTCATTTTATAGTTGTAGCTTTTTATTATTCATCGATTTTTTTCTTAAATTTTTTATTTTTAGAAGTGCGATTCATTTTAATATTAGTTGGTATAGAGCACACTTTTTATACATATATTTTCTTTGTTTAGCCCTTTTTTGTCTTGTGTAAACTGCAACTTGGACTCATACACAATTTGTTACCTTGCTAGAATAATTTTACATTTGATACTTCTACTCTATTGCTTTATTCTTGAGTTTTAAGTAAAACCAAATGTACACATGATTTAAAGTTCTTTTTGGTTATTAATGGTTTCTCAATATGATGATACATTGTTTAAATATTTTATAGTGTGATTTATAATTAAGTTATTTTTGAGGTACAAGTAATTGAAGTATTTTCTTATGTTCGAGTTACAGTTTCTTCTAGAAGCAAGGGCACTCTGTGTCACATTGAATTTTTGTCACAAGTGAAACAATTTGTTACCTTGCTAGAATAATTTTGCATTTGCTACTTCTACTCTACTGCTGAATTCTTGAGCGTTGAGTAAAAACAAACGTATACATCATTTAAAGTTCTTTTTGGTTATTAATGGTTTCTCAATATGATGATACATTGTCACTGACTTTGGTTAGATTTGAACTATTTTTGTGATAATCTTAATGTGCCAAAACTTAAAACAGGATGTTCGCATTTGCGAGGCATTTGTCTGATTTGGGGATTTATTTTTATGATCAACATCAACAATTTTTAATGACAATAACAATTATGCACCTAAAAAGCATTTTCTTGTTCTTAAATTTCGGCTTGAAAATTGTCAAATGGTGGCTAGAAAAAATCTATAAACAGTGCAAAGTTTTTACTGCAATACAAGTAAAAGCAATTATTCTGATTACAATTTATAGAGTTTAAATATTTTATAGTGTGATATATAATTAAGTTATTTTTAAGGTACAAGTAATTGAAGTATTTTCTTACGTTCGAGTTACAGTTTCTTCTAGAAGCAAGGGTACTCTGTGTCACATTGAATTTTTGTCACAAGTGAAACAATTTGTTATCTTGCTAGAATAATTTTGCATTTGCTACTTCTACTCTTTTGCTGTATTCTTAAACTTTGAGTAAAAACAAACGTATACATCATTTAAAGTTCTTTTTGGTTATTGATGGTTTCTCAATATGATGATACATTGTCACTGACTTTGGTTAGATTTGAACTATTTTTGTGATAATCTTAATGTGCCAAAACTTAAAACAGGATGTTCGCATTTGCGAGGCATTTGTCTGATTTGGGGATTTATTTTTATGATCAACATCAACAATTTTTAATGACAATAACAATTATGCACCTAAAAAGCATTTTCTTGTTCTTAACTTTCGGCTTGAAAATTGTCAAATGGTGGCTAGAAAAAATCTATAAACAGTGCAAAGTTTTTACTGCAATACAAGTGAAAGCAATCATCCTGATTACAATTTATAGGGTTTAAATATTTAATAGTGTTATATATAATTAAGATATTCTTGAGGTACAAGTAATTGAAGTATTTTCTTACGTTCGAGTTACAGTTTCTTCTAGAAGCAAGGGCACTCTGTGTCACATTGAATTTTTGTCACAAGTGAAACAATTTGTTACCTTGCTAGAATAATTTTACATTTGCTACTTCTACTCTATTGCTGTATTCTTGAGCGTTGAGTAGAAACAAATGTATACATCATTTAAAGTTCTTTTTGGTTACTAATGGTTTCTCAATATGATGATACATTGTCACTGACTTTGGTTAGATTTGAACTATTTTTGTGATAATCTTAATGTGCCAAAACTTAAAACAGGATGTTCGCATTTGCGAGGCATTTGTCTGATTTAGGGATTTATTTTTATGATCAACATCAACAATTTTTAATGACAATAACAATTATGCACCTAAAAAGCATTTTCTTGTTCTTAACTTTCGGCTTGAAAATTGTCAAATGGTGGCTAGAAAAAATCTGCAATACAAGTGAAAGCAATCATCCTGGTTACAATTTATAGAGTTTAAATATTTAATAGTGTGATATATAATTAAGATATTCTTGAGGTACAAGTAATTGAAGTATTTTCTTACGTTCGAGTTACAGTTTCTTCTAGAAGCAAGGGTACTCTGTGTCACATTGAATTTTTGTCACAAGTGAAACAATTTGTTACCTTGCTAGAATAATTTTACATTTGCTACTTCTACTCTACTGCTGAATTCTTGAGCGTTGAGTAAAAACAAACGTATACATCATTTAAAGTTCTTTTTGGTTATTAATGGTTTCTCAATATGATGATACATTGTCACTGACTTTGGTTAGATTTGAACTATTTTTGTGATAATCTTAATGTGCCAAAACTTAAAACAGGATGTTCGCATTTGCGAGGCATTTGTCTGATTTGGGGATTTATTTTTATGATCAACATCAACAATTTTTATTGACAATAACAATTATGCACCTAAAAAGCATTTTCTTGTTCTTAACTTTCGGCTTGAAAATTGTCAAATGGTGGCTAGAAAAAATCTATAAACAGTGCAAAGTTTTTACTGCAATACAAGTGAAAGCAATCATCCTGGTTACAATTTATAGAGTTTAAATATTTAATAGTGTGATATATAATTAAGTTATTTTTGAGGTACAAGTAATTGAAGTATTTTCTTTTGTTTGAGTTACAGTTTCTTCTAGAAGCAAGGGTACTCTGTGTCACATTGAATTTTTGTCACAAGTGAAACAATTTGTTACCTTGCTAGAATAATTTTACATTTGCTACTTCTACTCTACTGCTGAATTCTTGAGCGTTGAGTAAAAACAAACGTATACATCATTTAAAGTTCTTTTTGGTTATTAATGGTTTCTCAATATGATGATACATTGTCACTGACTTTGGTTAGATTTGAACTATTTTTGTGATAATCTTAATGTGCCAAAACTTAAAACAGGATGTTCGCATTTGCGAGGCATTTGTCTGATTTGGGGATTTATTTTTATGATCAACATTAACAATTTTTAATGACAATAACAATTATGCACCTAAAAAGCATTTTCATGTCTTAAATTTCGGCTTGAAAATTGTCAAATGGTGGCTAGAAAAAATCTATAAACAGTGCAAAGTTTTTACTGCAATACAAGTGAAAGCAATCATCCTGATTACAATTTATAGAGTTTAAATATTTAATAGTGTTATATATAATTAAGATATTTTTGAGGTACAAGTAATTGAAGTATTTTCTTTTGTTTGAGTTACAGTTTCTTCTAGAAGCAAGGGTACTCTGTGTCACATTGAATTTTTGTCACAAGTTAAACAATTTGTTATCTTGCTAGAATAATTTTGCATTTGCTACTTCTACTCTACTGCTGAATTCTTGAGCGTTGAGTAAAAACAAATGTATACATCATTTAAAGTTCTTTTTGGTTATTAATGGTTTCTCAATATGATGATACATTGTCACTGACTTTGGTTAGATTTGAACTATTTTTGTGATAATCTTAATGTGCCAAAACTTAAAACAGGATGTTCGCATTTGCGAGGCATTTGTCTGATTTGGGGATTTATTTTTATGATCAACATCAACAATTTTTAATGACAATAACAATTATGCACCTAAAAAGCATTTTCTTGTTCTTAAATTTCGGCTTGAAAATTGTCAAATGGTGGCTAGAAAAAATCTATAAACAGTGCAAAGTTTTTACTGCAATACAAGTGAAAGCAATCATCCTGATTACAATTTATAGAGTTTAAATATTTAATAGTGTGATATATAATTAAGTTATTTTTGAGGTACAAGTAATTGAAGTATTTTCTTTTGTTTGAGTTACAGTTTCTTCTAGAAGCAAGGGTACTCTGTGTCACATTGAATTTTTGTCACAAGTGAAACAATTTGTTACCTTGCTAGAATAATTTTACATTTGCTACTTCTACTCTACTGCTGAATTCTTGAGCGTTGAGTAAAAACAAACGTATACATCATTTAAAGTTCTTTTTGGTTATTAATGGTTTCTCAATATGATGATACATTGTCACTGACTTTGGTTAGATTTGAACTATTTTTGTGATAATCTTAATGTGCCAAAACTTAAAACAGGATGTTCGCATTTGCGAGGCATTTGTCTGATTTGGGGATTTATTTTTATGATCAACATTAACAATTTTTAATGACAATAACAATTATGCACCTAAAAAGCATTTTCATGTCTTAAATTTCGGCTTGAAAATTGTCAAATGGTGGCTAGAAAAAATCTATAAACAGTGCAAAGTTTTTACTGCAATACAAGTGAAAGCAATCATCCTGATTACAATTTATAGAGTTTAAATATTTAATAGTGTTATATATAATTAAGATATTTTTGAGGTACAAGTAATTGAAGTATTTTCTTTTGTTTGAGTTACAGTTTCTTCTAGAAGCAAGGGTACTCTGTGTCACATTGAATTTTTGTCACAAGTTAAACAATTTGTTATCTTGCTAGAATAATTTTGCATTTGCTACTTCTACTCTACTGCTGAATTCTTGAGCGTTGAGTAAAAACAAATGTATACATCATTTAAAGTTCTTTTTGGTTATTAATGGTTTCTCAATATGATGATACATTGTCACTGACTTTGGTTAGATTTGAACTATTTTTGTGATAATCTTAATGTGCCAAAACTTAAAACAGGATGTTCGCATTTGCGAGGCATTTGTCTGATTTGGGGATTTATTTTTATGATCAACATCAACAATTTTTAATGACAATAACAATTATGCACCTAAAAAGCATTTTCTTGTTCTTAAATTTCGGCTTGAAAATTGTCAAATGGTGGCTAGAAAAAATCTATAAACAGTGCAAAGTTTTTACTGCAATACAAGTGAAAGCAATCATCCTGATTACAATTTATAGAGTTTAAATATTTAATAGTGTGATATATAATTAAGTTATTTTTGAGGTACAAGTAATTGAAGTATTTTCTTTTGTTTGAGTTACAGTTTCTTCTAGAAGCAAGGGTACTCTGTGTCACATTGAATTTTTGTCACAAGTGAAACAATTTGTTACCTTGCTAGAATAATTTTACATTTGCTACTTCTACTCTACTGCTGAATTCTTGAGCGTTGAGTAAAAACAAACGTATACATCATTTAAAGTTCTTTTTGGTTATTAATGGTTTCTCAATATGATGATACATTGTCACTGACTTTGGTTAGATTTGAACTATTTTTGTGATAATCTTAATGTGCCAAAACTTAAAACAGGATGTTCGCATTTGCGAGGCATTTGTCTGATTTGGGGATTTATTTTTATGATCAACATTAACAATTTTTAATGACAATAACAATTATGCACCTAAAAAGCATTTTCATGTCTTAAATTTCGGCTTGAAAATTGTCAAATGGTGGCTAGAAAAAATCTATAAACAGTGCAAAGTTTTTACTGCAATACAAGTGAAAGCAATCATCCTGATTACAATTTATAGAGTTTAAATATTTAATAGTGTTATATATAATTAAGATATTTTTGAGGTACAAGTAATTGAAGTATTTTCTTTTGTTTGAGTTACAGTTTCTTCTAGAAGCAAGGGTACTCTGTGTCACATTGAATTTTTGTCACAAGTTAAACAATTTGTTATCTTGCTAGAATAATTTTGCATTTGCTACTTCTACTCTACTGCTGAATTCTTGAGCGTTGAGTAAAAACAAATGTATACATCATTTAAAGTTCTTTTTGGTTATTAATGGTTTCTCAATATGATGATACATTGTCACTGACTTTGGTTAGATTTGAACTATTTTTGTGATAATCTTAATGTGCCAAAACTTAAAACAGGATGTTCGCATTTGCGAGGCATTTGTCTGATTTGGGGATTTATTTTTATGATCAACATCAACAATTTTTATTGACAATAACAATTATGCACCTAAAAAGCATTTTCTTGTTCTTAACTTTCGGCTTGAAAATTGTCAAATGGTGGCTAGAAAAAATCTATAAACAGTGCAAAGTTTTTACTGCAATACAAGTGAAAGCAATCATCCTGGTTACAATTTATAGAGTTTAAATATTTAATAGTGTGATATATAATTAAGTTATTTTTGAGGTACAAGTAATTGAAGTATTTTCTTTTGTTTGAGTTACAGTTTCTTCTAGAAGCAAGGGTACTCTGTGTCACATTGAATTTTTGTCACAAGTGAAACAATTTGTTACCTTGCTAGAATAATTTTACATTTGCTACTTCTACTCTACTGCTGAATTCTTGAGCGTTGAGTAAAAACAAACGTATACATCATTTAAAGTTCTTTTTGGTTATTAATGGTTTCTCAATATGATGATACATTGTCACTGACTTTGGTTAGATTTGAACTATTTTTGTGATAATCTTAATGTGCCAAAACTTAAAACAGGATGTTCGCATTTGCGAGGCATTTGTCTGATTTGGGGATTTATTTTTATGATCGACATCAAAAATTTTTATTGACAATAACAATTATGCACCTAAAAAGCATTTTCTTGTTCTTAAATTTCGGCTTGAAAATTGTCAAATGGTGGCTAGAAAAAATCTAAACAGTGCAAAGTTTTTACTGCAATACAAGTAAAAGCAATTATTCTGATTACAATTTATAGAGTTTAAATATTTTATAGTGTGATATATAATTAAGTTATTTTTGAGGTACAAGTAATTGAAGTATTTTCTTACGTTCGAGTTACAGTTTCTTCTAGAAGCAAGGGCACTCTGTGTCACATTGAATTTTTGTCACAAGTGAAACAATTTGTTACCTTGCTAGAATAATTTTGCATTTGCTACTTCTACTCTATTGCTGTATTCTTGATCTTTGAGTAAAAACAAATGTTTACATGATTTAAAGTTACTTTTGGTAGTTAGTGATTTCTCAATATGATACATTGTCACGGACTTTGGTTAGATTTGAGCTATTTTGTTTTTGTTATTCAAAGTTATGGAAGATAAATAGAGCATGTTTTATATTTTTAGAATATGTATTTTTGTTTTAAGGCATGCTAAGTGTATTAGTATTCTATAAAAAATAACAGTTTTTTTAAATATTGTTTAATTATTGACTAACTTTTTTTAATTAAAAAAATATATTTTTTCTTCCTTTAGGTGGTACTCCTTTGATTCCCTGCAGTATAACACAAGGTACCACAACATTACGGCGCAATGGTAATGGCATGGGTAATAGTTCAAATACTCCACCGCCTTTGTACTCACCCACACCAAGTGGTTTATTAGTGCCCGCTGGTTCGGCAAGTGCGGCTACTGCAGCAGCCACCACGCCAAATAGTAATCAAGAGTTTTCATTCAAGGCTAAACAAGAAGTGGATGTTATGCGTCGTATTATGGAATTACAACGAGAGGGATTATGGACTGAAAAACGTTTACCCAAACAAATGGAACCACCAAGGCCAAAAGCTCATTGGGATTATTTATTAGAGGAGATGGTATGGCTGGCAGCAGATTTTGCCCAAGAACGTAAGTGGAAAAAGGCAGCAGCCAAAAAATGTGCAAAGATGGTACAAAAATATTTCCAAGATAAAGCCAATGCTGCTCAAAAGGCTGAAAAGGCTCAGGAGGCGCATCTTAAGCGTGTAGCGGCCTTTATAGCCAAAGAAGTAAAAATGTTTTGGGGCAACGTTGAAAAATTGGTAGACTATAAACATCACACTAAACTCGAAGAAAAACGAAAAAAGGCCTTGGATCAACATTTGTCTTTCATTGTCGATCAGACGGAAAAGTTCTCGCAACAGCTAGCTGAGGGCATGAATAAAACATTAAAAGATGCTTCAGCAAATCCCAGCATTAATTCAAGTAGAATCTCCTCACCCAAAAGGGATAATACTGATGGTGAGTAACACTTTCAATAGATATTTTAAACGTATTATCCCATGTTCTGTGTTTCGAGTGAAATAAAATCTTTCGAAATTGTCACAGCATTATTTTTATAAACAAAAACAAATCCATATTACTTAAATATTTTTTTACATCAATATGAGCTTAATTGTAGCTACGCATAATTTAAATAAAGTATTGATAACAATTCTTCTGCTTTAATTCGACTAGATTTATAATTTTTTTTTTGTTAAATAGCTGGTGCTTTTGATGCAAGGGCGATCTTTTGCAATGACCGCCAAGTGTGTGAAAAATAAATGATTAAATAATGTAAAAAAGTCCCCCTCATTAATCGATAATATTTTACTTCATATTTATTTTTTGCAATATACATATAGTACATATATTCATATGTACACATGTGGCCATTAAAATAGGTACCATCTATATAATTATAAAAAATGCATATTTTTCGATCTTATGTTAACTAAAATTTATTCTTAGTGCATTTTTATTATTCGAAGCATAAAAATAAATAAAAATAATAAAAAAAAGTTATTATTTTAAAATAAAAAAAAATCTATAATAAAAAAAACAAAATTCACTTGGCCATAAAAATAGGTACTTTAAAGGAATTGTAAAAAATTAAAGGAGTTTTAAATAATTTTCAACATAAATAGCACTATTTCCGCTTCATTGCATCAGTAACCACTATGTCCACCATTTTTTTTTTATAACTTTATCTAATCTGTTGGGCATAGAAGAGATTAACTTGCGGCAGGTCTCAAGAGGAGTGTCATACCATATTTCTTGCACTTTTTGCCATAACGGAGTCTTGTTTTGAATATTTTCTTTCCTAAGTCTAACTTTGAGATCTCCCAAAAGATTCTCAATTGGATTGAGATCGGGTGATTGACTTGACCACTCCATAACACTAACTTTATTTTGCTAAAACCATCCACTAACTAACTTAGAAGAGTGTTTCGGGTCGTTTTCTTGCTGGAAACACCAACGTAATGGCATTTCCTCCTCAGCATAAGGCAACATAACATTTTCCAGAATATTTTTGTACCCTTCCTTGGTTATTATTTCTGAAATTAAGTGACTAGGCCTTACGCCACTCCAAGAAAAATATCCCCAAACCATGATGTTGCCGCCAGCATGTTTTATTGCTTTTTAGTGTAACGTGGGTTGAATTATTCACTTTTTGGTCTTCTCACATTTCATTCAGCATTGTTTCCAAAAAAATTAATTTTAGTTTCATCACTCCAGAGTATGTTATGCCATTTTTTTCCTTCTGGCCACACCATGGCGATTTTCAAATTCTTTCCTCTTCTGTAAATTTACTTTTTTTAGCAATGGAACTTTTCAAACTATTCGTCCCGTAAGATTATTATCACATAAACGACGTCGCACAGTTCTTGCTGAAATTTGATTATGTATTTCAGCTGCAATCGCCTTAGAGGACTTAAAGGGGTCTCGTTTTGGAAGCATTGCTATGTAAGCATCAGTAGTTGGGCTGGTTTTTTTCTTAGCACAATGTCTTTTTTAGTGTTTCGGGGCTTAAGGATATTGACAACAAAATTTTTAGACCGTCCAATTAAATCGGCTATAAATTTATAGGATTTATTCTGTTTCCGAAGCTTTTTAACTAGTCTCCTCTCTTTTTCAGTACAATGCTGTGCTCGACCCATCTGCCATCGATGTCAGTATTGATATTAGATTATTATTGTATTAAAATTAGATCACCAACCTTTAAATGTTCAGTTCGACCTTAATTTTTGGAATATGTGGAAAAATTTAGCAAAGTACCTATTTTATTGGCCACAAAAATTTTCTTATTTTTAACCAATTTCCCTGTGAACGCTAATAAAAATTTCTAAAAATAACAGATTTTCTTATATTAATGTAAAAAAGTGTGTACAATTAAAACCATGTAAAGTTTGTAAAAAAAATTTATGAATTTTTTAAAAAAACTTAGAAAATGTAACAGTATATCAGAGTACCTATTTTAATGGCCATATGTGTATATATATGGTTGAGTTTATGAGCAACGATTAAGAATACAAATCACGAATTTTTAGAGTTTTTTCTTTCTGTCTTCCGAACTCGCTGTATACTAAAATTACTGCATACATTTTTAACAAAATTGATGTGAATGGACGTACCATGATCCCTTTGTTAACAAACAGGTATAATATTTTAAACCTCAAAATGCTATCTTATTTCAACAAGTAAGAGCACTATATTATGTACTTTCATAGCACAAACTTTATTATTTTGTTATTAACAATAATCGCTATGGTATAATCTGTTTATACTAAAATATGTTTTACTTTCTTTGAGTAACTTCGATTTGCTTTTTAAATATTTTGGTAAATTTAGTCTTGCATTGAAAGTGGGCGTGTCAATATAGTATCTGCTAATCAATTCAACTTACATATTTCAATATTGTCCTTTATTCTTCCAAAAACTTTCAGAGAACTTGAATTATTCGAATATTTGAATTTAAGGTAAAGCATTAGATGAAAGGTAGGCGTTAAAGTGCGAAATTTTATCATACCTTTAATTCTGTCGGATTTATGAGCTTTTAAATTTCATTAACAGTAGATTACGTGAAAAGTGGCATAATTTAAGAATAGTACATCTAATTGTGTCAATCTTATTACGTTTTAAATTTTTAAATATACCGAATGTTAGACTGACATGGTTTTTTTGACCCAGTCTTGCATTACGACCTATAATACTCTTCTTAATATTCCGATTTAGCCTATTTTCAACATCAAACAAATCTTGTTTATAGAATGACAATGAATATATTCTTACGATTTTTTTGTGGTGGGGGGTAATATGCAAAAGAAATTACGGATTTTACTTTTTGTAGTTAGACAGTATTACAAACGAAAATAATCTGGTTAAACTTTGAACTGATTATTTATAGGGAATTTAAACATGTTTAACAAGTTTATATTTATAATGTAGATACGTATGTGTATTAAGGAGCTGAAGGAGCGCTGTTTAAAATTTATCATATGATGTCAAACTGTAACTGATTCTAAAGCTTATGCTCTATACTTGAGAAAGCTTATGGAAATTAAAAGGATGGTCGCTTTAGCGAGGCATTTGTCTGATGATATATTTTTGATTTAAAGCGTTAATAGCATTTTTAGTATTATAATGTTTATTAAGTGATTTTATTTGCATATTTTTATAGATGAATTTCGTCCTGATTCTGGTTCAGAAGATGACGAAGAGACTATAGCTAAAGCTGAAGAAGAAGACAATGTCGATGTAGTTGCTGAAATTGCGGCTTTAGAAAAGGAATCACAAATGGATTTAGATGATTTTCTTAAAGATTTGCCTAAGGGTTATTTGGAAAATCGCGAAAAAATTATGCTAGATGAAGGCACAACAGCGACAACATCATCTGCAGCTGCTGCTAAAGCGGACGGCAATAAAGATAATGATAGCGATGATGGGGAGTTTGAAGCCAATGAAACCAGTGAAGATGATGAGAATACGATTAGCAAGCAAGAGGAAGAAGAAATGGATGTTGATCATCAAAAAGAAATCGATCAATTGGAAGCCGATAATGATTTAACCGTTGAAGAACTAATGGCTAAATACAAATCGGGAAGAAAGGCAAAAAATGAGATGCCCTCGACATCCACTTCGAACAGAAAAATGAAAAAAGTTGTGGACTTTGAAGAGGAGGATGAAGTGATAAGTCAAGCCATGAGAGATTCCGATGATGATTCTACGACCGATGAGGATGATGAGACTGATGATGAAGAGGAAACCGAAAGTGAAGATGACGAAGATGAAGAGCAGGCTGATGAAACAGAAGAAAATGAACAGGATGCTGGCTTAAAAAGTCTACTGGATGATTCCTCTAATGCCAACATCAATAGCAGTAAAGATGATATGATCAAAGACGCTGCCGCTTTGGCAGAATCCCTACAGCCTAAAGGCAATACATTATCGTCCACGAATGTTGTTACACCAGTACCTTTCCTGTTAAAACATTCATTGCGGGAATATCAACACATTGGACTCGACTGGCTGGTAACCATGAATGAACGTAAACTCAACGGCATATTGGCCGATGAAATGGGTTTGGGTAAGACCATACAAACTATAGCTTTACTAGCACATTTGGCTTGCGTCAAAGGTAATTGGGGTCCACATTTGATTGTTGTCCCCTCATCTGTTATGCTGAATTGGGAGATGGAGTTTAAAAAGTGGTGCCCTGGCTTTAAAATACTAACATACTATGGTTCACAAAAAGAACGTAAACTAAAACGTGTTGGTTGGACAAAACCTAATGCTTTCCATGTGTGCATAACCTCGTACAAATTAGTGGTACAAGATCAACAAAGCTTTAGGCGTAAAAAGTGGAAGTACCTCATTTTGGATGAAGCTCAAAATATTAAGAACTTTAAATCACAACGTTGGCAGTTGCTGTTGAACTTCTCAACTGAAAGGTAAATAAACAATTTACTTCGATTTATTGTATTTAAATTTTCAATTAAGCATTCCTATCAACACTTTTCTTGTATTTAATTTTCCTTTTACTTGAAATTCGTAGCGGAATGCTATATAAAATTGCATTAACAGATGCAAAGTGTTTTTTTTTTTTTATTATAAAAGTTAACATTGTTAATCTGTTAACAGTTTTACTTTGAAAATAATACCCTTATTGCGGTTCAGCACTCAACTCAGTTTGGTTGTGTGAGAGTCAACCCAACTTATGCACAACCAAACTCATTTTAGGTATTGTGATACTCAACTGTTTTTAGTTGAGTTTGCTATAAAGTTGCCAACTTAAAATGTCGAACTGGCGCGTTGCTACTCCTCTCAATGAATAAAAATGCATTCTGAGTTTTAATTGAATATCAAGTGCAAGAAGCTAAAAATTACAGCTTTTTTAATGAGCGTGGCACTGCCCACTTTTCTAATCACGAAACTGTATAGTCATGACAACTCAATATGTGTGGAAAGTTTCAGAAAAATCGGTCCAGTGCAAGGACCTCAAAATTATAACTTTTTTAAGGGCGTGGCCTGCCCACTTTTCTAATCACTAAATTATATAGTCATGACAGCTTAATATGTGTGCAAAATTTCAGAAAATCAAAAAAATCAGTGCAAAATGATAACTTATTTTTATGGGCGTAGCCCCGCCCACTTTTTACCACCCATAAACAATCCCTGGAATGTGTACAACATTCTTATTTCTAATAAGTAAAGAAACTAAATAATAATTTTATTTTTATAGATTTATAAGTTATTTCCGACTAAGCAAGGAAGCGTTTTGTTAGTTGTTGGATGAAATTAAAGATCACCTAAAAACACCTGTTCGCGTGGTGGCTATTCCTCCTATATTAAAGTTATGTGCTGCTCTTAAATTTTTTGCTGACGGGAGCTATCAAAAATTCAATGAAATTAAAAAGTTATTATAAAAATGCACATATACTTACGATCTGTCCATTTTGTTTTCTATTTTTAGCGCTTTTAAAAAAATCAACCTTAATCGCCTATAACACAACTACTCTTAAGCAGTATTCAAAATTTTTGTCGACCAAATTTTTACAAAGTTAAAAACGGTAATACAACGAAAAAAGATACACAAATACAACCAAATTGTTACAAAAGTGGAGAGCCGCAATAGGGGCATAAATTTCCACATTTGGGTTTTATTCTAAATTATGTTTTTAAATGAATTTTCCGAAGAATTTTAGTTGTCAGACCTATCCTACTAAAGTAGTGATTTTTGAGTTTACCTTGACCATAATGTCCTTGACACTCTATAGTCATTTATGTAACAGCAGTTAGTTATACTACCTCTAACATTTCATTTATGCTTGATTGCGTTGACTGGCTGGCAATCATCTTAAAAAGTATTATAGCGCCAAAATCAGTAACTTAACGTGTGCAAAAATAGTTAAGAGACTACGCTTGGGCGCTTATATAAAGCTCGGCTAAATTTAACTTATATACACTCTTTTATATAATTTGAAAGATGTATTTTAAAAATTTAAACTACAAAGCAATGTTTTTAAGGATTTTAAAATACACATATATTTATGTACTTATTTATGTGTGCATATGTGCGTAATATATATGTATAAGGCTTTTTGTATTATTTGATATAATAAATAAATGCTACTTATTCGTTTAACGGCCTAAATACTTCTGCTTTTTTTTTAAATTAATAAAAAAAATAAATATATTTTCAGACGACTTCTTTTGACCGGCACACCCTTGCAAAATGATCTGATGGAATTATGGTCGTTGATGCATTTCCTAATGCCTTATGTTTTCTCATCACATCGTGAATTTAAGGAATGGTTTTCTAATCCAATGACCGGTATGATAGAGGGCAATATGGAGTACAATGAACAGCTAATACAAAGACTTCATAAAGTGATTAGACCTTTTCTGTTAAGACGTTTAAAGAAAGAAGTTGAAAAACAAATGCCTAAAAAATATGAGCATGTCGTCATGTGCCGTTTATCGAATCGTCAGCGTTATTTGTATGATGACTTTATGAGTCGAGCAAAGTAAGTTGATATTTGCTAGATTTTTATTAATTTATCAATGTTAAACTAATTTAAAATTATTTTTTTAGGACTAGAGAAACATTGTCCACGGGTAATCTATTAAGCGTCATTAATGTTCTCATGCAATTACGAAAAGTTTGTAACCATCCGAATATGTTTGAAGTACGTCCAACATTGTCACCCTTTCAAATGGAAGGCATATCATATGAAACATCCCGCTTAGTATGTGATCTAATGGAGTATGATCCATTCACGGTGAGTGAAATGTAAAAGAAAATCTATAGAATTTCTATAGGAGTAATACAAATTAAAAAAAATATTGCTCTTTGCTATGTTTTCCGAGTAAATACAATACATTCGTAATTGCTACAGCATTGTTGTTATAAACAACAACAAAACATTTAAATTTAACTCGAAATACATAACAAGGCGCGTTATATTATATTAGGTTTTCAATTATAAACGTTTTGCATTATGTTATACATTTTACAATATTAACAATTTTAATTTGGTTTTTAATAAATATTAATCTGCACGTACCATTATAATGTTTTTTTTAAAACTTTTTTACATTTGATTTTTTTCTATTTCTAGCAAATCGATTTACATTCTCTTAACCTATTACTTGTTGAACTGGAATTAACACTGACAGCGTACGTGTCACATAAATCTCGGTTACTGACAGTCCCACGTAAATTAATCGAAGAAATCGACACTATACCAGAACTTCCGCCAAGATGTCCAACGGGAAAGTATAAATTTCACATACGTGTCAGAGATGTCAAGGTACAACAAAGTATAAACACACATGTCCAACAAACAGTTAAGGTAGGAGCAAGTCCGGCCATGAAAAGGGACGGCAATAAATTCGTGCCAGTAAATCCATCGCTGGCTCTAGTGCCTAATGTGGGGGCAGGTGTTGGAGAAACGGTGAATAGTCGCATAGGCAGACGCATAAACAATGTTATAAATCCAGTGGGAGCACCGAAAATTGGTCCCATAACTCCAGCTTGCATTACTACCAGATCGCGAGATGTTTCTACGACAGATGATGCAATAGGACCAACACCCGCGAAACAATTGAAATTGCAGGATACTAGTAATGAGGAAGCGTTAAAGAGCACTATTAAAATCGAAAAGACTAGAGATGATAAAGCTTTAGTGGCAGCCTTGGCACAACAAGTTAAAACTAATACAGTTTCGGAAAGAGCGAAGAGCTCTAAAGCAAATGATAAAAATGTTAAGACTGAACCTATGGAGGATGTTGATGGAGATGCTTCTTCTGAATTGGATCCAATTTACAATATGGCCGACATCTTACAGCAGCGTAAGGAACAAAGATTGGCTCGTTTAAAATTAATAGCCAATGTCAACAAGAGACGCACAGAAGCTACTCCCATTTATGGGGCTGATTGTCGAGAGTCCATAGAACAATGTAAAGAAGCCAGTAATCTTTTAAAATACTCCAGTTGGCAAACGAGAGGGTTAACTAACTGCTCCACTGCTATGTCACGGCGTCAAGATAATTGGACACTCAATAAAATTTTGAAATCTTACGAACAGCGCTGTGAGGAGCTTAAGTTGATTTTTCAAAATTATGTCATTTACGTGCCATCGGCTTGTGCTCCGCCTATACGTTTTTATGTTAGTAATTTAACGTCTATGCGTTACTTAAAAGAACAGGAAATCGAGGGAAGAATTCAAACCGAAATTTCACCAAAATTAGCTGTGCTCAATCCCATTATATCGGCCATGACAACACAATTTCCTGATCCTAGGCTGATACAATACGACTGTGGCAAATTGCAAACCCTTGATCGCTTGTTGAAACAACTAAAGTCTGGCCACCATCGTGTGTTAATTTTTACACAAATGACTAAAATGTTAGATGTCTTGGAAGCCTTTCTTAATTATCATGGTCACATCTATTTACGTTTAGATGGTGCGACAAAAGTGGAACAACGGCAATTACTTATGGAGCGTTTTAATACTGACAAACGCATATTCTGCTTTATATTATCGACACGTTCTGGAGGTGTAGGCATAAACCTGACTGGAGCAGATACTGTGATATTTTACGATTCAGATTGGAATCCCACTATGGATGCTCAGGCGCAGGATCGCTGTCATCGTATAGGACAAACTAGAGATGTACACATCTATCGTTTAGTTTCTGAAAAAACCATCGAGGTCAATATACTTAAGAAGGCGAATCAAAAGCGCATGCTTAGCGATATGGCTATTGAAGGTGGCAACTTTACCACTTCATTCTTTAAGAGTTCCACTATCAAAGATCTTTTCAATGTGGAAACCCAACAGCAAATGTCTGATACCAGTAGTAACACAATAAACACAGCTGTAGCGATTCAGTTACAGGACACGCTTGATAAGCCTTCTACATCTACTAATATGGTTGTATTAGAAAATCCAGAAATAGATTTGGAAAAACAATCGCTAAAGGCATTCGAATCCGCTTTGGCTGCCGCGGAAGACGAACAGGATGTACAGGCTACTAAAACTGCTAAGGCTGAAGCTGCCGCAGATTTGGCTGAATTTGATGAAAACATTCCGTTAGATGAAACCACAACAGCAGCAGACACTAATGTGGAACTAAGCAAGGCCGATTTAGAAATGCAAAATTTAGTTAAACAGGTACGTTTGCTGAACACTACTCGTAATAACATCCAAATTGTTTAGCTTTTGCTTGAAATTAAATCTTGTATTGTTCCAATTGATTTCAATATTCTGATTTTATTTTAAGCTAGACTAAGAAGTTTTATTGACGTTCAGACATAGTCAAAACGATTTACTACGCTTGATTATATCACTCAACGTCTGACATTTTTCTTTTAAAAACTTTTAAATAGGTTTTTGTCTATAAAGCATGAGCCTATTTTTTCTCAATATTACGAATATATAAAACATGATTTCTGTTTGCCTTCGAATTATAACAAAATAATTTTTAACTATAAATATATTTTTTTTATATTGATATATTTTTTATTTATTAATTTTTTATTTTTATATATTTTATTTTTTTATTATTTTATTTTTTTTGTTTGTTGTTTTTTTATTTCTTTGTTTGTTTTTGTTTTTTTTTTTGTTTATTTTTGTTTATTTTTTTTTATTTTATTAACTTTTTTTCATTTTATTATTTTTTTTTATATACAATAGTGGCCATTTAATGAAAATTTTCGTTATAATCGTAAATTATTCGCTCTATTTTCAAAAAAAAAAAAAAAATGTTTTTCCAGTTCTTAAATCTAAAACTTAAACAGTTGGCAGTACACTTGTTAAATACATAATTTAAAATTCTGATTAATACTGTCTTAATTTTTTATTTTAATGCCTATACCCATGGTGTAATTATATAAGGTGGCGGTGCCAGCTCAGCTGATTATTTTTTTGTGCTCTGGAGAATGTCAAACTACATATTAAAAAAATTATTTGAACTCCGGAAATTGTCAAACTCCATACATAAAAAAAGAGAGACAAAAATTGCTCTCTTTTACGCTATCACCTTATGTAATTACACCATGCCTATACCTACCTTTTATATTCTCTTTAATGCTCGTTTATACGGTTTTAACTCTTTTGGTATAATGTCTGAATTTTTTTGTTGATTGGTTAGTACTTTTGGGATGCTTTCTTTCTTTCGGCTGGGCAGCCAATTGCTGAAATAATAAAAATTGTTTTATATTTAAGAATATTCTTTGTAATATAGTTTTTTTTGGTCTTTGGGGCTTTTTATATTACTTTTGTTGAAAATAAATAGTGGGAAAAAGTTGCTTAGGTTTCGAACAATACTGTATGTGCTGGTTAAATTAAACCATCGAACCCCAGCTGAGCCAAAAAAAATTTTTATTTTATACATTATTTATATTTTTATTATTTTTTTATATATTTTTTTTTATTTTATTTATTTATTTTTTTGGAAACATACGTGAACTCAATTTATAATTTTGCAATGGGATGCTTTAATATATGTATGTTTTTTATTTCATATGAGATTAATGGTGATACAAACTATTGTTATTGCATGACTACACGTTGTGAAGGGTATATAAGATTCGGCATGGCCGAATATAGCACTCTTAAATATGATTTATATATAAAAAAAAAAAAGGAAATGCATGAGAAATAATTGAGGATAACAGTAAATAATCCATTTGTTACATGCAACAGCATGCTACATGTAAGGCATTGAATATTTTTCATTAATTGATCTTTAAATTGCATTTTAATATTATTACTTGGTGCCCATATAAAAATAGAGGCGTTCAGACATAGTTAAAGCGATTTTGCTACGCTTAATTATATCACTCAACGCCCTACAAGTTTTTTTTTTGACATAATTATGTATTTCAATTTAAGTAGGGATGTAAATAAAAATAACAACCATTTATTAAAAAAAATATTTTATAGACATTTATTTCTTAACTGCGTTGTAATTTAATTTCAGCTATCGCCCATAGAACGTTATGCTATGCGTTTTGTGGAAGAAACTGGTGCCGCTTGGACAGCGGAGCAATTGCGTGCTGCCGAAGCTGAATTGGAGGCCCAAAAACGTGAATGGGAAGCCAATCGGTTGGCAGCGCTACAAAAAGAAGCAGAAATGTTAAAACAAGAGGAAAGTGCTGAGGAACCATTAACCTACTCAAGAAAGGATGCAACAAATCAGGTTAATAAAAGATCTAATAATAAGAATAATAACAGATATCGAAATAGAAATAAAAATCAAAAAAATGTAACGGGCAATCGTAAAATACAAACAAATAAACAAAGATTAGCTGCTATAAGAAACCGTAAAGTTTCCTCCTCAGCGGTTGTAGCTACTAAAGTCCAACGCAATCGTAGGGAATTACAAATCACAAGAAGGCGTTTGAGCACTAGACTACAAACAAAGCCGGTAAGAACAAAAATAGTCGGACAAAACAAAAGAGGCTTTAGAAATCGCAATAGTAGAAAAGATGGGTATGACAATAGTAGTCAGGAAGAGGAAAGTAGTAAATATAGTAGTAGTGAGGAAGGTAGTAGGGTAGATGTAAAGAAAGACAAAAATGAAGAAAATGTTACTGAACAGGAGGAAACTGGGGAAGAGAGTGAAATTGAGGAGGTAGAAGAAGAAAATGAGTTTGAATCTAGTGAAGAAGAAGGGTCAGACAATAATTTAATTGAAGAGAATGAAGATAATGAGCAGGAATTAGAGAAGAAGTCTAAAAAATTCAGAAATAGTAGAAAAGTAGTAGAATACGAAGAGGAAGAAGCAATATCCGATAGACGAAGACTAAGATCCTTAAACCGAACCACAACTAGTGGTAGTTTAAATAAATCCAACACAGGAATTTTGGTCAGCTCCAAAAAATCTACAGCTAAAGGCAAAAATTCCTCTGGTACTGTGACCAATAAAAAGACCACACGCACATCAATGGCTGCAGCAGCGTCAGCAGGTAATGACTTAAAAACAAGTTCAAAAACAAAAATACAAACGGGTGTGAAAAATCAAAAACTCTTAAGTTTTGCCCAGAAACGTATGAAGCAAAAGCGTCAACAAGCAATGTTGCGAAAAAAGAAGGAAACGCAAGAACAAAGAAAACGTAAATTGAATGTAAGCCCAGGCAAATCATCCGCAAACAAAAGGTCAACATCGTCAATAAATACAACTTGCCGAGTTTTAAGAAATAGTCCTAGAAAGGCGACACAAAAACAGGAAGGCGAACATGAATATAAGTTGGAGGAAAATGAAGATCACAACCAAGAAGATGAAAGTGGGGATTCCGATCAACAGGAAGAAACTGATGATGATGAAGAAGAAAATATTGACAATGATGGTTTAGAGCGGGTCGAGGGTACAACAAAATCCCAAACAAGAGGTAAAACTTTGCGCCATTTAGCTATACGTAGTCGCGGCGGTAAGACAATGAAAACAGATGAACAAGACTCGGACAATGATAAGGACTTGTCTGAAAATGAAAATACACATAATTCAGAAAATGAACAGGAAGAAGGAGTAGAAGAAGAAGAAGAGGATGATAAATCAAGTTATGCCACTGCTGGCGATAATGACAATGCTGAAGACGTTGACGACGACGAAGACGTTAACCACAGTGCAGATGATCATCATCATCACCATCAGCAGCGTCATCATCACAATCAGGCTGACGCTGGTAATTCTTCATCAATGGATGCTTGGGCGACACATAATCAAGACACTACCACCAATTCAACCTACTACAATGTTTCCGACGAATCAGAATCTGAGGACAATGATAGTTTATCCACATTAAATTCTACGCTTAAGAAAACACCTCTATCGTCGTCTAAATCTTCCACAAATTTACATTCTAATTTAAAAAATCAAACGTGCAGTAATAGTACGCCACAACAACAAAACGACAACCATACACCAAGGACACGTTCTAGAGGTTCAGTTAAAATAAATCTTTGGACCTTAGACGAAAGTCCAGTCTTGCCAACCATAACACGACATCACTCCGGTGGCAAAGCCAATAAACATCAGCACAACACCCACAAATCAGACGACGAATCATTTAAAGCAACTGATAATAACGTAGGGTCAGTGATCAAAACACCCACATCTTCTACGCAGGGCAAAGTTGCGTCCAATATAAAAAGAACTTTGCACACGCCCATTAAAACTCCGGGTGTGGCAAATACATTACATCGTTGGCTTTTGAAAACGCCACGAACAGCAACAACTGAACAAACTGAAAGTGCTGGTGGCAGTTCAACACCCAATGGCCCTACAAAATTTCGAAATGAATCTTCCAACTCATGATATTGATGAACATTAAAAATGTTTAGGAAACAGTATTAAATTTAATTAAATAATAATTTGCCTTGTGCTGAAAAACATATATTTGTTGTTGTTGATGTTATTGCTGTGCGTATCCATTAATTGTGGTTTCTCTTTTTTTTTTATTGGTTTTCAATGCGTTGCGAATGTTTACTCAATTTATTTTAAACACTATTTAAACTGCCTTTGACCTTTTCTTTTATTATTTCCTTTTATTTTTTAATTGTAAAAAAAAAACGCAGGTTTTTTCCTTTTTAAGATCATGCAAAAAGTTTTATTGTTTTGACACGGACCTGTTGTTAATCAGTTGAGTTTAGGTTTGAGCAGTTTAAAAAGAGGTTTTAGCGTTCCACTTTAAATTTTCTCAAAGTTGAACAATTTTTTGCAGATATTTGTTTTTATTTAAACTATTTCAATTTGTTAATTAATGATTTCAATTTGCTTTAAGTTTGAAAAGTATGGAAGCTAATTTTGTCTAGATGTTTAAAAATTTGTATTTTACTATTATTCCTTTGTATGCTTAAAACTTTTTGTTCAGTTAGTTTTTGCAATAGCTCTGATATAAAACTTTTGCAAAAACCAAAAAAAAAAAAAAAAAAAAGAATAAAAATGAATTTTTTTTATGGTATCAGCATTTTTACTTCCTTCAGCTTTGTTGATTTTGCAGTGGTAAAAATTAATAATTTTTTAATAAAAGAAAAAACATGATACAATTTGTATATATTAATTAATTTAATTATAGAATTTAAAATGTAACCTTATACATACATAGATTTAAATAAAAAAAAAAAAAATTAAAAATTAAAAACAACTAGCTTTTAGTTAGACTTGATAGATATTGATACAATTATAATAAAATACGACAAAGTTTGAACAGAAAATAAAATAATTTCAAAAACAAAGGACCTGCTTGGCAACACCACAATCAGGATTCAAATGATTCTATATCATCCTCTTTTCTGTATTCGGAAAGAAATTAAAGTTTTCGGCATTGCCTTTGCAGTGTTGTTGTTGTTTATGGCAACAATGCTTTGACAATTACGAACACTTTGGTTTCAATCGAAATGCATCACAGGGACGAATATATAATTACACATAAATTGTTTTTATAATAGGCAAAAAACTATTTTTTTAATGGAAAAAAAAAATCATTTTTAAAAATAAATTTCTTGTTCACTAAATTTATTAAATAATTGTGCTAAAATAGAAAAAAATTCTTTTTTTTTAAGGATTTTAAAAACTTCATGTTTTTTTATGACTATAAGTTATTTTTTAAAATTTTACCATTAAGTTTTTTTTTTAACAATAAGTCGTTTAGTTTTAATTACTATTTAATATTATAAAAAAAAAACCCAGTAAAACTATAATTATAGATTTAGTAAGCACTTGTGTATTTTGTTACATTATACATCGTTACCTAAAACGCAAAAGTCCCCTAATTAGAAAAACAAATTGACATTTCGTTTAATTCCGGTGTATTTTATCACACAAATAATGGTCTCCATATAAAAAAAAAAAACATTTTTTTATTATAATTTTATTAAAACTTTTTCGACGAAAGAAAACCATAATATTTGTAATTTGAGCATAATTAATTTACCTCTGTAAAATTGTTATAATCTTAGTTACAGTGTATTGCGTTTGAGGTGACGACATGAATATTAAAATATAAAAAAAAAACAAAAATATTTTTCATTTACATACATACTTATGTGCTTAAGGGCTGGTATGCGGTTTTAAAATTTTTGAAGACAATTTTTCCATTTTTTTCTACTATTGTTTGGTCAAGGTATTTTTAAAATTTGTAAATGTTGTGCCAACTGTCGTATAATCATTCAAAAATTTTTGTATTATTTAAAACTTTTGCATTACAATAATACTTTTCATTCATTTTAAATTTTTAGGATATTATAATATTGTGAAAATATGTCACGATAACTTCCAACAACAAATTTTTTAGGAACTGCATACTAGCCTTTCATCAAAAAACAAATTTGTGACTTTAAAAAAATAATAATTTAAAAATTATGGAAAAAAAAATATATAAAATCTAGTTAAAAAATACAGTAATATGTACATATATAAACATGTATACATACATACATACATATATATATAAAAATCAGCAAATATTGTATAAACTTGTGTTTTATTTAAATTTTATTTATTTTTTCTTTTTTTAATGAATAAAACATGTCTATATAAGTGAAGACAATTAAAAAAAAAAACAAAAAAAAAAAAAAAAATTTGCGAATCTTTGGCCCTTGTATCAAAACCAAAAAATAAGAAAATAAATAAACATTATTATTTGGAAATATTAAAAAATCAAATCAAAGTTGTATATAATTGTTTGTGTTTAGAGAAAAAAAAAGAAAAGAAATTTTTGTAAAAAAAAAAAAAAAAAAAAAAAAAATATTATTTTCTAATTAATTTTAGCCGAACTACATAAATAAAAAATCTGTTTTGGTGTCTTTTTCTTCTTACTTTTAACTTCCTAAAAACATTTCAAATTTAATTTAATTTTTAGCTACTACTGTTCCTTTTAATCATTTTCATTCTTTTACGTACAAGGAAAGTTTGGTAATGGCATTCAGTTTAATTGTTTCCTTAAACACGTATAACTTATTAGCGCAAACTTAACATGGGCACCAAAACAGTTTTAAAATCATTGTTACAAAATAAAAAAAGAATTTGAGCAAAAAAAAAGTTTTTTTTTTTCAAAAATTTCCAAAATTTTTGCCATTCCAAACGGCCTTAGATTTCGTCCTATTTTTTAAAATTTATTTTGTATTGTTTTTACTATGAGAAAAGTTTTATTGCCAACGTGAAAGAAAAAAATAAATAAATAAAATTTTTATAAAACCTTTAAATTTTAAGTCACCAAAACAGAATAACAGAAAATAATATTTTTTTCTTTTCTTTTCTTTTTTTTCTTTATTATATAACACAACTGTCCGACTTTGCTTGGTGTCCGCTTGTTTGTGTGTATGATGGTGTTTATTTTCTATATTTCTTGCTCCTTTCTATGGCATCTACCATCCTTTATGAATTAAAAAAAAAAATAGATCTGGATTTCTGCTAATACTATGGAACAAATGCCGGTAAGTAAATTTTGCTTTTTTATGATTTGTTTCAAATTAACTTCGTACAATGGCTTGTAGCCACAATGAAACCCGTTACAATTTAAACATTTTTAAAACTCTAAACAGTTGATTATTTTCTTTCAAAGAAAATTATTTATAAAATAAGTTTTAAAAATAAAATTAATACGCGTCAATTTTTAAACAAGTAAGAGCGCTATATTCTGCTGTGCCAAATCTAATATACCCTTCACACACTTTGTACCATCATGTACATATTTACATAAATATGCGCCTAGCGATCGTTTTAGCTAAATCGACATTTCTATATATAAATACTAGAAAATCCCGGCGCGCGTTGCTACGCCCCTTAATGAATAAAATTGTATTCTGAATTTAAATGGAATATCATGTGCCAAAAGCTAAAAATTATAACTTTTTTTTTATGGGCGTGGTCCCGCTCACTTTTCTTATCCTCACTTTTCTTATCACGAAATTATTTAGTCATGACAACTCGATATGTGTGCAAAGTTTCAAAAAAATCTTTCAGGTGCAAGTAGCTAAAAATGATAATTTTTTTTATGGGCGTGGCCCTGCCCACTTTTCTAATCACGAAATTATAAAGTCATGACAGCTCAATATGTGTGCAAAGTTTCAGAAAAATCGGTCCTGAGCAAGTATCTCAAACTTATAACTATTTTTATGGGCGTGGCATTTCCCACTTTTCTGGTCACGAAAATGTATAATCATGAGAGCTCAATATGTGTGAGCAAAGCTTTAGAAAAATCGGTAAAGTTCAAGTAGCTGAAAATTATAACTTTATTTTATGGGCGTGGCCCTGGCCACTTTTCTAATCACGAAATTATATAGTCATGACAGCTCAATATGTGTGCAACGTTTCAGAAAAATCAGTCAAGTGCAAGTAGCTAAAAATGATAACTAATTTTTCATGGGCGTGGCCCCGCCCAATTTTTTCCATCCATAAACACTCCCTGGAATGTGTACAACAACTTGCCAAAGTTTAAGTCCGATCGGTTTTACAGTTTCGGAGTCTATAGCTAACACACAGACAGAGTTTTACTTTTCTATATATAATTATAATAATAAAATTATGAAATGCTCTTGCAATTTGTAATATGTAAAAAACTTTCGAAATAAATATTTAAAACGATTAAAGTGAAGTATCCTAGTTGTTTTTAACGAAATATTAAGAGACACATCTCACCAAATGTGAAAGATCGGCTTGATCTCTTACGGTGATATTCACAGCAAGATACTGGATGGTAGTTAGCGTCTAGTGAAATTAAACATATAAAACTTTGCGCACAGTCTCCTTTTTTTTAGGAGTTAATTTAACTGTTTTTTTTTTTCTTTACAAATAGATGTGGTGTCCACCAACTCCACCCCAAGATAACGATGACATTTACATAGATTATTCGCTCAGTTTTATGTACAATATCGATCCTATACCAGAAACTGAACTACCACCAGTCTACATTAAAAAGGAATACAAACGTTCTCGTTCAGAGGCCGGTTTCATGATCGATGGCAACAAAAGGCCGTCAAAAATACGGCGAGAAGAAATGTTCTGTGCTCCACGATCATTGTTCGATAGGCCATCGCCGGCTATAGCGAAAATAAGACGGGATCTAAAGAACCAACGTTATAGAGGTATGTTTAAGCCGAATGTTCAAATTCCTGGCTTAAAACCTCAAATGCCTCAGAAACCTTTAACTGAACCAGAAGGAATGGTCGAATGGTGTATTTACGAAGATATAGCCATCTTGGATGTTTTAGTTAATTTACAGGGTTTGCCGTGTAATTTAATGTTGCTCTCACCCGGCCACACACCCAATTGGGATCTAATAGCAGAAATTGTTAATACCTTCTCTAAGACCTTTAGGTCACCCAAACAATGTAGATGGCGCTATGAGACGACTATACAGCCGCGCGAGGAAGGCAAACTGGTGGAAAGTCCCAAGAAACAAAAGAAGCTTAAGACTAGCATAAAAACCGAATACCTAAAGAGTCCCTTGAGATGTCTTAGAACCACACAACACTATGCCAATGATAATAATGGCACCTTTACGAAAATCATGCGCTCCCGTTTCGATTGCATTAAGACGGTGTATTTGAAAAAAGCACCGCCACCCAAGAGACACTTTAACACACCCAGCTCTATGAATCCTAAACATATGGAGGTGCTGCAAGAATTCGGTATAGTCAATTATGATCAGCCAATATCACCACAAAATATAGCCATCATGAGAGCTAATAAAATACGAGAAAAACAAAGATCCCAATGTCCACCACCTCCACCACCAGCTGTTACACAGACACCTCAGATATGTCAAAGTGTGCAACAACAACAACAGCAGCAATCACAGCAACAAACTTGTGGTATTAGCAGCTCCAATACGGTCAATATAGTACAGCAACAAAGTAACCCAACAACAGCGACGCATTTACAAGAATTAGTTCAACAGCAACAGCAGCAGCAACCACATACACAGCAAATACAAGTGGCAACGGCACCTCCTGGCCTCCACACGCAGCAGTTACAAATACATCAATTATCGGCAGCTAGTGCAGTAAATCAACAGCAGTCACAACAGCAGACAGCAACCGCTATTGTTTTGCAACATGCTGGTAGTTCCGGCCAACAGTTACAGCAACAACAGACTGGATTGAGTCAAACATCTCAACAACACGTGCTAAGACAGCATGGTACATCCACGACCACGCAAATTGTCAAAGCTATAGTCGCTCCTCAGTCCGGTCTACTGACCACCAGCCAAATGCAGCAATTGCAGCAACAGTCGAGCAATGCGTCAACAAACTCTGCCCAAACACAACACGTGCAATTGCAGCAACAAACTTCTGGCAATTTAGTAGCAACACCATCTTCAGTTTCGGTAGTGCTAACCACACCCGTTCAAACAATTTCTTCAACTGTGACCAATCAGCAGCAACACCATGGCAATCAAGTTTCTTCATCTACAGCTCAAATTGTTTCGTTGCCACCCCAACAAACCATTGTGTCTAGTTCACCTCAAGTAGGAAGCATAGTACAGACACAATCTCTACCGCAAGTGGTATCAGTGTCGCAACTTGCCACCGTCGGCACGGTGCTCACCACATCAAGTGGCATGCAACAGTCTACTGCCACTGTTACCACTCTTAACACTTCAGCTTTGAGGGCTCAAAGAATTGTGGCTGCACCTAGTGGTACAACTCTACAAGATGTGGTCTTACAACAAAGACCAACTGGCAATCCTAGTCCAACCATAGTCTCCATGTCAAGTTTGGCCACTAATGTGGCCCAAGGTCAATTACAAGCCACCCAATTCCAATTGGCATCCATGCCATCGGGAACGCAACAGGTCGTGACCAAAGGTATACGAGTCAGTTCTCTGCAACAGGGTCAAAAAATAGCTGCTGCAGCTCAGGCGGGCAACAATCAGCAGAGTCAGCCGCACACTCACATACAACTGTATAGACAGCGGCAACAATTGAAAGTTTTGCAGGCCGGTGCATCTGGCCAACAAAGCCAACAGACTGTGGTACAAACTGCATCAGGGCAGACGGCTTTAGTTAATGCCCAGGGAACTATCATACAAGGAAGTCTTATGCAAACTGGCTCTGGAGCCACAACGGTGCAAGTTGTACAGGGCCAAAAGGTCGCTGTAGCAACATCAAATGTTGCCGTTACCGCTCCCAGTGCTGCGGGTGTTGTTACAACTGTAGCAGCTTCGCAAGTGCATCAACAACAGGCTCAGCAGCAGACTAGAGCGCAATTCATTAAGCAAGTAGCCGCTGCGACAGCTAAACAAACCATTACACGGCAGGTAGGAGAAAGCGACATGTTGTTGGTTAAACGTCAAATGATATCGGCTGCAACACAACAAAAGGCCGCCCAAGTATTACAACAAGGTGGCCAAATATTTACCACTACAACACAGGGAATACAACTACAACAGGGCTCAGTATCTTCTGCTCAAGCCGCAGCTTCAGTGCAACAACAGGGCAATGCACAACAAGTGGTGCAACAGGTGACACCACAACAAATCGCTACATTAGTAAAGACCACAATAGCCACATCTGCAGCCGGAAATACCAATCAGGGCATAACCGTTAATACCGGGCAACAACAAACTCAAAACACTGTTAACATGGCCCTGTCACAACTCAAACCGGGCGGTCAAATTAAAGTCACCATGGCCAATCAGTCACAAATGCGACAACTTCACATGCAACAACAACAGTTGGCAATGCCGCGAAAAATTTCACGAATGACACAAATACAAGCAGCCCAAGCTGCTAATCAACAACAGCAACAGCAGCAGGGTACCACGCTTACACAAGCAACGAATAATCCCCAACAACAACAAGGCACTCAACTAACACAAAAAACATCATCTTCTGGATCTTCAAGCTCCTCCGGTACGGGAGGCGTACAAACCCAATTAGTGCACATACAAAATACCAAATCTCTACCCAGTTCGGTGACGGTGCAACAAATACAACAGGTGATGCGTCAGGGGCAACAGGGTACATTGGCTACTGCCGGCTTTGTTTTAGGTAAAACCAGTGTGGGACGGGTGATACCAGTTTCGGTGGCTTCGCAATCTAATCAGAGGCAAACAATACAGGTAAGGAAACGGTTTCTATTGTCCTTTTATACTATTATTGCGAGTTTAAAATTAGTCGAAAACGACTTAAAACGTCTTAAGCTGTAGTAAATTTAACATTGTACCAATAACATGTTTAACAATTAAGACTTTGCTAATAATTTTGCATTATTTTCTAAAAATAAAATAATTAAACTATTGCCTCTATTGCGGTTCACAACTTTTATAACAATTTTTTTTTTTTTTTTTTTATTAATTCTTCATTTACATAACCGAGCCTATAAGGCCATATACGGTTAATAAAAGCTACATATTATAAAAAAAAATATTTCTATATAGACAATAAATAATATGTAAATATTACATTAAAAAAAATAAATAATAAAATAAATAAAAATAAGGAAAGGAAAAAAAAGAACTTAAATATTACAAATGTAAAAAATATGTGCATCATACTCTACAATAAGTGTAACATACAAAACTAATTCTATTTTAATTAATCTTCAAGGTTTTATAAGAGGAAAAAAAAAAAGTAAATGTTAAAAAAAAAAGTAAATGTTAACGATTCGTTAGCATATGAGATTGTGCATATTCCAGTAAAAGAGACTTGAATTTAGGAATCGAGTAAGAAAACATTCTTAAATTTCTCGGCAAAGCATTCCAAATTCTCGATAACCGAATTTGAAATGATTTCGCAAAAGCGTTTAAATGCCTAATTGCTTGACTTTGATAAATTTGCATTGCCATTCTCAACTTAAGTGAAAATTCTTTGTTTCCAACTCAAGACATAAATCTTTTGGGGCGTTATTCGATTCGAAAATAAAATTGTTCGAAAAATATTGTTTTCTCTTCCAGGTTGTTTCGGCTGCTTCAGCTCAAGCTCTCGCTGCTGGTAATTTAAGAGCTCATGTAACTGGTGGGCAAAATATAGCTGGCACAATTAAAGTAGCAACATCTGGTTCACAATCACAGACACAGCAAGCCATCATCACAGCAATACAACAGCAGGCAGCCGCACAACAAAATCAGCGTCAAAATCCAAGTCCTGTACGTCTTCAAACAACGGCTGGTGGCAATTTAGTGGCCGTAGTTCAGCAACAACAACAACAACAACAGCAGCAACAACAAAACGTGGTGGTTAGTTCTTCGAGCGGTGCTTCGGGCAATATGAACACCTCGAATGTTACACAAGCTGAAATAATGACGATAACACAAACTTCGACAGGAGCTACAATGACAACTTCAGCTGCTCAACAGCAGCAGCAGCAACAACAACAACAACAACAACAACAACAGATAGCAACGAGTCAACAATCAGCCACACAGCAAGTACGTACGTTGGTTAAAAAGAAAATCATGCAAATACGCAACGAAACTAAAGATTAATAAATACAAGTAAAAATTAAATTTTAAAATTTTCCAAAAAATCAATCTCTCAATCAAAAAAGTACATGTATGTAACTATCAAGTGTATATTTTACAAAGTAAAATAGAAACAAATGAAAGCTCTCGCTTTTGTTTGTTTTCTTTCGATACAACTCGTTTTAAAAAAAAAGTCAAGTATTATTATTAGTTTTAAACATTTCAAGAACAAACAAACTAAAGTTTGTCTTGTTTTGCTTATTTTTTTTTTAATTTGGCCGATTGTCTGCATAAAAGAAAAAATATTATAAAAAAGGTAATTTTAAAAATTATTTTTTAGTTTTCTTATTTTGGAATATAAACAAATTAGTTTTTATGTAAAAATATAAGAAATTTTCTTTTTAGTAAATAAACGCGATAACATTTTAGTGATAAACAATTTCAAATAACTATTTCTGTAATTTATATTAAACCTAAACTTACTTCTTTTTTACATGTATGTATATTAACTACAAAATATTATTACCCCTAATAAGTATATCGTTGTCGACGTAAATCTAATGATACCAATTCGTTGCTTTTGACAATATTTTGAAATGCTCTAAAGTGTCTTTAAAACAATGTCCAGATGACTTAGTTTATGTCATTGAAGCTACGAAGTGACAAAGACATCGATCGACAATGACATACCAAAAAATGCTAAATATAAAATTAGTTTTAGTTGATACAATATGATAAACATTATTTTAATTTTTTTATTAGTTTTATCTGTATCTCTCTTCTTGCCAAGAGAATAATATTAACTTTATAATGTAAATTACGTAAATATAATAAATAATGTATGTATGTATACTTAATTAGAAAAGTTTAATTTGAACAATGTAAAATTTGAGCATTTTTATTTCATTAGCTAATTGGTTATGACAAGGGGGGGGGGGGGGGGGGGGGCTTAAATTTTTATGCAAAAATTGAAGTGATAACAACACAGGGCAGGATTATTCAATTTGTATAGTTAAAAATTATACAAAAATTACGTTAACCTGAAATAATCCACAATTACTATATGGTAATTCACAACATGCCTTTACATTTACACGAATAAATCCATAACGATATAAAACTAAAAGAAACAAGAGCCACTATATTCAGCTTTATACTCAAATTTATTATTATTTTGTTATTAACAGTAATCGCTATAGAATAATCTCTTTATACTTTAATATGTTTTACTTTCTTTGCCTAACTTTGATATCCTATTAAAATATTTTCGTAAATTTAATCTTTCAACGAAAGTGGACGTGTCAATACACGACTTAGATATTTAAATTTACTTCTTTATTCCTCCAAAAATTATGTCCGTAGAGAAATTACATGAATTTAAGATAAATCGTTATATGGGAGGTATTCGTTTAAGTGGGCGTGTCACCTTCATTTTCTCTCATAACAATGACTTTGAGTAGAAAGCTATATGTCATCATCATTATTATACCGCTAATTTTGTCAGTTTAATGAGATTTTCAATTTCATTAACAGTAGATTACGTGAAAAGTGGGCGTTATAGTAGGCGTGTCGAAGTAGTTTCTGGTAATGAGTACAACTTAGATATTTCATTATAGTCCTTTATTATTCTAACATCTTTATTCATAGAAAAATTACATCAAGTTGAAATAAAGCGTTATATATTAGAGTTGGGCGTATAACAAAGCAAATTTCAGAATTTAATTTTGTGGTATTAATTTTCGTACATTTTCATCTATAACTCATTTCATAATGCATAGATTTAAGCAATTTTCAGGGAAAAATATTGTTTTTACTCAGAAAATATACATTCGAAATTTCATGACTCTACGTCAATGCATTTGATCACAATTGCATTTTATTCTATGTTCGAAGGACACGGTTTTTTCGACCTACTCTTGCTTTACGAGCTATAACTCTCTTCTTAATATTCCGATTTAGCCCATTCAATACCAAACAAACCTTGTCTATAAGATTCTGGCAAAATTTGAGCCCCCTAGCTTTTTAGGTGCGACCTCTATCGTGCTTTCAACAGACGGAAGGACATAGCTAGATCGTCATAAAATAAAACCAAGACTAAAATATTTAATTTATGGGGTCTAAATTGGATATTTCGATGTGTTACAAACGGAATGACAAAACGAATATACTCCCACCATATTTTTGGTGGTGAGTGAAAAAATGTGACCGATTACTTTTTTGAAATCTTAAGTAAACTAAACCTTAACTTTTGTTTGAGCATTGGCTACTTCTCACTCAGTTAAAATAGGTTTACTTTCTAATTTTTAAGCGGCATGAGTGGTGAAAGAACAACTCATCTGAGTTTAAATGCCAGTCATGACTAATTATATGTTATTTTAAATTTTATTGACAATCATGTTTGTATAGTGTATTTATTTGCTTATATTTTTATACAGAATAGTTTTAATAAGAAGGAAATGCTTTCGTAATAAAAGTTAAAATTATTAGCAAGAATTAAAAATAATTATTTAAAAAATTTGCTCATGAACAATATTTGCATTTCTGGTTATCAATGTCATTTACATACTGAGTGCCTTCTGTTCACTTGTGTTATTTGGTGCTCAAAAAGCGTGGTATGTATCTTGAAATGCAGTAAGCGTATGGGGTATAAAATGCATAGAACGCACTTACGAGAGAAAGCGCAGTATAAACTTTCAGCTTTAAATATTATCGGAATGATTCTCGAATGATTGAGTTCGATTGAGCTTTTGGTATAGAGGTTCTTACAAGAGTTTTTAGAATTTCGATCACGTTCGAATGCTGTAGTTTGACCCAGATTTCTTTCGCATAGAGTTTAATTGAACAAAATAGAATAAAATCACAAAATCCCCTTTAAAAAACGTTGTCGGCATTTTTTTTTTGCGAAGCAATACAACAACAAACGTTATTAATAGGTTCGTTCGAGAACTCACAAATTTGTACAAATTTTTACTGCATTTTACGAAATTGCGTTCGTTTACACAAATTTGTAGTAAATGAGAGCACAAATAGAGTGCGAAAAGTGACAGTTCTTGACTGAGTATTTGCAAATTTTTACTACAGAAATTTCTTGCAGTAAGATTTAGCAAAACCAAAAAACATGATTCAAAAGGTAAACAAACAAAAGTAAGCAAACAAAAAGTCAACAATTTGTGAAAAAATATTTAAAAAAGGAAAATCCAAACAAAAGTGCAAAATATTATTAAATTTAAATTGTTTGTGAAATAAAGTTAGTTAACAATGTCTACAGATGAAAGAATGGAACTGCCTGAATCTGGCGCAGGTATTCATACTTAAATACATATTTGCACATATGTATGTACATGCATAGTTCCCGTTAAACAACACAATATTAATTTGCCATCAGCTGTTGCTTCAATCTTACGAATTTTTACAAATGTCTGTTCGAGTACTTTTTTGGACAAATTCTCTTTTTGAGAGTAAAATTTTCAATTTACTAAATAATTACTCATTTACTTCAAAGTGCAGTAAAAGTACTCGAACGAACCTAATGTATGTATGTGTTTGTGGTACCATAATAACGTTAATATTTTAACACGACATCGAAACTATAAAATAACGTTAAGGAGTATTGTTTATTCTGTAATTAACATTTGTTGCGATAAAATTGCAGTAATTTTAAAAAATATAATTTCGAAAATGATTTTTTGAATTTTGAAATTTTCTACCAAGAGGTTTTCGTCGGTTCTGATTTAAGTGTTTCTTCAAAATCATTTTTTGTTGTTGATTTTTTCGAGCCCATATAACATAAACTAATTTATCATTTTTGGACATTTGTCGCCATTTCTCTCCAGCCATTCGTGCCACTTGTGTTGGTCCTTCAGGACTGCCATTTTCTTTCAGATTTTGACGGAACTCATTCAAGAATATGAAAAAGGGGTTTGTAGATTTCATTGACTTCAGTTTGGAGTTCTTCTCTTTGTTGACATTATTAAATAGTTGAGCCATTTGGAAAATTTTTATATTTATGTATTTTTCTTTTTATCAAAATAAAAATGATTATAATTCGTATGAGTATAAATTGTTTTTATAGAAGATATGTATGTATGTATGTATGTATGTGTACGCAAGGTGTAATATTTCGTATCAAATAGTTTTAGACTTTAATTTTAAACTAAGGCGTTTGAATAGCCCAAGGCAGGGTACACTTAACAACGTATTCAATCTGAATTCGCATTTTTCTTAAATGACAAACTTCATAAAAATATTTAAAAGGGAACATTAACATTTAGGAAGAAAGCGAATTTACCACTGCGGATGCCTTGTTATATGTACCCTGGTTCAGGGTGTATAATTATGTCGAATTATATGGCCACAGAGATAAGTTTTGATAGGACACTTCCGTTAATAATCTCTGAAAGCGATTGTTGGCTGGTATCCGACGGACTGTGTATGGTGTGTGCGGTTTTGGCTAATGCATCTAAGATTAATAAGGGCACGGAGTCGGGTGTCTATACCATAATTGAATATGTTCCGAAGGATAGACAGCATTCACTCAGGATCAAGTTTTCTGTGCTTTTGGTATAGAGATTTAAATAAGAATTTTAAAATGTCTATTACGTTCGAATGCCTTGTCACCTGGCTATGTTGGGTGGCAAGGCATGGTGGTGTGGCAGACAAATTTGCTCGCCAACGATGAGCCACTATTTTGGACGGATTAGGGAAGAGTGATGAAGAATGGAATAACTGTAGAGTCAACAGAGTGTCATCACTTTGTTTTTATATCGACATCACATAATTAACATTAAATTGACAATCTCTGACAGTCTTGGGATTACGTAGCATGTTAAGGGTTAATTTTCTTAAAACAAGAACACATCTCTTATATCTGAAACAAACTGATGTTAACTCAAAAACGATAACGACGATGACAACTGCAATAAGAGCTATTGACCGTTATCTGCTGATATAAAAACGCAGCCGATTGCTGACTATGCAGTCGTAAATCTTATTTATTGCAATTTGTATTTATTTTTACTAAAAATAAATAAAATGATTTTGAAGAATCCTTAAGACTTCCTTTTTACCACCATATGCCCAAATCGCTAAACAACTCATCAGATGATGGCAGCTTAAACTCATTATTCAACCATTCCGCCTCGTTGTCATTTAATTGATCTTTGCATCCGTATTCCTTTTTATAGCCCATCTTACGCAAATCTTCCTCATCTTCTTCAGCTTCCTCTTCGTCATCTTCAACTGCTTCCAGAGTGCTAAGTTTATTAAATGGTTTTAAACGCTTTACCGCTCCCGTTGTTGATTTCATTGGCTGCACTTTAAGTATTTCATGCCAATTTTCAGTTGCTATCGGTATGGCAGTAGCATTTTCCGCATAAGCTCTCGACATTTTGGGCAATTCAACTTGCTCTTCTTGCATGGATTCTACTTTTAGTTCGCTAGAAGTCAGACGTAGAAGGCGTTCAAAAAAGTTGCCAAAATGTTTACGAAACCTTGTATAGTCGAAAATATCGTGACTGGTATTTGTGTCCATCATATTATTTTGATTGCTAGGGGTTTTTGAGCGATTTAGAGGTCCATAATGATGTAGCATATCTATGCCGGGAGCCATAGATTCTTCCCAGCTCTAAAAGAGTGTTGGCTTAAATATTTAAAGCTTTTGTTTTCGTTATTACATACCAATTCTGTCCAATCTTCGGCAGGTGTTGTCAGGACGGAGGATATTACTTTAACGATCTTTTCTTCAAGGTTCAGGGTGGAAATAATGTTTTTGGCCACTACCAAAGCACAAGATAGATCACAACGTTGTCTGGAAGGGAGGAAAAAATCGGAATTTTTGCAAAATTTTATGAACATTTTTTGTAAAAAAATTTATATATAAAGTGGCCATTTGCGCCAAATCATTTTTAAATCCTTATACCATCAATAGAATTTTACTTAATAATTCTATTGTTTACAATGTCTTACGTTGGACTTATAAAAAACCCTTTTATTTAAAATTTTTGGGTAATTGGACGTTTCAAACATTCATTTATTCGCAATGTGAACTCCCTACCTTAACTCATCTTTATGCATTTCCATTAGTTTGTCACCTTCCGCTATCAAATGATCATAGTTCTCCTCGATTTGCATGACCAGTGTTTCCTTGGGTTCATCATCAGATTTCTCTTGTAACTTACGTTGGAGGTCTTTAAATTTTTGCCAAAGTTCATCCAACTCTAACTGAAAAGTTCAACAATAAGTTTACAACAAAATTAAATCCAAGTCAACTTAAAATCAAATTTTAAATAATACCGTCTGCTTTCTGATATTCTCCTGGGTCTCGTGATGCACATCTATTGTATGCAATATCGCTTGGGCGGGTATAAATGCTGTGGATACAATATTTTCAGCTTTCTTGCTAGATTTAGAGTCGGGAATTTTAGATTTGTTGGTAGTTTCCCTTGAAAACATAATTAAACGTTCCATAATTAGGGGGAATATTTCTAAACAATCTGATTGAATTCTAGGAATACGTTGGATGATTAATTGTTACTGATTTCAGAAATATTTCTACAATTTTATTACCTTAAACGATTTGAGTTTTTAGCCACTACTATTGTTATGGTTTCTTCTAGGTTTTCGTCGGCCGTAGTTAAAAGTGTCAAGCCGAGTGCCTGAACATCGGACTCCCAACTTAAAAACTCCGAAAAGAAATCGGTTAATTTTGTATTTCCTTCTTTACGGTCGATAGTAAAAGTCACCTTAATACCGGCCGATTTTTGAGGTTGCTTCGTTTTGAAAAACATATTCAAGGGCAAATAGGCATACTGTTGTATAACTCTGGGTATACCCTTAATCGTTATATATGATACTACTGCGTCAACTCGTGCTGTAGGTAAATGTAATAGATCTGCTATATAAAAATCTAATTCCATTTGTTCGGTAGTATTCGCTTTAATGTCAGTATAAGTAAGAGTATCCTGTGAACATTTGATGCCATCTGGAAGATTAAAAATAACTTGTAGCTCGGCTAGATCCAAGTTGGTTTGCCACTTTAGTAGGCCGGAACAGACAGGCAACTCTCTTATGGCCACATTAGCCGGTATATCCAATAATATAGTATCGGAATCATTTTTAATCGTAGTATCTATGGAAAATGTTAGCCGGACATCTTCATAAGACTTTTTATTAATCACTTCCATGTCTTGTATATCGGTCGCTTCTTTAATTTCCTGTTCCAACTGCATAAATTCATCAATGGCCTGCTGAAAGGTTAGTTCTTGCATATTTAAGGGGGGAACCTGAAATATATATGGATCGGAGCCCAAATAACCTATTCTAAGTTTGCCGGTTGGTCCCAAACTAACTATGGCTCCTGGCAAGCCCACTAAATTGGATCTTTGTATGGCCACTGGCGACTCATACTTCAATTGAGCTGCCCATATAATGCTGGCATTTTCATATATAAAAACCTTAGACGTTTCGGAAACGATAATGGTTACCAAACGGGCAGTGGGTTCTGCAAGTAAATGGTTGTAGTTTAAGATATTTTTCCATTTAAATTGAAGACAGCTATACGTACCCCAATAATAGCCCACCACAAATGTGTGAAAACATTTTGGTGCATAATCCAACTTCAGAATAAATTCCACTTTTCCACTATCCGTCACACATATAAAATTTCTTTCGCCCAGTATCATAATTGAAGCACAATCGCTGTTTGAGTTAGATAACAATTGAGAATAGTCAAATTAGTTTACAATACTTTAAGGAAACTTACCTCTTGCTTTGTGCCACATTTATGTCGAGTATTCCCTCGCCCAGGCAAACTGACCAGGTGGGTTGATAGTGTGATTTGTTAATGGAGGAATGGGAAAGATCTTGGTAGCTACATGGGAAAATAGAAAAAACTTATCAAAATACACTACTACTACACTGGGCTGTAGCGTTGCCTAGGTTTAAGATTTATTGCTATACTATATTTTTTTTCGCAAGCCATCTTTGATTTTTACTTTGTTTATCATTAACTCTATTCTATTAGTGTAGCCCAATGTTGCAAGGAATGAAGTGGAGTCTTTTACTTGACCCATAAGTCCGCTACATAATTTCCGAGTCCATCTTTGATTTTTAATTTTGATACAGTTCACTGTATACTACTAAGCAAGCCCTTTCATTTGGTACCAATATTGATAGGGTTTAGAAAAAAAATATCCTCCATTTTGTTCTGGACACTTTTGTTTTTTAATTTTGAAGGCAACGAATTTGTACTGACTTTATTTTATAGATACATCTTATTTATGACGCCATCTTGAATTTTAAATTGTTTAATATTTAACTGTATTCCATAAGTCAAGCCCTTTCGTTTGATATCAATATTGAGGGGGTTGAAGGAGGTAAATTTTTAATTACTGAACTTTACCCGTAGACATGTTTATTGTACGCCATTTTGTAGTGGCGGCCGTAATGGATTTTAAATCTTTTATAGTATATTACATTTTGCTAGTCAAGCCATTTTCATTTTATATCCATATTGTCACTCTCGGTTGTCTAGAAAAAAAACACCGAAGCAGTTGTATTTTGATGTTTATATCTCAGTTAGTTTGAAATCGAAATATTTTTGGAGACTATGACTTTTGTACTTCAAAATAAATTGAGAGCTTGAGGAACTTGATAAATAGTAACAAACGTATTAAAAAAAAATTATTCGTGGTAAAAATATCGAAAAAACAGAGGCAGTCGTTTGTATAATTGTTTACATCTAAGCAATGTATGGGGGGGTTATTCAAAAAGATTGATACCACACACAGATCTGAGTAACATGTAGTATGTGGGAGCTTTTAAAAGTTGATTTCATTCAACCCACGGAAAAATGAATATCGCTCAATCAAATATTCTATCTACATATAAACTTTCAGAAAATATTTATTTTATGTGGTTGGAAATGATGTTTTTAAAAATTACAAATAGAATAACATTGCCTATACCTTTGGCACCACAGGTGAAGGATATCAAAAAGAACCAGAATTTTGAAATGGCCTTAAGCATTTTTCGTTCACTTACGTATAACACTCCAAATTCCAGGCAGATGCTAGACGAAAAAAACTATCTGTTCTCTCACAATACACAACTGGTGTGGGTAGAGCACGATGGCCAGGAAATTTGCATTCATATGAAATGCCATCCTGCTCGTAAAACGTCAACGAACCATCCAAATGAACAACACAAAAAAACTCACGACCTTTTACTTTGCCAAAGTGACCTTTACAAAACGAAAATGCGGTACGCTGGAAACGATATTCCATTAGTTGCTGCAAACTCAGTTGTGCACCATGTTCGGCTACACCACCAACATGTACCACATTATAGATGACCAAGAAGTTGGGATGTAGGACTGCCAATTGATTTGTATTCTCCTTGCGGTTATTGCTAAATGAAAAGTAATCGTTAAAAAATGTTTCAAAGACTAATAAGAAATAGTTAACAAAAGATCACAATACGCAAAAAAAAAAAATTAAAATGGATTCTGCTAGGAAAGAAAAATACGTGTTGCGACGTTGGGAAAGATCACACCAAAAGTTTATTTAAGGCCCTTTGGCCTGATCGTAAAGCACATGTGTAATTTAGGTGCTAAGTATGTTAAGTAATTTCCTTAAAAAAAATTTTGGCAAATGTTTTCGTGAAACACATTAACCCTCTGATTCCCGTTTATAATGGGCTGTTATGACCAGAGTACGAAAACAAACAAAAGGAAGCGTTTCCAATAGTTTTGTTTCGATCATTTCAGAGAGGTAAAACAAAACGAAACAAAACCCAGGATAACGGTACATGCAATTTGTTTTGTATTGTTTTGTACTATGAGTGCAAACAAAACCAGAATCGAAAAGTACTCAGCTTCAATATGTAACATGCAAAACAATACAGTACAATACTTTCTGCAAACGTTTCAAAACGTTTGCTGATTGATTTGCTCTTACATGAAAAAATCTACATGTTTATTGCTGCTTGTTGTTGGGAATTTTTTAACATTTTACCTACCTACATTAATTTTATGATCCTAATAACGATATGAAGTCACTGACTATAGTTTGCGAATTGGTAATGTTGCATTGTTATTATGATTGTTATAATCTTTTTGTTCTGCAAACGTTTGCAAACGTTTCATTCTTGTTTCGTACTCAAACGAAACATACCGTCAAAGCAAAGCCTAAGTACAAAACCCGAATTGTTTTGTTTATGCTCTTTTGCATTGAAAAGTTTGTGGTTTTGTTTTGCTCGCAAACAAAACGATTCATGAAAATTGAAAAGTTTCTGACTTAGATGATTTGTACTGTGTTTCGTTTCGTTTCTTTTCGTTCACTGGTTATGACTCTATTCTAACAAATTATATTTAAATGTTCTAGTAAAAAGGTTGGCCAAAAAATTTTACTTTAAATGTGTAAAAGAACACACCAAAGCTTGCAACTTAACACAAACAGCAAAAACCAGTCAAACTCAAGGTTTTTTCTTAAGGGCATTGGCCTTCCTCTCTGAAATGCCAACTTGATTTATTATAATAGAGTGAGAAATAAGCATTATGTGAGTGAGTTAGAGGGTTAATATGTTCAACTAAAAAATATTTGCCTAAATATTTGCTACAAAATTGCTAAACATACCCTACACCTGAAATATAAAGAACACATAGTTCCATATATCGATATGCCGCACGAACAGGCCGCAGGGGGAACTTTAATCCCCCCTTAATAAAATTCCAATGTAATCCTTTATGCGAACCCTGTAACTTTGTAAAAAAGTTGGAAGTACAATGTAATAAGTAGTAATAAAAACTCACGCACTAAATCTGCCGGCATAGACTCCCAGTATGGGTGCATCTGTAAATAATTCCAGCAGCAAATCTGTGGCCTTATAAGCAGGACTATTGCCATTGGCATCTACTTCATAGCTGGGATAGAAAATACTCAAATGTCCTGTATGCGAACACACCACAATATAGTCTTTTTCTTGTTCTTCCAAACCGAAACGAGCGCACAATAAACTAGCCACATCATAGTTTTCCTCCAAGTCTGAACATTGCGTTGACCACCAATTGCAGACATTAAAAAGAGACATACTTCTTCAAGTTAAATCTTTACCCTTAATCTGATTTTGATTTTCGATTTTAATTACGTCCACATCACTTCTGCAGTTGTTGTAATACAAATATTTTTGTTTGTGAAAAAAAAAACAAAAAAATAGACTTGGCTGGTATTCAATTAATGTTTTGGTATTGTCAAGGTTGCTAGGAAACTAGTAGCACTGTACATTGCCTAAAGACATGAGAATCTATCAGGTGTTTCATGTTTTTTCCCTAAGGGATTGTTTTAATGATAAATGCAAAATGCATATGTATTGCAAAGTAAAATATGCATTTATGAATATAAGTATGAGACAAAAAATGTTTTTTATTTTGAGAATAAAATAAAAAAATTTTTTTTTTTATTTATTTTATTTGCACTATTACAAAATTTTAAGTTTAATACTTTTAAGAAATGCAGAACTAAAAGAATATTTTTAAAATCTATATATATAAAAGTGAAACTCTGTCTGTGTGTGTGTGTTAGCTATAGACTCCGAAACTGTAAAACCGATAGGGCTCAAACTTTAGTAAGTTGTTGTACACATATGGGTGGAAAAAAGTGGGCGGGCCACGCCCATAAAAAATTAGTTAAGCTACTTGCTCATGACCAATTTTTCTGAAACTTTGCACACATGTCGAGCTCTTATGACTTAATAATTTCATGATTAGAAAAGTGGGCAGTGCACCGCCCATAAAAAAAGTTATCATTTTCAGCTACTTAAACTTTACCGATTTTTCTAAAACTTTTCACAGACATATTGAAGTCTCATGGTTATACAGTTTCGTGATTACAAAAGTGGGCAGGGCCAATATATAATTTTGCGGTACATGCTCTGGACCAATTTTTGTGAAACTTTGCATACATATTGAGTTGCCATGATTTTAAAATTTCGTGATTGGAAAATTGGGCAGTGCCACGCCCATAAGAAATAAATTACTTCACCGATTTTTCTGATACTTTGCACACATATTGAGCTGTCATGACTATACAGTTTCGTGATTAGAAAATAGGGCAGGGCGGCGCCCATTAAAATAAGTTATAATTTTTAGTTTTTTGCACTTGATATTCAATTTAAATTCAGAAGGGGCGTAGCAACGCGCGCCGGGCTTTTCTAGTTAAATGATAAAACACAATTGCGTTTGCAAAAGCCAGCCGAGATTCAAAATAAAGACCCAGCGATTGCAGTTACTTTTGATATCCGCATTTTATAATTTAATTTTTTTTGTTTAATAAAATAGATTCAATCTAGTGACTGAATTCTGTGACGTACATACATATTATAAACAAAAATTATCTGCCTGTTCAACGATGTCGAAAGAAAACCCAAGCGAAATTTTATTCGTACAAATACGTTGAAAACAACAACAAAAACTAAAAATTTGTTTTTGTTTTCAACGTATTTGTATGAATGAAATTTCGCTTGGGTTTTCCTTTGACATCGTTGAACAGGCTGTATGTATGAAAATTAGTTGTAGGTTTCAAAAAAAAGTTATTCTACCGTTAATATGCAATTACATAAAACGTTTTTTAAATTGTGTAAAATTGTGGAAGAAAAATTGCAGATAGAGACGTAAAACTCTCGAAGTCGGATAAAAAGGGACGGCCTGATTGCCTGATTGGCAATGACGCGCGAGCTCTTAACCCGACCAGAGCTTAATTACGAGTGTTTTGTTTCTTGATACTATATATCGGGTGTTTTTTATAGAGGTATAGTTTTTTTAAGTTGGCAACTTTTTTTAACTAGCGGCCATTTTGTCAGCTATTATGTTTATTTTGACATTTCAATATGACGCGTAAATTCGGTGAATGGACCCAAAACAAGATTGCCGTTAATCCCGATTTTCATTAGAGCAATTTTTTTTAGCGATAAATCTCACTTTTGTTTAAATAAATACGTGAGTTAAGACTCCCTTACATCTTGATAAACTGACTGTTTGGTGTGCTTTAGGGATGGGCTGCGGATAATGTTCAGAATAATCCAGAAAAGCCTGATTAAGGCAAAACAGACTTTTGGATCATTTAACAAGTTTTTCAGGTTTCCTTAAAAGTTTAAGGCTTTAGTATCTATATGAAGTCAGTGCTAGTTTACGGATCGTAGACCTTGAATCTAACGTACCTTGTATTCAAAATTGTATTCTGGCCACAACAATAACAAATTTTTTTTAAATTTATTTATTATACAACAACTTCCAGTTGGCCACGAGATTAAAAAAATAAATGGTTAGGGCATTCCATGGTGTATGGAGTTTGACAATTTCCGGAGTTGAAATCATTTTTTTTTTAATATGGAGTTTGACATACTCCAGAACACAAAAAATAGTCAGCTGGGCTAACACCGCCACCTTGTGTAAGTGTACCCTGGGGCATTCTTTGCGAAAGACGTCAGACGAAACCAAGAGAAAATCCCTTGATTCTATCCCTTTACCAGAGGAGTGCGTTACATTCCTAAATTATTAGGGCCGTATTTATAAAAAATATTTTAGGTTTATTGAAGGCTTATTTGACAATTTTATCTACAACATCTGTCAAATAAGCCTTTAATAAACCTACTAAAATATTTTTTATGAATACGGCCCTTAAACTTTAATTTAAAATAAAAAAATCAATATGTGTTTTTGCCTTAATTATCAGTCTGTCACAATATATTTATGTATTTGTTAATTGTAAAAAGATATTAGCTAACAAATGAATTAATAAATAAAATAATAATAAATAATAATTTAATAAATAAGTTAATAAATAATAAAAAAAAAACATTAAAAGTAAATATTACGAGTATTTGCAATTGCTATTCATCTGGTGAATAGTTGGGATTAAAGGGTTCGTTTAACGAACACAGTGCTGGATATTTAGGATGTTTTCCCGTACTACACATAGACGCCGGATATCCCACCCTGTATACCGGAACATTTAGCGCATAAATACTAGCATAATTACAGGCCGTATTGTAAATATGTAAAAACCTATATACAGGATGAGTGTAGCGTATCATGGCACAACCTACATGTGTATTACGATCCAGCACAAATTCAGCAAAGTGTCCGTACTTTTCACTGCAAGCGAAAATTAAATGTTACAAGTTAGTCAGTGTTTTGAAAATTAAAAAAACCAACTTACAAATCCCTGTCAACTTTGAAGTTGGTTATGTAATTACTATTAATGAGAGTGTGTTCACGAAACCATAAGGCTAAACTTCTTTTTAGAACGTCTCGTATATCGGTTGGCCTATTTCGTGGCCTATCTATGCCAACTAAATTTTGTCCTACATTACGAAAACGATAGGAATTCTTACAGTCTTCATGCTCGACCACGCACGTTTTCACATTCAATTCAGCTAAAAATGCCAGTTCATCGTCCCACTGTAGCGAGGCCATTTTACCAGCTGGATAGTAACCGGGCAGCATACCAGACGCTATAAAGTTACGTCTTTTATTGTGTTCATGTTGAATAAACTTACGATATGGCTGCAGGTTTATGATTTTGGCATCGGGTTCGCAGCTTGGATTAAATGCCTAGAAAAATGGGGGTTAAAATATGTTAAATAAATTTTAGAAAGATCTGGTATGAATCCTTAGGTTTTAAAGGCTTATTTTTTTTAGAAATTAGTCTTAATCATGGTGTTATTACATGAGGTGATAGCGTAAAGGAGAGAAATTTTTGTCTCTCTTTTTTTGTGTATGGAGTTTGACAATTTCCGGACTTGAAATCATTTTTTTAAATATGTTGTTTTGACATACTCCAGAACACAAAAAAATAGTCAGGTGAGCGTGGCACCGCCACCTTGTATAAGTGTACGCTGGTCTCAATACTTCAATAAAAATAGGTCAGTTCGTTTACTTTTCCAGTAAAGTTCGGTAACAAAGTAAATACTAAGTAAATAAAAAAATTACGCTCAAAAAAACATTTGGAAGAAAAATTGCGCGAACGGAAAATTTGTAAGTTAATTAAAACCGATGTTCGATTTAAACTCATGGTGCTGTAATACATATATGTATATATGCTTTTAATTACTCAATGTAATTTCTTTTGTAATCAATACTATATTTTTTATAACACATATGTATGAACATTTTTATAAAATGATTTTAAATATAAAGGAAATGTAATGATTATCACAAGTGTATAAATTTTTCGTTTGGGTAAACTATTAAGCTCATGTTTTTAACTTAATTCACATTTGTCTATCTAAATTAAATAAAACACATAAGTCTCTAGTTTTGAATATTGAATACCCTAAAAGATTTATGGTACTAAGTACCCAAACATTCATTTTTTGTACGACTCAACTCAAAACAAAATGTTAATAAACACAAACAAGTATATATATTTAAATATATATATATAAATATATATATTTAAATATGTATATTTTTTATGTTAAAGCCCCCCCTTTTATCTGCATACACAATTATCTAGGATATAATTTCTTGTGTAAAATAAAATTTTAAACCATAAACGTTAAAATTTACATTGAAAATATAAAATAACACATACCGTGGGTCAACAAATACAATTCAGTGTATATTGAGATTAAAATGAAAACGTAAACTTCCAATCAAGGTACATTTATTCATCAGGTAGTCTTGTTTCGTCAGTTAATTATTTTTTTCTTCACTTATTTCAAGGTATATTAACTCCAAGTAGACGCACCATGTATTTTGTTGCTAAAAAAAACTTCTTAAATGTCAAAACAAACACTAAACAGCTAATAAAAAAAGTAGCAAACTGTAAGTAAATAAAAAATATTTATGATACATACACGTCTAGTAAAAAACAAGATGTTTACATAACAAAGAAAGGTAAAAAAATTTTCAAATTTGGGAAGAGAAATGTTTAAACAAAACAGTGATGAGCTGTGAACTTAAGTGTACCTGGAGTTAATATACCTTGACTTATCTTAAATAACAGTTGTCAAGGTCTACAGATAAAAAACAATTTTCTTTCATCTCACATTTATTACAAATGTCAAACTACATATTTAAAAAATATAAACAAAACAATTCTCTCCGAACTGCAATTACCTGATGAGTTAATATGCCTTGCTTCCAATTAATAAACTAATCTATTTATTTAAACAAAGTTCTTACACATACCCCCGAATTATTACAGGCAATGTGTTGCACACCAATCGGACACAATTTAGGATCACACCAAGATAATGCTTTTGAATTCGCTTTCCATAATAACAAAGCGTTAACAATAATAACACTTAGCACTTTTATTGTCATTTTAATAATAAATTTTAATTTATTTTATTTTTTTAAGACAATTTATTTATTTAAAAGAAAAAAAAACTCAAAAGAAAACAAAAATTACTTTTTTTATGCGTTCAATGCTTTATTTGAATTGCATTAAAATAAACTATGGGGTTGTACAACAAATATCTTTATATTTATAACATTCTCATGTTGGATATTGTTTTAAACAATACAATATAATTAAGAGAATTGCAAAATGCATAAGTACATATTTATATTAAAACATACTTTCACATTTACACACACGTATATTTTTGACAATAATAAGTACATACATAATTATTTTTTTGCAACTTGCATACTTGAACTTGCACTTACATGGGAGTACTTTGTTGTAAAAAAGGAATAATAATAATAATATTATTATTAATTATTAATAATAATATTCTGCTGTCTCGAATTTTTGTGGACACCACTAGTATAAAATAAACAAGTAAGAGTGCTATATTCGGCCGTGCCAAATCTTATATACCCTTCACAACGTGTAGTCATGCAATAACAGTAGTTTGTATCTCATATGAAATACGTACATACATACATACATATATATAAAACATCCCATTGTAAAATTATACATTTACGTATGTATATTAAAAAAATAAAAAAAAATTTTTTTTAAAAATATTAAAAAAAAAAATTTTAAAAAAATTATTAATATCTAAATAATAAATAGAAAACAAAAAAAAATAAAAAAAAATTAAAAAAAAAAATAAAACAAAGTTTAAAAAAAAATAATAATAAAAATATAAATAATATATATAAAATAAAAAATAAAAAAAAGATAAAAAAAATTTTTTTTGGCTCAGCTGTGATTCGATGCCACGTTTACTCTAACCAGTATACACGTTTGTATGTATGTATGTTGTTGTTGTAATGTTGTTTTTGTGAAAAAAATTGAGGTGGTCGTGGTTTTCTGCTCATATCTCAGTTGTTTATGTACCGGTGTTTCTGATTTTCCATACCGATCTACCCCCAAATATTTCTGATATTCTAATACCTCACGCGGGTCCAGGCGATATCGGGGGGCTTCAACAAGTTGATTTCAACATACTCACGGACAGACTGACAGAGCTTAATCGACTCCCCTATTCATAAGCTTTCAGAAAATATATACTTTACGGGGTCGGAAATGAAAATTGTAGAAATTTCACACGGAATGACAAACCTATATATACCCTTTTTCACTGTGTGAAGGGTATAAAAACAATTGTCGTACGTTTATTTAGGAAACCGTTTTATTAAAGAAGTATTTATCTGTCGTCCATTATTGCTTGTTGAATATGGGACCGTAGAGTAATATATTAATTTAAAAGCTTTAATAATGCATATAAAAAGTATATGAACATTACGGCATACCATCTAAGAATAAACAAAAGTGTGCTGCACACCTTCTAACTATTTTGAATGTACAACCTGTTGTTAGTCTTGGTTTGCTTAATCAATGTTTTACAAGCACTTTGGTCTCGTGCGTTATTTCTTTGGTTCATTACACCAAGAAGTATATACATTTTTTTCATATCGATTTCGGTTAATTTTTTGCCAAATGTAGTAGCTGGGTAGCCTTTTTAAAAATTTTCGTTATTTCTTAGCATTTACATTTTTTTAATTTTAATTTTTGTAGTCGGATATTTAATTAAGATAACAAAATTAGGGTGGTACTACTAATAATGAACTATTGCGATAACTATGTTAAATTATGATTACATTTCTGGTTGACGAAGGTATTGATTGAGTTATCAAAGGCCCTTTTAGCAGAACATTGATGCCTTCGATGCTGCAACATTGATATATATAACTGTAAAAATTAGTGTATGGGTGTATCCATTTTGTCATTTTATTTGTAACACGTCGAAATATCAGTTTTTGACTCCATAAAGTATATAGTATATCTGTGTTATGGTTTCATTCATAGACAATCTAGCTGTCTAGTCTATTTAAAATTTGAAACATCGTAAAACCGACTGAATTGGATGAATAATTCGGAAATTTCACAAATATATTTTTTGATCAATATTATTATAATAACGGAAAGTGAAGGCGTCACGCCCCCTACATGGTACGATTTTTCTTCAGTTCATATCATTTCTCTATGGATAAAGGTTTGGAACGGACATTATTCTTTCTAGTAGAAATCATAATCAGAAATTACTTTGATACGCCTACTTTAACTCGATAATCTAAAAATCTAAAACCGACAGAATAAGATGTAAGATTCTGAAATATTTTTTTAATAGTGGATTTTGGTTAATATGATTGTAACAACGGTAAAACACCCATTTTAACGCCCACCTTGAATATAATGATTTTTTTCAATTCGTATTATTTCATTATAGACAACGATTTTGGAAGACTAAGCGACTCTATATTGCAATATCTCATGTTCGATTAAATAGCAGAGATTACTTTGACATGTTTACTTTCACGTCAACTTCTAAAATATTGTGATAAATACCACCCTTTTGTAAAAATTCCTTGTAAAAGAAGAAGAAAATAAATTAGTTGGACTTAAACAAAGAAAGAGATATATATTGTTACAGATTTATTTTTAAATAGCTTAATTTACATTATAATTTATTTTAGTTGTAGTAGTTTAAGTTACTGTAGTTTTATTTGTATTAGTTTATTTCGATGGTTGTTCGAACATGATGTTTGTTATTATGTGTAGCATACTTTTAGGGTGGTAGAACAAACAGATATAAAAAGTGACTTAATAACAGCAAAAGCCCTTGTCAAAACCAGCAATGACGGAAGAGTCCCTGTAAGAGTGCTTAACCTTTCCGCCTGTGAAAAAGTCGTCAAGCCAAAATCCGAATTAGGTCAATGTGCTAAAGCTGAGGCAATAATTAATTGCGAAATGAAATCGGGTCCTGTCAGTATGTCAAACAAAGAGCAGGAGATGTTAGCAGAATACGTAGAGAAGTGGGTTAAAGGATTATCGCCGTCTGATAGGAATAAAGCAAAACAGCTACTCAGAAAACATGCATCCATCTTCGCTCTGAAAGGTCAACATCAAGGTAGAACATCACTTGTGAAACATCAGATAAATACCGGCGATGCAAGGCCTATAAAACAAGCTCCTAGAAGTATTCCTCTAGCGAAACGTAATGAAGTCAAAGAGCTTGTCAACGAAATGGAGCAGAATGGAGTAATAGAACCTTCTTCAAGTCCTTGGAGCTCACCGGTAGTTTTGGTTAAAAAGAAAGATGGCAGCACAAGATTTTGCGTCGATTATAGAAAACTGAATGACGTCACTAAGAAGGACAGTTATCCACTACCAAGGATAGATGACACTCTGGACACGCTAGCTGGAACAAAATGGTTCTTTACTTTAGACCTGCAAAGTGGTTATTGGCAAGTAGAAATATCTGATAAAGATAAGGAGAAAACAGCTTTTAGTGCAAGTGACGGGCTGTGGCAATTTAACGTGATGCCATTTGGACTATGCAACGCTCTAGCCACATTCGAGCGATTAATGGAACGCGTATTAAGGGGACTTCATTGGAAGACATGTTTGGTGTATCTTGATGACATAATTGTCATGGGTAAAAGTTTTGACGATCACCTGAAAAATCTAGAAGAAGTTCTCAAACGAATATCAGTGGCTGGACTTAAATTAAGCGCAAAGAAATGTGCATTGTTCCAAAAAGAGGTTAAATACTTGGGGCATCGAGTCGCAGAGGATGGTATATCAACTGACGAAGATAAAATTCAAGCTGTGAAGGACTGGCCTCGCCCGAAAAATCTTCATGAGTTACGTAGTTTTCTAGGCCTCTGTACCTACTACAGGTGATTTGTGCCGAATTTTGCCAGTGTCGCTGCCAGTCTACATGAGCTCACCAAGAAGTCACGACCATTCTTGTGGGCTGAAGCACAAGAACAAGCATTCAAGAAGCTCAAGGAGTTGTTATGCGTAGCACCAGTTTTGGCATATCCTATCGCTGGGGAGAAATTTGTATTGGATAGCGATGCGAGTGGATACGGGTTCTTATATCAGTATTACAATAGAGCTTGTAAAGTGCGTATCAAAGTGAGTTTGATAATAAAGTGTATAACTATAAGTGTAATAAGTAAAGTGATATAAGAACAATATTTGAGTGTATTTAAATAAATAAAGTGCTCTTAATTTTATAACGAATTTAAAGTGTTTTTAATTGCAATAAAAGAAGTCAAAGGGTTTATTTAAAGGAAATAATCCAACATTTATAAAAGGTATAAACGTAACAATATTTTAGTATAAAGAAATTATTCTATAGTGATTAGAGTTGTTATAAATAATAAATTTTGTTGTATAAAAGTTGGTAGTGGGTGTGAAAAATTTAGCACAGCCAAAAACTTTTTTCGAAAAATTTACATTGACTTCACTCCACTCCGTTACCCATTTGCAAGCAAAATATTTGTTAAAAACTTTTCTTTAAATTTTTTAAACTGTTAAGCGTTTGCTTAATCATTTGTCAAAATGCTTATGGGGTCTTTAATGAAAAGAAATGGTAAATACTGACGACTTTATATAAAATAAAACACTTTTACGCACTGCTTCAATATTCTTTAAACGACGGCTTGTTTGGCATCTCCAACAGATCCAGTCTCCCTGAATTTTTCAATTGTTCCAATCATTTTGCATGAAATTTTCGAACTGCGGCCGCCAAGCTTTCATTATATTTGAAATATTGTTATATTAATTGAACAATTTTCAAGACTTAAAAAAAATAAATTTTTGAAAACACCTGTTCAGTTGCTGTTTTTTTTAAACCAAATTAATCAAACAAAAAAATTTTAGGAATATAAAATGAAATACATTAAAAATATAGATTAAAATGTAATAAATAATTGTCATTTTTGATAATTCGTTTTATAAATGTTCAAAAAAAGGTATGATTAATAGATTACAAGACGGTAGAGGGTGGACGTTATAAAATCGTATTGTTAATTTTCGTTTCCTGTTTCTTTGTTTTCATTAAAAGTTTTTATTTATTTATTTATTTTTTGATTTAAGAAATTTTAATTTATTACACTTTAATTGAATTATGTAAATTGAGTGCATAATTGTTTTTTTTTTTTTTGTTATTTATGTTTGACACTTTCTAATAAATCTTATTTTTTTTTAATTTTTTAATAATAAACTTTGTTTCTTTCTGACCTTAATTATTGTAAAATTAACTGGTTTTACAAGGTGTTTATCACCAATTAAATAAAAAAGTTTTTGTTTCAAACCCAGCAAAAAAAATTTGCACTATTTCAATGTGAATAACTTTTTTCAATACTTCTAATTTATAAGTGCAAAAGGAGGCATGAAGAATGCCTTCCCCAAATACAAAATAGTTACCTATTATTGATGGGTTTCTTTTCATTTACTCACATAATAAATTCAAAGACACAATGGGCCAATTCAAAGTAGACTCTCATATTGTACTATGTCATATAATTCATATTAATATGAATAGTGACTTTGAACACCTTTTGTTAACAAATTATGTATTTAATACAAGAAAGAAGACAAAGAGATGACGCTGTTAAAAATTAAATGTATACAGGAAAAAAGAAAATAGAAAATATTCTCTCTGAGAGGTGAGAAGCGAAGAAATTCTCTCTGAGAGACAGTATGGTTAAAAGTATAATATAAACAATTTCTTATACATAGGAAACAAATGTGTAAAGTCATATTATTTTCTTTGTATGGAAATTACTAACAAAAATTTTATGCGTGCATAAAATAATATGAATTACTACAAATATGACTGATATGCAACCACTTTGAATTGGCCCAATAATATTAAAATCATGCACGTTTTATCTAAATTGAACCACTTCATCATGGGTTGAACTCATGCATTCACTATTTGTTTTGCATGTATTTTTTTTGCTAGAAAATGTGAAAAGTTATTTTCAAATTTCTGTTTTTCTTCTATACTTTAGTTCGTAATATTTATTAGTATTTTTTTCTACAATTGAATTATTCACATTGTATGCTACTTATTGTCGTAAAAATTTTAAAATTTGTTTTATGAACAAATTTTAAATTTTAGAAAATTATGACAATACATCTTGTAAATTCACCAAATATATCACATTAGGTAGTAAATGGTCCTCATGCAAGAGGCAGCTAGTCAGTAGAGATAACTTTGGCTGTCAAGCGGATTGTATTGCCAGATTAATGGTTCAGTTAGTTATCATGCTACAAATAGCGGAAAAAATGCGAGTAACTTTTTATTAAAAATGTTTCGTTACTTTTCGTGAGGTTGAATTCTATAAAAAATACGGTGAGAACGTAATTCATAGGACATATTGTTACAGAGGGAAAGAGACAACAGTACGTTTTTACAAACTGTAACAACAGAAAATAAATACAACAGAAATCTACTAACTGAACCATAACTGCTGCTTTTATTTCAAAAATCCATATACATACATACATAAGTAGGTGAACACTAACTACGACTTCTGAAAGAACATGCATGAAATCCTGACAATATGCTTATATAATAGATCTGCGTATAAAAAGCGCGTATAACTGCAGCACGTAATTCAACAATCACATTCGATATTTAGCTTAAAGCTTATTGTCATACTTATTGCCTGGATGCTTACGTAACGGAAACAAATATTAGTGTTTTCGAGCCATAACAGCGAAAATAACATAATTGAAATATTTTTCAAAACTAACTTTTTGATGTAAAATTATTCTCCAGCCTCCAACACCTCGTATTGCATCGAAAATAATAACAGATACAGTAATACAAACCATTCCATTTTAACGCAAAGACACCCGACTTTTTGTATGACCGCAAGAATAACGTAAATGACATTAAAAATTTGATTGTGCGCTAAAAGGTTTTAAATTGTTACGTTATTCTAATGTCTTGATAACATTGTCAGTTGTAAACGTAGCGTATATGGAAAACGTTCTAACACCTTCAAAAATTAAAACGTCACTTTTTATATGTTTAACATTTTATTAATCTGTATTTTTATCACTTTTTTAATCCGTTAAAAGAAAACAAACAGCTTTTTTTTCGCTAAATTAAAGTACAATTACAACTATTCAATTTACACTAAATTGTTGTTAAAAAGCAACAGTAAATATAAATAATTAATAAATTACAAAGCAGTCAATTTTAATTAAGTTATTGTTTAAATTAATTCCTAATAATTGGGATCGAACTTCTCCCGTTCTGAACACAATGCTGGAAAGCGAGGATTTACACCAGTTTTGCAGCCTCGTCCTGGATAACCGGTCTTATATAAGGGAGAGCCTAGCGCATACACAGATGAATAATTACACACAACATTATAGATATAAAGATATGGGTAGTCGGAACGAGTAAAACGCATTATGGCACAGCCAACATGTGTAATACGATCAACAATCATTTCAGCAAAATGACCATAAGCTTCACTAAAATTCAAAAGAAAACAAATATATTTTGTGCTTAAATCTTTTAAAACTCAAATGAAAATATTTAATTACTTACAAATTCTCGGTGACCTTAAAGGCTGTAACAAAGGAATTATCAATCAAGTCGTATTCAGTATCAAACCATAATGTTATGCTTTCATCAATAAGATTTGTTACATTGACGTAACGTGATTTCAATCTTGAAATGGCACATAAATTTTGGCCAACATTGCGAAATCTATAGGTGTGATTACAGTCATCATGATCCAATATACAAGTGCGTACATTAAGTCCAGCTAAATATTGCAATTCATCATCCCATACCTGTAAAAATAATTAACAATTTTTTTTTATATTTATAAATATTAAAAAATTTAAAATTTATTATAATGTGATTATAATTTTATTTATTGTTAATTGATTAACAGTCTTTTTCAAATTTATTTACATGATTAATCATAATTTATATTTTATAAATATTTGAATAATTCTTAACAAGTTAAAAAGTTTTTATGGCGTATTTTTTATACATAAAATATTTTAGATAAATAATACAGCAAAAATATAAATAATTAAAATTGTGTCGAAAATAAAAAAAATATTTATAAATATATAAATTTCTTTAAAAAAACACACTGAGAAGAGTTTCTAAAATGCACCGTAACATTGTTTTTTAAAGAAAAATCATTTGACAGGTATCAGTGTACACTTAACAAGATACGAACGAAGTAAGTGATCAGCTGATCATATTTCGTCAAACGTTATAAATAATAACACAATCAAACCACATTTAAATATATTTTATATGAAGTTCGACATTAATGTGAAATAGAGAATTCGGTAGAATTCGCGACTTGTTAAAACTTTAGAAACTTTTGTGATATTTTGATATTTGGTGATGTTAGTAGGATCCAGTTGTCGAAATCTGTAACGTAAACAAAACATGTTACTGTTTATTAAATATGTATCGTACTTTTCCGTCTAATCTATTTTCAATAGATTTTTACGTTGAGAACTTTATATACTGACATACTGTCAAAAGAGAAAAACACTACGTTTTAGCTTACTAGGTAGCATCAGATGTTCAATTGTTGGTCTCGATGGCGAGTCGTTGGGTTTATAGTAAGTTTAAAATAAACAGTCAAAGTTTTAAGGAAGAATCGAACAGCTACCAACATTGCTCGTTTGGTACTTTGAATTGGACATTTGAAGTGAGACCCGAAAAAGTGGCGATACCTGTTTCCAGGATACGTACTATGTAGTTAGATAGTAGTGTTGTGGTAGCCGAATACAACGCTCTCCAAATTATCCTTGTGCTTATTGTAGAAACTAGCTAGTATTTTTACCGTAGCCGAATGCAAGGACCTCCGAATTTTCTTTGAGTTCGTTGCAGACAGTAGTTTCTAATCTATCACACCCGAATATAAGGCCTCCCGCATTTTCCTTATATTCGTCGTAATACTAGTACGTAATCTGTCGAACCCAAATATAAGGCCTCCCACATGTTCCTTATATTTGTCATAACTCTAATTCGTTATCTATCATATCTGAATATAAGACCTCTCACATTTTATTTCGAACGTTCCCCGGCCATCATTAGCAACTCGGAAAAGAAAAAAGACTTCAATACTTCAAAACTCTGTGTCTATTTTAAAAAGACAACCAATAACTTTGTGTTTCTCCAAGCAAGCAGACCTTTTGAAACAACGACAGGTTGAGCACTACCTTAGCTGGAAAATAAAACAGCATCATAAATTTGCACAGAATTCTCCCAAATGTTGACACATTTGATCGATTATGCTGACAAAAAAAAATCACGAAGTGCATTGAATGAATTTTGATTTAATCGCCCATTTTCATGTTGAATATGTATGAAACAAAGAAATGTCAAATGAAGTTAGACAAGAAACTTGACGTAAAGATGTGACTCGCAATTAATATCGTGCATTATGGTTGGACCACCTTTTATTTTTAGTTGTGCAATTACATTAAAGTGTTACGTTTGGTAAACGTTACGGTTACATTCTAACAGCAGTCGGATAATTTAGCTTTTTAAAAATGTTTTAAGACTCTCATTAGAGCAACAATTTTTGTAAAAATAATAAATTTTTACAATTCGAAATACATACATACATATGTACAAATTTATTCGCATATATTTATTGTTTTCTTTTTTCTTTTTTGATTTAAATTATTCAATGACTTGCCCGAAGACAATAATAAGTTATTATAATATTTCTTCTAGTGCATGTTTGTATAAATCATCATGTTTAATTACCAACTAAGTACAAATACAGTACATCAAAAGTAATCTGTTGTCTAGACAAGTGTCAGTTATAGAATTAATAAATATAAAATCAATGTAATAATTGTATTCATTGAAAATAAATCGTAAACATAGTCAAATGACTGACTGTATCCGTTTCCTTACTTACTATCGCTTGTATGTACATACATATATGTAGTAGAAGTAAGATGTGATATTAGTTGCTCGTGGAGATGAGAAGAAAGAATTAAATACACAAGGTGTGGCTGTTGATTAAACAACTAATTAATTGAAATTATTAAATGCGATACACCAGCATTGCGGTGCAATAACAACATTTGCTCAGTTCACAATCCCATTATAATGTTGTATCCACACTATTTTTATATTAGTTTATTTACAATATTTTTGTTGTTGCTAATTTTCATTCAACACTGTAAGTGTGAACAAACAATATTCCAATTCACAACCACTGTTGTAATGTAGTATTGGTATTTTTTTTGTATTAGTTAACGGTATTCTGTGATTGCTATTAGTAATTTCCATTAAAACATTTTTTATAAAAAAATGTGTTTATATGTGTTGAATAATAATTTAATAATTTTTGTGTGTGTTTTTCTTTTTGTTCCCAAAATATCAAATATATGTTTAATAAAGGTATTCACGTCATTGATTTTAGTCTTGCGAAAATGCGAAATTGCGTAAGTTTGTTCTTGTTAACGTGAGCCCATTTTTTTCAAAGTGTTTAATAGTCGGAGAACGTAGTAGGAAAAATTTCGTTTGTTTCTAGTTTTGCAAAAAAATTTTCTTTAGACTTAATTCGAATTTTCTGTTGTCTGCAAAATAGGCCAACATTTTTAAAATTTCAAAATATTTCCATTTTTTCTTTTTTAATATTTGTTTCTACATAACCCTAACCTCTCATTTTGGTGTAAAAACAAACTGTTATAATTTTTTTTTTGAGTTTTTTTTAAAGGTAAATTTTCCATTAATAGTTGTTATTATATGGTACTTTTTTGTGTAATAAGGAACTTTTTTTTTAGATTCGCAACGCAATTAAACATATGTTTTGTGCGAAATTTTGCTCTAAATTTACGCTCTGGGTTAGAAGAAGTGCAAAGAGTAAAAGTTTGAGAAATATTTTTTCTACATATTTGCTGTTATGTTTGAATAACACTTTGCATTTTTGCAATTTCGCAAGACGACGACGTGAATTCCTTTAATATTTTTTAAACTCAAATCTTTGTTGAAAATTTTTATTAAAAATTGTTTTAAAATATTTTTTGTAACTCTGCAAGAGTTAGACTTGACACTTGTATTTGCCTGACGTTTGATATCAATTGACGTTTAACAATACACCACACAACCGATACAACGGAAATTGTGTTCACAAGCTAATAAAGCAAAACTGTATTTTCGTAGACGATACAGAATACAATGTGGGTTGTTAAAGTTACAACAATTTCGTAGATGATGCAAAATACAATGGGGGGTTGTTAATTCAACAATTGCTACATCAATTATATTAGCAGGTAATTTTTTTTAGGTTTGCTTGAGTAAGCTGTCAAAAAAGATACGAGTACAAATGATGATGATATATCAAAATGAATAATTTTATTACTATACAAAATATTACATTGTTATTTGTAATCAAGAGTGCTGTAATAGGGGGAGTTGTTGAGTTAGTTTAACACTATTCCACGTGTCGTTAGATATTTATCACATTTCGTCCAAGCAAGTAAAATGATTTTTTGTTTGGTTGTAAAAAAAAATTTAATAGAATTTTAAAATAAAAATGGAAGCTAGATATCTTGAGATATAAAAAAAAACCATGACAATAGTGGTTTCTTAACTAAAGAACTTTTTCTAAACAATTTATAAAAAAAAAGTCCAAAAATGTGCAATTTTTTTTTTGGTTCACTTAAACATCAGAGTATCACCCATTCAAAAAACAATATGTCGGTGTTGTACAGGGATGTAAATTTATCATATTTTTTTGGGTTTTTAAGTATTTTTTTTTGTTAAAAAAATTAAGTGCTGGTGTTGAAATTAAGTGACATAAAACTTCATTAAACTAAATTTTACAAAAAAAATTTTAGAACAAGAAATAAGAGCATTTTCGACAATCCATTGATATGTTACAAGTTTCATTAAAAAAACTTTTATCTCTAAAACTGTAAGGACAAATTTTGTTTATAGAACTGACTTGTAAGTCAAATTGATTTTGAAAAAATATATATGTGTATAAAATTATTTTTTACCTTTTTTACCTTGAGATGGAATATTCATTTTATAAACAATTATTTATTAGCGAACAATATTTGTATATTCCATTTCTGATTTGTGTTTGTGCTTTTCACAAAAGTGAATATAGTATAACTGATTAAATTAAAAGTCTTAGTCCAGCTGATTTTTTTTTTAAATATAAACAAACGTCAAACGTTATAGGTATGCCGAAATCTTTATATGAAAAGAAGTGTACACTTCAATGCCACCCCGGCTGCTGAAATGATTTTACCGATTTTAACCCATTTCAGGGTGAATTGGGCATGGTCTATAAATGGTTTATGTGAAGAATTCATGAAATCGGTCCAGTGGTTGCCGAGATATGGCATTTATATTTTCCTATCGCAACAAAATGCCCGTCTTTTTTAATATTACGATTTTTTATTGTCACTTTAAAAGCTACTAAACCATGTATCGTAATGTCTAATGTGTATAATGATATTTGGTATTTCTAATAAGAATGTTGAGCTGAGTCGTTGTTTCAAAACGTCATTTTATTTTTGTGCTGACCATTCGATTTTTTATTTGCTGTAAACCTGCATTAGATCATAGGTATGTGTTAGTACAGTTCTTTTACGCAAATCCCTAAACTTTTGATTTACTAATGACATTCGATCTCTCTCTCTTCTCTTTAAAGTGAAATTTTGTTTTATAAGAATTACAAAAAAATCCACTTTCAGTTGCAGACACAAAAATATAATTTAGACAAGTGCTTTTGATTTGTGAAAATTATGAAATTTAAAAAAGGTCCTGATCTTCGTATTAGAAAAAAATCAAGTTTAAGTTATATATTCAGTCTTGCCTAATCTAATAATACCCTTCACCATCATGTTCATTGGCATAATGAATACATCTTAGCATAGCCTAGATTTTATATGTAAAGGTTATACGTTATATTGCTTTATTATTTCAATTTTTTAATTTATACATAAATAGTTAACTATAGTCTACTAGTCAAGCCTTTTTTCGTTTGATTTCCAAAATCATGGTATGACATTAACCGCGATTTTGTTTTGAACGCCATCTTAGATTTTAATTTGCTATCCACATTAAGAGGGTTGAAGGAGTAACTGTTTTAATATTTTAATACTAGTAACAACATTAATGACCTTAAGGCTGGTATGTAGTTTTAAGTTACACTGTAGCTGTGAAAAACTATTTTGCAGCATTCTTTTCTTTAACTGCAGAAATACAGTTATGACCGTTTGAAAGAAAACTAAATTGCTTCTGTAGAATCTATGTGATATATAGGTATGTTATGATATTTAGTGAATTCACAAGGTGTCCCAAGTGTCGCATTATTATAACTTTTCAAAATTTAAAAAGTTTTACAATAAACAGTACAATATCTTATATTAATTTTAAAATTTCTGGGAAATTATAACATTACGTCACTTTGGACTTGTTGTTAATACTGCAATTACTTATGTATTTTTAATTATGGATAAAAACAAGTAAAATTTTTGTAAAATTTGAAATGATACCAGTAGCATAATAAACCAACTACTCTTAAAAGGTCATAAAAGGTCAAAATTTTTTATAAAAAAATTTATTGCAACATGTACTATTAACTAATCTTTCCTCGCAATGTCTTTCTTCAAAATTTCTGATATTATATGTATATGTATGTGCGTGTTTTTTATTTAGTGTGCGATTTTCGAATAAAGGATCGAATACACTTTTATGTAACTTTCCTTTTACACGAATGTATGTAGGTGAAAGAAAAATAGTATGAAATTTATGATATTTTTTATTAATCCCATTAATTTCTGATCTGATTTTGTTAAATTTTTAAAACTACTATTTTTTGACCCAGTAATTTTTTCACAATTGTATTGTTTATGAATTTTTTATAAATTGTGTGTATAACACACAGTCTATGGTTGGCATTTGTTTGAATATAAAAAATATTTACTACACAAGTCTACACAAGATTGTTGATTTTATTATAAAGAGATATTGAAAATGTCGTACCTTAAATTCAGGTAGAACTATTTAATGGCCTTAAAATTAACAAAACTTATTAAAATTATATTATGATCGAAAAGCTAATCTTTTAATATAATCTTTTAATATAAGTAATTAATTAAAAAAACTACTGAGTTATAAAAAAGACGATAAAAGTTTTATTAGATCACTGACTTGTTAAGTGTATTTGCATAATTTTTTATTTTTTTTTAAATATATTTTTTTTAAATGTTTTTATCTAATTTAATAAATTTATGCAGCAGTTATTTACAAATAAAAATATTTTTTTAATATTTTACTCACTATTTATACAGGAGATTTCATGCAGATATTGTTATAGCAAAATGAAAAAAAAAAACTAACAACCATAAGATTTTTGGTTTGATTTTTTGTTTTTGTATTATTACACTTCGTAACAGCATTTTGTAGACACGAAAAATTTAATGGGCTATGATCTGATATACCAAATGTAGTAAAAATGCGTCAGATAAAACTTTGTCGCTTTGCGTGAAGTTTTTATTTTTGACAAAAAAGCGTAAAACAAGAGGTTTATAACAAATTAAAGACATAGACTACACTTAAACATTGTTTGTTTACCTATAAAAGCGGTTAGAAATTTTTACAAAAAAATATTTGTTAATTTTATTTTGATTAAAAAATGTACGTAAAGTTTAATTATCACATAGGAATTTAACACAAAATTAATGAAAATTACACCGACTAATTGTCAAAGCGCGCAAAAAGAGAGAAGAAAGGTCCCTAAGATTTCGCTTTGCGCTGCCTTAAAAGTACTTTATGTGACGTGTTTCGTCAAAGTATGTACATTTAATCTTTAATGTTAAAGCGAATATTATTTTATTTATTTATTATATTATTTATTAATAGATTTTTGTATGTACATATATAATTCATTTACAATATGTTTAATATCTAATTCTATATATGGCATAACATTTTGTTGTAAGCCATATTGGCACAATTCTAGGAAAATAAATTTTATTTACAAAATACTGATTTTATATAATTTTTAATAAAAATAACAAGATAAATTATAAGTTAATATTTTCATGGAAAATTAAAAAACAAATTTATTTAAAATAAATCTTCTATATTTTAAACAAACTTCTATATATTTATACAGGGAGAAAAAGTTTAAGCCATTTAGTATACATATAACTTCATTCAAATTTAGTATGATTTTACCAAAATATTGTATTCTAAATTCTTTGTACAATGGGCAAACACCAATAAAGTGAAAAGTATTTTCCGAAGCATCTACAAATACCAACAGTGTTATTTTTGAAAGAAATTGCATTCAAATCTAATAAGCCACCTCTAGCCCTTATTATTAAACTGACTGCACGTGGAGAAAAATTTGAAGTATATAATGATAAAGCATTGTAATCCAGTATAGAATATAGATCATGAAACTGTGATCTTTTAGCATTTTCTATGTAATAATTATGTTCCTTGAGTTTGAGTTGGTCCAATATAGGTTTCCACTGTTTGCTAAGAAGAGATATTGAATTATCAGTGGTAAACTGTATATGTTGACAAAGATTTTCCCACTCTTTAGCCCAACAAATATTTTGTTCTATAATTTTTAATGCCAAAATACGAGGTACAGCGAATATTTAACGCAACGCAAAGCCAAAGATTTATCTGATATGATCTTAAGCTTTTTTATGTCCTATTCTTTTGTCCTTTTTATAGGAATACGTAAAATATAATTTCTATACCATTCATCTGTGGTGCCGAGTCTTTGTCATTGCATTTGTATTTTCTATAATATTTATTTCCCATCCCATAATATAAATTTTTTTACTGCTTATGACAAGGGAATTCGTGCAATGTCCAAATCCAATATCCAATATCTGTGTGTTAGCGAAAATCAAATTTAAGAATTCCCCACAAGTTGCACTGACCTGAATGTGGTATCAATCTTTAGGGAATAAATGAATCGCTATACCAGCATAATAACTTTATTACCTGTCTTCTACATTCCGAGTGAAATAAAATCACTCGTTTAGAGTGTTTTAGATTTAAAAATTATTTTGTTATCTTTTTAACTTTTTTTAAACAGAGCGAATAATTTACTACCATAACGAAAGTTTTCATTATGTGGCCACCACTGTAAGTGAACCAAAGGGTTAAATAAATTAAAGCGTTTTTGAATGTGTGTGATTGATTCCGTTATAATTGATTGTTTTTCTTGTTGTTATTTTTTTTAAAAACTCATTGTTTTTAACTTTTTATTACTATTTAATAAGAATTTTAAATGTTTTATTTTTATATAATTTTTATTCTTTTCATTCATTGGCAACAAACAGCTTTTTTTAAACTTGTTTAAAAAGTTTATTTTAAGTTTTTTCTTATTAATTTTTTTATTTGTTTAGCATTTAATCAATTATTTTATATGAATATGTTTATTTATTTTAAAGAACAATCATTGTGCTGCGGTTTTTAGAATTTAAATAATTTTATTTGTATTTATTATTTATTATTGATTTGTTTTGTTTTATTTTTGTTTTTTTTTTCTATTGACTTTTAAACTTTATTTTTATATTCAAATACATAGTTTGTGTGAAAGATTCTGTTGTTTTATGCGTTATTTGCATAAATTTTATACAAGTTATTTTTATTTTTTTTGCCGCTACTGCTGCTGCTAACAATAAATATTAACGCTGACTTTTTGTTATTGTTTAATATAAAATATAAAGTTTTTTAACGTTTTTATTTAAATGGTTGTTGTTTCTGCTTTTAATAACCCTTTTATTTAAAATTATGCAGAAATAGTTTTTTTGTTTTAGATTTCTTATTAATTTTTTATGCTTTATTTTAATTTCTGTTTGCAATTGGGAAATACTTACTATTGTTGCCATTCTAGCTGCGGGATAATAACCAGGTAAATGACCCGAAGCAATTAAATTTCTTCGTTTATTGTGTTCGTCTAAAAATGCTTGCTTAAATTTTGATATATCGACATCGGTGGCATCCGGAGCGCAACGGGGATGAAAATGCTAAAATTAGATACATAATAAATGTATGTGTAAATATTTAAGTAAATTATTTGAATTGTGGGAAGTATTTTCTAAAACTAACTATGGGTATGGGTATTCACGTTACAAATTTTGGTTTTGCGAAAATGTTGTTGGGTGTCAGTCAGATAGTGCAAAATCTTTTGAATTAAATTGTTTTTATGTTTTTGGTTGTTAAACTTTTTAAAATTAATTAATATTAAATTTTTTAAAGTGTCCATTTTGATAAAAGTATTTGTTATATTTTTTGTTTATATAAACAGAAAACAAACATTTTTAGTTTGCTTTACGTTTGATTTTTCCATTAGCTGCTAATTTTGTAATTTTTTATATAACAAAGAAATTTTCTAAAATTCACAATGCAATATTTTGCACATTGTTCTTATTTTAAAAAAGGTTGGCATTTTCGTAGAATTATATACAATAGTTTAATACAAACATACATATATTTTTTTTAATATTCTCACACTTAAACATAAAGGGCCATATTCATAAAATATATTTTAGGTTTATTGAAGGCTTATTTGACAAATTTCTCTACAACATCTGTCAGATAAGCCTTTAATAAATCCAAAATATTTTTTATGAAGACGGCCCAAATACTTTTGAATATACATACTTTTTAATGATATAAAATTTTAGTTTAATTTTTAAACATTTAATTTTATTTTATGACAATAAAAGGAACGTTTATATATACAGGAATTTATATAAAAGTTTTCTATTTGAAGAACCTTCTTTGTAAGTTTTCATTTATAGAAAATATTTATTAAATAACTATAATTATTCTGGCTTAAGTTCATTTCTGATAAATTATTGCACTTTTAGAGATATGCTAAGTTTCATTTATAATTATAACTATAAATTATTTATCTTAAGGAATTTTATTTTTTAAATTCATTATCCTTAGAAAATTTTTGAGAAATTTTTTATCAGTGGAAATTTAAAAGTTGCTACTTTTAAAATTGTGATACACTTCAGACGAGAGTATAATAGGGTATAGAAAAGTTTGTTATTTCGTTTGTCATTTCTACAATATTCATTTGATACGCTATAAAGTATATTTATTCTGAATCCTTTTAGATAGAGAAATTGACTCAGTTCTTCCGTGTGTATGTTGAAATCAATTTTTTGAAGCCACCACGTATACCTCAGATTCATATATAGTATTAATTAATCAGATATGCTTTCGCAAATTTCGCTATTTAAAATCAGTTATGTGCTCAAATTACGAGCTGAGATATGAGTAAAAGAACACGATTGTGTCGGTTTTTTTATTCCAACAAGGTCAGATTTTGCAGCTGCTGTAAAATTTCTTGAAACAATGTTTACGTATGTATAAGAACTTTTGGCAATATTATTAGAAAATATTTTTTTTATCATTGGTTCAATTACCGACAAAGGTATCGGCAAAAACTGTTTATTAAACGTGTAGATTCTCAATTTTCTCAAAAAATTATTGTCACAGTTGCACCATATAACTGTCAGCTATGGTCTTGAAACTGTCCGTGTTGAAAAGAAACAAAATATTCATATAAATAAGTGAGATATAAGCAAAAAAACACTAGTACTTCTGTTTATATGAGAGTGCAAGAGGGTATATATGTTTGTCATTTCATGATAGCAATATATTGAATTATAATTAAATAATTATTTTTATCAAAAAACTGATTTCAAGCTCGCCAATTAGAACAACAACGCATTGATAAAAAAAACATCGAAAAAAATATATATTATTTAAATTTTATTTTTAAATTGTATATTTTAGAAAAAAAAAAAAATTTTATAGTAATTTTATAGCTCTAGTTTTAATAACCCTACTGACATATTTTACTTTCACTTAATCTTACCTGTACCCGGCATGCATGGCAATGCCGTTCAGGAAAATTGGCAGTAAAAATGCCGTGCAGTAAAATTAGTTAAAAAATTATATTAAATTTTAATGGGCGTGTTATTGTCTAAATTTCAACCATTAAGTTGTATTGTGACGTAAACTTTGTGAGTACGAAGTATAATAGAATTTGGTTAAGTTCTTAAAAGTTATTGAAAAAGAAAATTTACTTCGTATGGGAGTGGAACTACCCACTTATAAACTACACAGAAATGTTGCTCACAGTCTATGAATATAAAGTTGATCGGTTACGTATAAATATGCATATTTTATATACATACATACATACATACATACATACATACATACATACATACATACATACATATGTATATACATTAAGAGAATTCATAAGGTGTTCTTAGTATTACATATTTTTAAAGTCATAATTGTTAAAAAATTTAAATATATTCAAACATTTTACAACAAACAAATGAAAATTGTTTATTTATTCAAATTATTTTGGGAAATTATAACGATACCACTTTCTCTGAATACAGTAATACTATAAAGAAATATACACTTGGTGAATTCACAAGTGTTGTATTGTCATAATGTCATAAATATATTCTTTTAATTTAAAAAACTTACTTTTCCAAATTTATTCTTTTATTATCATAAATAAAAATTTAATTTCTTCATATAAAACTGAGAAATTTAAAACATGAACTTGTACCAGTTTCAAAAATATAATGTAATATAAAAAATATTTAAAAATTTTCAATAAGCAATAAAATACTGTTCATTTGTTTAACTTTTTTTTTTTTTTTTAATTATGAGAATACGTCTCTTAAAACTTTTTCTGATTTTACCAACTATTTAGAAAAAAAATGCAAAAATTTAAAAAAAAAAAAAAAAAAAAAAAAAAAAAAATTTGACAAAATTTTATATTTATAAATAATATTGATAAATTATTCACTTATTAAAAATGCTTTATTTGTTATAAGTTTTCTATAAACAATTTACTAAATTATTGGAGATATGATCACAATTAATCTTTCTATGATATTTATTTAGTTGTTAGCTTTAAATAATTTATATAAACTTTATAATTACAAAAAATTTGTTCAGTAAATCCTTAATTGTAGAAAACTTTCAATTAACTTCAATTCAATTTCTATTCATTTTAAGGATTAAATACATCTAACGCTAATTAAAATATTTCGACATATTTTGTTTTTAGTAAATATTGTATTTAAACAAAAAGTTCATACAAATAAAAATATTAAATAAATAAAATTTTTAATTCATCTGCAATTTTTAGTAGACTATTTTTTTTATTTAACAACGTTTAAAAAAAGTTTAGCAAATTCCTTTAATTTCTATGTATAGAAAATTAAAAAAAAAAATTGTTTACAAACGAACTTGTAATATTTGCAACATGTCTTATTAAACCACTCATATGGGCAGTGCAATTAGTATAGCTAATTTTAAATTAAAAACGTACACCATAATTCTGACAGGCGATATGACGAATTGTTGTAGAACCGCCACACAATTGAGGATCACACCACGAGTATCGGTGGCATAAACAATTTACAAAATTCACAAATAAAATAAACAAAATCAACAGTTTTCGTTCTAGTGAACGTTGTTGCGGCAGCAATTGTTTAAATAAAAAATTCATTTTATGTTTTTCTTTTTATTTTCAATATTTTAAAATATTTTTATTTAAAATATTTTTTTTTTATAATTTAAATGACTACACTTTTGTTGTATTATTATTTTTTTTTTATTTTATTACATAAGCTCAACAAATGTTTTTAAACTTTTTAAAATTTAAATATTTTTTTAGGAAAATATATAAAAGTTTCAAACAAGTGTTGACCGCCGCCAACCTTTCACTAATACCGAATGATCGTAGTCAAGCTAAAAGTAAAACGGCCAAGCTCAAGAGACAGTAACTTTTTCTCCAAGTTATTGCCGGCACATTTTTTTTATTATTTCTTTTGTTTTTTTTATGTGCTAAAGATAATACAAAATTTAGAACAAGTTTTAAGTGTAAAACATAACACACTCTCTCTAACACACACACACACACAGATACACTCATATTAACATACATCCATGAACGCTACAACTTTAAATCTTTTTCTTCCAGTTGTAAGTGCAGCAGTGTTGCCTATAGTTCTAAACCACTGAAATTAGATAAACACCGTTACTTTGATGAGACAATTTTTCGATTCAGATATCGGTTTCTTTTCGTTTCTTCAGTGATTTGAAATTAAATTTTTAATTTTTATTTAAATATAATAATACTAATGGAATGAAAAAATTAAATATTTTAAATTTTGTGATTTTTTTAACATATTCGTTTATACCAAAAATGTTATGACGTTAACAATTTTCCCATCTCTGCATTCATTTTCAAACTGTTATATTTCAGTTTACTCAACTTTTTCTATCTCACTTACTTAAACAATCGCTATTTTACCTTTTAAACAATTAATTAAGCTCTAAGCTTTTATTAAATGTTTTTTTTTGTCTCACTTGACTAGAAATAACAGAGATTTCTCATAACGAAGTTTTTTTTCTTTTTCTTTATAAAAATATCTTTAAGTTAATACGCTTTTCTGCTCATTTTTACGTTTATGCGTATGAGAAAGTAAAATATTATAACACGAACTGCACTAACGAAAAGAAACATCTTTTTTTCTGGTAGTGGCTCAAGCCTAAATTTTATTTCAGGGGGTCAAAATCTTACACTGATTTAGTTTTTTATATATTTATATATAAAATTTGAATAGTTTACTATTCTAAGTTCTTGGGGAGACAGACACCATCTCGGTGTTATGGTGGGAGGTTGTCATGCATCACCACAAAATGGTCTTATAACAAATAACTTTGAAATTTTATGATTTTCTGAGGATAAAAGTCTACTGTCTTATCTGTGCAAAAAAATTCTATGTTTATGGAAATTTTTCGAAAAAATATTTTATTTATAGGCAATTTTAATAAACTCTTACATACAGAAGTAATTTTTATTAATTTGTTATTCTCTACTTATGGAGCAGTAGCCAACACCGGTGCTCTACTCCTTAACAAAAATTTTTTTTCAATGTATTTTTGTGTGACTACGCTCATTAATGAAATTAGTAGATCTCAATCTCAATAACACGTAACATTTAAATTTATTATTTCAATTTAGACTATTTACAATAGCGTTACTTTGACAATATCTGAATATTTTCGGTGTTGTCATGATTTGGATACAAACAACAAATATACACAAACCTAATATACATACAATTTTATTAAACTCCTTAAATTCTTTATATGCTTACAATTGGCTGTAAATAACATTAAGAAATCGAAAATTATTCAATGGCAACACTACCATCTAAAAATAAACACTTGTGCAATATTGAAGATTCTTTCTCAAACTGCTAGTCAGACTGTCTACGAAATCCTGATAAAACAAAACAAAGAACTTGTTATAAAATCAATAGATAGAGAGAATACTGGCTGATCTTCGTTTATTTTTTTATACATATATTATTATAAATAAAAATATAAAGGGTTTTTAAAAAAGAGTATTTTGATGTTGACTTTCTTTTTGCATGTTACATGATCGAACAGCACGTGTTAATAATTGATCTTTATTATTAAAATTAGTGATCGAGTAGGAACGTGAATTTGCTACACAAATTTGAAAGGTCACAGATTTGCTAAGATGCTTTTAAAGTCAAATAACTATATATGAACAGATAGATCTACACAACAAAGTCATTGAAATTCAACCTGCAGCCACGAAAACGTTTAAACATATAAAGGGTCCGCAATCTAACGTTTTTTTTCAATTAGTGCTTATTTCGCGAATGGTAACACTTAGCTAATGTCTGATTTCACAGATAATTAGTTTTATCCTTCTGCTGAACGAATATGATTGTGTATACGCTTGAACAACGCTGGGAAATATTGCGACATTACTTTGGCCGATTTTGCCAAAAAAACATATTTTCAGATGAAGCTCATTTTGATCTTGGCGGGTATGTAAACAAGCAAAATTGTTGCATTTGGGGCATAGAAAACCCGCACGCATACATTGAAAAGCCGATACACCCAAAACGAGTCACTGTTTGGTGCGGATTTTGGTCCAGAGACATAATTGGGCCATTTTTATTTAAAAATGAGCAAGGAGTGGCCATTACAGTCAATGGCGATGGTTATCGGGCCATGTTGAACGAATTTTTGTTCACAAAAATTGAAGAGGAGGATATTGGCAGCATTTGGTTTCACCAGGACGGCGCTACGTGCCACACAGCCGAAGATACACTTTTTATAACATTTTCAAAAAAAAAAAAAAATTATTTGGCGGACCCTTTATTACACTTCACAGCTAACGGTACATATGACTCTGTAAAATAACAAATAAAAAAAAATCCATTATCATAACACCCTTTATTAAAAAAATAGTATATTATAAACAATGCAACACATGTAAGTATGTGTATATTTGTTGTAGTTAGTTGATTGTCGAATAAATTAGTTACATATTTTAATATTCTTTCATCGTGTCCATTTCACTTCAATTTAAATTATCTGGTTTTGTTATGACTTTAAGACGATTCTAAAAATGTTTTATTGCTGTTAGATGATTTTCTATTTTTACGCACATCGAAAAATCCTTTGAGATCAGTTTTATATACATTAAATTTTTTTTATTACAATCTAATATTTCGCTACTACATTGGGTAACTTTTTAGAGGAAAAATTTTAATTTTTAATTATAATGTGGATTAAAATACAATAAAATATTTTTTTTATATAAAAAACTAATCTCAGGCTTGCATGGTAGGGCAACACACTACCAATTATATATCATTTAGGATTTTTCAATGTGCGTTGCATATTCGTACCACAGACTAATAAAGGAAGATCGAAGAAATTTAATAAATTTTTATAAAAATTTTGTATTCATAGACCATAAGTTTTTCAAGCAGTATGAATACTAAAAGAAAAACTATAGGTGTGCTTGTAATAAATCTCTCTAAAAATATTTGGTTTTTGGTGATGGGCATAAACGATTCGTTATAGATCAGTTTTATTTTTTTTTATTTTGAGTAAAGCAAACTAGTTATTTTAATAAAATCTTACTTACATTTAAATTTTGTTGACACTTTACTATTTGTTATTGTTGTTTTTGTTGTATATATTGGTTTGTTATTTTCATCTATGAGTGGCATAAATTAATGGTTTTTTTTATTGTTATAACGTGTGGAATCATAAATTGTTTATAACACGATTATTGAATCATAAATTTATGTAAAAGAATGTTGTTAATGTGGTTTGTTTATGGACCAGGGATTATAATGTAAGAATGTATCTATATTTAGGCTTTTTCGACATTTAAAAGTCTTGCATATGTAATAGTTATTGTATTTTTGTTTTTTTTGCACCAAACATGAAGAAGCAAATGAACAGAGGTAAAAAAAATAAAAAAAAATATTTGTACACATTTAATAAAACAGCCAATATGTTAACAGCTTCCTTGTTAAGAGGAAAAAAAGCTTATAGTCAGGCAAATAAAATTGCAATTAATACTGATGGGTGACGAAATTTTTTTTAAAATAAATTGGAGTAACAAGTTTTTAATTTCTTACCAATTGGCTTTACTAATATCATAATTTAATTTTAGGACGTAATATGTAGGTCCATTTTGAACACACCCTTAATAGTAAAGCTGGCTGGATTTCGGCGTTAATATAAAGTGCTTTTAAGTATTCGATTGTTTCTGGTTCAGTTGCATAGGCGTGGTAATTAACATATAACAGAGAAATAAATCTAATTGTTTCTAATCACACAAACGAGTTGACCAATTAAGTATTCTTTCATAGTTGAGAAATTGAAATTTTGAAATTTCTTTTGAACTTGCCTAAAGCTTTCACACTTCAAAAATAAAATATTGATATCGCATGATATTTATTGAAAAAAAAAAAAAAAAAAAAATTCCAGATAGTCGTGTACTACATACATACTATTTCTCTTACTTCCCTTACCATAAAATTTCATTTGTCAACCTTTAAATTTCTTAAATGTTCTTAAAGTTAATCGTTTGTCAAACGTTTATTCAGTTAATAATTGTATAGCGCGCTTTGTGATATTTTGCTGAAATTAAATGTCTACAATTCTGATGCTATCTAACTGAGGCATGACAAAGTTAGTTTACAGCGCTCATGATTGACTGCAACGTTCTGACCATCATTATTTACAAAGTTATCTGCTCATAAAGGACACTTAATTGTGCGTTTTTATACCCTTCACACAGTGAAAAAGGGTATATATAGGTTTGTCATTCCGTGTGAAATTTCTACAATTTTCATTTCTGACCCCATAAAGCATATATTTTCTGAAAGCTTATGAATAGGGGAGTCGATTAAGCTCTGCCAGTCTGTCCATCTGTCCACGTGTATGTTGAAAACAACTTTTTGAAGCCCCCCGATATCGTATGGACCCGGGTGAGGTATTAAAATGTCAGAAATATTCGGGAGTAGATCGGTATTGAAAATCAAAAACATCGGTTAATAAACAACTGAGATATGAGCAAAAACCAACGACCACCTCGATTTTTTTCACAAAAACAACATTACAACAACAACATACATACATACAAACGTGTATACTGGTTAGAGAAAACGTGGCATCGAATCCCAGCTGAGCCAAAAAAATTTTTTTTTTATTTTTTTTTAAATTTTTTTTATTTTTTATTTTTTATTTAATATTATTTATATTTTTATTATTTTTTTTTTAATTTTTTTTTATTATTTTGTTTGGTTTATATTTATTATATATATTTTAATTATTTTTTTTAATTTTTTTTTTTATTTTTTTTTTATTTTTTTTAACACACATACGTAAATTTATAATTTTACAATGGGATGTTTTTATATATGTATGTTTTTTATATGTATGTACGTATTTCATACGGGATGAATGGTGATACAAACTACTGTTATTGCATGACTGCACGTTGTGAAGGGTATATAAGATTCGGCATGGCCGAATATAGCGCTCTTACTTGTTTAGGATGTAAATGAATTTTTAGGATTATCATGGCTCCAAAGACGGTAGTTCTAATTATTGACATGGTCATTTGTGCTTCACTGTCGTATAAATAAAAAATATTTCAGGTTTATGTGTGAGTTAGATGTCTAATGCATTCGGTAAATATCTTGCAAAAAAACCCAAGTACTCCAAGCATGAGTGTAAAGTATAACACAATTTTTTACAATCCTTAAGAAATAAAAACTTGCTTACTACGTGACTGTATTAAGATTAGTATGCAGCTCAGCCAGAATTTAAGTTTTTCATAGGAAGTATGAGTAAAAAAATTGAAATTAAGGTATGAAAAAATTTTCAACTATAACGCAGCTTTAACGAAATGTGACCGAAGGTTTTGACTTATGTTTACTAGTACAGGAGCTAATGCACTTAGCGGAGACTTTTTTCCGTCAACTCAAACATAAATTAATGTTCCGACAATTGTTTGGTCATTCAATTTTTGAATTTTTTTATTTTTTTTGCACATCCACATATATATTTAACATTCATATATTTTTTTCGTGAAATCAAAAAATTTTAGATTTTTTCCGTTTAAAGATAAATGAAAAATTTCGTTCCTAATGTCAGAGCTGAAAGCTAGCTTTTGCAATGGTGCAAAATAATATTATTTTCAGAGTTCCCACTTCTTTTTTTTTTACTAAATATTTGTATAAATATATTTCTGTAGCTAGCAAATTTAAGCTTTAAATAACATAAAAATTACTATTAAAAATAGAGTCTAATTTAAATTTATAAGACATTTCCTGTTAACAAGTACCGTTTTAATTATGGTGATTATCTTATTAACAATACAAATGTGGCCACGATAATAAAAAATTTAAATAAACAAATAAAATCACACTGCTAAAACATGACTGTCAATTTGGAACTTGAGCGGCTTAACTAACATATTTAGCAAAAAATACTTTGCTGGAAATCTGTTATATTATTACACAATAACTGTATTCATAAGTTGTCTTAACATGTCATAATGTTCTAAAATTTTACAATAGTTTAAAATAAAGTGTTGTTGGTTTTCAAGTAAAAGCTGTACTAAAATAATACTATTGTGTATGGTATATTTATTATGCAGTGATAATTTGAATTTGATAAGCCGTAATATTTGTAAGTCGCCGCCTCCGATATCTGTTAAACTAGTATATTTGATTTGCAATAATTCTATGTTTATACTATAGTTTTTTGATATTTTGAAAAATTTGTTTTCATCAGGGTGTATTAAATATACATAAATGTTATAGGCATTTTCCTTTTTTATTTATAGAGAATAGCCCTAGGCTCACGCTAAAAATAACATGACCATATTTAAGGAGGATGTCACTATAGCAATTGACTAGAACCCTTAAGACAGCAGAAAAAAAGATACATCTGTTAGCACCTATTAGAATCCGAGATAGGAACAACAGGAATAACTTCGACTCGAGCTAAAAATAAAAGGACTGCACAGACATCGATTAAAGAATTGCGTAGCGGTCCTTAATTTGGTCATAATTGATAGTTTTTTTGAATTTCATGTTTGAATGCCATGTTACCTTGGTTGAGAGTCTACGCCTTAGCTTTATTGTTCGTCCAAGGTACATATATGTTTTCAATAACTATGGCTGAAACATAGGAGAATCCTGAAACTATTATTTAAAGAAATAAGGAAGATTCAGATGAACTGCATGACTTAAGTAAATGTAATCGAGGGGCTGTATGCTGGCAGTTACTAAGAACTGTGCGATTAAGATTGTCGGCCATGTGAAATTGTTTTCAAGTTTAGATACTCCGTTAGGGTAAGGTTTGATAAGTGGTAGCTGAAGCGGTACAAAAAGGGACCCAATATAGCAGTGGTCTGCTTTGATATTCCTTTAACACATACATATATAACATGTTGTAAACAGTTGGCCTTTGGTCAAATGAAACTCTTTGACCGCAGCGGGTTAAATTACGCAATAGCGAAATAAAAGCCTGTTATCACAACAATAGTTCCTTTAATCACACCGACATATGTACGTATATATGTAAGTATTGATATACCCTGCAGATAATGAACTGGTTACTGGTCATTTTCGAACATGAGTTTATTGTTAAGCGAAAAGTATTCGTATATTTTAACGATTGTATTAGTGTTGTAAAATACTATGCAATGGTTATTCTCCATCGAGAAGTGACAAGGAGTAGTTTTGATACTACTTCAATGTAACTCAAAGTTGGGTAATACAGTCCAGTCTTAGGTCTTTGCACTATTAAATCGACCATGTTTACTCCATATACATATTTGGATGACTTTTGCACTAGTTCATTATGGATTTCACTTTACATAAGTAGGTGTATGAACTAGTCGCGTTATCTGCAGGGTAAGTAAGTACATTTACGAAGATATGTATGTTCATAATATATTTTTGTATGTCACATAAATCAATATTGTTTTCGACCGGTTCAATCTATTACTTACAAACTTAACAAAAAGAACATTTAATTTTGTTGACACTATGTAAAAATAAATTTAAAAATTTTAATGTGTAAATTGTATTGTTTCGTCTAGTCTAAATTCCAGTCATTTGGTCATTGACACTTATTGTTGTATTAATAAAGTTGTTAAATTCTTTACTAAAAAAACAATACAAATATATTAAATAATATATTAAACATAAGATTTTATAATAAAATGACTAATAAATAATATATGTATGTACGTGTGACTGAATTGTTGTAACTCATGTTTAAAATGAATGAATTTAATCTATTAAAAATATTTTGGTAGTAGAGTTACCACCCATTACTTTCTTTACTTGAAACTCTACACGATGCTTGTGATAATCATAATACTTCTCATAGTATTTGTTTTGATTTCACTGGTATAAAAATAAAGTTTCGTTATTCAGTCAGATGAATTCATATTTAAATAATTCTGTTCTCAACTATGTCTAGCCATGAATAATTATTTAAGAATTATTATAATGTCGCTATTGTAATTGATTTGTCTCAATTTTACATTAAGTCAATTGAAGTACATACATATAATATGTGTGGACTTCTGATAGAACAACCTTAGGTCGAGTTAAAAAATTTTCAAGTTTCTTAATCATAAAAATAAATTTTTTTTGTCCTTTGTCCTTCTATCCTTATATTCTATTTGTCAGTGCGATGTTCATTAAAAAAAAAAATAAAAAGAAAAATGTAGTAATTAAACAAAAAAATTAATAACACCTAGTCAGAGCTCCAACAAAAATGTTCTCCTTCTGCTCCTAATAAAATATTTTTTATACCCTTCACCTGTGGTGCACAAGGGTATATATAGCTTTGTCATTTCGTTGTAATTTCTACAATTTTCATTTCCGACCCCATAAAGTAAATATTTTCTGAAAGCTTATGAATAGAGGAGTCGATTAAACCCTGACCGTCTGTCCGTGTGTTGGTTGAAATCAACTTTTAGAAGCAACTATATGTTCCTCAGATCTGTGTATGGTATCAATCTCTTGGAAATATCCGGGAATGAATTGCTATTGAAACTCAGCACAATCACCCCATAACCCAAAAAACCACGACCACTTGGTTTTTTTTCACAATTACAACAACAACAGACATACATATATACTGGTTAGAGTAAACGTGACATCGAATCCCAGCGGAGCCAAAAATTTTTTTTATTTGATATATTTTTTATATTTTTATTTAATTTTTTTTTTGTAATTTTTTTTTTTTAGAAACATACGTAAAATCAATTTATGATTTTATAATGGTATGTTTTTTATATGTATGTTTTTTTACATGTATGTACGTATTTTATATGAGATGAATGGTGATACAAACAATTGTTATTGCATGAGTACACGTTGTGAAGTGTATATAAGATTCGGCACGGCCGAATATAGCACTCTTACTCTTTAATTTTCCCCTAGATTATGATGCCTGTCCTGCAGTGTGGCATCTAGTCCCCTGAAATCTGTCCGGGAATCCTCCGCTAAGTACGAAACGAGCTCCAGGATGAATGCCACCAGTTGAATGTGTAATAAACTTATAGTTCGCTTTCTGAATCACGATTTCGAACTTTGGTGTTCAGACGATTGTTCTTTTTTAATTTTTTCTAAATTTTAAAATATATTTTACTATTTCTTTTTTTTAAATTTTTATTTCAACACTAGCCTGTGCTCGCTACTTCTTCTGCAAAGTTATCGGCACGAAAAGTAGCCTCTTTATGGAGTAAAATATGAGTAAAAATATGAAAATATTTAAACTTACAAAAATTTATATTTTTTTGTATTTATGAGAAAGGATTTAATGCAAATATTTGAGGTAAAATTCTTCTATAGACGACGTTAGATGATTTAATTGTTTTCGCCAGCACGTGCAAATTTTAGACACTCGAAATCCTTTAAAAATATTTATATTTAATTTCCGCGAATCCGCTTGATTATCGTGAAAAAGGGTGGCCTAGGTGTTAATCTCGGTCGTTGTATATTTATTTATATTTTTTAGATCAATCACAGATAAAGTAGCGATAATTTTTTTTTATCAAAATTTCAAATGATATTAATTTTTTCGCAGCTCGCAGCAAGATTTAAAATGAACAAAGATGGTTTGCTCTTAAAATTTTGTATAGTAAAACATGTTGATTGAAACATGATTCCGGCAAACCTTGATTGAGAGAGCGAACCTCGAATTTGGCTGTCTGTGAAAACGTAATATTACAGACTTTTCTTCTTAAAAATTCAAGTGGATGTGGAAGCTTCTATACTAAATCAAGCAGTTTTTGCCGCATGTCTAGAGTACTGTAATGCCTAAAGATTTCTAAATTCGTAAGGCATATTACTGAAATAACTTGAATAGCTTAGCTTAAAATAAGATGAAAAAGAACAATAGACGTGGAACTAAAATAAATTTTATTAAATACCTAAACCTTTAAAACTTGGTGTGATTTAATTTTACATAATTTGCCAGCTTCTATGTATTATTATTTTATTAATTCCTTTTCAATTTGTGAATAAATAAGAATTTATAGAAGAATAAAAATTTTTATTAACAACTCATCGAAAAATTTTCTCTTATAAGATTTTCTTAAACTATTTTATTTAGAGGGTTTATTTTAAATGCTCCAGAAATAGTTTGCCGTCATATGGATACCACAGTGACCCTAATACCGCTCCTCTAAAGTACGGATATCTATAATCCGTACAATAGAATTTTTTTTAATTTATTACCGTTTTGTAGAAGCACACAATTTATGCTACGTTTAGAAGAAGAACTTCTGTAAGCCCTTCGCTTTTACTAAACCAGGAGCATCTCAACAATAAATAAATTCATCATGTTCGGAAAGGAATGGAAGTAAGTAGCGATGTGTAGCGATGTATGTATTTCTGGTTTCTTGGGTTAACAGATTTTTTTGCTCTATTTAAGAGGCTACAATCTCAAATGATTTCTCACTAAATCACCAAGCTCTTTGGGATTAAATTGGTCGCGTTCAGAAGAAATATCCAAATGGAAGTCATCTGATCCACTTTCAGTACTTAGGGAAGGAGAATTTTATCGTAAGTCGTGATCATTTTGTGTAGATGTAGATTATTGTGGTCCTAAATCATCACTGAAGTATAGGAATGGTGGGGTATTAGACAACTTGTTAGGAAAATCAATTTGATACTTTAAATGGGTCCATTTTTTGTTTCCCCATAACCTTAAATACTCTCTACAGTTGATGAATATTTTTTATAAATATTTTCGCCACATATGTTACGAAAATAGTTGGAATTGATTTTGCACGTGTTTCTTAAAGTAGCCATTTTACAATCTGTGTTGGCTATCACAGTCGAATTTTGTTAAAATGATTCATATTCTTTTATGGACTTGCTCTTTTATTTTTTTTTTGTCGTCATTCGCTTTTAAAACCCGGAGAAAAATCTCTTGTTCTTTTCGCGTTCGTAAACACTTGTTATGATTTTTTGGAAAAAAGTCAAAAATACGATTAGTGATACCCTCATACGAATACTACACTATTTATGACAATTGTTGCGTACCTAAAATGGTTGCAGATATTATTAAAATTCACTTTGTTGTGGCCAGCAAAGCGGTTCGAATATTGCTAGTTTGAAATCAATTCCTAAACATTTTATTAAATTTTTTTTTAATAATAAAAAAAAAAAAAAAAATAATAAGTATTCGGTTTTAAGAATCAAATGAACTAATTTTTATAAAAAAATAAATATTTTGCACTTATAAGTTGTTATATATTATTTAGTTGTCATGAAACTTTTCCAAGGTTTCATTTTAAGTTTAATAATTAAAAAATGCACTTAACTGAAACTAATTTCTACTAAACATGATTCCATTGAATTATTTTCATTAATAGTTTCTAAAGTCTTTATTGCAGTTTTTCAAAGAACAACTATAAATTTGTATTGTGCAGTAATAAAATTAAGAGTCATAAATCCTTTAGAGAATTTAAATAAATAAATATGAAAATAGTGAAAGATACATTTCCAAATATAAAACTCTGTGTTCTTATGAAGCTTCCACTTCAAATGAAAACCGCTGATATAAAAAACAAACAACATTTTTTATAATTTGCATTTTATTATACCCTTCACACAGTGAAAAAGGGTATATATAGGTTTGTCATTCCGTGTGAAATTTCTACAATTTTGATTTCCGACCCCATAAAGTATATATTTTCTGAAAGCTTATGAATAGGGGAGTCGATTAAGCGCTGTCAGTCTGTCCGTCTGTCCGTCTGACCGTCTGTCCGTGTGTATGTTGAAATCAACTTTTTGAAGCCCCCCGACATCGCTTGGACTCGGGTGAGGTATTAAAATATCAGAAATATTCGGAAGTAGATCGCTATTGAAAATCAGAAACATCGGTACATAAACAACTGAGATATGAGCAAAAACCCACGACCACCTCGATTTTTTTTTCACAAAAGCAACATTACAACAACAACATACATACATACAAACCTGTATACTGGTTAGAGAAAACGTGGCATCGAATCCCAGCTGAGCCAAAAAAATTTTTTTTTTAATTTTTTTTTAATTTTTTTTTTTATTTTTTTTTATTTTTATTTTTTATTTTTTATTTAATATATTATTTATATTTTTATTATTATTTTTTTTTTTAATTTTTTTTTTTATTTTTTTTTTGTTTTGTATATATTATATACATAATAATTTTTAAAAAAATTTTTTTTTAAAAAATTTTTTTTTTTAAAATTTTTTTTTTTAAAATTTTTTTTTTCTTAAAAATTTTTTTTTTAATTTTTTTTTTTTTTGTTTTTTTTTAACATTCATACGTGAATTTATAATTTTACAATGGGACGTTTTTATATATGTATGTTTTTATATGTATGTACGTATTTCATATGGGATGAATGGTGACACAAACCACTGTTATTGCATGAATTCACGTTGTGAAGGGTATATAAGATTCGGCACGGCCGAATATAGCGCTCTTACTTGTTTTATTCTATTTTAATTTTTTTAAATAAACAAAACGAAAAGTGACCACAAAAAAAATATTGTAAATTTAGTTTTTAGACATTTTGGCATCAGTCAGAAACCCACACAAGCAAATTTGAATATTGCTTTTTTTCTTGTGTTTTTTTTTAAATTTTAGTCTTGTTCAACCAGGGTTTGCAGATTTATTTCATTTCGTATCTTAAAGTTGATTTTTTTTGTTCCAAAATTTCCAAATATAAAACCATTAAATAATCAAATTTTGTAAATAAAAATAATTAAAAAACTTTTAAAAAATCGAAGAATTTTATAATATTGTTAAACATGCTTTCCTTTTTGTTAAGCGTCCCCTCAACAAGTGTAAACTTGTACACTTTTATAATTTTGCAAAACTATCATCATTAGTGACGTAAATACCAGGGTAAACTTAATTAGGTAGTTTTAATTATTCATTCGATCATCAGCTGTTCCATTTCAAATGTGAAAATTTCTGTCTTCTCTCATAGTTTCCATTTGTCACACTTTATATAAAACAAATTTTATCAAAAAATCTCATTAAAAAGTAATAGCTACACCCAAGGCATATTTATTCATCAGGTAATCGCACTTCAGAGAGAATTTGTTTGTTAAGGTATTTTTTTGTAATATTCATGAAGAAATGAATGAAGAGATATAATTTGTTTTTTAACATTTGACTTTGATAGTTGAAGTATAAAATAAGTGAAAAAATAATAATCAGCTGACAAATTAAGAATACCTGATTAATAAATTTACGATCATTACATTAAGCGTGAATAGCTTCAGTAGTTATGTTTGTTCATTTACGCGAAAGTTCAAACTAAAAACGTTAACAATCCAGTAAGGTCCAGTAACACTTTTAGTAAACGAACGAAATCGTTTTTATTTGACAACTATTAACTTTGTATTTAAATGTCATTTATCTTTAAATTCTATGCAAATAGACAAAATATGAATGAATATATAAAGAAATTATAAAAGATCTGGACTACGCTGATGACCTAGTGCTACTACCCACAAACAAAGACGATAAGCAAAGAAAATTAAATGATTATTTGTATATTTGTAATATTTCAGATAAAATGAAATGGATGAGTATTCAATGTAACCAAACATCTATTTTTCTTCCTGGAAATTACCTAATAAAACATTCTAAAATCTCGAACAATTATGTTCTTGAATTTGAGGGTCAAAACAATACAAACAAACAAATATAGTGAAGAAACTATAACTGGCTCAGACATGCTCTTTGAAAGACATTTGCCATTTAAGGCTCGAATGAAATCCATAAAATTCGAGAAGAATGGCCAGACCAACATGCAGGCGAAAAATGTTAAATTAGACTGTAAAGTCCTTAAACAAGCTTCGACACATAGAAGCGGTCAAAATTACTAGGGATTCGTCGTAAACAGTCAATATTCCTGTTACAATTAGCGGGGTATAACTTCAATATTTCAATTTTTGTTCCGAAAAAACATAATTAGCGCTAAGTTTTGTTTTACTTTCTGAATTTAAAAAAAGCGCCACTAAAGCACACCCTTTGATCTCATAAGTTTATGGTTAATTTGCGCCATGATTTTCAATGTGCGAGAGATAATTTGTGCGGTTTCGAAGTGTGGATTTTTGCACGGAAGACAAAGATAGGTCATGCCAGCAAAAAGGTCTAAAGACCAAAATCTGGTCAAATCTTTACACATGAAACCGCAATATTCTATTATCGTAACGTTTGGCCACATGTTGCAATAACTGGTTAACACTATTTAGACAGAAGTGGTTGGGAAATTTTACCTCACCCTTCTTATAGTTTAGACCTTTTTGAAAGATAGGAAAAGGCCATAGCGAAACATGACCAATACTTTGAATACATTTCAATCATACAAATGTTTTAAAATAGAACTAAAGAATGTGAAAATTTTTTTTACTTTACAACTATTTCTTTATTCCTGTGACACAGCTAAAAAACTTTGAAGAGTTCATGATTTTTAAGGTAATTAAATAAGAGCAATCATTTATGTATGAAAATTTAAAATAATTCTTAAGCACAATAAAATTTTAAGAACAATTAACTAAATACTAGCCGTAAGTTGACCATTTTGTGTTATAAAATAAGGAATAGAGCATATTAAAAAATATACAGATATAAGATACCATGACGTTACCACACATAAGTATCTATTATTAAGATTAAAAAAACAATAAATAGTAAGTACAGAAATTGTATCCACAACACATCCTGTATTTCTTACACGAAAATTGTATTCCCATTTTTCGAAAAGATAACAAATGCTAATATAAACTACCTAATATGGCAGCACTGTTCTCAATCATCAATTAAGTTTTCTTATTGCTTTTATTTGGTTGCCAAGTCATTAATTAAGTAACGACTATTTAAAACAAATATAGACAACAATCAGCCGGCTAAATATCAACAGAAACTAAAGATTTTTTTTACATTTTTTATTCCAAACAATTATTATGTACATACATACGTACATATTTCAGATGGAGACAAACTAAATGCCAGACGAACAGCCCATGTGTCTGTTATTAACGTACTTGTTTAGTATTAGCCATTTTCACAACCTTAAAATTTGAGTTAATATTTTTCTTATTTGTATGAGTTTTATTAAAACAGCAACTAAAAGTATGCAATAAATTTTGTATTTTATTCGATAAGTTAGTAATTTGATGTACGTGTGTGTGTGTGTGTGTGTGTGGGTATACTTGTTTTGGATTGTATGTTTGAGTTGGTTTCAATTGCTATTGTTTGCCAGGCCAACCAACTTGTGTGGGCTTAAAGTGTTGCTCGTCTTTGAAATATATTTTCTTTGATTGTGTTCAATTCCACGCTTATCTTTCGTTATTATCCTGTCATCATACTTTAATATTAATATTTCAAAAATATTGTAGTTTGTTATATACATAGAAAATAAAATCGAACCTACACAAAATGTGGAAATTTTTGGCAATTGAAATTATAATTTTTTTGTTCATGGTTTTTAAGAAATGAGAAAATTTTAGCTGTAACAGATACGTCATAAAGTTCTGTATTTTTTCTTTCTTTATTGATTGTTGCTAAAAAAATTTTATTTAAATTCCCTTTTTTAAGAAATAATATTATATATCAATTATTTGGTGAAACAAATATTTCATTAAAATCAACTAGTTTTTTTAATTGTAGGTGACGGCATTAACGTAAACGATGTCCTTAAGACATTTTCAAATGTATTACTGCAGTCACATGTCGTTTATATTGTTTTCAAAAATTATGGAAATCTTCGTTAATCAATGTTATTGTATTAATTATGGTTGTTTACATTAATTAGAAATATAGGGCCGTGTTCATAAAAAATATTTTAGGTTTATTAAAGGCTTATTTGACAGATGTTGTAGAGAAATTTGTCAAATAAGCCTTCAATAAACCTAAAATATTTCTTATGAATACGGCCCATAGTATATTTTTAGAGGTATAGAATTGTTTTAATAAAACAATAAAATTTTAGAAAAAATTTCTGGCATATGACATGCCTCCTGGCTCCTGGTTTACCATACAGTAACTCTACGTCTTGACGAGCCATCGATTTGTTTAGACTAGAACAAAACGTCGAGAGAGCAACTGTCAAAAAATTGTTCATGTCCTTTGATATGGAGAAAACGTATAAAGAGTATTTTGTTGGTATTTTTATGTGTCGTCTCTTTCTTTCATATTCAAAATGCCTTTTAATATCAGACATCGTTGTTCGAACAAATGTTCTGACAACGCTGTTTGAACAAGAACAAAACATCGACAACAGCAGTCCACACCAGGCAAATTCATGTGCGCACAAAAACTTGTTCTTTGTTCAAACAAATCGATGGCTGGTGTAGACCGTAGGTAACCTTGACGTTATTTTTTTGTTAAAAATTCTAACAATCCACAGGGTGTCCTAAATGTCTGTCGTATTATTTTAACGTCATAATTTTTCAAAATTAACAAAAGGCTTGAAATTTAAATAATTAACTATACAATACTTTTTTTTAAATAAATTTTGGAATCTTTGGGAAATTATGATAATATATCAATACGAAACCTAGGACTTTTTGTGAATACACCTATTATTTATAGGTCTAAGATATTTTAATCTATATACGTAGAACTTAGTTTTCTTTACTTATTACAGAAAATATTGTTCCTTTAAATGTATAGGGTGGGTCAAAAGTCACTACGGGGTTAACAAATTTAATAACTTTATCGTTTACATTTATATTTTTTATTAAGTTTTTTTTTCAGATTATAATATATAAAAAATAGGAATTTTTAAGGTAAGTATGGAAAATAGTGTTACTTAAATTAGCTATATTTTAAGTTTTGCAATGATGGGTTCGTTTTAGACTATTTTCGCTTACATCTTTCAAAATTTGTGACTGTAGCGCTCGAGTTCCTGCTTTGAGTGACTCCATGCAGCTTAAAGAACATCTAAGGTCTGTTTACTAGAGCAGAACGTAAACAATGTTCTATCATAACCGATACCGCTCTCCATTACCGGTTGCTGCACTTCCATCTTCTTTTTCAAAGAAGTAAAGTCTAGTGATATTTTCAAATGTAATGCCACACCATAAAGACACTAATGGGGTATAATTGGCATTGATAAATGGCTCTTGGATTTTCAAAAGCCTAGAACCTACAGTTATGCTTAGTAAGAAAGCCATTCAAATTAAAATGAGTTTAATCACTGATAATCACAATTTCAGTAAAGTTGCTTTAATTTCTGGCTAATTGTTGACTTTAACTGCCAAATTTATAAGTTGTCGATGATATGAGCGTTTTAATTCTTTTACCAATTGCACAAGTTAACAAGATTTTTTAACTGTTTGTGGCGCCAAGAAGAAAGTGTGTGATATAGTATGTTAAATGAATCAAGAGTGGAAACAAATTTTATAAACCGTCTGTAAAATGTTTATTTTGTTAGACATGTGCAATTACAGGTAGTGAAAGATGTATATGGTGTGTAAAAGTACTTTTAAATGTGCCATAACCATATAAAGCAATTGTTCTAAACAGCTTTTGTGGGTAACACTGTATTCGATTGATGGTACAATACCCATAATCAGATATCAACTAAATTTTAGTTTTGGGCCATAATCATAAACAGCTGATTGCTAAATGATTATATTATTTTATATTTATATCTTTTTTAGTTGATATTTATACGAAAATTTTTCTAAACAATTAAATAAACATAAATTACATACATTTATGGTTATAAGACCACTAGTTGATCACAATAAATATAGTTATGACTTTGGCAATAACTACAGCAATTGTGTCTTGGTGGGATTCGTCTGCTTAAACCTTCAATCAAAATTATAAATGTTTATATTATGTTCAAAAATTCGAGTATAATTTAGTTAAACAACTTCTTGTAAAATTAATTAGTTACCGCATTTAAAATTAAATATTAGATTTTTTTATAAACGGTGTTTTAACCATAATTTATAATGTTTATTGTGAGTCAAACCTTAGCGTCAAGTTAATTGTCCATCTTAATTTGACATTTCTCTGTTTCAGTGTTTGACATATTCAGCCATGAAGAGGCACATAATTGAACAGCGCCTGAAGATTGTTTAAGTCTTGATTGTTTAATTAAAAATGATTTCATGCGTTTTTTGGTCATCATAAGTTAACCAAATGTGTCAAAAATCGAAACTATGTATTGTGCGCAAATTTCAGCAAACTGAGCGTGTAGGAACTGTGATAACACCTGTCCATGCTTGCTCAGTTTATTTTGCGGAAAATATTTTTGTGTGACAGAAGAGCCGTCAATCTCGATTCGTCTTCGTGCTCAAGAGTAGAACATCTCATGAACATTTCTGATGCTAATTTTCAAGAAAGATTTTAATTTACACGCAAAGTTTTATTGACTCAAGAGCTGAATCCTACTGACCATTTCAAGCGTCGTCAAAACGCCGAACACAGGTTGAAGAAAGAGAAGTAAATGCTAACTTTACCACAAAAAATGTTATTATCAAAAAACCGATGCATCTTCGAATATAAGGTCGGCCAAGCAGTACTTCTTGTGGCCAGAAACTGACGATATGGACCTGGACGATATGTGGTTCTAACAGGATTGTGCCACCTACCACACAGCCAATATGGACCATCGGATAAAGGTATGCAATCTAGGCAGTGGCGAGGACACACAGATCACAGATCCTTTTATCATATTACAAAAAAACTGTAAGTTATTAATCTGAAAACTTTTTGTATAAAAAATATATGTGTTTAAATCAAGGCATATATAAGGTTCGTTCGAGAACTCACAAATTTGTACGAATTTGTACAAATTTTTACTGCATTTTACGAAATTGCGTTCGTTTACACAAATTCGTAGTAAATGAGAGCACAAATAGAGAGCGAAAAGTGACAGTTCTTGACTGAGTATTTGCAAATTTTTACTACAGAAGATTTCGCAAAACCGAAAAACATATGATTCAAAAGGTAAACAAACAAAAGTAAGCAAACAAAAAGTATACAATTTGTGAAAAAATATTAAAAAAAAAGGAAAATCCAAACAAAAGTGCAAAATATTATTAAATTTAAATTGTTTGTGAAATAAAGTTAGTTAACAATGTCTACAGATGTTTTAATTTTTTTTATTTGATTAATTTAATTTGTTTGATTTGTCGAGTACCGATAGAAAAGGAAATAAATATCAAAAGCGAAAAAATTGTTTCAACACAATATTTATTTGCCATCAGCTGTTGCTTCAATCTTACGAATTTTTACAAATGTCTGTTCGAGTACTTTTTTGGACAAATTCTCTTTTTGAGAGTAAAATTTTCAATTTACTAAATAATTACTCATTTACTACAAAGTGCAGTAAAAGTACTCATACGAACCTATATTCAACAGGTAATTTCATTTCAAAGAGAATGTTTTTGTTTATACTTTTTAAATACGAAGTTTGACATTTGGAATTAACGAGAGAAGAGAGAAATTGTTTTTTTTATCTATTCACTTTAAAATGTTGAAATTTAAAATATATGAAGAACAAAAAACAGCTGACGAAACAATACTACCTGATAAACAAATTAAAATTTAACTTTGAAAAAGCTATTCTAAAAATCGAATTTAATTTGCAATTGCAAAAAACCAATAAAATTTAACTGTCGTATTCAGAAAAATTACTTATTAAAGGCTTATTTGTCAGATGTTAAAAAAAAATTGCTAAATAAGCCTTCAATAAACAAAAACTATTTTTTATGAATACGCCATTAAAACATTAATATAATTTGGTTCATAAGTTTTTATATTTTTTAAAAATAGTGATGTTAAGATTTAAGCTTTTGACTGATATGTCATCTACATAGTGTTTGTCAAGGACTTTTTCCTTAGCAACAATGTCCTTTAAGCCAAATTCTGTTATTAAATTTGTGAGTGTCATTTCAATTTTAAATGCTAATGTCAACCAGTAATGGATTCTACCATGACATTGACATTTGAATACTTGTAATTTGAAACCTAAACTAAGTAAGAGATTCATATGGTCGAACTGGTAATGGCAGGCATAGTAATGTAGTTATTGTACTCGTAATGTAACAAAATAATTTCATAAACATTATTTTTCTTCAAAAGTCAAAAGAAAGAAACAAGGGAATTGTAAGAAAATAAAATCATATGTCATCATCCCACGGTCAAATACATTATTATTCTTAGTTGCCGTACACACGTACATATGTATGTAAGTATATACATTCATACATATTTTGTTAAGCAAAACAAAGACTATTTAGCCATTATTGGCCAGACCCTTACATACACGTTCTTATGACCGCTCATTCAACCATCCATCCGTCCAACTATTTTACCATTCAAGGGCCATTTAATCTTAAGAAACTTAATACTATGGTCTAAACAAAACAAATTGCAATGGAAGTAGTATATGTTGGTGGCATAAAACGTTTCTGTCGTTTCGACGTCGCGACATCAGCATCGTGGTCAATGATGCCACACCACCAACATACACTATATAGTATTTCTTTCAAACAATACTCATCATAATTTTTGGATGAATAAAAAGATGCCTCCGTTGTTGCTTTTTTCTTTTCTTTGTTATTTTAGATGTTTTGTTATTTTGCTTTATGAAACTTGTAGTGGGGAGTTATGATGGTTTTTTGCAAATATGTATGCATGTATGTCCATATACTTTTTATACCCTTCATTTGCTGTTGTTTTGTTTTGACTCGTGTCGTGTCTTTTTTAACTTGACGGTAGCATAATTCCCGGAGTTTTTTTTTTTTTGTATGTTTTTGTAGCTGTTGTTTTTTTTTATTGTCTTGTGATCTGAAAAGGAGTCAAAATACAAAATAAATTAAGTAGTATTATACACATGATGTTTCAGTTACTGAGCACAGTAGTGCTTTAAATATTTAATAAATTTAAATTATAAATAAATAAATTAAAAAATAATAAATTAAGAAAATATTGAAGCGACCATATTTTGTAGTTTGTGTATTTTTTCGTGTCAGTAAAAGAGTAATCAAATATTCTTCATATACTAAAAAGCCAGATTTAGAATAATTTAAAAAATCCCACTTAAAAAAAAAAAACGATTTTCGGTTTTTTTACGTAAAACCGGTAAAGCGATACAATTTCGCAAGTATATTTCTTGAGTAAAAAAGCTTATTTTCCTGAAAATTGCTCAAATCTACACATTACGAAAATAGCGATAGATCGATATGTACGAACATGTGTCTTATTAAAAATGTAAAACGTAATAAAACTGACAAAATTAGATGTACGATGTAAATATAGTTTCTTCATCAGTGTTATTGAAATAGCGAAAAATTAAGTTGACACGTCCACTTTAATGGTCATCTCCCATATAACGCTTTATTTAAAATTCATATAGTTTCACTATGAACAAAGATTTTAAAAGAATAAAGGACCGTATATTGAAATATCTAAGTTGAATTTATTGGCAGAAACTACTTAGACATGCCTACTTTAACGCCCACTTTTCACATACATATATTAAGTTAATGAACTTTAAAAAAAATTAGATGCATGACGATGAAATTTTTTATACATAAATTTCTCGTCAATATGAGTGTTATTCCAAAAAATTAAGGTGACACGCCCATCATATAACGTTTCATCTTAAATTGATATTATTTCTATATGAACAAAAATTAAAAAAAAAGAAATCTGAATTCAAGCAATAATTATATAATTTTAAATGTAGGAGGTGACATGCCCACACAAAGCTAATATTATTTTTTAACTACCTCTGGGTATCAAATCTTCAGTTTTCGAAAAAAAAACAATTTTGTAGTAAAAGAGTGAAGTATCATTTCTAATGCAGACATTCTCATTGAAAGAAAATTGAAGAAAATAAATTAATATTAAATCGAAGTTACACAAAGAAAGTAATAAAAATTTTAGTATAAAGATGCTATCCATAGTGATTACTGTTAGTAACAAAACAATAAATTTTTTGCTATAAAAGTACACAAAATTGGTGGTGGGTATCTTAAATTCGGCACAGTCGAATATAATGCTTTTACACAAAAACTTTTCTTAATCAAGACATTTTTTCGTCAGCACAAAAGTTCTGAAACAAAAACTAACTGCCTGTTCAACGATGTCGAAAGAAAACCCAAGCGAAATTTCATTCGTACAAATATATTGAAAACAACAACAAAAACTAAAAATTTGTTTTTGTTTTCAACGTATTTGTACGAATGAAATTTCGCTTGGGTTTTCTTTTTACATCGTTGAACAGGCAGTAACTAACCGTTTATTCGCCAAAAAAAAAAACTTATTGCAATAACTATAATTGCAATTAAGATGTAAGTATAAATAGGGTAAGAGAAATATAATAGAATATGCTGAATTAAGTGAATACATCAGAATGTGCATAGATGCCACTGTTTATTATTTTGCTCAGATTCATTAACAATACAGAATCATTTATGAGTGTTTAAGTGTAATTCTATATTCTTGTAAATAATAACAAAAACATTTAAACTAAATAATCTTTTAAAACAAGGCGGTCGGTCGGCTAAAGATCAATTTTCAAAAAACAAAAAAAACCAATTCTTCATTTCTTTAAAAAGTTTTATGATACTGTTATAGTAAATTGACCGTTTGTTCGTCTATACATTATACATATGTATGTTCGTCCGTCTGGCAGTCTTTTAGCTGGCTACAGCAACTAGCATCAACATAAAGAAGACATCATAATCATCGTTGGCCACTACCATATCGGGACAAGTTTATGTACGTGCCTGCGAAATCAATGCCATTCATGAAATTCTATCTTTACAGTTTAGTTTATGATTCCTCTTTTTTGCTTGTCGTTCCAAAAAAAGCACAACTTTTGTTTTATTTTGAGTTAAATTTTTGGCTTGTTGACTGGAAAAAGTAAAATAAGTCTTATTAATTTAATTTATTGATATGTTCAAATTATTATAATAACTTCTATGTACGAACGAACAATTGTACAAACATAAGTATTTCTATCAAGTTTAAATATTTTGTAGTGGGTTTATTTCATGTTGCAACTATTATCCTATAATTTATGTTTAAACATAAACACAATAAATTTTTCGTATTATTGCATTATTACACATACATTTGCGCTATACTGACTGAGTACTAAGGTTTCTCCCTTTTGCTGTTCTAAAGATGCTGCCAAATGAACAACAAAAAAAAAAAAACCAAAACTGTGCAGATAAAGAAAAACTAAAAATTGTTTAAATAATAATTCAAACACCCACTACTTGGCTTTTTTTTTACCATATATTTTGCTATAGTTTTGTTTTTGAAAGTAGCGATTTAAGGGTTCTTTGTTGTTGTTGCTCTAAACCACAAATCATTAAGAATTTTTTTCTGAAAGTAAAATTTATTTGTTTGTTAATCGATTTACACCCGATATTAGAGACAAACCAGAAAATAAAGTTGACAAAAATTTGTAATGTTTTATGGGACGAATTTAAGAATATTCTTAATTTGACTGTTCGTAATATCCTTGAGAATTAATATTTGGGGATTTTGTTTTATTTTATAAAGTAAATAGCAGGAAATCACAAAAGCCTAGCTTTTTAATAAATTTTTAGTAGTATGTACTTAAACTTTATATAAAAAGAAATTAACAGTTTTTTAGATTTAGAATATAAACTTATCCTAATTCTCCACTGAGCCCATTTTATAATTTTTATTTTGACCTGGAAAACTGTTCCAAATTCATCTCTAAGTTAATCACTGTAAACTCACCTTAACACAATTGTGTATACCCGCTTAATAAATCAAATATCCGGAAATGAATCGCTATAAAAATCCAGAAGGATCGCTCTATAAATTTCTGAGATATGAGCAAACAAGCACGACCTCGGATTTTTTCATAATTTTACCACAAATATTAATTTTTTTCAGCTTTAGCTTAATTTATAGAGACGTTTGTTACTATTTGTAGATATAATATGCCACTTTATATATTATTTAAAAATTTTGGATAAGTCGGACAGAGTTATAGGCAAAAATAATTTTAAAATATATAAATTTCTAAAAGTATATGTATATTAAATTATTGAAGCCTTTATTAATTTTTTTAACGTGCTGAAGACACCAAACTACCAGCCACAGCATAGAAAATTATTGCCAAGAAAAACTGACAAATCGGTTTGAAACTAACTGAGATATAAGCACAGAAATACAAATACTTCGGTGTTTTTCCTAAAAATTTCAAGCGAAAATCGATTTTTTTAGCTTTTAGATGACATAGCGGAATAATATTGGTAGCAAAAGAAGGCTTGACTAGCAAATGGCCGCTATCACAAAATGGCGTACAATTAATTTTTATGTGGGTAAAATCCAGAAATTCAAAATGTACCCACTTCAACCCCCTCAATATTGGCATGCAACCAGAGAAATTGGCCAGTGGAATACTGTAAACACTGAAAAATTTAAAATCCAAGATGGCGTTTGAAACAAAATGTCTGACATTTTTTTAACCCCATCAATATGGGTATCAAATAAAAGGGCTTGACTAGTAGAATACAGTTAACTATGTAAAAATTTGAAATCAAATATGGTGGCCGAAATGATGGCATATAACATGAAATCTAAGCTAAACTACAATGTGCACATGATGTTGAAGGGTATTATCGGATTCGGTACGGCCGAAAACAGCACTCTTACTTTTTTTTATAAAGTCAAACAATTTGATATAACCAGAGAAGATAGGCATTGAATTGATTAAAATGGCACATAATATAAAGAGAGGGGTTTATCAAAACTGGAAGAAATTTTCAATTATATGATTGAAAAACCAAATCGCTTGCATCAAAACCCATAGAGGCCTAGTGTAAAATGAACAAATTAAATAATATCCCAAAAATAAAATACGAGTATGAAGTTGTAATTCTGTGCATAGTGATGCGTTCGGACTTTAAATTGCAACTCAACAGTTAAAAGGATTATTAGCAATTATCTAATTCAAGAACATTTTTGATAAAAATTAATTTTAGCAAAAGAATATTTTTTTTTTAAATTCTATGCCATTAACCCACCATTTACACATGAAAGTAATTTCATGAAATTCGCAATACACTTACACTTCTTCACTAACATACTCTCATATATAATATATTCTCCACTCTAAACTTATACAATTTTATAGGATTGTGGTAAAATGATATTTTTAAATACAACTTTTTATTGTATATATCGATAACTTTATATAAAAAGGGCGAATCTTGATTTTTAACAAAAACGAGTTTTTAATGTTTTCTGGTAGTTCACATACACACATATCATCCCTTTAAAACAAGGTGAGCTGTGGTTGAAAATTATAGATTTATGGCCAAATAAAAAAACTCTAACTCGATGCATTCTATTAAATTTTATTCAGTTTTTTCTTTCCCCTGTAAAGAAGTAAAAAATCGAGTTACGCCTTTTTTATATTAAGCCATCGATATGAAATGATTTATGATATTTGTTCTTCAAATATACATAAAGAATGATATTGATGTAGTTTTAAAACAATAATTTTATTACAAATTAATAAAAATTCTTTTTTTTTCAACTATTTGAGTATGATAAATTTCTGGTAACTCTAAAGGCAGCAAAAAAATGGAGGCAAATTAAGCTCATCAATGTGCAATCTATAGCAACTATTGCGACTTTCCGGTGATAACGCACAAGAAATTTACATGAAAGTGGTCTATTTCATAGAAATTTGTATTTACAATATGTATACAGAAATGTCATGAAAATACTTTCATGTGTAAATAAATGCAGGGTAACGTACTGATGTATTATTTTCATCGATTCCATATTTATTAGTAGCAAGATCCCTACCAACATTTTTGTTTGGCCGTAAACACGTCTATATTGCTGTTACTACAAACATTAATATATATGTTTGTACACACAGTTGAATTTATATCCTTCTGGTCCTTCTGCATCATGTAATCATGAAAAATTATTATTCTCTCATAATTTTATTCCATTCAATAAAATTTGTCACCAATTGGTCTTATCGTGCTGTCATTCTTGCCATTTACAAAAATAACAAATTACTAGAACTAGAATAAAAAAAAAACGAAAAATCCCTCATAGATTGTCATTGGTCATTATAAATAAATATTTTTGTTGCCAAGTAACAGTTTTGTTTTTTGTTCTTTTGAGAAGACCATTACAGAAATTAAAAATAAAAAACTTGTTACTTGACAGCAAATACTTACATTGACGCATGTATGTATGTAAATTTGTATTTTTGCAATTTTGTTTGTATTTGTGTAATAAATATGATTTATACATACATACATACACACTTATGCGTTACAATAAATAATAATGAATAATTCCATGTAGTATATTCCTTCTTTTTTATACCCTTCACACAGTGAAAAAGGGTATATATAGGTTTGTCATTCCGTGTGAAATTCCTACAATTTTCATTTCCGACCCCATAAAGTATACATTTCCTGGAAGCTTATGAATAGGGGAGTCGATTAAGCTCTGTCAGTCTGTCCGTGTGTATGTTGAAATCAACTTTTTGAAGCCCCCCGACATCGCTTGTACCCGGGTGAGGTATTTAAATATCAGAAATATTCGGGAGTATATCGGTATTGAAAATCAGAAACATCGGTACATAAACAACTGAGATATGAGCAGAAACCCACGACCACCTCGATTTTTTTTTCAACATAAACAACATTACAACAACATTACAACAAGATACATACATACATACAAACGTGTATACTGGCTAGAGTAAACGTGTCATCGAATCCCAGCTGAGCCAAAAAAATTTATTTTTTATATTTTTTTATATTTTTTTTTTTATTTTTTATTTAATATATTATTTATATTTTTATAATTATTTTTTTTTTAAATATTTTTTTATTTTTTTTTAATTTTTTTTGTTTTATATTTATTATTTATATTTTAATTATTTTTTTTTTAATATTTTTTTTTAATTTTTTTTTTAAATTTTTTTTTATTTTTTATTTTATATATTACTAGCTAATACCCGGTGTGCTTCGCCACCCCAAATTTTAGTATTTAATTCATATGGCAGGTGCCACGCCCACTATTGTTAATGCACCCATTTTTTCCATGAATGTTTATTTGAATATCAAAGTTGCTTTTGCAAAATTTTAGTACTCTAATCGATATCGAATCTATCGAATTTTAGTATTTAATTCATATGCCACGCCCACTATTAATAATGTACCCATTTCTTGCCTAAATGTTCATTTGGGTGTCAAAGTTGCTCTTGCAAAATTTTACTACTCTAATCGATATCGTTTTCCAAATATACGAATTTTTAGTATTTAATTCATGTGGCCACGCCTACTATTGCAAGTACGCCCATTTTTTACCCAAATGTTCGTGTGTATGTCAGAGTTTACCGTACTTAATTTTAAGACTCTAGCTGCATTAACTTTCGTGATATATAATATTTAATACTTATTCTTTCATAGGGCGTGGCACCCCGCCCACTTAGAATTTCAAACCAAAGTATAGCCTATAGTTCCTTCCAGACATACAGAAAGATTCTGTGAAAATTTCAAGGAAATCGGTCGTGCCGTTTAACCGTCTATAAAGCACAAACAAACATACAAACATACAAACATATAAACATACAAACATACAAACACACATTGATTTTTATATAAATAGATTTATATTTTAATTTTTTTTGTTTTATATTTATTATTTATATTTTAATTTATTTTTTTTTAATTTTTTTTTTAATTTTTTTTATTTATTTTTTTTTATTATACATACGTAAATTTATAATTTTACATTGGGATGTTTTTATATATGTATCTTTTTATATGTATGTACATATTTCATATGGGATGAATGGTGATACAAACAATTGTTATTGCATGACACACGTTGTAAAGGGTATATAAGATTCGGCACGGACGAATATAGCACTTTTACTTGTTTTTTTTTGGCAAAATTATTATTTAGACGGTAAAGTTTAAGGGTTTTATACAAACTAACTTTTTAAGTCTTTTGAGCTGTTAACAAATTTTGGTTGTGTGTTGCTAAGGAATTTGCCGAGTGTACTTTATTTGCTTGACAGTGAGTTCAAGTAATTATTGTTTAATTGAGTAAAAACAATTTTTAGTAAAATTTAGAAATGTTTTTATTAAGTAAAATATTAAGTCATACCAATTTTTGGCTGTGGTTTAAAATATGTATATACACACATCCATACATACATACATACATACATACATACATACATACACACATCCATACATACATATGTATATGAATCGAAGAAGTATTGTAAGTAAAATTGTCTGTTAAAGCTTACTTGAGGAAGCTTAAGTTGATTCAAAAACTTTTAATAATAAAGATTTTTTTTATTAATTGACTGAAGGAATTTCCTTTACCTAGCACAACTCGTCATATATTAACCGATTCATAGACAGGACAGCCTTAAGGCCACTTTTAAGTCAACATTTTATTTATTTTATTTTTTCCACTTGGGAACATAATTCTGTCATTACAAGTTATTTTAATTTATTCAAAGGATTTGCCTACTATTTTAAGTTCATATAAAATTGATCTTCGTGTTTTACGATATTTGTGGAGTCCGCCACACCATCATCAATTGACACGATGCATTGCAGACAACAAAAGTGTTCCACTAAATAAATCATCATTTTGTATTTTGAATTGATTATCGGTGGAGTTATTAACTCGCATTGCATGAGTTTTTTAAAGTTTATTTCTAACTCAACGGTCCTTGCTAACTTGATTAAATTTTCCATTTTAATTTGCATGTCGTTGCATTTGTGCCAAATGAGGCAGATATCATCTGCGAAATCCAAGTCTTGCAGATGTTTGTGAGAGACTCACACAATACCCCTTTTCTTTGCGCAAAGTTTTGACATTATTTCATCAAGTACCAGAACAAATATAATTGAAGAAAGAGGACAATCCTGCTTCACTACTGTGTTTGTGCTAAATGGTTGATTTAATATCTCATTATAGTGAGGAATTCGTGTACATATCTTTGATCAGGTTGTATTCTTAGCCCTTAATGCGTACCATATTGCGGCACGTCTTATAGAATCGAACGCGTTTCTAAAGTCGACAAAGACTAAATAATGCGCCACTTTGCAGACTGTTCTATTATGACACGAGAAAATTTATATGATCTAAACAATTCCGATGCGACCGGAAAAATGCCTGTTCGTCTCGCAGCATCTGCTCAACGCACTGTAGTCAACTATTTATTTTAATAACAATTATTTTATAAATAGTTTTAAGCATAATGATGTCGGAGACTTAATGATGGCTCCTTTTGTCCATGTTTTTTGTCCAATATATGGATGTAAAATGTCTGCTGATATTGTAGGGTTATCCAAAAGAAGCTGTGGAATGCCATCTTCCCCAGGTGCTTTGTTTCTTTTAAGTTTTAAAATAGCGAATGTAATTACGTCTGAGCTGGGATCATCGTCAGATATTATGTGGTAGTTGTTGCGAAAAAAGATGAGGGGCTTTCTACGTGGTTGTCTTTAGCGATTAGTAACATCGCTTTCAAAATGTTTCTTCCTTTTAAGTCAACATAAAGTTGATCTATTCAGTCTTATTGAACAAGAAGCAAAACTTAAACATACCATAGCAAGTTCCATTGGTTGCTTGCTTCGTCGTCTATATCGATGTTTATTTCGATGAGAGGAAATAAACACGTTTCTACTAACCTGGCAACGTGTGTATCTATTATTACGAACTCAGACATGTGTATTAGACCGCACCCTGTAGTAAGCTTACCCCGGGTCTCCACGTAGCAATATTTATTACCGCAATTGTCAAATTTGATTGCGTCCATAGAGATTGCGACGTGTAGACCGCAAATTGCTATATGTAGCAATTCATTGCGCAATCATTGCTCTGCTGATTGCTTAAGCAATTATTGCCGCAATTAGCTGTCAAAATCGTTTGATTTTCTTTGAATTTTTTGTTTTTCTTTGTAGAAACAAAGGAAAATTAAAATAATTTTACCTGGTAATAATTAAGAGTGAGGTATTCCAAAAAAACCCATAAAAGTTACAACAAAAATATTAAATTTTAAAAATAAATTACTTGTGTCGTGTTCACCACCCAATGAAAATAAATACACTTAGCAATTAAGTGCCGTTATTCTGCCGACGTTTTTGCTTGTGCTTAGCAATGAAAATTGCTACGTGGAGACCTAGCGTTAGGGTCAAGTGTCTCCAAGTCATAATTTTGTCGACTTTTCTGACTTTGGTGATATTTTCAAAAAAAAAACGTCCAAACTTCTTACACTTTAAAATAAAAGCCAAAAACAATTTGACAGTAGAAATATTTTTGTTAACAAACTTTAGTTTACTTTTACGTTTAAAAATAATATTCGAATTTAATGAGGCAAAAAGTACTACAAATGGGGACCAGCATAGTGGTCCGGGTTTAGCTAGTAATTGTTAAAGACCAATGTGCGGTATCGCGTAGGACTTTTGATTAGTTAAAATCCACTCAACATACTTACATATACTTACAGTTCACTTAATGGCATATTGGCTACAGCAAATCAAGAGTAAGATGCAGAAGCCCATCTAGCCCTACATTTTATTCAGGGCCTGCGTTCCTCGTACGAACAACAAGAATATAATTGTATGCATGTTTGTATGTATGTATGGATTTTTTTTAAACTGATTAAAACTGAATTAAAATACAAAACTTCTCTTATCTTCTTCGCGTTTTAAAAACTTCAAATAAGAAACATCAGATGTTAACGATATTTTTCCGTATTTTTTTCAAACTCAATTTATTTTTTGCTTTTGTTTTCTATATTTTGCTTGAGTTGTACTCCTTTTATTGTAATTTTTTCGCTTTATTGATGCGAACACAAGGTATTTCAAGAATATCTGACATGAGACGTGAGTGAAAAGTGAATTAATTTATGGCACAATCAATATTTACTTGTACAAATATGGACATTTATTTATACGCTGAGTTTTTTTCATTTGTTTTATGCATTTGAAACAACAAAAACACTGGCTGACATCAAGCGGCATCATGTCTCTCCTTTTATGAAACTCAAACAAAATCAAATCATTGCACGCGTACGCATGTAGGCTCACAAAGATTGACTCGTGCCAATTCCACAATCATCTTAAAGACGTGGTTCGTTTTGACTTGAAAAAGAATTAAAATAATATATTAAAACAGACTTTGTAGAGAGTGAGCCCCAAGTCAGCATTGGGTTTAAAAATGTAATAACATCTTTGTTTATATGTATGTACATATGTATTTGTTTTTATTATTTTTCAAGCTTATAAAATATACAAAATGGAAACCTTTTGACTTTAAGTATGGAGAATAATGTTGCCTTGATGATTCTCGTTTTTACCGTTCTATGATGGTCTTATTTATTTTAAGTATTGTAACTGTAGCTCTCGAATTTCTGCAACAACGTTGGCCTTTAGTTCATCAAATGTCTTAGGCTGATTCCCATACTTAAGGCTGGGGCACAATGAATCCGTCGTCCGTCAAACTTAAACTTTTTCAACTGACATCAACGTATTGACGGAGAGAAGTTGGCACAATCAGTACTTTGTGTTGACGGATCATAAGTCAAGTTAAATTGTTGACTGCTGCGACAAATCAAAAACAAACAGCGGCGGATGAAGGCCGACAGTATTTATATAATTTTTTTTTTACTTATCTTCACAATAACAAAAAATTAATAAAACAAAATAATATTTTTTTAAGAAAATGTCAATTTTGCTTTAAATTCATACAATCTATATATAAAAAAAAGAGTTTTGAACCGAAAACAACTGTATGCTTCTGTGGCGGCTTATGCATCACAAAAAAGTACGGCGGCTGCTGTAAAGCCGGTTGACTTCGCTTTTTGCGCACAACCATATGGTGGTTGTCAAAGTACTCGACGTACGCCAAAAGTAAAAAGTTGGTCAACTTTTGTACTTTGCGTTGACGGAGACGTACTGAATGTGACAACACTCATAAGAAAACATGTATTTTAACTTAGTTGTCAGTTGAAAAAATTGAAGTTTGACGGATAACGGATTCATTGTGCCCCAGCCTTTATACTCACTACTTCAAGTGACTTCACAGATAATAGTCGGGTGCTGACAAAGCTGACAAACTCGATGGCCAATTAATTTCTGAATTTTTGGATATTATTCACTTAACAAAAATTTGATTTAAAAGTACCATTGCGTCTCGGGTAGTGCAGTCAGTGGCACCATCCTGATGAGCCACATCTCAGATATATTTTGAAGAACAGGTGGAAAAAATGTTCGGCCAAGACCAATAACGCTTTTCATATACAACTACAGCATTTTCATTTCCATTTTGGTAGGAGTAAGATTTAGTAACGTACGGCCATTCCTAGTGAGCAAAACATCTTCTGGTGGATGTTTCTTGTGTTTCGTTAACATTTTGCCCCACACGCTTAATATTTTCCGTAGTGCGAATTTAACTTGGTCCGGTTCTTTGTTTTTTTGTGAATATCTCTATTATTTATTCTCCAGATGTTATTTTTATATAATCTTAAAAAATAAAAAACCATATAAACAAAACAGTTGCTAAATGTTTAAGCCCCATGGTGACTTTTGGCTCACCATGTAGAAAGATAAAAGACATCGTCGTATCTTTAAATGATCATTAGACGAGAGATGTTATTCAATGGAGACGTTTTTTCTTAGGCCGCGTTTTAATTTCCTTCTTTGAAATAAATTCTAAAAGTATCTATTAAAGAAATCTGATTTCAAAGGATTGCCAAATATCAAGACTGTGCTTGGATCAGGTATCGTATGCCATGAGGCTATTTTGGATCTATTAAAAATCCAATTAAAACTTTTCATATTTGTAACATCTTACAACATTAGTTTACATTGAGCAATTGTTGTTGGCGCAAGTTTGATTTTTCTAGGAGAGAGAATGAAAACCAGAATTAAGAGAGACGATCCTCTAAGGATTATTGAGTTAATTCACATCTGCAATAAAGTTTAACTTCTCTATTATATTAGGAACAGAGTCGATTTTTTTTACTATGTATGTATGAACTTACTTAAAACTTGATCTGGGGATTAGCCACTATTATGCTAATATTCACCTCCCTTTTTTACATGATTAATCAAATTTTATTTAATTTATCCTTGAAAATCAAGTACTGATAAAAAATATTTTTTTCAGCTGACAAAAATTTCAACATTTTTCTAAAAATTTAATATAAACTAACAAAGATATTTACCAAGGCATATCCATAAGGTATATGCATCGCGGCAACAAACACAACAATAAAAAACACATGAATTTTGTTTTTGTATATATGCCGGCATATGTCACACAATTTTTTTTATTTTTTTTTTTAAATTTAAATAGTTTTTCAAAAATTTTAGAGCAAAAACTTTTTATTTATATTTTTGTATTTTTTAAAACGTTTTAAATCAACTGAAAATGCAAATTATTTATTTTATAACAAAAATTAAAAAATTTAGTTTGGCAACTGCAGGCAGGCTTTTTAAAAAAGTTGGTAACGCTCAAGGCGAATTCATACAGGTGAAATCATCAGCACATGATGATGGGGAAACACAATGTCTAAATTTGTTAAACTCTCCTTTATTCCATTTATTAATGCAGGAACGGAAAATAAGATTTTGAATTCCGAGTTGAACATTTAATTTAATTGTGCTTTTCTGATAATAAACTTACCAAATTTATGTATATTTGTTGTTCTTCCACCATTTATAATGTGCTTCACAAGCAAATATCCTTTTTTAATAAAATTTTATGGAATTAAACATATAAAGACAACTTTTGCATTCCTGTTATACATATTGGCTTTGACAGAAAAAATCCCCTAAAAAGTTGCTTTGTTGCATCGATTCGCCGATTCGATTTTTTATTGTATGTACATGTACTTATGTAATCTATATGTACATATGTAATCTACATACAATTCTATGGTTCTATTTAAGACTATAAAAATATTGTTCAAATATAAGTAAGACATACATGAACGTAACTAGACCATTTTGTGGGGTGCAATGTCACCCCCAAAACTGTTTTCGAAAGCATTTGAAAAAAATAAATATTTTCATTTAATATAATATACAAAATTACTTCAGTTTACGATTTTGCGAAGACAAAAAAAATTTTACCTTTTGTCACACCCCCAGCAAAAATTTGTAGTTACGCCAATGGCGACATGACCACAAAATAGCGTATTTTCGGTGGTAGATATTTGAAGAAGCCAAAAAAAGCGCTCTTTCTAGTTTTTTTTTCGCTAAAGGATAAACGGAAATTAATTAAGTTTGCCCTACTATCGAACTTTAACCTGGCAACTCCCGCCTTTAACACAAACATATGTTCGCAGTCATTTCAACAACTTGTACGTGCATTTTACAGGTTTAAAAAATTCTACTCCTTCGTGTATAAACAGTTTGTTATTTTGCTTAGTTTATCTGGTGAATATAAAACGCACTCATATCAAGCGTAAATCTGCCAATATGTACTTTAACTACGGGTATTATTACAAAACTAATTGGCGCTAACATGCTCATACATACACACACACACACATATACATTATATGCACACATATTTCAGTTTAAAAAAACATACGACACATTGGAAACAATATTTACCATGGATGGATTGCCGATGGATGGATTGGTAAGTGAATAGAGTGTACTCGTACTTGTGGCACGTTATAACTGAAGAAGACATGTGCACGTGTGTACATACTTCCATAACAAAACGGTTACTGACTGACATTGTTAATGGCGCCAGTGTTTGCCAAATTTGGGCGTAGTATTTGCAACGTTTTTCGTAGACATAACAAAAGGTTTACAAACGCCAAAAGAACAAATCAAACGAATAATAATAAAATTCATAGAAATTAAAACAAAAAATAAAAAAAAATAAATAATTAACCAACAAGCCACACACAAATAATATGAGCGGGAGGTGGCCGGCATGTAAGCGGCTAGAAAATGTCAACAGCAACTGTCATAAACAAGTAATGCTTACAAATACTTCCTGGTAGAGTGTAAAATAAAAATGTTTAACAATTTTTCTAAACAACTGTTGAACTAAATTTTAGCTGACCGTACCGTCTACTACTATTATGATGACTGTCTGTCACAAGAGATGTCATTTCTGTCTGCTATTTTCCACATTACGCTGTTGACCTTTTCAATACTGCGTCTATGACAAACGTAAACATTCTATTGACATTTGATTAAATTTTTTTTTTATTTGTTTTTTTTAGTTAATTTAATAAATAAAATATGCAAGTTTATGTGTATATTAATGTTTCATAAAATCTTATATTTGATTACCCAGCAAAATTTCGAAATCATGTTTCTGTTCGTTTACTGCAAAGTTTTTACTATTTTTTTTTACTGGATTGCGTTACAAAAAATTTAATGTAAAACATAGACAATTCAGAAAAGTCCAGTAAAAATTAGTAAAAACTTTAATTAAACGAACAAATCTTATGTCTGGGTAATAAATAGTCGTGGCAGAAACCCTTTTAAAAAATTTATATTTTTTAGCATTTTCGTACTCAGGCATTGCTGTGGGATTGTTTAAACCCACCAAATCATTTTTTGTACAAGATAAGCAAATATTTAATATATTTTATTAGTATCAGAACAATAGTTAAAAAAAAATTAAAACTCAACAGGAAATCATGCATTTATAAAAAAAGACACTTTTTATCCCATTTCTAAGGAAAACCTTTCGGCTGTTGAAGTTTGCTGTAGACCACATCTACTATTTTAAAGTAGATTGCAACAAAAAGTAGTTAAGATTGTCTCTTCCAAGTGCTGCTAAAGTTGTGTTGGGTATAATGCATGTATAATGTTGAGTGGCAACCCTGTAATTGAAATCACTAGCCACAAAAAAATGTTGCACTAGTTCAATGTGAATAACATTTTTTATGACTGCTAATTAATTAGCGCAAAAAGAGGCATGAATAATGCCTTCTAAAAATACAAAATAGTTAGCCTTTAGTGATGTGTTTCAAAATTCATAGACCGAAACGCGGTCTACCTGTTTGAGATAAGTCTCTTATGGTGTCATATTGTTAACTATAATAAACTATGTAATAAATTATTGCTTCAGAGGGCTAAATACTGACGTTAAAATATCGGCGATATGCTTAAAATATGATTTGCGTTAAAATAATTGATCCCTGATTTTAATAATAAAATTATATTATTCTAGTTCTTTGTTTAGTTGTGAAGATATCGAGGTGTTATTTATATAATATAAAAAATAAAAAAATATGTAAACAAATAATAATTAAATTTTTATACACCATGGTGGTCTTTGATCCACCCTATATAAGCCAATAAGTTGTTTTACATAAGCAGACAAATTTATGTCAGCACTTCGATACAAATTTCGGCGGTAACATCCCTGAGATAAATAATCGACATTGCATTGCAATTCAAAAAAAAAATAAATAAATAAAAACAAAAACCATAACATTTTATTGTATGAGCATATACTTTTTTAGCATTCCCATTCCTGTTTAATATGAATAATTTTAATAATCACGATCGCATAGATTATTTTATATTATTACCTGGGTTAAACATAATATTTTTTTTCTCTGTCTATAAGTCTGTATTTTATTACATAGAGTATGTTAGTAGGATAAATAATTTGTATTTTTACTCACTCTCAATCGCATCTCCCTAACTGTCTCTTAGCTGTTTTGTTTTTTCAATAATTCTTTTTAATAAATATTTATTTTATAATTTTTTTTTTCAAAACAATTATAATGTGCATAAATACAGGCAAAACCCGTTATAACGAACGATATAATGTCAGACCCATTCGTTATATCGCGTAGTTTTCTTTTAACTCTTTCCTTTTATATAGATTAATGAGAAATTATGCAGTTAACATAACCTCAAAAATATTAAAAAAAACCAGTAACAGCTTTGCTATATAATATGATATAAAAAAATTCACATGGATAGGTGACGAAACACTAGGAGTCATGAATATCACCTATAAGTTACAAACTTTTGTAGTTTTTACTAATTGTTGCTCAGGAGCTTGACTAGAGGTATTATCACTTATTAATAAGGGCAATTTTTGCTTGCATTTTCTTCAATGAACATGAGATTTGGATATTCCCTATTTCACTGGAATTACATAAAGACTTATACCCTTTTTACAATCATCAAAAACTGTTACTTTTTCTTTATACCAATTTTTTTTTTCTAACTGAACTTTACTCTAATACGTGCACATCTTAAATTGTAAAAAAAAAATTTAAGACAAAACTTGTTTTAAATCAAGTTCTCAAACAAAAAAGTAACGATACTCCAATTTCGTAGTTGCCAATGCCAATGTCTCGCTTAATATAATTTGGTGTATAGGCCTTGCTTTATTTTTACGACATTCGTTGTATAAAGCAACTTATTTCCTTACCATTCGTTATATCGAGTAAACCATTTTTTTAATATTCGCTATATAAGATAACCAATATCAAAAACTATAACGTTCGTTATATCGTATTTTTGTTAAAGCGATTTTAGTTTTACCGAGATTTGCCTGTATGTGTGTAAGTTTCTCATATTTACAGAATACGTGATTTACATTCTAAACTGGATCTTTTTTTCGATTTCTATATGTTGCTGCTGTTTCTAAGTATGTGTCCGGCTGTTGTTGTTGTCGTCTTTTTTTATATTTTTATTGTATTTGTGTATAGTACATATTTGGCCATCATAAGCTGTCATTTCAATATTGACTTGACACATTATTGCCTGTACAAAAATAGCAGCAACAACACTACACCACTAAACACTAAATACTAAAATCTAAAAGCAATAATAACAATGATTGCAAAAACAACAACAACTATTGTTTTCTTATTTTTTTTTCTTTTTAATTTTTACTGCATTGTAAATAAACCAAGTACAAGGTAGATTCGCATATTGTTGCAAGTCTTTATTACAATATTTACGTATTTCGCTTTGTGTCTAGTGCTTCCCCACAATTAACAGTTTTTTCCCCGTTTTATTACCAACAAAATAAATAAACTCAACTTGTTTTCTTTCCTTCACTTCTCCTTTTAACATGACATATTTTTGTGCATATTTACTACTTTACACACTCCCTTTAGTTAGTCTAGCTAGTGGTCATTAAAATGAAGTAAAACAAATTGTTGAATGTAGACGGTAATGATCGAATTGCAAATACCACACGCTATAGGTGTCAACAAAGTTGGAGTTGCGTAAATTTCAAGAATATGACAAATATTTTTTTTAAACAGATACAGGTAGGTACATAGGTATAACAGCCAGCTGTTGTGCATCTCACTTGGGTTCATTATATTGATCCCTTTGTAATATTTACCTGAATAAAATGGAAATAATACTATAGAAAAGAAGAGAAGGAATAGTAGACCAGTCCAGAGTCTCTGGCGGGAATCGAGCCCGCAACCCCCAGACTAGCAGACCAGCTCACTACTGGCTAGTTCACCGGGCACCCTTAAACAGATACATACATACATACATTTAAAAATTTTCTTAAGAATAAGAAATATAATTTTTAAAATAAAAAACAAATTAAAAAAGTTGTTAATAGAATTTAACTAAACTTAAACTTTTCATTATTATACAAGTCTGAAAATTTTTGGTTGAAAAATATTTACGATAGCATCAACTTCTCCATCTCTGATATATTTATACCTTATTTTATAAATTTTGTTAACAAATGTCGAAGGTATTATATCAAAAGTAGGTGGGTTAATAAAGTACTCAGTGCCCAATTATTTTTAAATTTGTGCTCATCTGTCAAACTTATTTTTTTGCTTGTTTTTAATCTACAATAAATAACTTGCACTTTCAGTTGGTTTAAAATCATTTTAAAAAATACAAAACCATGAATAAAAAGTTTTTTTAAATTATTAAAACTTAGAAGGATCAGATCAAATAGTGATAAAAATATTTGGAATTACTTTTTAATGGCAATGTGTAGTTATTTCAGAAATAAAAATATATTGTGCTGGTGGTAGAGCAGCCACTAAAGAGATACAATCATCAAAATAGATGCTCAATAGAGATAGAGTACATGAAGTAATTAATAAGGGATAATTTAAAAACCAGAGATCGCCATGATATAAACTGGGTCGCAAGTTGCATGCAATAAAAAATCCAGGTAATTAGCTAACTTATTAGGATAAAGAGTTTGAACTTTTTTTTAGTTTCTGGCAGCACTGCTTGAAAAAATTGCTTTGCCATCAGTGCGTATCATGAATCTTGAATGCGTATGATTAATATTGACTAACTCTAATAAGTATGTTGCAAAATGTGCAGTGTTTCAAAGATTTGTAAATGAATTGAATTAATTGGAACTTAAAATCGATAAAAATAATTAAAATAAAAATACAAATTTTTAGCATTTATTAAAAATTTGAATTTGTATTATTTTAAGTTACCACGATACAGATATTATTATAAAATTAAAAGTTCTCTAGTAAAAAAAAAAAAACAAAAAGAAATATTATAAAATTGTGCTATTCATATATTAACTTTGTCAAACCACTAGTAGCATTTCAAAATATTTGTTAAAGTGCCGATTAAATATATATTTTTTAAATGCTAATTCTAAGACAATACAGTTATTTCAGTCCAACTCAACAGTCTGTTGAAAATACAATAAAGCTAGAAAAACCTAACACCAAGAAATTAAGCTGAAATATATTTTATACAATAATGGTATTTATTATAAACTAAGTCGGTAGAGTAGAAAAAAGTTTTAAAACAAAATTTTAACAAATTATAAAAAAAAATTTTCCGAAATCTTAAGCAATATTATATATAATTGTGCATTTAGTTCGATCAAATTAGACAAAAATGTAATTTTATTGGTATAGAAGAATTTTTAATTCATTATATTTTGTATGTTTTGTTTATATATGTAAATATGTATGTATTGCAAGTGGTTGATTTTTCACTCAGCCAGTTTTTTCCAATAAAATCGAGAAGTGTATGCACGTCAGATAAAAGAGGAAGCTTCAAGAGGCTATTGTTAGGCAGTGCTAGCCCCTACGTTAGGAAAACACATAAAATTTTTTTTAGATAGTTCTGCTGGAATTACCAAAATTTTATCTAAAAAATTTAATGATATTTTGCGAGATTTAATTTTCTGATATTAGGATGGTACATTAGGGTGGAAAAAAGCGGAGATTTGGTGGGTAAATAATTGAACAAAATATTTGAGGTCAATGACTATTAACGCAAAACATTGGCCTCCTCGAGGCATAAGCAGCAACATTTTAAAATCCAACTGTAAATGTCGAAGATACAACGAAAAATGTATTTTAGTGACCCCTACGTTCGACAAAAAATTTTTTTTTTTTTCGAAACTGCCTTGAAACATTACTTTTTATGTGGCGAAATTATTAATTATGCCTTAACACATCAGATGATATACAAAAATACTGCCTTAATTTTCATTATATTAGAACCAGTGTTTCTGTATTTTTATATCAAGTTGCTATTTGTGGTCTATTTTTATTGTTACAAAAATCTTTAAAGAATATGCAGACTGAAGTTGACATGAAGGGTGCTCCAAATCTGTATTCGATTTTGTGAGATTCTAAAATGCTTTGTTTATTTTTAACATGAACAGATCATAAAATAACTATAACAACAAAAACTAAAAAAAACCAATAGCAATTTAACACATGCTACTATTGCTTGTTGTTGCAGTTTCAGCAGTGGTTAACGTTGTTGTTATTGTAATTGCTGTTGTAAACATGAAACCAATAAATACATACAAACAAAAACTAAATAAATTTACAAGTATGTTTGTATGTATTTAACTAAAGCTGTAAAAATAATTGTTTAACATTTTAATGTTTTTACAAATATTATTTCATACATTGCAATAGTGTTAGTGCGTTTTTGTCTGTTTGTTTAATGTGGTGTTGTTTTAGTAAGTTTGCGGTTGTGTTTGTTTTGGTTTCGTATAAGTTATACCGTACATCACCATAGTTGTGATGTGATACATTAATGTTGTTTATGACAGTTGACTTAAATTCACATTCTAACCTGACTTAGTTGTTATAGGATGGCAATTTTAAGGATAATTTCATGATCGTCTGTTACACTAATTTCTTATGTAATTTCGCTGTGAATGAGAAAAATATATTTTTTATTTGAAAAAAAAAAAAAAAAAATAGAAACATATAATTATTCTTCTTGGCTGACCACCGGGGTCATGTTTCCTTGAGGAAGTGTACATGCCTTGGTATTATTGCTAGTCCAGGGAATAGAGATGTAACAAACACCTCTGGCTGGGGCATATGAGACACCTGGACCTCGTACAAAAAGAGGTGAGTATCTCTACTGATGGGATATAGAAGAATTCTGAACTTAAAAGGGTTATAGGGACTCAGATCACTTTAGACTAGAAATCACAGGTAGGTGCACATTAAGTATAAATACTATGGGGGACCTTAATTTAACGAATATGCTGGCTAATACGATGGACTGTGCGATTCAAATTGTTAGCAATCACTAGTCGGCCATATGAAATAATATTCTTGTCCAGAGAAAACGGCTGTAGTGGCACCACGGAACTTAGTACAGGAAATAATGCCAATTGGTAGTCACGAAATATAAAAAATTATAAAAACGATATTAAATATTTTTGTTTCGAAACTTGGTAATTTTGTTTGTCGATATAATATTTCGATGGTAAAATTAAAACAAAGTATATATGTCTAAAATTCAGTATCTGAAGCAAACAACTACAAACGGAGTAAATTAAATAATCGGCAATACACTGCTCCGTTTGGCGAGCAGTGTTGTTTTGTTCAATTTATTGAATATAGTGAAGAATTTTTAAACATCAATGATTCAAGAAAATCTGCTAATACGTTTGCTCTCATTATTAAATAATAAATAGTAATTCGTAAAAGTTTCGTTCGAAGTAAAATGTGTTTAGTTACAATACAAACATAAACGTGCTTTATTATTTTTTTTGCTTGAACAACGTTGTTTATCGCATACAAAATTTAAAAAATCCTGCAAAATCCCGCATAAACTATTTTTTTTTTAACCAAATACATAAATGAAAATAAAACAAAAAAAAAAGGTTTTCAATCCTAGTTTTCAAAAACTAGGAAGTGAAGTTAAACATTTTTTTGTTCATGATTCTTAGAACTTCAAATGGAATAAGTCCAATTTAGTTTCAGTTTTTTAATTATGAAAGAAATAGCAAAAAAAGTTTTGATTAAAAATATTTTAAAAACTTTGCAATGACCTTTTACTTGACCAAGATAAGTATGTACTATATGGGCCGATAACAAACATATATATATATATATGTCCTTTATTTATCCAAATATAAATAGAATTACATTTCTGAACACCATAAATACTTAAATAAAGTTCAGTGTGAACATAGGGCGTCAACAAATTCTCTCCATCAGATTCTATCTCTGGCAATTGTTTTTGTTTGATTCCAGGATACTCGAGCAAGTAAGCATTCTTGTTTAAGGCAACGAACCCAGGTATATCGGGGCCTAACTTGACGGCGTTGTCCTTGGGGATTCCAGTCGAGGGCTGTTCTTGCAATTTCTGTTTGTGGTCTTCGCAATATGTGGCCTATCCACGTCCACTTCCGTTTACGAATATCAATGTGTACTGGCAAGGAGTTTGCTCTTTGGAGCAGAGCTTCATTTGAAATACGTTCTTGACAGTGGATGTTAAAAATCTGTCTTAGACATTAACAAACATAACAAACATACTTCGGAAGAAATTTTTCACCCAAATTTTTTGTATTTTAAAAGACTCTATTGTTTTAAATCCTGAGATTGCGGTTAGTTTTTTATATAAAAATTATTTTATTACTTATATCCGATACTGGATAGCTTCTACGGGGGAAAAAAAATAAAATTAAAATAATATTGTTACAAAAGTTGGGGAAATTTCTAATTTGTAAATTTTTTTGCATCATTATTTTTAAAAGCTAGAAACAAGGTTTAATATCTTTTAATAAAAATAAAACATAGTTTATGATGTTTGAAAACCGTCAGCAAATTATTTCCATAATTTTAAAACGGTTTGTATTTAAAAAAATTGATGTATGATTTTTCTTTTATGATTTTTTTTTTAAACAAGAAACTCTTTAAACTACATTAGTGATATATAAATATATCTAAACGAAAAAATAAAAAAGCGTTTTAAACAATGTTGTTGACAACACTGCTTGTACACGAAAATGAGGAGATATTCAAATATTATTAGGTTTGTCCGCAACGCAACATCACGTTTACGAAATAGTTCCCATTTACACATAAGTTTCTAAAGGAAAATGAATAAGCTGATTCGGAACGTGTGCTTTTACCTGAAGCTGAAATTCCACACAATACATTCTATAATTTTTCTAGTCGAACGCCTCTCTCAAAACTCAACTCAGTTGAGTCAATGTAGTTGAACGATTCAAGTTACAGAGCACAAAGCGTAGAATGCTCTGACGCATAGAATGCAAAAAGAATGTTTACTTTCTACTTTTTTAAGCATCATGGGCGGCAAGAGAACAACGCAACTGAGTTTGAATGCAAGCAATGACAAATTATATTTTATTTTTAATTTTATCGATAAATATGCTCGTATTGTGTCCTTATTTGCTAATATTTTTATAGAATATAGAAAACATTAAAAGAAAGAAATGGTTTCGTAATATTGTTTAAAATTATTGACAAGAATCAAATTTTATTATAAAAATTTTGGTTATTAAAGTGCAAAAGGCGTATGAGGTATAAAATGCGCTCACGCGAGAACGCGTAATGTGAACTTTCAGCTTAAGAGTAACGAGGCCTTAACTCTAGCAGGACGTCACACTCTTCATAGACAAACAACGCAGTATTGGCGTAATCAAAATTTGATTTCTCTTCTCTTTTTACTCATTAGTCATTTGTTGATTTAAGTGACAGAACAAGGATGTTTAATAGAATTTATTACAAAACCAGCATTTATCATTATTGAACGTTAAAACAGATTTAAGGCATTTATGGCTTATATCGGAACAGCTTTTTCTTTACATTGCAATGATATCATGTTTCGTTATTGAATCTTGACGAATAATAAAGAAGTCGATTAAGCGTTGTCCGTATGTCCGTACCAACTTTTAAAAGATCCCACATACTACACACACATGCATAATATTAATCCTTTGGAATTATCCAGAAATAAATTGCGAAATTAATCAAGCACAAATACTCGATAATTTTTTAAGATACGAACAAACAAACATGACTGCATCTGTTTTTTCCACAAAAGTTAAAATTTTTCAGTCTTCGTATATTTTTTAGAAACTTTTGTTACTATTTTGAAATATGATATGACTCTAGGGCATATGCTTTAGATAAATCGGTTTCTAATCGGCAAAGTTATGGGCAAAAATTATTTGAAGAATTATATAAATTATTTAAAAAAAATTAATTTTCTCAAGCTCCTTAATAATTCTTGTACATGTCAGTGACACCATACATATGCCAAGTAGGTTTGAAAATCACTTCTAGGGAAAACTAACAAATTAATTTTAAGCCAACGGACATACATGTCCCAAAATACAACTTTTTCGGTTTTTTAGTGAAATTTACAAACAATATTTTTTTTTTGCTTCTGTACAACCTGGAGGCTCAGTAGAGGTATCAGATGCACAATTTAAAATCTATGATGGGCGCCACTACAAAAACAACGCACAATTATTTTAATTTATTTTTTTGGGTCAAATGTAGTATTTAGAAATGTCCCCCCTCTCAACTTCCTTTATATTATTACCTAATGGAAGGATTTGGCCAGTAAAATAGGATAAACTAGTAAAAGGTTGAAATCTAAGAACGAATATATTGTTCATATATAGTTATTGCAGCTTTGTCCCTTTCAACACCCCCCAAACTATTAGTATCAAATTAAAGGATTTGACTAATCTATAATAATAATCTATAAAAATGTGAGATCCAAAATGGCATCCGATACAAAATGGCGAATAGGTTTTTTCTCAATCCAATCAATATTAATATCCACTAAAAGGGCTTGATTAGTAGAATATAGCCAACTTTGTAAAAAATCAAAGATGGCGTCTGAAATAATGAAACAAAATGGCGTATAACATTTTTAGTCGTTTTACGACCAACGTACATAATAGTGAAGGGTATTATCAGATTCTGTCTGGCCGAATACAGCACTTTTACTTGTTTTTTGTAAAATATTTTTATTAAATTGTGTATCGCATTTGCAAAATTTATGTTTGTCATAAATTAGAAGGGAGCACCTAGAAGTTTTAATTTTTATGACAAAATGCGTGCGTAGGTTGTTCTAGAAGTGAGTAAGTTTTGCTAACATTAAATCAGTTGAAGGTAAAATTTGTGTGTTTATGTGTGAGTTGGTTTTTTTTTGCTTCTCTTTTTTGACTCATTAGTCATTTGTTGATGTAAGTGACAGAACAAGGATGTTCAATGGAATTTATTACAAAACCAGCATTTATCATTATTGAATGTTAAAACAGATTTATAGCATTTCAAGTTTGATATAAATGCTTACACACACATACTTCAACACACATTAATTGTTCAATTAATTGTGTTAGAAATGACATTTTGAAATATATTATCAATTTCCAGGTTATAAACAATAAAAATAAAATTAGTTTACAGAAGCAAAGAATTGAATTAAAATGCATTGGAAATTTTTAAACTTTAAAATTCATTATGTGAGATGTGCTAAAATAAAAAAAGGGGACTAAGGGACTAAAGAAATGTTATTTTGTATGTTTTGATCTTAAGACGTGTGTATACTACAAAGCTTTTTTTGCGAAAGTTGTTTTTAGAAGTTTTTGTCGTGTAAACACGTATTAGAAGTCGAATTCCGCAAGTCCTGGTTTTTAGGAGTTACTTGCAGTAATTACATGGGGAAACATGTGTTTATTGTTTGCCGGAAGTAACTTGAACGACTTGCTGTGAACTGCAAGTGTTTTGAAGACTTGTAGAAGAAATCGGGTAAGCAGTTTTTGGTATGTCTCTATGTTTTTAGTTTTGTTTTGAGTTTTTTTTCTTCAAACTTATAAATATCAACTAAAATCAATTCGGTCCGCATTTCTTTAACTAATGGTTTTTGGAACATTAAATTTATGCGCCGCACCATCCAATTTCTCACCTAAACCCTTATTTTCGTTTATTTTGCTCTTTAATTTATTATTTCTTTTTTATGAAATATAATGCGAAAGCAGCTGCCAATCATTCATAAGTTGCAAAAAGACATTTTTATACTGTCATTTAAAAAAAAGGAAAACTCTACTGCAAGCAGTTTGGAAAGACATCTGCAACTTCTTGCATCAATTTTGCTGTAATAACTTTTACAAACTACTTCTGGAAGCAGGCTTTAAAAATTTTCTGCTTGAGTGAAAACACTCCAGCAAATAGTTGCAGAAGTTCTTCCTCAAGTGACTTGCTAGTGGACACATGACTTTAAATTGTGCCGAAACGATATTGCTTTTAAATTAACACATAATGCAGCACAAAGATTTAATATGTTAAAAATCTAATCAAAAATTATATAAAACTATAGCTTTTCCAAGATATAATTTAAGAAACTAGAAAAAGCAGAACGTTCAATATTACTGCAATACAGGAAAGTTATCCTGATGCAGACATCTTCCACAAGAAATTTTTAATTATAAAAACAATACACACTTCAATTGCATCCAAGGAAATGTCATATATGTATGTCTTATCTGCTTATCATTTTAGACACATTTTTTTCACTAGACATTTTTTTATATTTTTTCTTGCTTCTACCTTTTTTTTTAGCAGTAGTTACGTAAAGGGAAGCCGTGATTTAGACGCTGCTGTTAGGAATGAAATTAGGGATTACTGATTGAAACAAGTAACTTACAAAGCAGGACATTGCATTTAAAACTTATGCCTTCTTGAAGCGCTCTTGGAAGCACCTATAGTGTCAAGGGTATATATGGCTTTGTCATTCCGTTGAAAATGTTTACAATATTCATATCGGACCCCATTAAGTATACTTATATATTTTCTAAACGCTTGTCAATGGTGGAGTCTATTAAGCAATGTCCAGCTGTCCAGGTGTTCGTTGAAAACAACTTTTAGATGCCCCCACATGTAGCACGGATCTGTATTTGGTTTAAATCTTATGAAAATGTACGGTTCATAAAAATAATTGAAAAAGTCGAAGCAAAAAATAATTTTAAAAATATACATTTTCTTACATATATCAAATTCTAATAAATTGCTAAATACTTTAAAGACATCAAATTACAATCGGTGTTCTCGAAAAGAACCCAATTTTCGCCCTTAAGCGACTGAACGTTTTCTGTAACTCGAAAATATAATTGGATTATTTATTAATATTAAAGTATATACTTGAGTCCTTATTTGTGAGTTACATTAGAAAGTACTTTTTTAAGTTCCTGTTTGTAAGCGAAGGTTGTAAGTAGTTGCCTCCAATGATATGGGCGTGTTATAATAATGGGTTTAGTACAGTCATTTCAATTTAGCTATTTTTCCGTCAGATCTAGCGATTTCAAATCCAGTTAAGCCGGCAAAAATACGTTCTAGCTATTAGCGGGAAATAGTACGAACAGCTCCTACATGTCCCAGGCAGAAGACATAAATAGTCAAACTAATTGGAATGCAATAAAGAGGTCCAGATTGAAAGTTTATATTATTGATGGTTCAATAAAAAAGAGTTTATCTCGATTTAAAAAAAGCGCTTTTTTATGATTTTATGGTTGTCTAAAACAATAACATAACCCCTCAAACGTTTAGTGGTTGAAAATAACAGATTTATTACAAAAGAAAGCAAGCCATAACTCATAAAAAAAAAAAAAAAAAAAATGGTTGCGGGTATATTCATTTTGTCATTCATGTCATTCATGTAACACATCGAAATATCCATTTTAGACCCCATAAAGTATATATTTTCTGAGTCCTGGCTTAATTTTAGGTCAATCTAGCTATGTCTGTCTGTCTGTCTTGTTTGGTATTGAAAATGTGCTAAGTCGGTATATAAGGAAGAGAGTTTTTAACACTGATTTTATTAAGGTGACACGCTCACTTTAACGACCATTTCTCATATACCGCTTTATCTCAAATTCATATAATTTCTGTATGAAAAAGATTTTGGAAGAATAAAGTAGTCAATATTAAAATATCTAAATTGAATTTATCCGCAGAAACTACTTTAACACGCATATTTTAACACCCACTTCTTACATTTAAAAACTTTTAAAACCGACAGAATTAAACACACACAAAATTAAGGTGGCACCCACCTCCCATATAACTTTTCTTCTATTTCATATTATTTTATTTCCATATGGAGAAATTAGGTTAGGTTTAGGTTAGGTTGAAAAGGAGGGGTATAAAAGCCCAAACCCATGACAGGTATACACCTATGCCCAGTTGGCATGTTGTGCGCTCCATGTGGAAAACGGAATTCCCAAACAAAAAACCATATATGGAGAAATTAAAAAAAAAAAAAAAAAAAAAAAAAAAAAAAAAAAAAATCTGTATTAGATTATCTTGAATTCAAACATAATTTATATATAATTTTAAAAGTAGAAGCTTATAATAATATATTAAAATTTGTGCTGTAAAAGAACACAAATTCGGTGGTGGGTATCAAAAATTCGGCACAGCCGAATATAGTGCTCTCATTTACTTAATATTTTATTTTTTCAAAGTAAAATTTTTAAATTTAAAATAGAAAAAATTAATTGAACATTTTTCCATTTTACCAAGTAAAAAAATAATAAACTCAGTGTCTACTACACTATTGTTATTTTTTTACAAGCAAAATAAACGATCACTTTTTTGTCCAATTAAAAAAAAATAGCAAATTTAGTGTGAACTGACATATTAAACATTTTCTTTTTATAAAAACCAAATCAAAACAAAACAACTTTTTGCCACTAAATTTTAATAAAATTCAATGGGCTTACTTTTTCCTATTACTGTACTTCAAAATTCTCCCACCAATACGACTGCAAAACATTTTTGGGCATCTATGATTTAAATTAATATTTGCTGCCTACATTAAAAATACCAACACAAATGCACAAATACTTATTATATTTAATTTTACAATAGATTGTGATGAAGTGGTTTAAATAAAACGTCCGAAAATTTCTTTGTAAATAAAACAAACTGTTAATTTAAAATTTTATTGTAATAGTGTTTTTTATTCGATTTTTATTTTTATTTATTTGATTTTTATTATATACTTTTATATATATTTTTTTAATTTAAAGAATGTTTTTTTAGGAGTATGAATAGACGAGTTTTGATTTCCATAGTTTAAATAATTTAAAAAAATACTAAAAAAATTTGTTTTTAGTTAAATATCAAAGCTATAAATTTTTTATTAAAAATAAAAAAAGTAAAAACATAACACAAATAAATATATTTTATTTTAATTAATTTTATATAAATATTTTAAGTAAAATAGTTTTTTTATTTTATTATAATTATTATGTGTATGTATACCTAAATTGTTTTGAATATTTTGAACTTTACAAGTTGCAGTTTATTTTAAGTTTAAATGGAATTGTGCAATTGTTGTTAGTTTTATCTAATTTGTTTAAGTAATATGGCTGATATTTATAATTCAATTATATGTGTGTTTTTAATATTATTTATTTTAATTTTTTTTTAATAGTAAAAATTTTCAATAAAGTAATGTATTGATTAAAAAAAAAATAAAGGCTAAACCTAAGAAACTAAAAATAAAAACTATATAAGTAATAAATTATAAAATACATGTCTTTAAATTATAACTAAACCAAAAATACTGTTTGTGCAAATATATTTTATTTTATTATTAATAAATAGCATACAAAATTTGTTTCTTCTTATAAAACGGTATAATGATTATTATATTATTTGCAATGTGCTTAATACTTATTTAATAAAATTATTTATATAAATATTTTATACCACAAAAAGAATGTATACATTTATAGAGATTTTAATTATTTTATTTATTTGTTGTTAAACTTATTTTTTATTATTAATATTTTTATTTAGGTTTAATGATTATTTATATTTTGATTTTTTGTTTAATTGTAGTTTAATTGCTAAATGATAATAAATAAGGCTGAATGAGGTGAATATTGTGTTTTAGTTCTTATAGTAAATGGTTTAATAAATTGAGACCCGGTTTATTCAAAATAATAGTGGTTGCAGAGTTGGTACTAAACTAACGTTAAACTTGGTTAAATGAGTTGTTGTTCCTATCGAATAGGCAGAAAATTATATAAATTTAAAAAACATCTAAGAAATGTAAGGGGTATTCATTACACTACTATTTTTTGCAACCCTTAAAGAGTTTCAATTTAGCAGTTATCAGCCATGTCACAGAATGCAATTCTGATCGAAAAAGTTTTTAAACTCTAAAGTCAGGTTTTTAGAAAACGAAAAATGAAAAAATTCATCGCAATGAAACCACTTTATCCTCCTGTTCTTCTAAAACTTAAAATTATTTTCGCTCGGATTTTCCTAATAAAAACAATAACAAATTTAAAAAAAATTGTTGTTGTTTACGTTGTTTTAATTCACGAACGTAATTCATCATATTTTTTACAAGAACAGGAGATATATTTTCAAAGTAGACTTTACATTTTTAATGATTTATTAAAAAAAAAAAATAATAAAAATGTAAAAATAAAATATAAAGAAATTCGTTTGATTATTACATTGATTTGTTAAGCATTTAGTTAATATTTATACATAAACTTTTAATTTTTAAAACTTGTTGAAAAAAATCAAAACAAACCGATGCATTTTTCAATCAAAGTATTGCCACATTGTTATTTTGTGCAAACCACTTATTATTTTATGGTTAACTTTTCTGTTTTGTTATGTACAGTACTGCCATACTTTGTTTGAAAAGAAGAGATTTTAAACTTTTTGGGAATTAACAAAATTGATCGGAATCTGAGAAACCTTAAACAAAATCTTTCCGAATCGCACAGTTGAATATTTGCTCATGCAGCCCTTTATTAAGTATTTGATATTAAGTAGCTACTACAGTGCCTAAACTTTAAACCAAGCTTAACTTGTTAACATTAACCATTTGGTGTTAAGCTTTTAAAAAAAAGCTTTCATGAAAATAAACTTTTATACAGCTTTGCATGGAAAATATTAATGATTTTTTTTTGTGTGGAAATTTTTGGTGAATTATGTATTTCGTTGCAGGTGTTTTAAAATAATAAACTTATTTAGAAGTTAGCTTATGATAAAAAAAATATATATTTTAAGTATAGTTGAGATCTATTTTAGGTTTGATTTTCTTATTTATTTTATATTATTAAATATATTTAAATATGAGTAAAAAAAAAATTAAAAATTGATGGCTCTCATTATACTTAATGAATGATAAAAAGCTTTACAAAAGCTTTATTATAATGCAAGTTATAAAGATGATATTAAAGCTTTAAGTAAAAGCTTGTTTAAAGGAAAAGTGACATTTTTAAGCGGCATTTTAAAAAAATTTTCAATGACAATTTTCGTTTACAAGCAAAGAAAAAATTATTGAATCATATAGAAACACAAAAAAGAGTTAAAAATTGTTAAAATCTAAAAATTCGAAAATTGAATTTAGCGTTTTAAAATCAGACACATTTTTTAAATAAAATCACTATTACTATTTGTAAGTAGTTTTACAAGAATGTCTTATCTCTAAAATAATGTAAAAAATGTGAGCCATTAACAAATTTACTAGAAATAAAATATTTTTTAAAAAAAAACTTATAAAATACATAATTAAAAACTAAGCAAAAATAAAAAGTTAATAAATAAAAACAATTATACGAGAAAAGCAATATGCTCTTAATAGTCAGCTTAGGGGAAAAATACAAATTTTCTATTTTGCAGGCTTAAATTATGGAAAAGCGAGATAAAAACGTTTGCCTCATCATTGTTGTAACACTTTCTCTCTCTCTCTTTGTAAATTTGCTGGTAATGAAATGTTATCTAAAGCTTTCTTTAATTTAATTAAGAGTTTAGTTATTATAATAGAGTATAGTTAACAAAACCGTAACACTTGTTGCTTCGTACATCGCCGTCATGCCTTTGTGTCCATCAGTGTAGAGGCAGTGGTAGGCGACCCTGGTTCTTCGGTGTTAATAAAACTTTTGGTACATGTTTGTCAATGAAGTTCCTTTGGATTTCATTGTAGTTGTGTTGAGCTTTCTTCTGCTTACGCTGCATCCTTTGTGTGGCCATGGGTTTGCGTAGAAAACTCAAATCACCATAGAAAGGATTGGCGTGCAGTAGATGTAGTGTCATATTAAAATCTCTTTTCCAAACACCATACGGACACATGGTAGACGTACGCCAATCGGGCAAGTGTACGCCCAAACGTTGACATTCGCGGGCATAGGCGGCAAAACTATCGCAATGGCACATACCATCCGGACACTCGCAAACATCCATTTTACACGAATCAATGTAGTTGTTGGGATTTAAACGATCATTACAATTTCCAAATACTTCGGCAATACGTAGAGGTCGACACAGAGCATTGGTTTTACGCTGCTTGCACATCGGCTGTGTGGCGATATTCTCTTTTTTGCGTGAACAGGCTTTGGGACCACCCACCTTCCAGGAATTGGCAAAACGCCACACTTCAGTATGGTTGACACCATCGCGGCTGGTGAGATCATCACGAGCCAAACCGTTGTAGTTTCCACACAAGCCACACAGTCTGCGTTTGTATGAGGAAGGAGCCATGATCTGCAGATAATTATTGCCATCCCATTCTATGCTTAAGCCCAGTTCAGTTTTTAATATAATGCTCTCCCTTAAACGTTCTATACTGGTAATTGCCCCCTGGCTATGGGGTAATACTACACGACTACCATTTACCTTGACTCTCATCTTTTGTCCCAAATTCACTCTTATGCCTCGCATTTTCAATGTAACCGTCTTAGTCCACGACGAAGTATTTGTTCCGCGGCCTTCATTAGTCAAACGTATAGAAAATGTATGATCTCGACAATCAGAGGCTAAAAGATATTTACACGATCCTTGGAAACTAAAAAATTTACCATCGAATGTTTTAAAATGTGGATCTCCAAAAACTGTACATGTTCCTGCAGTCTCTATGCACTTGGGACAACATTCACCGGGCAACACCTTGAGTTCCTCATTGGAACGGCATTTAATGGCCGGACAACGCATTTCCGAACAACGTATATTTCCAGCTGTACAACGACACGAGCGACATGGTCCCAAATTCCAGGTTTCATTATTTTGATAACTGACACCATTTGAAATGCATTCACTGCGCACCTCAGAAATTATACAGCGGGGACAACAACCATCCAATTCTTGATATTCTGGAGAACATTCGAGTATGGGACAGGTTTTACGCTCGCATACACTTGTGCCATTTGCGCAAGTACAATTCGTGCAGCGGTCGGGCATGAATTGTATTTTGTCATTAAAGATTTTATGATTGAAAATACATTTTCCTTGAAAGAGAAACAAATCCAAAGAACAATTTTGAAGAAAATAATCACACAATATTTTTTGTTTTAGAAATATTAGCAAAATGATTAAGTTTTCTTACCTGGCAGCGGCATAAATTCCCTTTGTTCCGTACAACGGGGACAGCATTCGTTGGGATGTAGTTTTTGCTTCGAAATAGGACATTGTAAAACAGGACATGTTTTTTTGGCACATTTTAATTGATTACCCGTACATTGACACACCAAGCAGCGATCATCGATTGAAGCGACAACCTCTTGGCCTTCCAAAACTATTTGTCCATTGATCTTGCAACCTACACAAGCAAAACGTTATAAAAAAAAATTTTTAAATTTTACTTAAAAAATATAGAACTTAGTCGAACTTAAAATACACTTGACTTCTGAATCATAAAAACTTTTATACACTTTGTAAGCAGTGCTGACTTTATGTGCTTACTGTGTAGAATGTATGGAAATTCTAAAATTGTTTTTGAGCTTATTGAAGTACCTACATATTTGCGGCCAGTAGTAAGGTAAAATCTATTTTATTTTCAAAGCGTTTACGCTTATGTTTTTACTAAATAATTTGTAAATAATTCAACATCTTTATACAGTATTTAAAATGAAATTAAGCAAAATAAAAATCTATTCTGTTTTAAATGGTATAATAAACTTAAATTCTTCCAATTCTGCTTTTTGATAAAGGGTGATCATGTAAACAAAATTGTGCAGCCAGGCCAAGGAAACAGTAAATAAGTCAGCAACACTATGTCTGCTGTTGTTGGTAAGTTAATTATGAGTATCTCAAAAAAGGGATAATATGACAGCTACAACAGCAAAACAACAACAACAACAACAATAACGACTACAAAAAAGCAATGTTTTCAATCATGTTGCATTCAATAGTAAAATCACGATTTTATTGTTCTAAAGTTTCTTTTGTTGAGCAACAGGCCGTATTGCTGGTGGGACCACACAAAAAAATTTGTCATTATTATTGTTGTTTTTTATACCCCCTTCACACGAGAGGGTATTATAAGTTTGTCATTAATTTGAGACCCTTTAAAGTATATCTATTCTATATTCTTATAGGTAGAAGAAATGGTTTAGCTAAGTTCGTCTGTGCGGGTGTATGTTGAAATTAATTTTCTGACGTCCCCACTTCTACTTCAAACTCCTATATAGTACGAATAATTAAAAATTAGTTATGTGGGCGCATTACAAGCTTAGACATAAGCGAAGGAACACGATTGCCCAAAAAAAGTTAGTTTTTTCAGCTGCCAAATGACTCTATGACCCGTTTGTTAAATGTTTTTATAAAAATATTAAATAAAAATATTGGTTCAATCGGTCCATTAAAGGCAAAACTCAAATAGAACCTTTAAAACATATTTAAATATTTTGATAGTAGACCTGACCCAAAGAAAAACTTACGTAAACATTTCAACTTTCATTGTTCTGTAATGAGATGAGTTCACATGTACTGAAAAATTAATTATAAGAAATTATTTACTCTGTAAACTGCCCTGCTGCTTAATGTCTTTTACATTTTCTGTACTTGAATTTTTTATTTCATCAACCTGCTTCGTTTTGATATTCTACTTTGTTTAAAAACTCATACATTAACAAAGCTGTAGAGAAAAACTTTTCAAGTGAAGAGTGATTTGTTTCAGTGAGTGTAATATTTTGTTTTAAAATATTGAAATTAAAAGTTGTTTGAAATAGAATGTAAAACATTTAAAACATTTTGTGCAGCACCTTAGTAAATAAGAAAGAGTATATAAGATTTGGCATAGCCGAATATAGCGCTCTTACTTGTTTTCATAAGTATTTTTAAATTGTTGTTGCTGTTTACTTAAAACATGAATGAAAATTAATATGAGACTCAAGACAAGATACAAGACCGTCAGTAGTACTTATGTGTATAGTTACAACTTTAGCTGTTACTGTTTTGGGTTTGTTTGAACAAAGCCACAACAAGTTGCTACATGTTTTAGCATGATTTTAACCAAATTAGACAATAAACAACTGTATCAATATGAGAACGAAAAGGAAAACCATAACAACAAAAGTAGTACTCATTGCTATAATTAATGGTCAAAGACAATAAGATTCTTGGCACAAGGTAAAATACGAACAAAATTTTTAAATAATCAATTGATTTAATATGGTAAACTTTTTGTTAGATCATATAAAACTTAATTAACTTAATCGTTATTGAAATAACTTTTTTTGTTGTTTTAATTTAACTGACCTTGACATGTTGGACAACATTCGCCCGGTTTGGGCTTTGTCAGTTGACTGTCATCACACTGCGTATAGCACTTCATTATTGTTTCCGTAACAACACTGCCAACGCATTTGTATGACTTGCACGGGTCCTCAGGTTCAGTCCATTCCGAGCCACTGGCATAGGGAATGCCGCGATAAATGCAACCTTAAAAAAAGTATTAAAATGAAGGCAATAATTATTATTAATATATAAGAAGGTAGAGCCAAAATCAATTGAAAAAATTAACAGCAAATTTCATTTAAAATTTAGAATACAAATTTATTTATTCATAAATCGTATTGAGTAAAATTCTTTGTATTTACAAATTTATAAAAAACATTTGTTGACAATTTTCAGCACGGTTCTATTTGTTGCAAATTTTAAATAAATTTTTTATTTATTTTTTCTGATAAGACAATTTCTGCACACACTTTTACAGGAAGGTTCTATGAGAAAAAGTATAAGTTTTTGTGTACCCTCCACCTGTGGTGCACAAGGGTATATAAAGCTTTGTCATTTCGTATGTAATTTCTACAATCTTAATTTCCGATCCTATAAAGTATATATTTTCTGAAAGATTTTTTTTTTCTGAGATAGGAGCAAATAAACACTACTGCCTCCATTATTTTACGAAGGAAATTAAGATTTTCCAGCCCTAGGACAATTATTAGAAACATCTGCTTATCATTTGTGGGTATGATATACTTCTGTTGCTACTCGTAAATAATTTTGGAAAAATAAGCTACTAATCGGCAAAGTTATAGCCAAAATATTTTGAAATAAAACTTTATTTTTTAAATATATTAATTACTAAAGCTCATAAATAATTATTAAAAATGCTAAAAACACAAAATTACAAATTGTAGTCTCGAAAACTATTGGTGGGGAAAACTAAAAAATCGCCTTAAAACTAATTGAGATATAAGCACCAAATTTCAGCGTAAAATTTACAAAAGAAAATCAATTTTTTTAGCCCTTAGACAACCGAAAGTGTTGATATGGGTACCAAATAAAAGGACTTGACCTGTATAATACAGTAAATTATAAAATATGAAAATGCAAAATGAAGTCCTTAATAAAATGGCGATTATATTGGGGTTGTCGCCTTATATCCCCACAATATTGGTACCAAATAAAAGAACTTAACCAGTAGAATGAATGTTTCCTATGTAGAAGCTTTGAAAATAGTTTTTTTTTGTACAGAATTGTTTGTGATTTTTTTAATTTTCTTTGATTTGAAAATGAATTAATTAATATTTTAACGACTACATTTACTTATTTCTGGCTTAAGTTTATTTGTAATTCTTTTGTTTGATACAATTTTTTTATTTGTAAAAACCAGCTACGTTTTTATCGTCAGCACTCTTTGAGAGGAATATTTTAGTGTTGGATGTAAATATCATCTGTTAAATTCGCAAGTTTTTTTGAAAGAGAAAACTTAAATCAAGCAACGCGTTTCTATTCATATTTACTGTCATACTCACTTAGAGCATAAAACTTACCACAACATCAGCATTTTTATTTTTTTTATTCTTCACATTATGATTAATACTTTTTATTGTTGTTTTTAACCATCTTTGTTAAAAAATAATTTTCTATAGACTGTTTGCTTATCCACCAAACAAATATTTTGAATTTTGTTGGAAGTGTTCGTTTGTTTCCCTTGTTTTATACGGTGGAATGTTAAAATTATTTTTATACGAGAGAGAAACAAAATATATATTCTGTACTGCCTAATATTTTAACAGAAAAAAAAGAACAACGATTTTTTTTTTTAATTTTATCTCAGAGTGTAAGGAGATGGAATGATTAGGCTGCTCTTTGTAGGCAAGTGCTTATTAACTGGAAAATGAAGACCTTTGAAGTGGAACTAACATTTGCTGATTATACATTTTGCAAGCGATTAAGAAAATAAGCAAACAATAAGTTAGCGATTTTAGAAGCGATTTTTGCTAATGAAGTTGCTGACTGGGTATATAATATTTATGTTCTTTACTTCAAAATATTTTAATTTTCAATAGATAATTTTCATATAAACTCAATTACTTTCTTTAAAAAAATTTTTTATTTAAGCATGCTTACCTTTGCATTTGTTACAGCATGTATCAGAGGTTTTCTTTTCCAACAAATAGCAATCATCAATGGGCGGACAACTTTCCTGATGGCACTTAACGAAACCATTCTGGAAAGAAAAAAATTTAAAAAATTAATTAAAATTAAAAATTAGTAAATAAATTTGTTTTTTGAACTTTTTTCTTTAAATGTTAACAATAATTATTTTGGCTTAAAGTTTTTTTTATAATAAAAATGTTGTTTTTCATTTTATTATTTTTATTAAATTTAAGAATACATTATTTTAACGTATAAATCTTATAAATCTGAGTTTATTTATCAATCTCGGTATATTTTGAAAATGTTTTTTACATATGGAGTTTGAGAAATTTTTGGACTGAAATCATTTTTTTTTATATATGGAGTTTGACGTATGGTAGGACACAAAAAATAGTCAGCTGGGCTACCACTACCTGCATAAGTGTGCTCTGGTTATACACCATTGTATGGGAAAAAATATCTTTTATTTGAAAATGGTTAAAGTAGGCAAGGTATATTCATAGGGTATTGGATCACGGCAACAAACATGCATTTTGTTTCTGTATAAATGTTTGCTTATGTCACATATTTTTTTATTATTTTCTTTAATTTCAATCATTTTTAACAAACAACAATGTAAAAACTTTCTATTCTCGGTTTTTTATTTTTTAAAACGTTTTAAACAAACTGAAACTGAAACTGTAAATTATTAATTGTTGAAGAAAAGATTTAAAAAATTAATTTCGACAACTGCAGACATTTTTTTAAAAAAGTCTGTAAGTCCGATATGTAAATTGTATATTTAGAAACAAAAATCAGCTGATTGGACACAAGTAGCTGATTAATATGCCTTAAAATTAGGTAAATATTTTTGAGACAAAAGGAAAAAGATATTAAAATAATTACAAATACTTTTTGTGGTTTTAATCTTAAATATTTTGGGACTTAAAGGCAATATTTAAACAATTTTGCAGATTTTTAAAGACCAAGAAGCTTATAGGAAAATACAATTAAAAACTTTAAAAGTTCAGATATTATTATATTGCTTTTTTTTTTGTAAGAAAAACTAATCCTGTTGCATTTTTTTTTAAATTGTCTCTTCTAGACACACTTATATGTAGGATGTCTGATGAACTTATTGAATATTAAAAACAAAACATGAAAAAAAAAAAAACAAAATGGCGGAGCAAATTACAATATGGGTATTAAATGAAAGAACTTGACTAAAATGCTTACCTTTGCATGAAATATAAAATCTAGGCTTAACTACGATGTGGAAGCATTTTTACTTGTTTATTATTATTGTTTTGTTATTACATAAAAACTCAATAATACACAAGATGTTAATGGCAATACTGATTCGGCTCAAAGACCTCCCCAGAAGTGTTTTTAAAATAATTTGAAGAAACAGTCCCCGCCTAAAAAAAATGTTTAAGTTTTTCAACCCCCAGAAACAAATGTGTAGTTACGCCAATGACTCTTAAGCTATTACGATCCTTAATCTTGCTGCATGTCCATTAAGTCTAATGCGGTTGGTTCAGATGATATTCATCCAAGATTTTTTAAAATACTCTTGCCAAAGTTACTGCCATTCATAACTCACATTATTAACACAATTCTTGCCACTAGTTGCTATCCTTCAAATTGGAAAAAGGCTAAGGTCATACCTATTCCAAAAAATAAATCGGATTACAGCCCTATTGCCATATTACCTTTTATGTCTAAAATATTTGAGAAAATCATCCAGAAGCAGATAGGAATTTTTGTAAGTGATCAAAAATTGTTAAGTGACAACCAATCTGGTTTCCGTAGTAATCAAAGTTGCATAACTGCACTTGTAGATGTTGCAAAAGATATAAGAAAAGAAATAGATTCACGAAAAACTATTTTTTTAGTACTTTTAGATCATTCTAAAGCCTTCGATTCAGTTGATCATAACCTTTTGTGTTACAAGCTAAAAAATATGTTTATGTTCTCTTCTACCGCTACGCAGTTGATATCAGCATACCTCTCAAAAAGGTGTCAGTATGTGCAAAATTCAAATGAAAAGTCTAACTTACTACCAGTTGTAAGAGGTGTGCCACAAGGGTCTATTGTTGGGCCACTACTATTCTCGTTATATGCTAATGATCTTCCCAACCAACTTAATTTCTGTAAAATAAGAATGTATGCTGATGACGTTCAAATTTACATCAGCTGTGACTCATCCGAAATTGAACAATGTATTGAAACACTAAATGCTGAGCTAGAATGCATATCGCGATGGGCTACCGCTAATGGATTAAGTATCAATCCTCAAAAATCCAAATGCCTAGTCATTCAAAAGCGTCCTACAATTAACATCATACCTTATATTCACCTCAATAATAAACGAAGAGAGATAGTATCTTCAGCCAAAAATCTTGGAGTTTTTTTTAACAAAAATCTTTCGTGGTCCAACCATATAAATTACGCATGTGGACGAACATATTCAATGCTTACAACATTATGGCCAACGCAATATTGTACTCCTATCAGGATAAGATCACTTCTCGCTAAAACCTATTTAATTCCTATTCTCTTATATGGATGTGAGTTATTTGCTAGTTGTGACGCCGCAAGTAATCGGAAACTAGACACAATATTTAGAAGTATCATTCGGTATGTATATGGCCTAAAAAGATTTGCATCTGTATCACCATTTACAGGTAAATTATATGGTATCCAGTTTAATGATTTGTTGAAAACAAGGGTGCTTATATTTTTGCACAAAATAGTGTACAACCGTCAGCCATCTTATCTTTATAACCGTTTAAGCTTTTCGAGATCTGATCGAGGTAATAGGCTTATATCTTTTGGACATCAAAGTTTAATTTCTGATTGGCAATTTTTTATTAATGCAATTCGTCTTTGGAATTTCCTCCCGTATAATATACAAATTATTAGTAACGCACTGAGCTTTAAAAAAGCATTATACAATTTGTTTTCAAACTAAAATTTTTTTTTTAAACATAAAACTGTATTTTTGTTTTAGTTACAAATGTATATTTTTTTTTATTATGTTACCATAAAACTTTGTTTATCTTATATATATTTCTTGTATTTTATTCATTCATTTATAATTCGTTTATATATTAAACTTCTTTTTTTTTTTTGATATTAAAGCATTCTATACTGTAATAAGTCTTGTGTATAGAATTGAAAATAAAAATAAATAAATAAATAAATAAGGATCTAAATATATATGAGGGAAGATTTATAGAAATATTAAAATGTTCCACTAAATATATCGGTGCTTAATGTGTTGGTAGTGTTACCGATGTTTCGACTTATGTTGCCTCGTGTGTATCAAGTATTAAAAATGCATGACCATTCAGTGTCTTAATCTGTATTTTTGTGTTTAGTGTATTGCAACCAATTTGATAAAAAGAAGTAGATTTAAAATAAATTATGTCTTTAACAAAAAAAATTTAAAAATTAATACGGATGTTTGCACTTAATTTTTTTATTAAAAAATTTTTGTTGCCAAATACACAAAAAGGTATGTAAACAGTTGAAAATTTGTTTTTTTTTTTGCTTTTAAATTTATTTGAATGTGTGAAATACGTTGCTGTGGCTATTTGTCATTAAGAAAAAAGGCATTTTGACCAACATACAAGTTGGCATATTTTGAATACAGGCTGAGCTCAGTTTAATCTTTTGCAATCGTCAAAATTAATATCTAACACCCAGAGGCTTTAAATTCGTTAATAATTTAATAAATTAAAGCATCTACGTGCTAATCGGCTTTAGCTCATGATTGCAACTCATAGTCAGCTTTATGACTAACTTCAATAATTTACAATTTACATAAAACATACTTATATTTCTACAGTTTGCTTGATTCGCTGTGTCTGTTTGATTGGGTACGTTTGGCACATAACGAAGTCATAACTCCTAAAATTTTAAAATTTTATTCAGAAACAATTTGCATTTAGTTTATATTTTTATCGCCTTAAAACGGCAAACATCTTAAGGCGAAAATAAATTAAACAGCCATAAAACAATGCGAAGCAAATGTTGTAGAAAGAAATACTTTGCAATAATATTTTGGCTATTTTTAAAATACATTATTCTTTGGAATAACTTTGTAACGTAATACAGTGTAATAAGGAAGTGTAAGACTTCGACTTGATTAAAAGCATGCCGCACAACTTTGAATCTATAATATTTTTATGCTAGTGAATTTGGGTTTTTTCTGTTGACTTCTTTTTAAAATTTTCATTGTATGTTTGGTATATTATACCTCTTTTTATCTATTGCGACCGAGAGTTGGTTTTATGTTTTTTTTCCTCCGATTATCATATATAGAAAAGTGAAATTATTCTCCCTCCGTTTTTAGCTTCGCGATCATTGGCCATTGGTTTTTAGCCATTTTTCATAATTTATTTCAAAATGTTGTCGTTGGGTTCAAGGATTGTTTCGCGCTTGTTCACATATACTCCCTTCTTCAAATAACCCTAAATAAACTAATCGGATGCTGACAAGTCTGGCAAATGCGCTGACCAATTAATTACCGAATTTCTGGAAATTACTCACTCTCCAAAAATTCGACAAAAAAGTGACATTGTAAACCGAACAGTGGAAGCATCCTGCTGAAGTACTAGCTCAGGTCTGTGTTCCAGAGCAGCACGTTAAAATAATCTGTAATAAATCGATACCACTCTCTATACGTTACGACATGATCACGACGGTCATATTATAGTTTCTATAACAATATTTGGTTGTCGAAAACAAGAAATAGTTCTTTTTGTTTCATTTCATTATATATTTTGCCACGATAATCAAGCATTTTTTTGAATTGTATCATTTAATGTTTACTTTTCATAAAAATTTCAAAATGGTTATCATTTAAAAATAGTATGATTTAAAAAAATTAATGCGACAAAAATAACATTATATTCAAAAGCATTAAAAATTACAAATAATCATTAAATAAAAGGTGAGACAACAGTATGATTACAAATTAATCGAGCTATGATTTTTTTTAATAAAAATTTGATTTCAACTGCTCTTCTTCTTGCTGAATAAGTTTTTATTATTTTAAAAGTTTGAGCTGTCAAAAAAATTAACAAAAATTTTAAAAAATTAAAGAAAATTTAGAAATAAACGAGAAAATGAAAAATATATTGGTATAAAAATTGCAATTAAATTGGTAAGTACAATCAATATGTGTATGTTACAGCAAAAGACAGCAATTTGCCGTAAAAAAGCAAAGATTGTCGATTTCAATTGCAGTCATATATATGATTATTGATTGATGCTTAAATTAAACATAATAATGATAACTGGTAACCATTATATGTTTTAACTATAATCATACAATTCAATCATAGTATGTTTTTTCTTTGCGTGTATTTACGGTTACAGTACTTCCATCTTCATTTGCAAAGAAGTTATATTTTCAGATACAATGTCATACCATGCCGTACACCAAATGAATGTAATGGCTCTTGGATTTTAAAAAAAAAAAGAAAATATATTTTTTTTAAATGCTCCGTAGTAAATAGCGAGCTATTTCTTAATTTCAAACTATAGTGTGTTGGTGCAGTGTTTAGAGCGTGAAACTTTAAAATCAAAATACCCTGGTTCAAGCTCCAATTGAGACAAAAAAAAAAAAAATTCATAGCGCTTGATGCTTAAGTCGGTATGTAAAATGTATATAAATTTTAATATTTTGTGAGAAGGAGAGCTATGTGGGTGCAATCACTCATCACTCTCCAACAAAAACTAAAATTTAAACGAGTGAAAAACTATATAATAAAAATGAACTAGTTGGCTGCTATGACAACCTAATGTTAAAATCAATAGTTCAATATATGTATATGAAAAAGGACAGATATGTAACTAGTCTGAAATTAGAAGCATTCAGTATATTTCTAACTCCTAACCAGTTTTTTTATCTGCAGGGTTATTTTAACTTAAAATTGGTTCATATATGAAATACCCTGTTAATCAGTTTAGTGGTTCAGATTTGACATTTAAATGATAAAATTGCTTAATTTTCTATTCACAGAGAATATATATATCAGTGTCTTTTAAACAGAGAATCATTTAAACAGTTTTGATAAATAATTTTTCAAATCGATTTGATCTGCTCAAAAATTCACAATAATAATTTGAGTTTTTTAAAATCTCTATTTTAACTGAAAAATTGTGTTAAAATCTTGCGTTATCTTTCGACCTTTGCGTTGCTAAAAATTGACACATTTAACTAACATTTTTTTTTATTGTAATTCAAGATCATATGAGAATAAATTTTTATTACACCAAAAATACTTGTAATTTATTACTGCTTGTTTATTAAAATTATAACAATTAACAATTTCTGTTTTATGATTATTCAAAGATTTTTTAGGTGATCACATGTTGAGTCTTTTTACCATATTTCAATACTATATCATACAAGGTGATCTACATTACAACGACAATTTAAACAAAAATAACAAAACTGTAACAAATAAAAAAAATTCACTTTAAATTGAGAACAAAAAAAAAACTTCAATCAACGACAGCAAAATATTTGAACAATTTGTTTTTTTTTCTCATATTTTATCATGGTTCTTTTAAGCTATTTTCAATCATAATAATAATAATAATAATTGTATGTTAAATTATGCATATTTATGCTTTTAAAAGTAATAATGTTAAATATATTCATACAATTTTTTTTTGTTTTTATTCTTTTTTGGCATTTTAACTGCTAAACTCATAATTATTAAATTGTAAACGAAGCAAGGATGGGAAAAGCTGATTTGGTCAATAAAGTAACTTAAACTTTATTAATCTTAATTTAATAAGAATAGTTGTCGATGTTGTGAGTTTAAATCTTTAAACAAATTTAATTGGCTTTACTATTTCAGCGATATTTAAAACAATTTTCATTTTAATATTATTACATTTTGTTTTCAAAATAACAATAAATTTTAAAAGACACTTTAGTTTTTAAAAATTACTTTTAAATATTTTTTTTGTTTATATACCGAACATAATTTTTGTTTTCCATCCCTGATTTGAACATGTCAAAAATAAAATATGAGATTAAGAAAAAAATATAAACATACAAACAATTAGGTTAAGGACGGCTTAATGAATACACTACTGTTATAAACTATTTAGAAACCTGTAGTAAATTCTCTATCAGCAGAAAGTTTTTGATAAATTCCATTTTAACAGACTATTTTAGAAAAACATTTTATTAAATTTTATTTCATAGAAATATGTTTTATTTGAATTTTTTAATCAGGCTTGAGTTCATATTAACATTCTTTATTTTTGCAAAGAATTTTTAATTGTGATAAATGAAAGAATAAATCTGAAAAATTATATTTTTACCGACACTAGCCGAGTGGAATGCATTTTGTTTTTAAACAAAATTTTCTAAAAATTCTAAAAAAAATTCAAGATTAAATTTCATTTGTTAGACAGTTTTATTTTTTTAATTTATTTTATTTTTATAGAAAATAAAGGGTGTTTTTTTAAGCCCGATAGAACTTGAAATTGTAAAAAATAATACAAAAAATTAAATTGTAATCAAAATTTTTTTTTTTATTCGAAAGATCAATACGTGACATTAACATTTGAAAATGATTTTGGGCATATGGGCACCGCGGCTGTTCTTGACGAAGCGCATTCTGGACGTCCAATTTTGGGCCACTTTTTCGAGCACTGCTGGCCGTATGTCACGAATAACACGAACAATGCTGGCCTCCAAGGCGTCAATTGTTGCTGGTTTATCAGCATAAACCAGTGACTTCACGTAGCCCCACAGGAAATAATCGAGAGGTGTCAAATCGCACGACCTTGGAGGCCAATTGACAGGTCCATTTCTCGAAATCAACTTATCGCCAAATTTTGATTTCAAAAAGTCGATGGTTGCGTTCGCCGTATGGCACGTAGCGCCATCCTGTTGAAACCACATCTCCTCCGGATCAATGTCATCCATATTTTCAAACAAAAAATCATTGATCATGGTGCGGTAACGATCTCCATTGACCGTAACGCGAGCTCCGGCTTCATTTTTGAAGAAATAAGGTCCGATGATGCCACCAGCGTGAAAACCGCACCAAACGGTGCATTTTTCTGGATGTAATGGAGTCTGTAGGGTCTCTTGTGGATTGGTCTCGCTCCATATGCGGCAATTTTGCTTATTAACAAACCTGTTAAGCCAAAAATGCGCCTCATCGCTGAACACAATTTTGCGATAAAACAACGGACGTCCAGAATGCGCTTCGTCAAGAACAGCCGCGGTGCCCATATGCCCGAAATCATTTTCAAATGTTAATGTCACGTATTGATCTTTCGAATAAAAAAAAAATTTTGATTACAATTTGATTTTTTGTGTTATTTTTTACAATTTCAAGTTCTATCGGGCTTAAAAAAACACCCTTTATAATGCAAATGTGTTTGATCTTTTTTGATCAATATTTTGTCTTATTTTTTAAGCTTTTAAGCTTAGAGATCTATTGGCTTTTTATAGAAAAATTACATGTAATTCCCTTTTTTAAGAAAAACTTTTGATAAATTTTGTTTTTTTTATACATATTAACCCATAAATTTGGAATTTATAAAAAATTTTCGATTACTATTTTTTGGAGAAAATTTTCGAAATTTTTTTTCATAGAAAATATTTTGTTAATTTTTGATAAATTTTATTTAATTACTTATTCAAAGATAAGATATACATAAATGTATGAAAATAAATTTTGGTATATAAAGCTATAGCAACGGGGCCTTAAGATTAGTAATATTAGATTATTATACTACATATTAAAATGATAAATTTTATTTTTAAAAAATTTTTAATAAATTTTATTTTTATAAAATTTTTCATACATTTTTTTTATAAAGAAAATTTACGTTTATATGCTTTTTGTAATGGATTTTTAATACTATTGCATTTGGCAGAAAATTTTCAATAATTATTGTTTTAAAAAAAATTTCAATTAATTTGATTTAATAGAAAAACTCTATGAACAGACGTACATATGTAGTTAAAATTAAGAACATTATATAACAAACTAGTGTACCCGGCCAACTTCGCCTCGCCCCAATTCTATTTTTTCATTCGAAAAGCCATTAAGGAATAATTTCACACAAAATTTCATACAAAAACTCGATTTTCGATTTTTCCAATTTTCCGACTTTTCCGGAGGGATTTTCCATAATTTTCTTCCGTTTTCATTTTATGAATTACTATATATTTTTTACACCATTTTTATATATATACAAGATAATAATTTGTATACATATTTACCCTGAGGAAGCTACCCATTGTTTGGTAGCGAAATATTGGTTAAATAATAAATAATTTTTTATAAAAAAACAAAAAAGTGATCTCAAGTTTGGTTAAAAATTATATATTATCAATAGAAAAATCAAGAAATTTAGACGATATGAACATAATCAAATTCAATAAATCTCTTTTTTTAGAATATATTTAATAAAATTGTCAATTATGGAAAATTTACGATATAAAATTTACCTTTTAAAGAAAATTCTCAAAAAATTAGATTTTATAAAATTTCGCTTAATTTACTCTTTAAAGCAAATGTTTGTTGAATTTTTTATTTGTAAAAAAATATCAGTAAGCTTGCATTTTATTGAAGACTTTTAATAATTTTTATTTTTATAAAAAACTTATATATAGAAAACTTCCACATAGATATTTGCCTTACGTAAAAAAAATTCAATAAATGTTCTTATAAGAAAAAAATATTCCTTAAATTTTTTTAATTAATTGATTTTTTGGCATGTTTTTAGATTCTAATTAAAATTTTATTTAATTTAATTAATTTTTTTAATTGAGATAAAATATTTTCAAAAAACATTGAGATATCTGTCAGTTGAAAAAGAAAAAAATTTTATTTTAAATGAGATTTTTTGAAAATTTTCTTTCGAAGGATGAATTTAATATTTGTTATCCAAGAAGCAGAATAATAAAAAATAGTGGACAATCTACAAGAGATACTTCTGGTAGGTGCACACACATAATAAATATATCTTGTTTTAAATATAATAAATTGTTTCAGTTTAATTCTAGATGTGTCCAAAGCCAATATATCTTGTATTCTGGTATATTGCTCAAGATTCCCATTTTATTAGGTAAGTCAGTAGTAGTCTACACTCTGAACAAGCTTTTTTACCGATAAATATTTCATTTTGTCTAGGTTATTGATGCTACCAATTATCTTCAGAAATCCGGCGTTTGACTAGGCATAGCATGTGTACTTGTGGAACCCTTAATATTTTATTAAATTATTATTATATAAGTAATGAAATGTAATTAAAATATATGTTATGCCAAAATATGAAAAAAAAAAAAAAATTTTTTTTTTTTTTTGGGTAATTGTATTTAAAACAGTTTTAATAATATAAATTATTGATACAATAAATTCTTTATTTATATAAATCACAAATTTCAATTATAGGCATGATTCAGTTAATAAAAATCAGTTTTAAAAATTAGGAAAATTTTAATTAATTTTTTAATACAGTTTTAATTGATATTTTTTGCAGTATTTTTTCAATTACAACTATAATTTTTATTTAATTGATAGTATCATTTTGATGATTGGAGCAAAATTAAACATTTTTTTAGTTAATAGTATTAATTTCGTAATTAAAATTAATATTTATTTTTTTCTGTGTATGGTAGAACATTTTCGGAAAAATTAAAAAAGCTTCAAAATTTTTTTTTTAGAAAATTTTTTAAAAATTTTTACGAAAATATTCGATGAACTTTTACTAAAAATTTTCTTTAAATTTTCTGTTTTAGGAAATTTTCGATAAATTTTCTTTTATAGACAATTTTTCTCTATGGGATTCTATATAATTATATTATCTTTATTTATATTATATACATACATATATATATATATATATAATTTTAGCTGACCCGATGAACTTCGTACCGCCCTATAATCAACTTCATTCCGCGTTTCACGTTGCTCATCAGTTTGACTTGCAGCATTACGGGTTCTGCGACTTAAGTTTGTACGTCTAATTGCCGGCATTTTTAGAAACAAAAATTCAACTGAAAATAAAAAAAAACTATAGTACCTATTCTTTTGTAAAAGTATCAAAATGGTCTATCAAAAGTTTCCAACACTATATTAATTTGACTAACCTTGTTGAACAAACACTTCAGAAAAAAACACACAGTACAAATTATCCTGTAGAAACCAATGTGAAAAGTACACTAAGAAATGCTAAATGAATTATGTAGGTATTTTGTTATTATAACTCCGGCCACAGACCAACTCCGACCGATATATTTGCAAAGAGCACGTAAACTACGTTTCTTTGTTTTAATGTCAACTACGTGAATATTACTGCCAGTGACACATTATTATTATTTTCTTACATAAGAACCTTCTCCTAATAATAACAAATACAACAAAAAAAGAATTAGTGAAATCGGTCCAGCCATTCACGCGTGATGATGCGTGACTAAGGGAAAAAGGGATTCATTTTTATATATATAGATTATAGATAACTTTTATGCAATAAAAAGTTTTCGAAAAATTTTCCTTTTGAGAAAATTTTTTAATAAATTTTCTTTTTTAAAAATTTTTTGATGAATTTTTTTTTTGTTTTTTTTTTGTTTTTTTTTTTTTAGAAATTTTCGATAAATTTTCGTTATTAGAAAATTTATGAGAAATTTTTTTTTATAGAATTTTCGATAAATTTCTTTTATTTTTTATTGCTTAATTCGTGGATTGTTGTGGAAACGCGAGCTTAAAAAAACCCCTACAGGAATCAGTCTGGTACAGTAAGATTTGGTGTTTTGGATGGCCAGCCCAAGGCTCTAAAACAGAGATCACTCGACCTGGAAATTGGTGTCTCAAACCCTTCTCTTTGCCAATTTACTATTTAAGGAAAATTTTGAATAATTTTCTTTTTTATAGAAGACTTGTTATTAAAAAATATATAAGTTGTTAGTTAATAATAGAGAATTAGTTAGTTAATAATAGAGAATTTCTAAAAAGATAAGTCTTGATGAATTCTTACCACTTCCTAATTTTGTAAATTTTGAATTTTTAAACAAAATTTTCATATAAAATTTGATTTATAAACCTAGATTAATTTAAAAAATTATTATAAATATCAACGTTAATTTTTAAATTTGTTTTCCGTAAATAATTTTTTTTTAAATATAAAATTAATATTTTACTCCTAGAAATGTTTTATATATTTTTGTTATTTTATAAAAAAATGGTTTCTAATAAGTTTTCAATTAACATTGCATTGGTGTTACATTATAGAGTGTTCGACAAATTTCTTAAAAGTCTATTTAATTTTCTTTACCACAAATAATTATGTGTTACTTTAATAATTTGTTTATTACAGAAAAACAACCTCGTGCAAAATATTAATATCATAAATAAGGTACGACACTTAAACATTCATAGTCGAAGTTGATCGATTACTGCAAAAAGTGAAAAATTATAACGAAAAACAATTGCTGAATAAAAAAAAAGAATATAAAAAAAACTTGTTTAAAAATCTATGGTTTATGCCAAAGCACTAAGTTTAATCTAAACTTGAGATACATTTGTAAATAAATATGTACATCTACACTCACGTACAAACGTACATTTATATACAAAAAATGATTTGTTTTGCACCTGACTATTGATCCAAATACACCAAAATATGTAGTATTGTGTTAAAAAAAAAATCGAATGCAATTTGGTTGGCGGCTGTTGTTAAGGTGAATTAATATTTCTATTTTTTTCCTAGCAGCGAAACCATAATTAAGCGTTGAAATTCATAGTAAATTTAAAACAATAAATTAAAAACGACTGTTGTTTAAGATTAATAAAAAAAATATATACTAGACTCCAGCGGTTACAAAAGAACGGGTATTTTTCGATCAACAGGGTTTCCCTAACACCTTTCACATAACTAATTTTGAAAAAGGAATCCGAAATAAATATGAACTACTTGAACCCGGTCAGCATTGCTGGCCCCAACAATATTTTTATATAATATTCAATTGAAGATAAATTCTGATATCGTCAATGTCAATTAATTTATTTTTGTTGTGGGTTAAATTTCCTTTGTATTCATAATTCTGCTGTGTCCGTGTATGAGTTTATTTCTGACCAACCTTTTAGTAAAATTTTTGTGGGATTACATTAACCCAGGTAACAAGTTACTAATCAGGTTTCTTGTAGTAGACTGGCCAGATTTTAGCAGCCCATAATAGATAAGACTGTTTTGGTCCAACCAAATACAAGCATTGCCTTAGAGCTATAGATATTTTTTTGTTGTCAATTTAGCTGGTTGACCCGGCTTCAAATACTCTTTCTTATGACTCGAGTTTTAATAGTGGATTCATTTTTCATGACAAGTAACGATTCGGTGCAAGAAAAAAAAAAAAAAACATTCAAGTAACTTCTCGGATACGCAAAATAGTGTTTTAAGACCTCTCGGTTACAATTTGTATGGTACATAATTTTCTGCTTTAGAATAAATTATGCTGTTCTCAAATGCTTTGTAATTGCTTTTTTAATATCTTCCAATGAATTTGCAAGCTCGTATTGAATTTTAAATCAATTTGAATGGAGTAGTGCCTCTAATTCTGGGTTTTGAAATTTTTTGGCTGCCCTGGCTGATTTTTGTCATTCGTATTAAAATCACCTTTTCCTGAACCATACAAACTATCTCTCAAACGTTGAAATTGATTCACGATAAACTTCAATAAGCAATCAGTATGCCCCTCATATGATGCTAAAATTCTCTAATGTGATGCTTCGAACCAAAACAATATTTCTTGTTTACACTATAGTGTCAATAACTAAGTAAGAATAATTGACAGGTATGTAGAAATGATATAAAAGTTGTTAAAGAAAATAGACACGTTCAAATATACACATCCCAGCATTTGCTCTTGTTCTAAAATTTATTATTTAATCACAGTCAGGTTTTCTCCATTTCCTTCATCTTTAATCTTTATAATCCACAATTTATCCTGATTTCATTTGCTAAAGATCACATACTCTTGTAATAGTAAACATTTAAGAGATTTCATGACAAAATCATATTATTTTTTTTTTAGGAAACTAAAAACTTAATAAATTTTTTAAATACAATTATTTACTAACAATTTTCTCTTCTTAACAAAATTCCCACATATAAGCATGATAGCGTTATAATATGCCATAAAATTTAAATAAAAATTGTCTATAATTGTAGTTCTTTATAATGCAATATCATAAATATTTTTCTAAGTGTATTATTACTGAATTATTACTGCATGTGTGTGTGTATATATAACAAAATGATTTATTTCATTAGTGGTTTATACAGTTACGCATGTTCATTTGATGTCTTGCCTCTCTCTCTCTCTCTCTTTACAATTTTTTATAGAAGCTCTCTCTTTTTTTGAACAACAGTATTACACACACTTAATTACAGTACGAGCATGCTCGACCATTTAATTCCCTATACATACTGTCACTACTTATTAATGAAAATTTTATTGATTGGCAAAATATCATAATAATCATTGATTTGTGCGTACATATAAATGGTGTTTTTTTATAGAGGTATAAAATGTTGAAATTGAATAAAACAAAGATGAATTTTTTTTTTATTTTGACATGAAATTTACTTTACTCGAAAGAAAATCTTTTGGCATTTTAATTTTAATTTAATATGACTTATGGCTAGCTCGGATGTTAACTAGTTTGTTATGCACATGCTCATTTTTTTGTCATTTCTAATAGTGGCAAGAGATTAATTAGAGTTATAAACAAAACTTAAAATCTATGCTGATTTCAGTACAATTATAAATTTGAATCGATTTGTAAAAGATGATCTGAAATAAGGCGCTAGAGTTATATTTTGGAGAGGTCTTATACGAAAGCGATAATTAAATGATCAAACAGAATTCCTACGCAACATAAATTTCAATACAAATAGGCTTCTTAAAGACGTTGCAGAATTCATTCATTCATTCGCGAGATAAAGCCTATTTTATTTTGAGCCCATTTTTTCGAATGCTCTAATTTTAAGACAATCACTCTCTCAACAATGTTAACATAATTCGATTAAAATTGTATATATTTGCAAACGGCATAGGAGAATCACTCATATGGTACTTAAAGTGTTTAGGGATGCTTTATGCTGAAGGAGCGCATCAGTCGAGTTAACAATAGGGACATGAATAGGGACATTAGTGTCTTTACTGACGGGGCATAATCTCGTACTTAAAGAGGTTTACAAGACTCATATCCCGTTTGGCTGGGTCATACTGGAATCCTAGACCTCGTACATAAAGAGGTTAGGGAGTCTCAGATGCTGATGGAGCACATTAGTGGAGTGAGAGTGGTCAGATGACTGTCTCGTACGCTCATAGTGGATGGGTTTATGCACAATGATTGCATGAAAAGTGCCATCAGAATATTTACTTATTGGTCATAGATGCTAGGCCTCGTACTTAAAGCTGTTAGGGATACCCAGATCGGAGTAGACTTAGGATCACAGGTAGGCATGCATTAGGGAAGGCCTAACCAATATGCTGGCGATTACGAAAGTCTGTGCGATAAGGTTTGTCGGCAATCAGCAATCGGCAGTGTGAAACTGTTTTCTAATCTAGAGAAAAATGCTTACAGTGGCGCGGGACTCGGCGAAAGAAGGGATGCCGATTGAGTCGAAAAGGGTCTCGAAATGGTACTAGTCTGCTAAGATAGACAATAAAATAAAAGTTTTTAATGTTACAGACGTCGATTAAAATATCGGCCGTGTTTTTTCGGCTAGTTTTTGCAGGCGCAATTCAGTTTCAAATTGATGATGAAATTAAATGATTTTTAAAAATTTTTATTAGAATTTATTTCTGGCCCAAAATTGTGTTTCAAACTTCACAATGAACGCATAATAACATTTGCGCCTGCGGTAGGCTATAACAACAGTTAGTAAGAGCTGTTATGTGTATGTGTTTCACATTGTTTGTGTCTTCTTTCTAAGCAAACGGCCTTTAACGACCTTGCGTGTAAATGTGTGAGTGCGTTATTAGTCCGTTCGTATCTGTTAAAAACAAAAAAGAAGAATTGCTACCGCATTTTTATTCAATTTTTTTTTGTCTGTTGAGTCGTCTTTAAAAAAAAGCAAAAGAAATATTTAGATTTGTTTTCGTTTGGTACCTACACGCAAGCATACAAACATATGTTTGTATGTACATACATACATATTTATGTATTATGCAAATGTCTTTCTGTTAATAATAATATTTTTTAGTCGATTGTTGGTGTGGTATAGTGGCGCTACCAGCTCCGCCAGCATATATCGTTGTAGAAAAACACAATACGTTAAGTCTTTTATTCTCTACATCATAAGTGACATTGTTTGTCATGCCATTTAAAATTTCTACAAAAAAATGTGTAAAGGGTGGCCCATATGCAGGTTTATATTTTAAAATGTATAAAAAAATAAACTAAAGTTAATTTCCCATCATTTATTGAACACAATTCAATGCCGGTAGCTTATCCGGTTAGTTCAAACTCGTGAATGGATTGGACGCTATTAGCCTTAAGGTTATTGACAGTTTCATGGTCATTTTCATAGGATTGGTCAACGACATTCAAGAAGAAAAAAAACTAAAGGGGCCAAATCGCAGCATTGAAGTGACCAATTGACGTCTGATAACGCAATTGCCGAACTTGGTGCACGAAAGTTCTTTTATATTAAGAGCTACTTGATATGGTGCAACATTCTCTAGAATTCATTTTTTCCATTTCAGCTAAAAAAAGTTTAAAATTGAGGGTTTCTACCGAAAGTCCATGACTGAAATAGCATTTCAAAAATCTACACCACCAATCACTGTTTGTGTATATATTGGCTTCTGAACAATAACGTTCTGTTTTCTCGATCCACAGATGCAGTAATTTTATTTACTACCATAACCAACGAGATGAAAAATATTACTAATCGACCAAATTCGATGTTCGATTGAAGCTTCTGTAAGGCCTAAACGATAAAGTCGTAACAAGTGCATGGATGTTTGTCTTCAAATACGAAGTCAATTGTACCTTTTAATCTAATAATCTAAGATCATCGTGCAAAATTCCCAACATGCTTGAAATGCCAAGTTGAGGAGATAGATGGCGAGTCGATGTTATTGGGTTGAACGTATGTTCGACCATATAAAGAACATTGTTGTTATTACTTTTCGTAAGACGACGGAAATTACAAGTGTTGCCAACTATATAGTCAATTTCAGGTGCAGCTTCAGGTGCTTGAATTTAGCTACATTATGACACTGACTATATTCAATATTTAAGAGACAAAAAATCCACCCGTAACAAAATAATATATAATTTAACGATGCCTAATTTGGTAAATTTTCAATCAGTTATTTGCAATGTGTATTCTTTCAATAAACCGATGAAGAAATAATTGTGTCTGTGCATTCTTTTCGGTGTACCTCTGACTCTTGCTATTTCAGAAATATCATCAAACATTAGGAGAAAAACGTAAACATTTTCGTAAAGAAATTAGAGATTTTATTAGGAATTTACCACAACAACAATAAGCCAAGATACTTCAGGTTTTCGGCTATAAAAAAGAGAGTTTTATAATTTTATCCATCATTAAAGCTATTTGGCATAATAAATGAAGAACCATTAGAAAAATAAGAGAATTTATTTTGGCTATTGAAACGTTGGACACAGGAAAAAAAAACAATATAAAACAAGTTTTTTTTTTCAAACTCATTTTAAATTTATATTCTTGTGTTAAAGTACGTTACGTAAATTTTAAGTAATATTTCAGATAATTTTTAATAGGCTTTTTCTTAAGACTTTATATTTTTAGAAAAATTGTGTGCAAATGTTTTTTTTTTCGTACTTAAGATTACATCGAACTAATTTCAATAACACAAAGAGCAGGGAGGTTTTATTATACCAGCTATAGACAAATATTTAGCTGATAAAATACAAAACTACCATGTATTATTAGTTTCATCAAATTGTCAAATATTTTCCAAACAGCCTCCTTCGATAACTGTCAATCGACCTATACCCTGGTAGAGGATGAGCGAATTCCCGAATTCGATTTCCAAATATACTCATATATTTTTCAACTTAAGTTTTGGATGTGGTTTATGAACTTCGGAAAACTCCAACTCTTTACTGCTAACTTACGATACGCAATTAACCAATGCAAGAGTGGGACGCAAAACTCTCGAACCCAAATGCTCTATACGATAATGGCAATAATGCACAAGCTCTTTACCCAACCCCTGCTAAATAACGGCTGGTGTAAAATATATTTAATCTATACTGATATAACAAAGAGGAAATGTGTGTTATGAGTTTTCTTCGAAACTACTTATTTAATTTCAAACATTTTTCTTACAAATGCTCTAGGACATACTTAGGCTATATTTTTTGTTTTATGTTTTAGTTGGGTGTGGTACCTCCCATACAAGTTGAACACATTTTATAAAATATTTTGAGAACTGTAACAGCTATTCCCTTCAAACTTTGTACGAGTTACTTTGATAACAATTTCCTTATTCGAGAAAAAAGGTAAGGATCGGAGCAGGGGGAAGGGTATCCCCTATACAAAAAAAATACATTTGTTGTCATATATAGGGAAGTATAAACGAAATTATCTGATACTTTGTACGAGCAATTTTTAACAACAATTTCTTATTACAACCAAAAGCGTTTGTCTCGGTTGTCTAGGGCGGAAAAATCTCGATTTTCGTAAGTAAATTTTAGGGAAAATCCGAAAACAAGTACTTTTTGGTGCATTGATCTCAGTAAGTTCAAAACAATTTATTAGTTTTCCCTAACAATATAGTTTAGTGTCTTTAGCCTGACCAAAGGTGACTGATTTGTCCAGTAATTTTTACGACTAACCCTCAAGACATACATATTATATATAAATAGTAACAAATATGTCTATAAATTATAAGTTATGCTAGAGCTAAAATCTTTTAATTATTTATGATGAAAATATGGAAAAAACGGAGGTAGTCGTGTTTATTTGCTCATAACTCAGGAAACTATAGAGCGATTATGCTAGATTTCAATAGCGATTCGTTCGCAAATATTTGTAAATTATTGATACCACATACATATCTGTGCAACATATGGAGGCTACAAAAAGTTAATTTTAACCAACGCATGGACAAACAAACATTAACTAATCCACTCCCATAGTTACAAGCTTCTAGATCTTTACGGGGTCGGATATAAGTAGTTTCAGCACAGATTTTACACACACTATTTTTGGTGATTGTGTGGCAAAATAAAATTTAAATTTTGTTCCCTAAATGGGCCTATATTAACAATTTTGAATAAATTCTTTGATTAAGAAAAGTTCTGACAAGTTTTACCTTAACGTTAAGGCAATTTTTTTGTCGGTTAGAATTCATCCTAAAATTGTATCAAAAATCTTGCAAATAACTCAGTTAATTAACATATTTGTTGTATAAAAACTTTAATTTAACAGAACTTTTTGTCAGTTTCAATTTAAGATAATTTTTTATTTAAATCTTTATGGATAAGTTATTGTTCCCTTTTTGTTTCTCACATAACGACCTGTTAATGCCTTGAAGTCGTAGTCTTTTTTTTAATTTGCAAAACAATAAATCGAATAAAAAAAATTTTGAACCAACAACAGCAACAACCATTTAGCAGCTATAAATACGACAGAAAAAAAAAGAAATCGTCAACAAACAACGAATAACAGCAACAGCAATTCGAAATCGAATATCAAAACTTTTAAAATTGATTTTTACGACTCAAGGTCGTCAAACGAGTTATAAACTATGCTGGGTGCTGACTTTTTCTTTATTTTAATTTTTTTAATTTATTTAGGTTTTATCTCTACTTCTATGTTTTATACTTGCAAACATCATTATATTAGTTTTGACAAACACTGTTAGGAGAAAAAAAAAACTACATTAAGATTTTAAGTTTCTATACACATGTGATAATTGGACAGACAACTGAGACAGTTACGCTAGTAGTTATTGACGGTTCCCTATCTTAAACGGACAGAATTCAACTGCAAAATAACAACCAATAAACGTTTAAATCTTAAGTTTAATGCCAAAGAAAACCACAAAAATCTTACGACAAATCAATTTTTTAAAACATGATCATTTGTCACACGTGGCGCCGTTTTAGAAGCACACATCTAAATATAACGAAACAAATATTAAATATTAATATGTACACGATTTAACGAAATAAGCACAAATCGATCGAGAATTCTGTATTTCTTGAAGTAGCAATGAATAAAAAATACACTAAATTAATAGACATGAAAATTGTTTATTATAAATTTGCTCAAAAATCTTCCACACATTAGGAATTTGTTTTTAAAATTTCTATAATAATTTTTTAAAAATAAACAAGTAAGAAAGTTATATTCGGCCATGCCGAATCTGATAACACACTTCACCGTCATGCACATAGGCATAATGACCACATCGTAGTTGGCCTAGATTTCAGATTTCGCCATCTTTGATTTTGAATTATTACATAGTTACTGTAGTACTGTACTAGTGAAGCCCTTTCACTTGATCCCCATATTTTATATAGACATCTCGGTTGTATAGAAACTAGAAACTATAGATTTCCGTTTGTCGTACTTTGGTGCTCATATCTCCGTTGAATTCAAATCGATTTGTTAGTGTTTCTTTCAAACAATTTCTGAGATTACACATTATAATTTGGTATCTTTAGCGTGTTCAAAAATTATTTAAGAGTTTGAAACATTTTGATATATTTAAAAATATATAAATTTTTTTACTTATTTTTGCCTAAAACTTTGCCGATTAGTGAAGAATTTGCCGAAAATTGTTCATGGAATATCTCCAGAGACATACCAAATCTATAGTAATAATCGTGTCTATAATTGTGGTAAAAATAAGCGAAAAACAGAGGCAGCCGTGTTTGTTTTGGTGCAATTATGCTGATTACTGAACTGCTCCCGAATACCTTTGATATTTTGAAAGCATACACGGGTCTTGGCGATGTCGGGGGGCTTCAAAAATTGATTTCAACATACACACAGACACACGGATAGTATATAAATATATACTTTGTTCGGTCGTAAATAATTATTGTAGAAATTTCATACGGACTGTCAAAACTTTTACACTGTCGTGTAAAGCAACAATTTCATCATCAACACTCTTTATCGGAATACTCATATGTAATTTGAAATTGCTATTTATGTTTTTTGTATTTTGAAATTAGTTTTTAAAGCCCCGCGATTTAGCCATGACCCGTTTGTGGTATTCAAAAATTAATAATATTTAAAAGCAGACCGTATTTTAAAATCAGCACAAAAACATTTTGAGATACATACGAGCAAATAAACACAACTGCCTCTGCCTCTGCTCTACGATAATTTATAGACACGCTTGTGACTTGCTTGTTTTATCTTCTCTGAAACTTCAACGTGCCTTTTATTTTCTTATACTTCTAATAGCTGGAAATTAGTCTATTCAAATAGTACCCAATGTTCCTCGATGAGTTTATCTAGAAGAGTATTTTAAGGATCAATTCTTGGCCCGCTGCTATTTTCAATCTATGATTAAATGTTTTGCGATAATAACTCTTGCATTGCATAATTTATTTGTACGAAATCGTACAAATGATGTCCCGGACTGTCGCTAAAACTATTGAAAGGCTCAATTAGGAGATGGATGGAATTTATCGCTGAGCAATGGCGATAAATTCGAAAAAGGAAAGGAATAGTGAAATGTTGTAAAATATTTCAATCAATTTTACACGAAATCATAGTTTTAAAGATATGAGACACTGTTGAAGTAAATAAGCGATTCTACAATTATTATTATTTATGCAAAATATACAAACGAATAGTTTTCTTAAAATAGGGCAGCCAATTACATCTTTTTAGTTGGAATGTTTTCGATAGTATTAAGGTCTTGCAGTAAATTAGGAACAATTTCCGTAAACACAAAATTTAGCGAGAAATTTTTAGTCTTAACTGTTTAAGTATTGCCTAGTTTTAGCGCTCACCTTTTATGAACTAATGCGATAGATTAACTAGAACACCTTAGTTGTGTTAATTATTCAGATACAAACAAACAATTAACTACGAAAGAATTTTTCTTTTTAAATTTGTAGATAATGTCGCCGTCGAAACAATTAATAATAAAAGAACAACAACAACAATACTAAAGTATTAACTAAACCAGCACTAACGTCAGAAGCCGTTAAAACAGAAGAAATCGTCACATGTGCTTAAACATAAACAAATGGAATGATAAGAGTATGTTTGTGTATGTGTGTTTAAATTAAAGTTGATACATGGGTTTAAAATATCTCTAAGCTGCACCGGCACCAAGATAACAGCTTTAACTCCAAAGGCAGCAATAGCTTAAGCAGCAACCGCATACCACAACAGCTGAATATAATAAAAAAATTGCTGCGGCTACTGATGTTTAATGCGCATGTGTACGGCTCACAACAACTCTGGCTTAAGCTTAAAAGTTGTCTGCCGTCACAGTGATCGTAGCCAGAGGCAGTGATGGCCACAATAACAACAGTTTTTTTTTTCTATTTAACTGTCGCCAGTCAGTCAGTCGGCCCTCCGGTCACAAGAGTTAGAGACAAAAAAAAAAAAACGGTTTGCCTACCAACTACTCCTCCCCCTTTTTACAGCCCTTTAGTACAAAATGGAAAAACTACAATTTTTCTTAAGAATATTTTAAATTAGAGAGAGAGAGAGAGAGATTGTTTTCATAACCAATACAGAGAGCAGGCGAGCACCAAAGAGCATTTATTATTAGAAAGAAAAAAAGATTAATTAACTTGAATGATCGTCAATTGATTTTGAAACATTTCAATAAATTATTTATGATAAGAGTGTAATGAATAAAATTATAATATTTGAGAAAAATTAAATCAAAAATGGATTTAAAACAATTACAGTTTAATTTATTGTTTTATTACGGGAGCAACGAAAAAAAGGCAATAAATTAAAAAAAAAAAAAGAAATAGTTAAATACGAGTAGTAGTATACAAATGTTTGTGTGATAAAATTTGTAAAGCTGTATAAATAATTAACATAAATCAAAACAAAAAATTAAATATAAAAGAAAACAAATAAAATAAATACGAAAGTTAAAAGTTCAAGCATTAAACTGCTCCAACAAACGATGAAAACAAAAGAGTATTTTATCAAATTTTTATATTTTATTTTGGAGAATTTATCAAAGATTTTTTGCTTAAGTAAATTTTCCAAAAATTAATTTAATATAAATCGAAAAAATATTTATTTAAAAAGTTCTTATAAAAGAAGACGCCAACATTTAATACGACATGTGTTCAATAAAACTTGTTTAAATGTTTGAAATTAAAATATAATTTAATTTGGAAGTTATTGATATTTAGTCTAAATAACAACACCATAGAAGATGTACAATCTTTCTGTTACCAAAGCTGCACAATCACAACAAACAGCGGTGCAAACGAAGATGTTATTGCGCTAATCAAAACAGCCCGATATGACATGCATTATTTAATAAGTATGGATATCATATGAGATATCAACCCAACTGAAGACCAAAGTAAATATTAAATACATGTCTGAACCCATACTTCTATTCGGATGTGAAACTGGAAGTTTCCACAAACCATTGCTTACGAAGGGTTATTCGATCTGCTTGCATCTACACATTATAATTTGGTATCTTTAGCGTGTTCAAAAATTATTTAAGAGTTTGAAACATTTTGATATATTTAAAAATATATAAATTTTTTTACTTATTTTTGCCTAAAACTTTGCCGATTAGTGAAGAATTTGCCGAAAATTGTTCATGGAATATCTCCAGAGACATACCAAATCTATAGTAATAATCGTGTCTATAATTGTGGTAAAAATAAGCGAAAAACAGAGGCAGCCGTGTTTGTTTTGGTGCAATTATGCTGATTACTGAACTGCTCCCGAATACCTTTGATATTTTGAAAGCATACACGGGTCTTGGCGATGTCGGGGGGCTTCAAAAATTGATTTCAACATACACACAGACACACGGATAGTATATAAATATATACTTTGTTCGGTCGTAAATAATTATTGTAGAAATTTCATACGGACTGTCAAAACTTTTACACTGTCGTGTAAAGCAACAATTTCATCATCAACACTCTTTATCGGAATACTCATATGTAATTTGAAATTGCTATTTATGTTTTTTGTATTTTGAAATTAGTTTTTAAAGCCCCGCGATTTAGCCATGACCCGTTTGTGGTATTCAAAAATTAATAATATTTAAAAGCAGACCGTATTTTAAAATCAGCACAAAAACATTTTGAGATACATACGAGCAAATAAACACAACTGCCTCTGCCTCTGCTCTACGATAATTTATAGACACGCTTGTGACTTGCTTGTTTTATCTTCTCTGAAACTTCAACGTGCCTTTTATTTTCTTATACTTCTAATAGCTGGAAATTAGTCTATTCAAATAGTACCCAATGTTCCTCGATGAGTTTATCTAGAAGAGTATTTTAAGGATCAATTCTTGGCCCGCTGCTATTTTCAATCTATGATTAAATGTTTTGCGATAATAACTCTTGCATTGCATAATTTATTTGTACGAAATCGTACAAATGATGTCCCGGACTGTCGCTAAAACTATTGAAAGGCTCAATTAGGAGATGGATGGAATTTATCGCTGAGCAATGGCGATAAATTCGAAAAAGGAAAGGAATAGTGAAATGTTGTAAAATATTTCAATCAATTTTACACGAAATCATAGTTTTAAAGATATGAGACACTGTTGAAGTAAATAAGCGATTCTACAATTATTATTATTTATGCAAAATATACAAACGAATAGTTTTCTTAAAATAGGGCAGCCAATTACATCTTTTTAGTTGGAATGTTTTCGATAGTATTAAGGTCTTGCAGTAAATTAGGAACAATTTCCGTAAACACAAAATTTAGCGAGAAATTTTTAGTCTTAACTGTTTAAGTATTGCCTAGTTTTAGCGCTCACCTTTTATGAACTAATGCGATAGATTAACTAGAACACCTTAGTTGTGTTAATTATTCAGATACAAACAAACAATTAACTACGAAAGAATTTTTCTTTTTAAATTTGTAGATAATGTCGCCGTCGAAACAATTAATAATAAAAGAACAACAACAACAATACTAAAGTATTAACTAAACCAGCACTAACGTCAGAAGCCGTTAAAACAGAAGAAATCGTCACATGTGCTTAAACATAAACAAATGGAATGATAAGAGTATGTTTGTGTATGTGTGTTTAAATTAAAGTTGATACATGGGTTTAAAATATCTCTAAGCTGCACCGGCACCAAGATAACAGCTTTAACTCCAAAGGCAGCAATAGCTTAAGCAGCAACCGCATACCACAACAGCTGAATATAATAAAAAAATTGCTGCGGCTACTGATGTTTAATGCGCATGTGTACGGCTCACAACAACTCTGGCTTAAGCTTAAAAGTTGTCTGCCGTCACAGTGATCGTAGCCAGAGGCAGTGATGGCCACAATAACAACAGTTTTTTTTTTCTATTTAACTGTCGCCAGTCAGTCAGTCGGCCCTCCGGTCACAAGAGTTAGAGACAAAAAAAAAAAAACGGTTTGCCTACCAACTACTCCTCCCCCTTTTTACAGCCCTTTAGTACAAAATGGAAAAACTACAATTTTTCTTAAGAATATTTTAAATTAGAGAGAGAGAGAGAGAGATTGTTTTCATAACCAATACAGAGAGCAGGCGAGCACCAAAGAGCATTTATTATTAGAAAGAAAAAAAGATTAATTAACTTGAATGATCGTCAATTGATTTTGAAACATTTCAATAAATTATTTATGATAAGAGTGTAATGAATAAAATTATAATATTTGAGAAAAATTAAATCAAAAATGGATTTAAAACAATTACAGTTTAATTTATTGTTTTATTACGGGAGCAACGAAAAAAAGGCAATAAATTAAAAAAAAAAAAAGAAATAGTTAAATACGAGTAGTAGTATACAAATGTTTGTGTGATAAAATTTGTAAAGCTGTATAAATAATTAACATAAATCAAAACAAAAAATTAAATATAAAAGAAAACAAATAAAATAAATACGAAAGTTAAAAGTTCAAGCATTAAACTGCTCCAACAAACGATGAAAACAAAAGAGTATTTTATCAAATTTTTATATTTTATTTTGGAGAATTTATCAAAGATTTTTTGCTTAAGTAAATTTTCCAAAAATTAATTTAATATAAATCGAAAAAATATTTATTTAAAAAGTTCTTATAAAAGAAGACGCCAACATTTAATACGACATGTGTTCAATAAAACTTGTTTAAATGTTTGAAATTAAAATATAATTTAATTTGGAAGTTATTGATATTTAGTCTAAATAACAACACCATAGAAGATGTACAATCTTTCTGTTACCAAAGCTGCACAATCACAACATACAGCGGTGCAAACGAAGATGTTATTGCGCTAATCAAAACAGCCCGATATGACATGCATTATTTAATAAGTATGGATATCATATGAGATATCAACCCAACTGAAGACCAAAGTAAATATTAAATACATGTCTGAACCCATACTTCTATTCGGATGTGAAACTGGAAGTTTCCACAAACCATTGCTTACGAAGGGTTATTCGATCTGCTTGCATCTACACAATAACTAATGCTGAACTGTAGCGAGGCATGAACCAACAGTCAATTCAGTACAGCATCATGAAAAGTATAAAATCAGATAACAAAGTGGGCAAGGCAGCGATGCAGTACGAAACCCGCAAGGTTCTCGGCGCCGTGCAAGTCAAAGAAAAAACTTGTTGCATCACCGTACATGAGCTGACTACTGCCGGGTTTTTATACACCAAGGCATTGAAAACAGTCCACAACAGAGCTCCCCTTGGAAGTCATTAATCAAGACCATTTACTCCTTAGCTGAAGAATAGCAAAACATTATACATTAGGGGTGATATCAAAGCATACAACTGCCAGAACGATTGCTATTTTCGACCTCCTTATCATTCTCATTTACTTCCGGACTCCGTATTATATCTACGGAGTGCTTACTTAATTGAATTACCCACGTTTTCACTAGCGTTTGCTTAAGTCTTTAGCGATTTCAGATAGTCGAGTGGTGATAATAGAATTTACTTTAGACTAAAGTCCGCCATAGTAAAATGTAAAAATGAAAATATTTGGTTTTTATGTGAAAAAAAAAAGATTCATGACATGTGGCAATGGCAGAAAAGATTAGAATTTTTTGCCAATGCACTATTTTATTTTTTTGTTAAAATTCGTTTTGTGTTAGAAATATGTTGTACACATAATTGAACTACTGAAAAGTTTATTCCAGCCAGTTCACTTTATTGGACATTAGCCCAACAATCCATATGCGAAGAGTGCATACTGAGGACAATATTGATGCTAAAACGGACAGTCCATGAAGTTCGAAATAAGCCAATTCGTTACCGTTGCTAGTAATTGGAATTGTGTTATTCGACCACCTAAAAGATTTAACGTAAGATCTCGGTATACAACTATACAAAAAATAGCTGCAGCAAGAACTGAAGCCAGATGACGCACCACAATGTCGTTTATTTGGTCAATGGGCCTTAGGAAAGTTGAATGATCAACCACTGTTTTATCGAACAATTCTGTTTTGTGACGAAGCTCATTTTTTGGCTCTAAGGGTACGTCAACAAATCGAATTTGTTGTGAAGAGCAGTTCAATAGCTGCGAATGAACCCTAGAATGAACACTGTTTGATTCAGTTTATGAACAGGCGGCACCATTGGACCTTAACTTTTTAACAACGATGAAAATAGCATTTCATTTGAATTTATAGAGAGATGAGTTTGGTGAGCAATTACTCTCGAGTAGACGTACATTCTCTCGTGTACGCAGACACAATTCTGGCCATGAAAGACAGCATTACAGCTGTCAATGGCAAGATACCAATCGAAGTTTTGAAAAAAGTATGACGAAATTTCAGTTCAGGGATGGACCACCTACAATATTTACATAAAATAATTTTTAAAAGTAAATGGCACGCATTAATTTATTTCCCCAAATAAATATTTCATTAACATTTGCAAGTTTTCTATCAAAAAAAACATTCGATGTTAACGATAATTGTGTGCCTATTTGAGGTGCTGGGCGGATGCACTGCCATCACAACCTCCGTCATGCATATTCGTTAAAAAATTTTCTTCTTGATTTTCCTTTTTATCAGATGATATTTGAAATGTTCATGTACTGTGACCAATATAGTCAACTGGGTAATGAATCTCCTTCATATTTGTTAGGATATATATATACATGTTTCTTAACTCTACATTAGCAATACCATATGCACAGAGGTTCTTCAAAAACATATTTAAGCTTGAGTCTAGGATTTGGTTTGTCATATATTTTTGAGCCGACCGATTATGAAGTGCGGGAGATTTAACTCATCTATCAATCTAGACATCCCTTTCTATTCACATGGTTGGGTCATTCTTTGTTTTCGTTAGCATTTCTTAAAAAGAATTAAATTTTTTTTAAATTTTGTAATTTTCTCTTAAAACACAGCTTCACTTCAATAACATTCTCTCCATTATGACATAACTCTTTCAAAATAAACATTTTCCTCTTATTCACTTTTGTTTTAAAGTTCTTGCAGACGTCTACATCTTTGATTTTGGCTTAGATTTTTGTTGTTGTAATTTTTTCACTTTTTTCTAAAGTGGGCGTAACTTAAATTAAAAAAAATTGCTGGCGCCACCTTACTTTACTATTCATATGTTGTTGTTGCTTTTTTATTTATTTTTATTTTTTGCGGTATTTCTGGTTGTTTAATATTTGTTGTTGTTGTTGTTGTGTTTATTGTATTGATCAATTATTGTAGTGAATTGAACTTTTGTTTTTATAGACACGAACAAAAAATTAGTTTGGATATATTCAGTTGCTTATACCGCCTGTAACACATTCAAATATTCATCTAAGACCGCAAACAGTACACATATGCATACAGATGCAAGGTACTATATATGTGTCCTCATACTGAGTATTTTAAATATTCTAAGATGAAATGGCTGTCTGCTCGTTGAAAACTTAACCTAAGAGTTCTCAATAATCAAATTTGTAGAAATACTTATTTTTAATCGGAAATATACTACAGACAAATCGAAACAATTAAGGCTTTAAAATTACGAGATTTTGTATATTCAAAATAAGTTACTCGACACTTTGAGTATCATTTTATTAAAAATAAACTTAATGGAAATTTTTAAAAGTATAAAATTCTGAACATCTACAGATAATATGGATACCAGGCCATCATTGTGTAATCGGAAATAACACCTGCATAGCTCGCGAGGTAAGAACATGCAGACTTTATGAAGAAGAAGACAAAACATCATCTTTGTCAATTTCTTGCGTTTAAAAATATTAAATGAGAAAATAACACGATTAAAAGATTGCAAACTTTAATTTAAATGTCTAAGAGGTGTGTATTAACATAAGAACTGAAAAAGCATAAGGAAAATGGCTTAAATGCAATCTCATTAAATTTGTAATAGTATGAGTATATAAATCTCTCATTATAAAATATATACTTTCAAAAACATGTGTTTTGCTTTACGATGAAAATATTGAAACATAGAACAAAACTAAAATAGAACAATGTTGGTACACAATAAAGCTAAATTAGAACAAAGATGAAATAGAACATTTAGAATATATTTTTAATGTTTTGATAGAAGATAGATAGAAGTGATGATTAAACGATCATTTTTTGCCTGTAACAGCTCATGTTTATTTTACATTTTATGATAAATCTAAAAAAGCCAAATGAGGAAAGTGGAAAAAATTACGAAAAAGGCAAAACAAATCTTTTTTTACCACCCCGTTTTCAACTCTCACCCAATCATCAACAAACTAAAGAAAGTTGTGGTAGGCAAACATGGTTTACCATCATTAGAGGCTCTAATTTTTAATGTTCTGCAATGAGATGAGTTTAAATATACAAAAAAAAATATTCTTAAAAGAAAGAGTTTTGTTTAAAACTGTCCTTAATGTAATTATTTGGTTACACTGCCGTTTAAAATGTTTACCTTTTATGTATGTATGTCTCAATTTGTACTCGATGTTTTTGTTATGATTTGGAATTTCTTTATTTCATTGTCGCTTCTTGTTTTAAAACACAAACACTAACAAAGCTGTAGAGAAAAATCCCTTCGAGTGATGGGTAATTTATTTAAGTGAGAGTAATGAGTTGTTATTTATGTTTACACTGAAATATAGTGATTAAAAGAAGTGTACAATAGAATACAAAACATTTTACGTAGCTCTTAAGCACCAATTCGGTTGAAAAATTCACTGAGTAACGAGAATTTCTGCAACTCAGTCAAATGTGTTAAATAAATATGCAGCGTTGTCAACTTTAAAATTTCAAAAAGCACCATAACCCAGGAAAAAACGCGTCATTCTCAAAAAAAAGCACTAAATTTATAATTTGTAAATTATTTTTTTATTTATTTAATAAAATTATACATTTATATAAATTTCTTTGCAAATAAGACATTTTTAAATGAATATCAGAATAAATAACAAAAAAATTTACAAAAATCAAACAACGAATATCTTTTAGTCAGTCAGTACAGATTTACATAGATACATATATTTATATGTAAATAAAAATAAACAAAAACATTGGAAAAAAGAACAAAAATATTTAATTAAATATTAAAGTAATTATCAGTTCACAATATATCACAGGAGTGATGCATTGTAAGAAATTTATTTCAACACTTAGAAAAAATTACGACAGGATTAATTTTTCCATACCTGATGCATTTAAACGACGTTTAATAAACATATGTGAATTTGTTGTACAAAATATTAAAGAAATTATTCACCAAATAAGTACAACTATTATTTAATATTTAAATATTTTTATGTTACATATTAGAGTAATTAAATAGAACTATTTCTAACTAAAAATTATGAAAAATTTTAATAAACTTGCAGTTTAATAATTCGATTAGGATTTAAGCTTTTCTCTGTGTAAATAATATCAAATATCAATGTTAAAGTCAATTATTTCTTCATTATTATCACTATCATCTGGCCACAACATAGTCTTAATTTCAAATTGTAATGCTTTATAAATATCATTGCTATTAATCAGAATATTTACTTCATCAGCTATTTGGTAGGTTTCGCAACAGGAATTTTCCCGTTTAAGCCCATTTTTAATGTGAAGTAAGGCATTAACTGAATTTAAAGACATTCGGTTGCGAATTTTAGATTTAAACACATTCATGGGAGCGACAAAAGTTTAACGTTTAAGTTTAATGCCTCAAAGGGATTTAAGTTAACTGCATCTTTGTACGATTTAATTTCAATCCAAAAATCGACTGTATTCAATATTTTGCCATTGGTAACGGTAAAATATCTTCTTTTGTATGTGATAAAACATTTCTAACATTAATTATGTTAATTTTACTCAAAATTTCAAGGTTTTCTGGTAAAATTTTTAAACGTTTAAAGTTGTGGGACGCTAAAAGTTTGCTTTAAGGTTTAATCATTTATAAGATGATCTCAAAAGAAAGAGGAATTTCTTTTATTCACATTCACCTCAAATGCATATACATATGTATAAAGTTAGACATTTTGAAACAAAATCTTTCTGGGCAATCAATTATCTTATAAATAATTAAATTTTTAGTGTAATATTATTTTCTTGCCGAGTTGCATGTAATTGTACTGTAAAGTTACATTTTGGTAGTATGTATATAAATTTACACTTACAAAAAATTGTTTTCAATTAATTAATTTGAATTTTAGTGTTTGGTGTCACCGAAATAAAAAGAAAATCAGTAAAAACTAAAAAAAAAATCACCAAGCACTGACTCACAATTTTTCCGCTTTCTAAATGTTAAAAATCACCAAAAACGGTGATAAAATCACCGAGTTGACAACGCTGTAAATATGGCTCTCTATAAATATTTTACAGCTTTTTATCAAGGGTAGACAGTGGGAGGCCAATATTTTAAATTTTGCTTTTTAATAATAAAGAGGCTTTCAAAATTCGACACAGCCAATTATAAAAGTGTTGGACTCGTTTTTTAAATATTTCATCTGTCTGCTGTTTTTATAATTTTTTCTTTATGTTTTCACTGTCGTTGACACTGATTTGGGTTTTTTTTCTCAAATTAATCCGTTGATTCTATTAAATTTATTTAAAACGTTTTCATTAACTTTAACTCTTATTATGTCTGTTATATATTATTTTAAATTTTTTTATTTTGTTTTTTTTTCAATAATTTTTTTTTTTTTGTATCGTGTTTTATAAATTTTCAGCCCGGGAAGGAAATTTGACTCGTTTGCAATTTGTTAGCGTTTCTTTAGTTTAAATGTATGTATGGACATACGTTTGTTGAAAACAAATACCGTCACAGTCAATTTATTTAACAGAAAGTTTTTTTTAATAAGTAGAATAGTTGACGTTAAAAATTACGAAAGAAGTTAATAAAAATACTAAAAAAACACTTTAAAATTTGATTTTTTTTTTGGTAGATAGCAGCAAAGTTTAATTACTTCTATGTACAAATTAAGAATAAAAAGTAATTAAGAAACTGGCGAAATAGTGAAAGTATCTAAAATTTCTCTTAAAAAATGATTTGAGATTTTGGCGAAATTTGAAATGTGTATAAAAGCATTAGAGTTTTAAAAAGAGTAGACGATCTAAAATCTTGTAAAACAAACAATTAATTTCGAAAACCTATAGAATAAGGAACATCGAAGTTTTTGTCGTGAGGATACCAATGATGTTTCCAAATTCTATTAACCTCAGTTCCTACCACCCAAACAGCAGAAAATTAAAGCTCGCAAATAATCACAAAAAAATATGCTCAAAAGGTATTTTAAATTCGAGCATAAGTATTTTAAAAGGATTTTTTCGCTGAACTATTATTACCTAATAATGAAGACATCCACGTTACCAGTTGTGTATGCAGGATATCTTTTTCTTTTGCACCACCTCTAACCTAAATATTGGGCCACATATGACATCTATTTTTTTTGTCGAAGGTAAGCGATCAACTCGTCGACGATTAGAGGGTTTTGTCGGCTTCGTTCTGTGACTGCTATCAGGCGTTGTCGTTTGAAATGTGGCACGTCATTAAGATATGCTATGTAAATTTGTTTACAAGTTTTTGTAAACACTGATCCAAGGCGAATTCATACAGGTGTATATTGTTATTATGCATTACGGTAAATTTTTTTGAAATCACCCTGATTTTATTTATTAATCCAGGAATGGAAAATGAGATTTTGTTTTCGGTATTAAACGATTTTCTTGACTGTAATAATAATGTTACAAATTTATGTACATTTGTTGCTTTTGCACAGTTTATAATGTGTTTTACAACTTTTGTATCGTTTTTTAATAAAATTTTATAAATTAAACACTGCATAACAACTTTTCCATCCCTGATACACGAATTAATCTTGACAGAAAACATCCCCTAAAAAGATGTTTTGCTATATCATTTCGCAGTTGCACATTCCGGTAAGAATATGCCTTGGAGTGATCGATATATTCTATCATAATTGGATGACTTATTCATTACGCTATTGGCTAGGTCAGGATATTTAATATGTTATTGTCTTTAAGTCATCATTATTTCTTTATTTCTTTAAAACTTTCAACGATATTTATAAAAGTTTTTACAAGACATAAATTGTTTAAATATATTTTTCAAAACCTAAAAAAAATATTTTTCTTATTTTTCAAAAATTTAAAAAAAAAATATTTAATTGAAATCAAAAAAAATATTCCATTTTTGGTAGTGCGTAATAAAGTTTAATGTATAGTATAGTACAAGGCACATTAATTCATCAGGTAATTGCGGTTCCGAGAGAATTTTTTTGTTTATATTTTTTTTATACGAAGTTTGACATTTGAAATAAATGAGAGAAGAGAGAAATTTGTTTTTTATCTATGAACTTTGACAGCTGAAATTTAAAATAAGTGAAGGAAAAAATAATCAGCTAACGAATCAAGACTACCTAATGAATAAATGTGCCTTGGTACAGTATAGGGTATTTTTTGAACAACACTTCCAAATTATCCAAATATACTTTGAAAAACACATTGATTTGACTGATGATTTATAGCAAAATTGAGTTCAACAATAAGGCTCATCTTTGACTTAACGGATTTGTTATTGTAATAAACAAAATTGCCGAATAGAGAGTGAGATATTACCGCCTACTACTCTATTTCCAACAGAGTAGTATAGTAGTAGTATAGTTCGTGGCCGCACCAATATCAATGAAATTTTTTTTTTTAAATTTTGATGACATTGATATAGGTGAGATATGATTTCAATATAAAGACGCTGTGTGCCATTCGGCTACAGCAATCTTCGATTTAATGAACTAAAAATTTGGCGACAAGTTGATTCCTCGAATTAGACGTGACAATTCTATTGTCGTGCGATTTGATATATCTCGATTCATTCCTGTGAAGTCACTGATTTATGCCACCAATAATAGATAACTTGGAGGCTAACATTGTTTATGTTATTCGTGACATACGGCCAGCAATGATCGAAAGTTAGACCAAGATGCATTCGCCATGTTCGCTATATGCCCCTACGAATTCTAAAATATTAATGCCATGTGTTGATGCTTCTAAGTAATAAATATTTTTGTTATTAATCTTTTGTGATATTTTATTATAATAAAATTAAATTATAAAAAAAATTTTTTTTAAAGCATTGTTTTAACATCTACAAATTTATATTAAGAACTTCAAAACGGAGTTGGAACCAGATAAGGCGTATAGCCAGGCGCGGATCCAGGATAGAAAGAGAAAAAGTACATTTTAAACCATTTTTTTTTTGGCAGGCATTAAATTAAAGAAAAAATTAATATTTTGTTAAAACTAAAACTAAAAACTACTATTTTATGTAAAAATTGTATACTTAAAATTTGTTAAATTTATTTGTATGTACATATACATACATGCATCTATTTACATATGTATGTACATACATATCGTCGCTGCTCTGACGTAATCGGTTATGTGACAATTTTTAAAATTTTTTTTATTGAAGGTTTATTGGTCCTACATCTATCCTTCAAACCGTTTAAAAATATCTTGATTGCTTCAAAAATAAACAATTGTCAATAGGCGTAAGTTTAATACCGTAAAGTAACAAAATAAAATGCTTTTTTTGATCTCCTGGAAACTCAGTAAAAACACAACGAAATTTGTTAGAGCAACGACGATATGTAGCTAATAATTTATATTATTTATACGAGTTTTATGCATATTTCTACCATTAAACATATGAAAATGCAAATTTGTTTAAAAAGAAAAACTTATATTACCAGTATCATATAACCATGAAATTTGTTAGTTTTTTTTTTTTGTTTATTTTGCCATAAATAAACTGGTTCTAGGGATGAGCAAAATGGTCAATACTATACAGCGAGAACAATAATAGCAATAATGATATCTGTTACAATAACAAACATCGAAAACATGAACGAAAACAAATTATGAATTGTTGACAGTTGACTTGAACTCTTTTCCCAGCAACAAAATGGGCGTTAAAGGGGTCTGAATCACTACATTGGAATTTTGTTAAGTGACATAAAGTGGCGCCTCACATGACAATAATCTTTTTATTTTTTAGTCACAACAAAAAAAAAAACATGTTTAAATGCATGAAATTTGTTTGTATGTTGCTGCAGCATAAATACAATTGAACAAAATGCGTCAAGTTGTAGTTGAAAATTAAAAAAAAAAATAATAAAAATAAATTTTAATAAAAATTATTGTAGTTTTAACAACAACAACAACAATGATTATAAAAGTTTTTTTTCTCTCCCTTCTCAATATTAAAAAAAAAAAATGTATCAAGAAACGCAATTGGATTCCAAAACTGACCACTTTGCCAAAGCGAATAAATTGCCAAATAAAAGAAATGGAAATGGTTGTCGAAGTAGAAAATTTTACATTCTTTCTTAACGATAATCTGTAAGAAATGGGGTAAGATATGGGGTTGTAGAATATATGAGATGTTAGATAATTACGTGATAGTTTCTTCGATGCTTGGAATTTATTAAAATTGAAATTAAATTTCAAACAAACTTTTGGCAATGTAATTATTTGTCTGTTCTTGCTAAGTGTTCACACTTGCAACTAAAATTGTTGAAATTTTTAAGATGGTGTGTGAAAGAGTGCGAGAAGGATATAGAAAACGGTGCACAATAGCATGCACTGGGAGTTAATTTAGTACTTAGTACGAAATTTACCAACATCTGTTATTCCTGTATGCCTCAATGATGTATAAAAGACATGAAATCAATTAGGATAAAGCTGGATTCACCCATAAAATTTTAGTTCAGAACAAATTTTTTTTTGTATTGAGTTTGACGTTTTACTTTTGAGAGAGAGAGAGAGAGAGAGAGAGAGATTATTTTGTTCAGAAAGATTTTTCTTGCATTGGTTTAATTTTAATTCTTGTCCGAAGAATTCAGTATTGGGATGCCACTTTTTTTTCAATATTTACATGAAAATTGAATTTGGTTGCCACATCACACAGTGTCAGTACATTTATTATACAAATATTGTTTTTGCCAAAAATTAACAGTTAAAATAAAATTTAATGAAAATATTGCTATAAAATTAATAGAAGAATTAAAAAAACCAGGAAGAGAATGTTTGTATGACATGAGCAATAGTGCATACAAAAATAATTATTTTAAACATGGTTTATGGAATGAAATAGGAGCCGCCACTGGAATCGGTCGTAAGTACATTTTAGTTTATTTATACATTCATTTATTTACAAAAACCTAGCCATAGGGTCATAATCGGTCGCAATAATACAATTTATATTTATTTATAATTGTTGTAGGAAACGAATGTCAAGTGCTGTTATTAAGTTGCATATCAGGAACCAATGTGTGAAATAAAGATTTTTCTCACTGCGACTCTTTTTATTTTCGATTTGTTTTTATAAATTTCTTTTGCAAACAAATTGACTTTATGCACTTTAATTAAAAATAATAATTTTAGTTTTCTTCTATCCGACATTTTCTTCACATATATTTTAATGAAATAATTTACGTTTATTTACATAGTTTGCTAGCGGTGCTGCCACTTTGTACAACTGTTTACATTTTTATATTATATGGCAGCTTTGTTTTTTCGGACAAATTTTCTGAAATGGGTGAATCGTTCTGCAGAAACTTCTCAGTAAAAAATGTTATTCTCCGGAAAAAATTTTGTTCAGAACAAATGGGTGAATTCACCCTAAATAATTCTATGGTTCAATAATACTGAATTTATATTAAGACACAACACTTTTAGTTCTGATCAAAAGAGTGCTGATAGTGAAACTGTAGCTGGGGGCAAATTACGGCATTCGAACGTGATCGAAATTTGAAAATTCTTATTAGATTCTCTATACCTTAAGCACAGAGAACTCGATCGTTCGAGTAAAATTTCGATCGATATCGAATGCTGTAATTCGGCACCTGGTTTTGAGAATGAATTCCACTCAGCTAGTATCGGATAACTAAATTTTCGTAGATATTCTGTCATTATCACATTGAAATTAAATTAAAATTAAATACAATATAAATAGAAAGTCCAAAGGTGAAAAATAAATTATAATAAATAAGAAATTATATTCAAAAACAAATTTTTTACAAAAATCTTTTTTTAATAAACTTTAACTAATTTGAAAATTGATTATGAATATTAAGGCACACGTACACAGTATCTACTTTAATTATTTAAACACTTAACTTTGCCTTTTAACTACATCTTCATTCATTTCAACAATATTTTAAAAGCATTTTCTAGCAATTTAAATTAAAATATCTTTATGATCATTTTTTTGCCTTTTTAAGTAGAATCAACAACTAACTAAAACACAAAGAATAAGACAAAAGTATTGATTTTTAGTTAAAGGAGTCTTAAAAACAACTTAAACCTTTTGCCCTCTCAACAGCCTCTGCAGACCATGTTGTGCAGTAAGAAACTTTTTGACAACATCAAATGGCAAACAGCCAGGTCAAGTAGTTTAATGGCAGTTATTGCCAAAAATATAATCGAATACAAAAACACAAAATGTGTTTTGAATGAAGCACGTACATATACTCAGCATACAGAGTAGATTGTGTATAAAAAATTAGTTAGCAACAGCCAGAGTTATACAGAGTTGTAAAAAACGAGGGTAGCGCTATAATTCTAGTGCTTTAATAATAAATTTTTTATTTATAATTATTAGTATCTTTAACCAGCCCTCTTATACATTTTTAAAATGTCACTAACGCCGTATATGTTTACATTTCCGGTATATAATTTTAAAATAGCATTACAGCAGTATGCATAAATTAAAGTTATAAAAAAATAGTACAACAATTGTTGTTATATGATGAGTTTTTTTTTAATTGTTGTAATAATTTTTTTCTCTTAAAGATTTAACAAAATAATTGTCACATACATACCTCACAGGCACATTTAAAGCATTTGGAATTTTTTATGGCAATTTGAACTTCTTCACCTTCATTGGCACACGATTGCAATATACCTGTAATAAGGGAAACATATTTTATATTTTTTATTTAGATTAATGTCATATATTATTATGGTGATTTTTGGGGCAGATAAAAATAGATGAAAAAAAGTAAAAAATAGTTTGAGAAAGATAAATTCTTCTCTGAAAATGCTCGAATACTCCATTGTTCAACCAACCAAACTAATCTCGGTTGTGATGATTTTTTGATATTCCCACAAATTGTGCGTAGTAAGTAGAAGTAACACCATATGCGAAGAATATTATGGTATAAATTTCTACTTATTTGATACATTCATATCAGTCACATTTTAGTAACTGGGCGTGTCACACATATAATCCTCCAATTTATTTAAGTATAATAGAGAAAAGGGTGAACAAACGGTTGTTGTTGACCGGTTTTTTTCAGTTTTGTCGAAGACGAATATTTCAAAATGTCCATTTTTCGAATAAACCGGTTATTTTGATAAAAATAAACCGGTTTGTTTGGGCTTAGCAATACTATTAAATATATGCACACACCAAAATACCCCACAAAAGTCAATCATAAAGAAGAAATTTTGGAGGATTCGTTTGATAACTATCTGGTAAGTATGGTAACCACTCAGGACGGTGCTGATGAGGACTGCTACTGAATATTTTAAATTATATTAAAAAAAAAATACCAACAAATCTAGAAAAGCATTTAATATTATTCACTGATTTGATTCATGTTAATAGAAATAATAATAGGTGGTTCCTGAGTAGGGTTTTCTGCCACTCACACGGACGTACATACATACGTGCATAAATACTAATAATGTGTCATTACAAATTACTACAACTTGGTTTTTATTATTTTTAATGTAGTGTTAATTTTTTTAACGTACAATAAAACATGATAATTGACTACTATTTCTTATGAAAATGTGAAAATTTGTGAAGCTATTTCATTTTTCAAAAAAAAAAATCACAGTTAATCGCGTTAGAGTATTTAACACTAAATCAACATGATTTATAGTATACTAGCCAATCCCGGCGCGCGTTGCTACGCCCCTTCATGAATTTTAATCGCATTCTAAATTTTAATCGAATATCAAGTGCAAGGCTAAAAACTATAACTTTTTCTTTATGAGCGTGGCACTGCTCACTTTTCTAATTACGAAACTATATAGTCATGACAGCTCAATAAGTGTGCAAAGTTTCAGAAAAATCGGTCCAGTGTAAGAACCTCAAAATGATACCTTTTTTTATGGGCGTGGCACTGCCCACTTTTCTAAATACGATACTGTATAGTCATGACAACTCAATATGTGTGCAAAGTTTCAGAAAAATCGGTCCAGTGCAAGTACCTCAAAATGATACCTTTTTTTAATGGGCGTGGCACTGCCCACTTTTCTAATGATGAAAGTGTAAAGTCATGACAGCTCAGTATGTTTGCAAAGTTTCAGAAAATTCGGTCCAGTGCAAGTAGCTAAAACTGATAAATAATTTTTTATGGGCGTGGCCCCGCCCACTTTTTCAATCACGAAATTATAAAGCCATTACAGCTTAATATGTGTGCAAAGTTTCAGAAAAATCGGTCCAGTGCAAGTACCTCAAATTTAAAACTTTTTTAGGGGCGTGGCCCCGCCCACTTTTCTTATCACGAAATTATTAAGTCATGACAGCTCAATATGTGTGCAAAGTTTCAGAAAAATCGGTCAAGTGCAAGTAGCTAAAACTGATAACTAATTTTTATGGGCGTGGCTCCGCCCACTTTTTTTCACCCATAAACACTCCCTGGTATGTGTACAACAACTTACCAAAGTTTGAGCCCGATCGGTTTTACAGTTTCGGAGTCTATAGCTAACACACACACACACACACACACAGAGTTTCACTTTTATATATATAGATAGTAGAGTAAATATTTTAAAAAAGATACGGAACAAAAATTAATAAAATATAGACAAGAAACCACACATACATACATATAACACTTATTTCAGCTACAGCTACAGTGTAATAAAAAGTTAAAATTATTTAATTAAAAAAGTGAGGAAATTTAACTGTTTTTTAGATCATTTGTAATAAAATATCTATTTGGTTAGAGTATTTTTTTGTTTAAGCATTCAATAATTCTTTGGAGTTGATCCAAAAGGTTAAGTGTTAAGTCTTAAGAAATTGTAGTATTAAATGATTGTTAAAGAGGGATTAAAAGAGAGAAAATTGAGTCAAACCTAATATTAAACTCAATTTACCTGCAATTTTTTAACTGCAATTTATCGACTTAAGACCTTTTTGCCAAAAGTCAAAGAATTATCATAATACAATTATTAAATAAAAAAAAAAATTTTTAAATTTTAATAAAAATAATTTTTTAAAAATAATTTTTTTATTTATTAAAAAATACTCTTGGTTTTGATGAAATAGATCCAACATTCTTAAAAGCTCTACTACCAAAACTTCTACCAATCAGAACTGCTATATTCATTAACATCCTTATCTAATTTGGTAGAAAACATCATAGATAATTCCTACTCCAAGATCTGGCAATGATTATCGTTCAATTCTATTAATCTTTCATTTCTGTCTATGGCAATTAAGAATATAATAAATGATCAAATGAATAATTTCCTCTAAACACTCAAAATTGTATTCCCGAAACAATCAGGTCCCATAACAGCCTTGGTTGATGTAGTTGAAGATCTCAACACAGCAACAAAGCATTTGATTTTGTACATCACTCGTTCTTTGTGACAAAACTCGAAAAACTATTTTCCTTTTCCCGTTCTGCTTGTAATCCTATCAAGTGATACCTTGAGTTACGTCTTCAGTTTGTATACGTTAATAAACGGAATTCAAAGGCTGTAGGCATAAAGAGAGGTTTTTAATACTTGGGCCGCTGTTTTTTTGTCTGTACATTAATGCTCTTTCTGATATCTACACAAATTACCATATACGTATGTCTGCTGATGATGTTCAATTATATTCAAATTTTAGATTTGACAACAATAACACCTGAGTCTCTAACAGCAACAATGACAAAATGTTTCCTTTATCTTTCGATATAATATATATATCAAAAGATAAAGGTGTCTTAAATAATGACAAAATTTTTCTGTGGGCAATGGATAATGAATAACGACTAAATCCGGCCAAGCTAAAATGCATTTTTATATCCAGAGATACTAGTTTACTTGAGACAAATATAAAAATTAATATTAACAATTTTAAAATTTCTTTTGTTGAACCAACAAGAAACCTCGGAATAACCTTTAATGTTGGCATCACATGGACAAATCATATCAACGTAGCCGTAGAAAGAGTTCATGGTATGTTAAGAAATCTATGGTCCATACAACTATTAGCCAAATGTGGTATTCGAATGCTCTTGGCGAATAAATCTCATCCCTATGCTCTTATATGGAATCCATATAAAATTGATGTGAAGTCTTTGCGAACTGTGACAATTACGCTTTTCATAATCTGAATATTACCTACAACAATATAGCCAGATATGTTTTTAGTAAAAGCCGTTTCATCAGTATATCTTTTTTCTCTAACCGTTTAATTAATATGAGCTTTCGTCATCTGCTAAACATCAGGAGCCGGCTATTTTTAAACAAAATCATTTACACTAGGCAACATAGTTATCTCTTCTCCGAAAATCCTCATGAATTCTATTAGAATCAAATGCATGTCTTGTGTGTATTTTGGTGAAGCGACATAATTGGGTCTTAAATTTTTTATGATGAAACTGTGGATATTGTAAACGGTATTTGTTACAGAAATATGATAAAGAAGATCTTATGGCCTCAACTGGAGGCAATGGAGCTGGATGATACATGGTTTCAGCAAGATGGCGTCACCTGTCGCAAGGCACATAAAACAATCTATTTATTGCAGCAACAATCTTAAAAAAAAAAATTATCTTATGAAATTCAGATTTCAACTGGCTACCAAGATCATGCGATTTAACGCCATACGAATAAACCAAATTTGAGTTTCAGTTCGTCATCGGTCTGTGAAAAAGTTTTTTGGAGAAAATTCTGTCATCAGGGCCATGGAGGCAATCTTATTCCATTCTTAATCAGAACATGTCTTCTTTATTTTAAAATGAAGAAGTGCATTCATAATGAGGCACCCTTTACTTCTTATGCAAGCATTTCCATGTATGCGATACTTAAAAAAATTACTAGTTTTGTAAAGATTAGTCCCACTGTACCCAGTATATTATGTATATAAGTAGTATAATAGTTATTATCTTGTGTATTGTACCACTTTTGCTTCTCTTCTTACTTCACCACTATTTACTTAAGATTCCACAGTTTGTAATTTCTTTTATGATTTTCTTTTCTCTATACCTACTGTGACTGGGCTGTCTTTTATTTCATGTCAGCGAGTAAATTGTGTGGCTTGTTAGAGGATTTGTTTTCTTTATTTATTTAATAAAGAAAACATTAACTTTGTACAACGACGAATTGTAACGCAACGAAACATGGAAAAAGTTAAGCGCCACTTCAAAGGTTAAACAAACCGCGTACACGTTAAAAAAAACAGAACCTAAATAAACATGAATAAAACAAAATGCTTCTTTCCTTTGGTTTCGACAACTGTTTACTCAAGATCAACAGACAGTCTTAAGATTGAATGTGTGTGTGTGCGTTCGTGAGTGTATGTTAAAATTATACTTCAATATTGTGAGTTGAAAACCGCCTACATGTCTGCTATTACACGCGGAAAGGAAAGTTTATTTATAGAGATCTATTGGGACCACAAAATTAACACAACAGTACAATAGACGCCACATACACACACTCACTCACTTATATAAGTACATGTATAAGAGTTACAAGCTAACACTATAAACAAACAAACAAATGTAAATTTATTGGTGTATGAGAATAAATGCATTTAGATTTTGAAATTTAAGTTGATTTAAGGCGCTTCTACGACAACATTAACATCACCATAATTTTCTAATAGGCTGCATGCCACATTACAACAACAGAAAACACTAAATAAACTCAAGCAGATACACTTCATAAAAATGATAAGATTTTCTTTAATTTGAAAAAATTTTAAAAATTATACCCAACTTTTGTTTTTGTATTTTTTAATTTTATCGTTTTTTGGTAATGTGATACAAACATACATACATACTTATTTAAATGTACCTATTTTGTGGTGGTTTAGTTACTTACATAAAGTCTAAAAGTAAAGCAAAGGAACATATATTAAGCGAATTATGGCGATGCCAACCCATATTGATTTAAACTAGAGAACAGGCAATATCGATGCAGTTTGCAGAGTGAACCACAAGTCCCAATGCGACTTAAAAACTGAATAACTTTTTCTGTTCTTTCAGAGATATTTCCACCTTAACACCATATTCTGAATATAAGTACGTTAGCTGAAATTGTAATAATTTTGACTTAAGTATCAATTCTCACATAAAAATTTCAAATTTGAAGTTTTATTACATTTTTAATTTTACTAAAAAAATCAGAATAAGAGCAAATGTATGTAAGTATTAGGGTGACCGCGAAAAGCCGATATCGCAATTTTCCTCTGGACCCCACAAACCGATTCTCCTTTCCAAATATTGAGATAGCCAAAAATTGATCTGGCTTAAACGACGTTAGCCCGAGCCGCTCGTCACTTAAAGTTTGAAAAAAATTCAAATTTTTGGCCAAATAGCTGACATATGGAACCATAACTCCAGAACGGTAAATAATGAAAACACGTTTAATATCTCAAAAAAAAAGCGAATGTGGTTCTTCAAAATTTGCATTCGATATATAATTTTTGGTATTTTAAATCAGACACCCGTTGACCCAAAAAAAGTGACCCCGTACCAATAAGTGTCCATCTAGTATTAAAAATATTCCAAGTGTTATGCGGACCCTTTCGGAAATACCTGAATGGAGTTGTGAGATATCTGGTGAAAGCTTTTGATAATTAGACTACAAAACTAAATCGGGTATATAAATTTCTTTCTCAGGAGCATCGCTACAGGTGCTAAAATGTGCTTAAATGCCCCTCTAGTATTAAAAATTTTCTAACATAACATATTTTACCTTCTGTAGCTCCGCTTCTGATACCTGCATTATTATACCAGACATATTGATCCCTGTGCGCGAAATGATCGTATGTTGCAAAAACGAAATCTTAGAGGAGAGCGTTTTTATTACTTTTAAATAAATAAAAACATGAATAACACTGCTACATACGATAAAATGTACACAGTGTTATCTCCATAACTAAAACATTTATCGCTTTAATATTTTATGTAGAACCAATTTGCATAAAAAAGTCGATTTCTAAACAAACGTAACATACGATATTTTCGCGCACAGCGGTCGATATTATCCATTCGTAGGTCTCTATCACATACTTTTTCGGTTTTTCTTTCGTGTGTTCAAGTATCATTTAGCGCGTCAATCTTTTACAAACTGTAAGAGGACCACTTAATCTGTCGTTTTAAAATCGATGAATATTCGAACATATACTTAAGTACATACATACATATTTATACATGTGTAGATATATTTACTTTAAACCGATTTCCTTCACCGTAGAACGTGTGCAAGCATTTAATTTATTTTTTTATTTATTTTTCTTATTTAACATGTTTTTTTTTCTTTCATTTCTTATTGTTGTATTTGAAAAAAAAAAGAATTGTTTTTGATGTAGTTGTTAATTTTGTGTTTATTTTGTTGTTGTTAAATTTATTGCCTAAATATTAACATTGTTTTCGCTCTCTCTCAAATGTTTATTGTTATTTAATCTAAGATTTTGACAGCCAGTTTAAGATTAAGTATTCATAAATTTTATTTGAAGTCTCAACGTAAAATTTTAAAATGTATTTTTATTTATTTATTTTTTAATTTTTTTCCAAATCTTTTTTTCTCTGTTTTGTTCGAAAAAAATAAGTAATAAAATGTTTTGTTTAAAAGGCTACGGAATATGCATATAATATGCATTTTAATGTGCATATATTATGCATACAATACAACGTTTTGAAATGCATTTAGGGTAAACTTTAAATAAACACTTGGTCTTTTAAGTGTAAGTGTGTATGTGATTTTGAATCTTGTATGTCAAAATGAAAAAATAAGGTCTATAAATTTAATTGTGAATACATTTTAGAATTAAAAAAAAAAATACACACTTCCAAGTGGTTTTAAAAATATAAATAAATAAACAAAATACATTTGCTTAGCACACAATTTGTAGTTAAAGCTAAATAATTGTACGTTAAGTTGGAAATGAGAAACAAATTTTATATATAAAGGAAGAAATTGCCAGAGACAAGATGTCTAGGCTAAATGTGTTATGTGAATATTCTTTAAATTTTGAAACTTTAACAACTACATGCTTGGAGCGATTGAATGCAATTAGAAAAGAATTCACAATTGGGTGATTCATAAGGTGTCTTATCATGTCATATTTTCATATTGTTCTAAAATTTTACAATGGTTTAAATATGTTGTTGTTGCTTTTCAAACAAAAATTGTCTTATAATAATAGAACTTTGTACGCTATGTTTATTGTGCTGTCGTATTTGATAAGCAGAGACCTGTGCTAAGCGGCTCAGCCGGCGAAGCGAAGCCGCAATAGTTTTTGCAAGCCGTCGCCGTTCATTGTATAATTTTTTAGGACCGACATCCAAATTTAAGCGCAGTTGCTAATTTTTGATAACAAATCACTGGCGGCGTCAAATATAATCGGCTAAGGACTCTGCTGTTTTTGTTTATCAAACAAAATTTAATTTATTTGTGATTTGCGGCAAAACTGAAAAATGGAAAATATTGTGGTAAGATCCAATTTAAAAAATTCATGGATTAGAGTTAAAAAAATTATAATTTAGTTAAAGTCGAAAGTGATTAAAATTCAAAATAGCACACTTAATTATGCGGAGTTGTTCACAGTAGTCTTAATTTTTCATGCTATTATTATAGGACATATGACTTTATGACACTATTGTGAATCCCCCAAATGTGTCCTAAGTGTCGTATTGTCATAATTTTTTCAACTTTTAAAAATCTTTACAATAAACAATACAAATCTTTTTATTAATTTTATAATTTATGGTATATTCGACATCATGACAATATCACACATAGGACTTCTTCTTTCGTTTATGTTTTCGATATTTCTCTATCTTCCAATATACCCAATTCTTTAGCAAAGAAATACTGTTTTTTGCAAAAGAAAATTGTACCAACCATGGTGATTCAAACATGCAGTACTTTCTTTTGTTATACACACATACATATGTGTTAGTAAGTGGCAACTTACAACTCCTAAACTATCGAACCAATCGAAAGACTGAGATTGTGTACTTACATCAATAATTTTCTTAAACTATTTAACAAAGTTTCTTTTTTACTTCGTTATTTAAAAACACAGAAAGGATTATTTACTTTAATTTTTTTCTAATGACATTTTAAGCATATTTGATAAGATTATTTACTCGTAACCACACCCACTTTTTTAATTTTAATTACAATCTTATTCATAATTTTTTTAAATTTGAATGACGTTTTACAACTTATCAAAGTTTTGAGGTTTTCAATAATTTTGTTTTTGCTTTTGCTTTTTATCTCTTATGTCATTTATTTAGCACACTTGTTGAATAGGAAAAACAAATCAAAGAGTCTTATATTCGTATATTTATCATGGAGTTGTTGGAGGAGGTGTCAGTCATAGTCAGCGTTATCAACTCTGTGCTTTTAGCACTGTTTTTTGATGCTTTTTTTTCTAAATTTTGTTATGCAAAATTTTCGAGTCAATATTTTCGCACGGCGATGTCATTGGAGACAAGTACTCACCACGCTCTTTTACAAATAGGGACTTAAATAAGAACTTATTATACTGGCTTACAGATATGGTCTGAAATAAGTACTTACTTTTTTTTAGCAATAAATAAGTACTTGATTTTAATAACCTAAATAACCCATTAATATTATGGACTTTCGAAAGTCGTTCGGCTCTTTTAAGGGTGAAAATACGGTTTGATTATTCTGCGATACGTTAACTTGAAATTCAAACATCGGTAAAAATCTATAAGTCATCAGCTCGCTAATGATTTTTACTTTAAAACAAACTAAGAAAATTTTATTATCTCAATAAAAAAGGTATACGTATTTTTTCTCATATCTCAGCCGTGTTTGGGTCGATTTTCAATACCGAAATTCTCGAAAGCATTTCTGATAAATTGGTACAATATGCGAGTCCGTTGGGTATAAGTGGGCTTCAAAAACTTGATTGCAACACTCACACGGACAAATATATATCAAAGTCAACTTCTCTATCTATAAGGATTTGGAATATATACTTTATGGGGTCGCAAATTAATGCTGTAGAAATTACAGGCTGAATGACAAAATAATATTTTCATATACACCCTTTAACACTGTCGTGCGAAGGGTATAAAAACACTAGGAAATATTAAAATTACCTTTTTCAGTTTGCATAAAGATAAATAAAAAATTGGAAATTAAAAAAAAAGAAAATATGCAACAACTAATGAAGCAAATGTCACATTGATAACAATTTTCATATTAATTTCAGATTTAAGGGTTATTGTGGCCCAATGATGCTTCATAATGAAAAATCTATAGACTTGAGTCGATTATTATAAGCAATTTTATAGTCAAGCGGCAACTAGCTGCCGTCAATTTTTTTTCAAGTTGTAATTATATAACCACCTTTGTAGTTAAAGCTACCGCTTAATTTAAAAATGTTTACTTTTAATGAAATCATAAGGAAACTTATTTAAAAACTTATTTATTTAAGAAGAGCGTGGGCAGCTTTGTATATTTGTATATGGAAATTTATAATTTTTTTAAATAAATCAAAGTTAATATTTTTAATTTTCCACTTTTTAGCTTTTTTGTAACATTAACCTTTTTTCTCTTAGTTTTGGTGCTTTTTAAAACATCAAAGTTGACAACGCTGCTCATGCTATTACAATGTTGCTGATTGATGACCATTAAAGACACACCCTGTTTAAAATAAATTGATTTAAGACCAAAAACTACAACAAAAAAGCCTGACAATATTTTTATATGTATATGAGCGTAACTCTGTAAATCTTATTTAATTTCAATTATTTTTTCATTATGAATGTATGGATTTATGTTTTATTAACGTTTTTTTTTCTGCCATATTTTGCACGATTTAATATTCGGCGACTCATTTGTTGGTATGAAAGCAAAAATCAATAACTTGTATTATAGTTTTTATTTCAAAGCGTATGTTTTAATCAATTTTAAAAATTATAAAAAAAATGTAAATTATTTACTTCATACTCTGTTAAAATTAATTGATGAAATTACAAGGTGTCGTTAGTCGTAATAATGTTGTACTTAATATGAAAAAATATGTAAAATAATTTGTATTGTTTATTGTAATATTTAAAAAATTATGAAAAATTATGACATTACGACAATACGACACTTAGGACACTTTGTGAATTCCACATATGTAAAACTAATTAAAAAATGATTCTAAAGTTGGTAACACATGTTTAAATTTAATTTAAAATAATTCTCCTAATATAATAAATGTGAATGTTTGTATGTTGGATGTTTGGATATTTGTTACTCAATCACGCAAAAACGGCTGAACGGAACTAAATGAAATTCGGCGCATAGATAGATAACAACCTAGATTGACACGTAGGCTACTTTTTATCGCGATAACCAGGCGAAGTCGTTGGCAAACTCATCATAACACATACCAAACGGGTTGTTTGTGTTGTAAATATTTTTATTTTTGTTGTTAATACTAAGTCTACCTTTTATCCCGATCAGCTAGTCCATCATAATTCCTTAATAAATATGTAAAAGGTGGGCCAAAGGTCACAAGCGGGTTTAAAAGCTTAACAACTTCTTCGTTTATAGAGTTTTTTTATATATTTTTTTCAGATTAAATAAATTACACCTGGAGAATAAATAACGGAGAGATTCAAAACTGATCAAAGAAGCAGAATAGTAAAAATTTATTACTTCAATCAGCGATCAATTGTTTTTTAAGCAAAGGGCATACACCCAATTTACATGATGAATTTTATGACTTAATTCCCTTTTGAAGTTGTTACCAAAAACTACTCAAATTTATACGATGTTTTTTTGGACGTCTAATTTCTAATTTGTATTGTAGACTATTAAACAAGGCATATCCATAAGGTATATGCAACGGCGAATTGATACAACAAAGCAACTTTTCATGTGATGTTTTATGTCAAGGCCAATTCGTATATCAGGGATGGAAAAGGTGTTTTTACATATTAAATATAATAAAATTTGATTAAAAAAAGGATTTAATTGTTTGAAACACATTATTAATGACGCAAAAGCTACAAATATACATAAATTTAGCACATTTTTTATCAAAAATGTACATGTAAGTTAATTGTTTAATACAGAATTTAAAATCACATTTCCCTTCCCTGCATTAATAAGGCAAATTCAACCAATTTTGACAAAATGTTTCACCATCAGCTGGGCTGATAATTTCACCTGTATGAATTCGCCTTGCTATTAAATTTATATTTTTAATATTTTTTATTTTCTTTATTTTGAATGTCGGAAAAACTTTTTTTTGTCAGTCAAAAAGCACAATTCAGTTGATGAGAATATAAAAATAAAACGTAACAGAGAGAACAGAAAAAAGTTCTTCTCTACACCGCTTGCTACCAAACAAAAAATGACGTCCAAAATTGGCCGTCATGAAATTCATCATGTAAACCTACTGATATTGTTGACATTTTAATTTCACAATTTTGTCTTCTGAATCAATGATTTCCGCTCTTAGCTTTGCAATGACCATTTTCCAAAAAACCTTACACAGTTTGTGGCTACTGCGCTTGAATTTTTGTAACAATATTGGCCTGGAACTGCCATTGAGTTTCGGGCAGTATGCGCAGTGGCCCCATAAAACCATATCTTAGATCTGCTTTCAAGAACCTCTCCTCACTTCTGTCATAAACGTCTCCATCTACGGTTACAGCACTTTCATCTTCATTTTCGAAGAGAAAGGCTCCACGATATTTTCAGATGTAGTGTCACACCAAAACTGAACATCAAAATGGGGTTCAATTGGCATTGATAAATGGCTCTTGGATTTTCAGAATCCCAAAATCTATGGTTCTGTTTATTATCAAAGCCATTTAATTAAAAATTAGATTCAACACTCATATTTAGTTGATTTTATTTCTGGCCAAGTGTTTAAATTGAACTACAAAATTGAGACGTTGTTGATGATCAGTATTTAGGTTTTCAATTTTGCACCTTACATTAAAATAACTGTAAACCTTCTTTAAAAATGTGCTATAAATATCTTGCGATGCCATGGAGGTGGTGACGATGAACTAAGCAACGAATCATTGCTTCAGAAGGCGAAATTCCGACGTTGAGACGTCGGTGATATGCTCTTTGTGTTAAAATAATTGATTGCTAATTGAAATAATAAAATTGTATTATTATTTCTCCAAGTGTTATTTTTTGTAATCTAAAAACAAATTAAGAAACTATATAAACGAATAAGTTATTCAGTTTTTCAACCCCATAGTGGTTTTTGGCCCAGCCTGTACATAGAAGCAAACAACTTCTTAAAAAATTATTGCAAGCGATTTTGAAAAAAAAATTGCCGCATAAAGAGATCACCTCCTTTTAAAATTTTTTTATATTTTTGACTCAAGAAGACCTATAGAAGGATTCGGCTTTTTAAAACTTCCTTCATATAAATGGCCCTTAGAGGCAACCATTGGTCCGCTTGAGACAAATACTTCAATATATCAAAGGAAAAATTTAAAAAGGCATCTTCTACGTTAAGAAAAAAAATATATTTATTGTTAGTTTACAAATATAAAATTTGTTAATAATTTGACTACAAGATTTCAAAATATTCTTTGATGCTATGCGATTCCCCAGTTTCCGAGAAAATCGTGTATATTTGAAAATGAAGACACTTTTTATTTGTACATTCATCCATATAAAGATTATCTAATAATAATGATGTGTCCTCTGGTGAGTGTGTTAAAAAAGTGTCGGGAAAATATTTTTCAACAATTATTTTCATATAGAAATCTAATCTTATATGATCTAGAACATAAAACACAAGATTTTAAAATTTTTTTTCCTGTCTGGCTGTCTTTCTGTTTGTTTTCCTGAACTCAATCTGCTCAAAAAATACGGAATGGATTTTAATAAAATTTAAAATTCAAATACCTTGATATCTAAGTAAGCATATAAGATACTTTTTATTGCTAAATACCATCTCGTTTTCGGCAGAAAACAAAAAGAATTCAAAATTACACTATAATTATTACTGGTATTAATGGTACAAGAAAGTTAGTTAGAAATTATTACAAGCACAGACATAACAGTGAGAGGAATATTAGAAAACTTACACTAACAATACATATTAAAATATGACTTAGAATAAAATATTTAAATACATTTTTTTATTGAAATCAACAACAAAATATAAAATTCAAAAAATAGGACTTACCTTTATACTGAAGGATTTAAAAATCATTGTTATTTTATTCTCAAAATAATCTCCCTTATAGCCCTTTCATTCAATAATGAATATCTTTAATATTGTTTCTTTATTTTACTTAAAAATCTTTAAAAAGCGTTTCCCCCTTCACACGACAATTAAAACTCATTGGGTTTCGCTTTCTTTTTATTCAAACAAAAATTCTCTTTAAACAGAATATTCCTTTCGTCCCACCCACTGTGTAAATAATTTTTCTAATGATTTTCAATTATTTAGTTCGATAAGTTGTTGAGTGAGAAACAAAAAAATGCATTAAAAACCAATTTTGAATAAATATTAAATAAAGAGAAAACTATTAATGAAAAATGATTTCAATCAATGTGCATATTGTACATTAATTAGTGTAAAGGGCTTGTTTTAACAATTTTCACAGCAGGACATTAAACAAGTCAATAAATATTGAAATTTTTCTTTTTGTTGGTTATTCTTGACACCACTCAACACACTTGAATACTTGTTTTTATGTAAAAGTAAAAAAAAAAATAAAAATTCCATGAAATCATTTAAATTTTTTTTAAATATTTTCAAATGGTAGTTTGTTTTTGACTTAAACACAAGTGATTAATGATTAAGCGCCGGAATTTAAATAGTTGCTTTTTTTTTTGAAAGACCTTTTTTTTATAGTTTTGCTTATTATCTGAATTTAGAGTTGATAAAACCCTGATGACACATGCTTTTTCTTGTTTTTTTTTTGTGTTTTAATACCAATTAACCAACCGGCTACTCATTAGCATAATTTTCAATACAGTGTAACCTTTTAAATAACAGATTTTAACAAATCAAAAAACCTTTGTTATTCGAAAGATCTATGTATATATGGCACGAATATTTGAAAATGATTTCAGTCATACGACCACCATGACTGTTTTTGATGAAGAGCATTCTTGACTTTTTAATTAAGGCCAATTTTTTTAATCTTCAAGGCATCAAGTGTGACTGACTTATTCTCAAAAACGAGCGACTTTCATGTGATAAACATTCGATAGGTGTCAAGTAGTACGATCTTGGAGATCAATTGACCAATAACTTTTTCAAAATTAAGTTACAGAAAAATTTTCAATAAATCATAGTTGCTGTCGGCATATAACACGTTGCTCCAGCATGTTAAAACCACATCTTGCCCAGATCAATTTCATACATATTTTTTTAACAAAAAATATCGGCAAAGCGTTAAATGGGCCTTATCGCTGAACACAATTTTGCAAATTTGCTAACCGATAATTATTTTCTGATAATAAAAGAAAATTTAGATAATTTGGTTGCATTGTTTGAGCGTCAATCTATCCATTATGATTTGCCATAATGTGTATACAGTTGCCCACATTTAAAGTAGGACAGGAGCTTGACACAATTTTTTGTAAAAAAAAATCAATGTTTCTATGAAACTTGTTTCTGTTTTATCGCAAAAACCGTTTTAGTTAAAAACAACAAACAATATATTCTCCAAGTCTCGTTAAAATTAATAAATACATTTTTGGTGGTTTTTAAAACATTTTTTTTAACTTTTCTTATGTTTCGGAAATCCGGAAATTTTGGTATTTCGGACAGTGCTTGGTTTTTGAATGTCCGAATTTTCGAGATTTAACTGTAGAAAGAAAGAAATTTTATGGTAAATTTGTTTTGCCGATATTTTTTTCTTAGCAAGTTTCAAAATTGTTTTAAAATTTTTATACTATTTTTCATTTTCTTTAACAATTTTTTACATTTTCATTTTAATAATATGGGTCGCTTGAGAATTGGCCAAATATTATCCCAAATTAAACATTAGTTATTAAGAACTCATGCAGACCTACATACACATATAAAACAACACTACTTTTACTTTTTAATTTTGTTTGAGTAAATATATAACAACAGTTGTTGCTCAATTCCCTTTTATCCTCTCGTTGCAAGTATATACTGGCAGTAAATGAACACACCTAATATTTCTCTTTAAAAAGCTGCAAAAAATTATTTTACAGGCAGATATTAATTCGGTTTACCTTATTTGGTATTTAATAGTAAAATTTTTTTCATAATTTTTCGTTATTTAATCATCTTCTATAAATATAAAAGTGAATGTGTGTTTGTTTGTTCTCTATGCGCTCCTAAACCACTGATCAGACTACGGTCAAAAAAAGTTAATTTTCTCTTTTTACTGCTTTTGAATAACCGATTTGTATTAATCTTTGCTGACATGTACGGTCCCTGTGACAATATATTTTAATAGTTGGAACAATGGACAGAGCCACACTTATTAGTTTTCAATTAAATTTATAAACCGATTTTGCACACACATAGAGTCTCCATTACAATGCAGTTGAATGTTATGAAAAGTGACCAGTGGCCACGCCCATATAATATAAATATTATTTTTGACCGATTGTTGTTAAAAAGATTTCAAAATTTAATGGGCAGTGCCACGCCATTACAAAGTAAATATTTATTATTTTTCAATTCTTCTACTAAACCGATTTTGATGAATCTTTGCACACGTAGTGTTTTTGTGAAATTAAATGGAATGACTAGAAAATTGGGCAGTGCCACGCCCATATGACTTATGGTACTAAAACAGTTAAAAAAAGACTGCATACAAATTTAATTCTCAGGGTAAACCCATATTTCTTACTAAATTATGCAAAAACCTGATAATCCTTGCATTTTCGAAAAGCCGCGGACAGATTTAATAGTATGGATCAATAGCTGATATGTTTTATCCCGTTAAACATACGCATGACGTTGTCAACTGCTAGCAAAAAATATATGTATATTCGGACATACGCAAATGGGGCCAGCAATGCCGACCGGGCTTAGCTAGTTTAAAATAAATTTTCAATAAATTTTATTACTGTTTCTTTCCAAAATCTTTTTTTTTAATTTTAAGTTGTTAAAAATCAAATTCTATACAAAATGGTTAAATGTTCTTTTTCTATATTAAAAAGCAGAGTACACACGCACGTTATCAACTTAATATTACCTTTTCCATTAGTAGTGGAAAACAAATTGTGGTATTTTTTTCTAATTTATTTTTGGTTTTTTTTTTTACAACATTTCATTTGTTTCGTAGAATGCTGCCACAAACTAATAATTAAGCTTTGAATTACAAGATTACAGAAATAAAAAAGTTTTTTTTTTGCCATAAGAGGTACAAAGATGGGGAGAGTTAGAGAAATGTGACACTTACCAGTTAAACTGTCAGCAGCCTTTACTGATGAAGTGTTGACAATACAGACAACTAGTAAGAGCATCAAAGTCAATAAAAAATGCCGTCTATGATGGCTGTGACGTCGTCTACTAAAGCTTTGACATCGTCGATCACCATCATTATTGGCAGCAGCATCGACACCACAATCATCACAGTAATCAGCACCACCACAATTATTTCGTCTTGTAATATTTGCAGCATTTGTCCACAATGATGTCGCATTTGTTGTTTTTGTAGCTGTTGGTGAAGTTGTTGTTGTTGCTTTTGGTGATGTTAATTGTGTGTCTAGTGTTGGTGTTTGTCTTGCGGTTCTCCATAAATTCCTTGATATTATTTTACCAGAAATAATTGAGGAGGAACACGACCACGACCACAATGGCGATGGCGACGACAACAGCGTTGGGGCTGCAGTTGAAAATGATGGCAAAATTGTACAAGAGAGATGTTTAATACTTTTCATTGATTTTCGAGTTAAATGATGTCTGTGGTAGTTTTGTGGTTTAGACATAGTTTTTTCTGCTGCTAATGTTGTAGTAGTTGTTGCTATGACAACTTTTTCTATTGCATCTGCTGTTGTTGTTGCTTTAGCCTCTGTTGTTGTTGGTAGTAGTACATTTTCTGCAAATTCCTCAATTCTATTCCGTCGTCTTGTCAAATTTTTATAATGTTCTAATGTAGACATTTTATATTTGCAATTAATTATTCCCGCTGCTGCTCTCTTTACTGCAGTGGCTGCTTGTACGTTTTGCCTGCAATTTGAAGTAAAACAAATTTTTTTTAATATTATTCAAATCATTATTGATGTTTAGTTTGATTTTGTTTACAAAATTTTATTTTTCAATTAGAAATAGACAGAAAGAACATTTGTTTTATTGCTGAATTTTATAAATTTTTAGTGAACTTGTAAAGTTGTAATCTAAGCAATTTTGCTTTTTGAAGGTATAAAGCATTTATGAATCACTTAAATGTCATTGAATTTCAATTTCTATAAATGTTAAATTTCGAAAGAAATTTTAAGAAATCGTGTTAATATTTTTTAAGAGCCAAATCATCGCATTCAAAGGCGATCGAATTGAAAGAAATATTAATAAAATTTCTATGCCAAAAATACAGAAAACTTAAACGTTCGATAGTCATAGAATGTGAGTCTTACGCCGCCAAAGGAATTTCTTAATGTAAAACCTTACCACAGGATGAGCATTTGAAAAGTTAATAAAAACAATTGAAATCCTTCATCTTTTTGTTTTGCGATAAATGTTTAAATTATGTGGCGATAAGAAATAATTGCTTAAGTCGACATAATCTAACATTGAGATAATGGGAGAGTTGTCTTTTATATTTCGAGATTGGGCAATCGTAGTGCTGCAACCTGGCAATTATCGTTTCTAAAGTAAAAATTTTAATGTTAACGTTTTGACGTACGAACGCAATTTGTGTTCGTGAACATTTCGTGGGACTATTTTTTACAGCTTTCGTTGTAATTTAATTCAACAACAGTGCAACGATGATTTACTGAATTCAATCGTAACTGTTATTCGTTTAACGTCAAGTTTCTTGAAGGCTTTCCAAAGTTGGTTGTTGCTCCGAAGGAAATCGTTTTTTTGCGTAAATTGATACTGCAAGATCATCATGGAAACTTTCGTGAGATTGAGGCAATCTAAAATATAAGTGAGATCAGCATACATTCAATATTGCTGTAAGAAAGATTCGTTCGCGTTGGATACCATATAATTTGATTGAAAAATACGATCGAGGTGATTCAAAAATGTGTATGACACCATAACAGGTGACTAATCGTCGATCTATGCGTATGAGACCGAAAATAAACAGCATTCAATCGAACATCTTAATCATGCCATTGATTCAACCCAGAACAGTGACCTCTGACTAACTAACACACAAATATTTGTTGTCGGAAAGTCGGATCATATACCACCACGAGGGATTTTTTGAGCACTCAAAACGTCTGTTTAATAAGTCATCCACGGTGATGCGGTGCGCATAGGTTTCTTTTTTATTTCAAAACGTAAAAAATAAATTACAACGTTCTTCGGCACCCTATAAAGCAGCTGATGCATTTAAAATGTATGTTTTGAGGTCCTCAATCGGAATGGAAAAAGAGTTTCGAAAATTAGTTCACGCGTATGCGAAAGTATATTGATCGATAAAGCTTTTTTCGATGACGAATTTTTAGTTGTTTTTTCTAATACCGAAATATAAAAGGCAAACTTCGTGACACCATTACAATTCCAAAATTTAAAGCCATTATTAGGCGATTTTTTTAACATTTTGGAAAACTTTACAGGAAGTTACAGCATGCAAACTTGTTGCCTATACTTTTTCAACGAACAATAGCATTTGAAATAATACTTCTTTTATTTTATAATTTAAATACAACAATACAATATGAAAATCGATATGCTCCTCAAATGATACATAAGGGTGGAATAAAATAAAATTAATAAAAATCAACCAAGAAATTTAAAAGTGATTTTCTGAAATAGTAATTAAACACACATAAGCGGGTTTTCCTTATTGTCACAGAATTGTTAAAATTAAATATTTTAAAAATTGCTCTTATTTTACAACATTTTTTTCCGATTCTTTTAATTCAAAATCTTAAGTTGTCAGCATGAGGAGGAATTTAAAAAAAAGACAAAATAAATGCAAAAAGGCTTGTTGCGATAAATTTTTGTTGTTCATCTTGTAACAGATTTAAATAAAAAAGATTTATAAAGCGGTTGCGTTGTTTGCTGTTGTTTTTTTGCCATCAGTTTTACGGACATGCAAAAGTTGATGGCAAAAAGGAGAAAATTAAACCTCAATCGTTTATAATATAGGACACATTTAATGTTGCCTTCATTTGCCTTAGTTTGTTACAGCCAGCCAGATTCACAGTCAAAGTAACAGAAATAAAATATGTCGTATGTAAATCAAAGATCATTGATTTGTTTCCTTTCAATCGTTGTTTTTACGACATGAAAGATCGATTTTTCTTTGTTTCATTTCTTCATAAGATGTCTGGTTTCTTTCTTCCCCCGTAACGTGAATGTTTTAGTTTTGTATTCCAGCTTGAATTGCTGTTGCTGTGGTTGATCTTTAGAGACAAAACTAAATGGATTGACTGCGTTTTGTTTTAATCTGTGCTTTAAGGAGCAGCTGCTACAATGTTGGGCTTAATTCATAGAGGACACTTTGTATCATCTATTAGTTTTTAAATTTCTTTAAGGCTTCAAAAATTTAAAATTTTTTTTAATGTTTTTTTCCAGCCCCCGTTATATCCGCTCACACTTATATGTCATAAATGTGTATCTATACTTTAAAGTTAGCCTGAAATATTATTAGAAAATTTTAATGCCAATATTTATAGTTAACGATGTAGACTACAACACAATATTTTTCAGAATTTTTGCCAGTCTGACTGTCTTTCTGTCTGTGTTCCTAAACTCAACTGACTAAAAATCGACTGGTGAATTAATTTTAAAATTGATATGGAAATACCTGAATCCCTTAGCTAATATATAGGGTACCTTTTATTGCTAAATATTATCTCATTTCTGAAAAAAAAATAAGAATAAATCTGCAAAGTAAGTAAGAAATTAAAACATGTACAGACTTAACAGAAAGAGGAGTATTAAACATTTTTATCCAACAATAGTATATTACATCTTCGATTCAAAATACAAAAAAATTAATATTAGCCGTTTATGTATTTAGATACATAGAACCTTTTTTTTTTTAATTAAAACAAGAAATTCAATGAAATAACCAAAATTTTGACTTAATAGGTTTACAAATTTCAATGCATTTAATGTTTAAAAATACTATCTGGCACAAGTCCTTGTAAGCATCGCCCTGTAATTACTTTTTACAATCCACACACTTTACTATTTAATAATGTACAACATCTCCTAAAGTCTTAATATCATGTATATGTAGTTTGTTACTCATTCAATTAAATAAGTCTCGTGTACTTAATTTAACATTGATTTTAATTTCGCTGAAAGCCTCACAGTCCTCCGCGACAGAGCCTTATGAACGCCATCCTGTCGGTCCATTTCTGTACCACTTTTTTGAGCATACCCCGTATAAGTTCGTCGATAGTGCGTCGCATGTTGGCAATCACTGCTATTTTATCATCATAGACCAGAAATTTGACGTACAACCCACGAAAAGTAGTCCGAAGGTATCAAAACACATAAACGAGGTGGTCAACTTGTAACTCCATTTCTTGAGATAATTCATATCAAAAACAATCAACACATATACAGTTTCAATTAACAAAAACAAAACAGCTCATTTATAACGGAACAAACACACTAAAACACTAATTTTACGCTTACATTCCATTAACGGTCGGTTAAATCAGACTTTACATTTTGTAAATTGTTTATGTATGTATGTATGTATATGTGTATGATAACATACACATACACTGTGATTTTAAAGTAAATATTTGTTGGCGCCATTTGTTTATTATCACTGCTACTCCGGGGATTAAAACACACCACCAAGTCTCTCCTTATCGAGCTGTTCTTCTTTGAAACATTTAAATTGTTCTGCCATTTGTTGCTTTTATTATTATTGTTGCTTTTGTGTTTGTTGTATTTAGCCACGTTTAATGGTAAATTGTATCTTTTTTGTCTTTCTTTTCACATCATTTTCTCTTTTATCGTTTTGTAGTTTATTTGTTCCTGTAACTTGTTAATTGAATAAAATAAATAAAACAGCAACAACAGCAACATGGTGCTTTAAAATTCCATTAAAATGTTAACAAACAAACTAATAAAGTTGTGTTTTGTTTTTCAAATTAAACCGTAAGCAGTTTTTTTTTAAGTGGTTAATGATTTATATTGGATTGAGTCGCTCGTTTTGTCATGGATTTTATTGCTTTTGTATTCAACGACCAATCTTTTTCACAATATTAAAAGAAGAATTGAAATTTGTGGAAAAAGATCTTCTTCGATTTATTTCCGTTTGTGTTTTATAAGGTAAAAATTGCCAATTTGAATAGTTTTTATATTTATATTTTTTTTTTACAGATTATGGCATTTTTCAAAAATTTAAGGATTATTGACATGTGCAAACGTATTTGTCTAAATATTTTAAAAAATCCCAGGAACAAAAAAAATTAATTAAATTAATTTTTTTAAGGGAATATCAGACAAGATATAAAAATTTATAAGTACATATGTATGTACGTATGAAATATGTATTTCATTAAATACAATTATAATTTTGTTGTATTCCATCAAGAACATAGGCTATTCACAAAGAATCTCAAACTATTTCGGTCTGAGTTCATTTAAAGATTTGCCGGTTTCATCAAGATAGTCCTTCGCCAAGTATTTCGAGGTCGATCTCGTCCTCGGGAGCCTGGTGGATTCCTCTCTAATGCTGCATGACAGATTTCGTCGTAGGGCTTCCTGAGCATGTGACCCAGCCAGTTATGTTTGCGCCTTCTAATTTGGGGCCACCAGATCTTAAGGATATTGCGCATATATATATTTCATTGATTACTAATACAAAAATTATATAAAAATTCCACTTTAACTTTTATCGCTTAAATTAAATTTTTTTATATATTCACACCATTACTTTAGTGTTAATATAGATCGTCCGATCAAAAGGAATATTTTTACCCATTGAATTCTCTCCAACTCACCTAAAACATTTTTTTTTTATTTACTATTTTGGAAAGATCGAAATAAGGTATGAAATGTTAGGTCCATGTGTTGTGACGTTAATCGCGTAAAATAAGGATTTTTTCATGATATGAGAAAATGAATATTTTAAGTCATCTATAATTGAATTTCGATTTCATATTATGCCTTAAAGCAAATAAAAGATTAAAATTCTACAATAAAAATATAAAAATTTCGCAAAATAATTCTGTAACGTGCGTTGCAATGTAAGTTTTTAAAAAAATTGCATTAAAAATCTTCGTAATTGTTTTATATCTGAAGCAACACTGGTGGGAGATCTATTAACTAATTTGACTCGTTTTTTATTTTACATGTATAAGTAAGAGGTATTACTTATGCACAAACGAACTTGTCCGTCCCGCTTCAATGGTCTAAATAGTTACGTACATGGTAAAATCTAAATATAATAAAGTGACGCTCACATTCTCCCACTTTTACTAAGACGCCATGCGACTCTAAAGCAAATCCGATACACCTCAGCTTTTACTTTGCAAAAGTTCCATTTAATAATTCGCCCGTTACCGAAATATTTCTGAAGAAATAATATTTCGAAGCCACCGTATAACGGCAAACGTCTTTTTTAAACAAATTCATATTCATTCACAAACTCTTAAGCATAAAATATGAATTGAGAGAATACTTGGCAATAAAAATAAATTAATTTGTTCGAATAAATAAAATTGTGTTTATTTAATTGCTAGTGGAAAAAAAGGTAACGTAAGTCACAAAGGATTCACGGATTTTTATAAAATACGATAACATTTTTTGGTTGCAAATATATTATTTTAGACTTCAATTATATTTATCTCTCTTTTAGGATTTAGTTTTTTTTGGTGGGTTTTATTGTAAAAGCTCTCAGAAATCACCAAAAACACACTTTAACTTTCAAAGCGTTCGATTGTAGCGTTGGATTCACAGTGTTTGCCCATATATACCCGGCAAAATCTTTTCGAGATTGTGTAATAGGTTGTCATTATTTCATACATTACATAGTAATGAGGGGACGTTACCAACATCATTATTTTAAAATACAGAGTAATGGACTGTATTTTAGTAAAACATTTTGGATATTAATTGCTAATTTTACCAACCAACAATATGACACTTAGGACACCTTGTAAAATCACCAAAGAAAGAAATGCATTTAATTAAAAATAATGAATTTATTGGATCTTTCTATATTAAGAAAATAAAAATATGTATTTAGATCTTAAATCTTAAATTAATTAATTTGTGGTTTTATTGCCGTTTCAATAGAGGCTCTAACTTTCATTGCATAGAGGTCATCCCTATAATGGGTCCATATTGGCTTAATGATGGCTTTGTGGAACGGAACTATGTAGTTTAGGTTGAGGGAAAAATGTAATGCTGTAAAATTAAAAATGTTGACTCAGTTAAAGTTATGATAATACCGTACGATGTACATGACAAAACTTTTATTAAAGTTTCACAAATTGAAAATTGACCCTTTAGACAACGTTAATCTCTTCATTTCAACCTGTTAAGTGTTAAAACAATAAATAACATGATATTTTACAAAAAAACAATAATAATTTCATGTTTATTTACGGCGCTACTTGTTATTAACTGCTGTTACACATGCTTTAATAACATTTTAATTTTAATTTTAATTTTCACGTTTGCTTCATATTCATTCATGCTGGTATGTTCTGAATATATTTATTAAATAACTGCCTGCATGCCTGTCAATACAATAAGTGTATCATGTTGCGTCTACTTGGCGACAACTCTTATTCGATTTAATAATTATAATTACTTTAGATTTTAATATTTTTATTTTATTTTAATTTTATCACTCAACACGTATTTTCGCGTGTTGTTCTTATAATTAAAGTCTTTGATATTTTCGGTTAAGAAGTGGTGTGGGAAAATCTATAACGTAAAACACTAAGCGTTTTTGTATCCACTAGAAATACTGAGGAGCATATTCATTTAATTATTACGTTAGTAACACGTCGAAAAAGCCTCACTAAATACATATTTAATAGCTACGTAAAATCTTGTAAAAGTTATGCGTTCTATTTCACACTACTTCCAGTCAATATACTTCAATGTAGAAATAAATAACAAAACAAAAACAACAAAACATTACACTTACTTAAATAAATTAATCTATTTCTATTTTAAGTTTTTCTCTACAACTTTGAAAGTGTGTTCAAACAAAGAAGAAAATCAAATCAAATAGTGACAATGAAGTAAAGAAACTGTAAATCATAGCAAACACATCGAATACAATAGAACACATACAAAAACGTAAACAATTATATGAGTGTTGCATGAGTGTTACTAAAGAATTACATTTAAGGCAGTTTAAAGAGAGACACTTTCTCTTGAGCGATTTGTTTAATACATGGCTGCTCGTGTAACAGGGCGTGGTAACTTCAAATATCATCTGCAAAGGATTAAAGTTGTGGAGGATGATGTTTGCAGAATGTGCCGTGGGGCTGCTGAGACGGCGGCACACATTCGATCGGCAAGTACACATTGGATATGAGTGCTTTGGGGGAAATAAGTCTGGGGCAAATGCTGACGATTTCGATGGATGCTTTGATAAGGATTGTTGACAGTCATCAGTTTGCAATGTGGACTCAGTCATAATAGTCTTGAATAAATGCCTGTAGCGGTATCCTTGTGATCACTAAGAAACGAAGGTGTCTAAAAGCTACCCCTTTGAAAGACGTCTGCAGCGGTATCCCCTCTACATGTACTACTACTCATCTCACAACAGAACATACAAATTTTAATTCTCTATGCAAGTTTTTCTTTGGTCTACATCTACTATCAAAATATTTGAATGTTCTAGAAGGATATCAAAACATCCTAGGCACATACATCTATATATATAAAAGTGAAACTCTATCTGTGTGTGTGTGTGTTAGCTATAGACTCCGAAATAGTATAGCCGATCGGACTCAAACTTTGGCAAGTTGTTGTACACATTCCAGGGCGTGTTTATGGGTGGTAAAAAGTGGCCAGCGTTATGCCCATAAAAAAGTTATCATTATTAGCTACTTGAACTTCACCGATTTTTCTGAAACTTTGCACACATATTGTGCTGTCATGACTATACAGTTTCGTGAGTAGAAAACTGGGCAGTGCCACTCCCATAAAAAAGTGATAATTTTTAGCTTCTTGCGCTTGATATTCAATTAAAATTCAGAATGCATTTTTATTTATTAAGGGGCATAGCAAGGCGCACCGGGCTTGGCTAGTATATAATGAAAATTAAATTATTGGCTTCGAATGTTAACTAATAACATTAAACATAGAGCTTAAAGACGGCTGGCGTTGTACGAAAAATTTGCTAAAAGAAAACACCCCATATCTATAAAAAACCAAAATGTAAACAAGAGTCGTGGAAATATGATGTTAAATTATCAAAGAGTCTGTGTATTTTTTTCTATTGATTTTTTAAATTTAAATGACAGAGTTGCGTAACCAAAATGGGAGAGTATGCCACGTAGTTTTAGACTATGTAAATCAACGTAGAACTTAAAATAAAAATTGGCGTCATCTGAATAGTAAATATAGAAAAGTTTAGTGACACGCTCCCAGTTACTGAGTCTAATGATACTTTTCCAGTTTTTCCAAATAAAAGCATGCGGTAAACTGTAATTTTTTTCTCTTTATAAACTTTACAATATTGGGGGTGGGTATAAAAAATTCGACACAGTCGAATATACCGCGTAACTTGTTTTATATCTGACAGGTTTTTTTTTTTAAATTTTTTTAAGTTTTGTAAATTTTAATTGATTAAACGATACCGACCCAAGACCAACCAACAATCTCAAAGTAAATTTACATAATTGCAATTACATCGTGTACTACTTAGACAAACAGCTAGATGGTGGGTGATCATGTGTTAATGTGTGAAAATAAATTATTAAACACACAGGCATATTAAATTTAAATTTTGCGGCTGCTGTTAGCAAGTTTGACCATTTAGAACAGCGTTCTTCGTTCATAAGTATTACCCAGCTCATGTAGTTTTTCGGGTATTTATTGATTTGATTCGTCAATATAACGACCAGGGTTGCTTAAGGGGGAAAAAAACTATCAAAAAGCTGCTAGAAATGTACCAAAACAAATATTTAACTTTGACTTCACAATTTTTCGAAATTTACATACACCATGTGCGATGTAAATAAAAATTCCAAAACTTTTCATTAAAACATTCTCAAATCTGGTTTTTAGAGCTAAACAACAAGATATATGCAATAGAAGAAATAATGTTTTATTAATTTTGATGAATATTCGTTAGATTTAAATTTATTTAAAAAAAATTATTAAATTTCTATAAATTAGCTTATTAGTTATGTGAATTTGTGAATAAGTTAATGACTTTACTAAGCTCATCTGCCGATGTTAATCATAAAAAAAATAAATCTTAACAAACGAAATTAAGTTAGAAATTATTTGGACGCTGATATTTTTGCTTTTTTTTTTTTTGCTACATTAAAAAGTGTTGTTGGCAGGCTACATAAATTTATGCATGTTTATATTTTGTAAACAAAATATTTTTACAGCATTTAAAAGCAAAATATTTAATAAATCAACTAATTTAAAATTAATTTATTTGTAGTAAAAATATTTAAATTTTTTTTCGAATTTAACTAACTAATTTCAATCACTGTAACAGGCTTCTCTCGACCATAACCATAATAATATTATATTGATCACCATAACGCCATAATCACAACCATATAAACCAATTGAATTTTGGTTTCTTATGGTTATGGCATTATGGTTATATCTCGTCTTGTTTCAGCTTCAATCTGCAACAATATTTTACAAGTATTTTTACAAAATTTTTAGGGCCTTCGAAACTTTGGTTTAAGAAGATATTTAAAGAAAATTAAATTAATTTTAACTTTGTTTTTATTTTTTTCTTTACATATGACTATCTATTGGTTAACACCATATGTATAGTACGAATGGCCAAAAAAATAAATTATTATTTTATGAAAAGTAATTTACTAAACTATTAAATAATTTGTGTTAAATTTTCTACATATACAAATTGTTATTTTCTACACCGCCATAGGCGTTAAAGAAATAATTCGTTTTATTTAATGTATGTAACGCCAGAAAGATATATATATCACGCACAGAAAGAAATTGAATTAAATTAAATTAACTTTAAAATCATCCGTGTGTGTACACACATATATTGATTTTTTTTTGCAAAACATTTTTAAAGTTAAGAAATATTATTTGAAAATACAGAAATTTTGATATGAATTTTTTGCTATTTCTTACCACTGTGCAGTATGAAATTCCAGTAGCTGCTTTCTCTTAAACAATTTTTCCTACAAATTATTACATTATTTATTATTTGTTTATAGTTTTATTTACATCTACTGAAGTCCATATAAAAATTTATTAATTGTTTTCATAACAATAACACATAAGGCTGGCTCCTTCCTTAAACAATTTATCAGTGTTGCCATTGAGACAAAATTTAAGTGATCTTTATTCTGGCAATAAATGTATACACTATTTTTTAAGTTATTCCTAAGCCGGATTTATTTTTTAAAATTTCTAAGCTCTATTCTTAAGTTGTGCCACATCTTACAGAAAACCACATAATTTTTTCTGTTGCACATTAGAAATTGACATTAGAATGGTACAAGACAAAAAACTATAATGAATTTTTTTATCCTTATTTTATGGCAACACTGCTTCTTGCCACAACAATCAATTTATTGTTTCTCATTCTTAGGCACAGCTTAAAGCACATATTGCACAAATATTTTTCATGTTGTATTGGGTATAAATTAGAATTTTTAATTAAATTATATTGTGTGATATGGGGGTGTCACTGCATGTTCGCCTAATCAAACCAAAGCAATTGATTGTTAAATATGAGTGTAAATGGCCTAAAGGCAATCAATCGACCAATGGTAAGAAAAATTACAAACACTGAATTATGTTTAACAAGGCTATAAAGACATTAAAAGCCAAAGAAAAATCAACAACATGAAATCGTAATAAAAGCTTGTTAATAAAATTGTTATGGTTGTGCACACACGTCTGACTTATAAAAAGTGTGAGAGTGGAAACGTTGCTTATACGGTTGCAGAAATGGTGAAATATGTAAATCGTGATTTTTTTAGCCGCTTGGGTTTAAGAAATTTAAGAGAAATTAAGAAAATTTTAAAAAGTGAATGAAATATTTTTTTGGATCGATTAAAGAATGCCTATCAGGAAGATTATTTATGTATTCTTGCATACTTTTTTAGTATTTCGTTTGGTATTTCACCAATGGCAGTTGTTGTGTTGTCTACTAGGGCTAAAGTTAAAGCTGGTATAGCTGATACGCGAGACGTATCGCCAAAAGGTAGTCTAGCGGGATCAAAGCGCATGATCTTGGCAAATGGACAATTCCAAAGAGTGTGATTAATTGCGCAACGAACTTACCTCTCAATAAGCTCATGATATTGCATGCCGTGTGACATTAAACACCGTCATGTTAAAACTACATATCACACAAGTCTCATTCTTTAAATTTGGGGATAAAAAGTCGGTAATCACTGCACGGTATCTTGCTCCATTAAGTGTTGTTTTACGATTTTTAACGTTCTTAAAGGCGTACGGTTTAATGAAGACATCGGCCCCGAAAATAGTGCATTTTTTAGGGTGCACTTGCAGCTCTTAAACTGCTTCTGTCTGCTTTTCATACCACATTAAAAAATTCTGTCGTACCCATTGAGCATAGGCGTAACTAGACTATTTTTGTGGATACAATGCACATCAAACAGAATTTTAACAATCAACTAATTACACTAAATATGCATACAAAATTAATTCAGCTTAAGATTATGCCTTCAAACTAGAAAAAAATTGTTAAGCTTTAGGCACACCCGGAATAAATTTGTAACTACGCCAATGGTAGTGAGCCAAAAATAAACTTCGTCGCTAAAAACAATTTTTCGATGGAATCGCATTTTACACACGCAATGAATTTTGAAAATAAAATTCAATGATTTGGAAGTGCATTTATGATGAAATAGCAAAACTTACTAAGCATTTTTGGCGTTGCCATATTTTTGTTAAACTTAAAAACCGAAGAGCAAAAAAAAAAGTTTCTTAAAATTATGCCTTCTGATTAGTTGTTGTTGTTTTCTTTAAACTTAATTCAATTTATAAAAAAATAATTACTTAAACACTGCATTAAACCCCTTGACCAGAATACATAATTTGTTCTCCTCTGAATACTATTGGCAGTTGGCTCCAAAAACGAAACTCTAAACCAATTTCTTTTATATTATATTGCAGTGTAGGGTATAATATGATCGATCTGGTTCACCTCTAATTTACTGGCTTTTATTCAAAAGCACAAATAAATACTGTGGACTAATCAAATATGTCTATAGACGTTAAATAAATATTTATTGCTATTTAACACCTCAATAAATAAATACATACATACATAGCAGTCAAATCAATAATTTATTTAAAAGCCATAAAAAACATGATTTACACTCTGTTGTGACTGATATTACCAAAATAGAGTACTCTACAGCCACAACTTCTGCGCCACACTTAATTTAATTCTAAAATGGACAGACATTTTTTGTTAAATTACAATAGATTAATATAAAATAATTTCACGATTTCATATTAATGTTTCAATATATAAAAAAAAACCAATAAAAAACTTAATGCATAAATAATAATATTATTATTATTATTAGACATTTCCTATAACACTTAAGTATTACAGCAATAAGTTGAAAACCGAATTAATATTTAACATGCGTTATAGAGTGTAAGACACATCAGTTGTAATAAAATGACAGAGAACAGAATCCATGAAGAAGAGAAAAAGATAACTAGTTATTATAATGGTATGTTCGGTTAAGCCGAAAGATTTTGCCTCGACAAGTTGTTTATTAATATTTTTTCATAAAAAATGCAGTTGAATACAATAACACTTTTACAACTTGAATGTTATGAAAACCTCTAGTTATGAAAAATTTTGGTTAAAAATTAATACAAACAAAAAACGTTTTCGAACACTTTAACTATTTTTAAGCCTTCTTTGAATAAGTATTTGTCAAAAATTTCTAAAAAAAAAAATAAATCACAAAATTATTTTGTCACTACGACCTGACAAAAGTAGACCGTGACCACCTAACGGTGATTACAGACAAACCAAGAGAACAAAATTCAACTACAAAAAATCGTTGCAGGGAATATTTTGATAATTTTCATTATAGCTGCTGTGTGCCGCTATATGTCGCTGCTGTGACGTTACAGTTAGAGCGTTGATAATGTTTCTTTTTATACCCACCACCAAAAAAAAATTGATATGGGCATATTCATTTTGTCATTATGTTTGTAACACATTGAAATATCCATTTTAGACCCCATAAAGTATATATTTTCTAAGTGCTGATTTCATTTTAGGACCGTCCGTCTGTCTATATGTTGAAAGCACGAAAAAGCCGAACCGAAAAAGAAAGCTAAGGGGCTCAAATATTGCCAGAATATTTCTTGTACACAAGGTTTGTATTGGAAATGGGCTAAATCGGATTATAAGGAAGAGAGTTATAGCTTGTAATGCAAGAGTAGGTCCAAAAAAAACAAGTCCTTTCAACATCTAATAAAATGCAATTGTGTCCAAGCGCATTGACATAGAGCCATGAAATTTCTAATGTATATTTCCTGAGTACAAAAAGTATGTTTTTCAGAAAATAGCTCATATCTAGGCAATAGGAAAGGAATAATAGGTCAAAATGTACTACAATTTATACCGCACAGTGTATTTATCGGCATATTCAATATTTAAAACGTAATAAAACTGACAAAATTAGATGTAAGATAATAAAATGTTGCAATTATATTTAGCTTCTTTATCAATGTAATTGGAATAGCAGAAAATTAAAGTGATACGCCTACTTTAACGCTTAAATTGATATAATTGTGAAAGAATGAGGTACTCTGTTCTGAAATATCTAAATTAAATTTATCGACAGAAACTACTTTGACACGCCTACTTCAATGCCCACTTCTCACATAATTTTCTCTTAATGATCTTTAAAGGCTCATTAAAGCGACAGCAATAGTTGTATGATAATGAAAATTTCGCATATAAAGCTTTCTGGTAAATTTAATTATGTAACAGTAGGTGACACGCCTACTTAAGCGCCTATTTTCCATAACACTTTATCTTAAATTTATATTATCGACAAAAATTTAAAAAAAAAATCCAAAATGTGATGAATTATCTAAGTTGAATTCAATAAATTAACAGCAAATCGAAGTTACAGAAAGAAAGTGAAACATATTTTTGTAAAAAAGGATTATTCCATAGCAATTACTGTTAATAAAAAAATAATTATATTTTGGACTATTAGAGACACACAAAATTGGTGGTGGGTATAAAAGAAGAAGAATATAGTGCTCTTTCTTGTTTATACCCTTCGCACAGTGAACAAGTAAGAGCGCTATATTCGGCCTTGCCGAATCTTATATACCCTTCACAACGTGTAGTCATGCAATAACAGTAGTTTGTATCACCATTCATCTCATATGAAATACGTACATACATATATAAAAACATCCCATTGTAAAATTATAAATTTTCGTAAGTATGTATGTAAAAAAAAAAGAAAAAAAAATTTAAGAAAAAATTTAAAAAAAAATTTAAGAAAATAAATTAAAAAAAATAATTAATATAAATAATAAATATAAAACAAACAAAAAAATTAAAAAAAAAATTTAAAAACAAAAAAAAAATTAAAAAAAAAATAATAAAAATATAAATAATATATAAACTAAAAAATAAAAAAATTAGAAAAAAAAATATAAAAAAAAAAAAAAAAATTTTTAAAAAAGTTTTTGGCTCAGCTAGGATTCGATGCCATGTTTACTCTAAGCAGTATACATATATATACCCTTTTTCACTGTTGAAGGGTATAAAAGCTTTGTCACTCCGTGTGAAATTTCTACAATTTTCATTTCCGACCCCGTAAAGTTTATATTTTCCGAAAGCATATATTTTATGAATAGGGTAGTCGATTAAGCTCTGTCAGTCTGTCCGTGTGCATGTTGACATCAACTTTTTGAAGCCCTTCCACATCGCCTGGAAATATTGGAAATATTCGGGAGTAGATCGGTATTGAAAATCAGAAAAATCGATACATAAACAACTGAGATATGAGGAAAAAACCACGACCACCTCGTTTTTTTCACAACAACTACATACAGCACATACATACATACTTACATACAAACGTGGTATACTGGTTAGAGTAAACGTGGCATCGAATCCCAGTGAGCCAAAAAAAAAATTTTATTTTAATATTTTTTTTATTTATTTTTTTATTTATTTTTTTTTTTGAAACATACATACGTAAATTTTTAATTTTACAATAGGATGTTTTTATATATGTATGTTTTTTATATGTATGTACGTATTTCATATGAGCTGAATGGTGATACTAAATATTGTTATTGCGTGACTACACGTTGTGAAGGGTACATAAGATTCGGCACGGGCGAATATAATTTTTATTCTAATTTTTTTTTACAATATTTTTAGTTTTTTTGATTAAAAGAAACTATATTTTATGTATTCGAACCCGTTGGTTGCCTTTTTTAAGAAATTTTCATAAGGCAACCGGTTTTTTTTAAATTCTAAAATTCAAAACATTCGAAAACCGGTTTTTGAAAAAAGTCGAATAATCGATCACCCTAGTATATATGTATACAGCAAACTTAACTTATCGGTTAGTTTTGATGGCAGGTTTAGCCAGCTTATGCATAATATTGTCAGGCCTCCAGTTATTTAAGCCTTGTAAAAAGGAGTCGAGTTGGTAACACAATTCGAAATTAGATTTTTGAAAAAAAAAATTTTATTTCTCTGCTCGTTTACATACTAATGTACAAATCTAAAAAATTTTATCTGCCTACATATGTAAATATGTTTATCTGTATGTATGTGAATAGAAGAAATCTTGTAAATTAATAAGAAAAGAATTTATGTGTTTAACATTTTTGATAGGAAAGAAAAAATAAAACTACAATACAAACAACATTATGCTCTATTTAATTAACATACATAAGTTACCTTTTAGGGTTAATTTAGGTGTCTAAAACAAGATTTAAGTATTGGGATTTGAAACAACAATATTCTTGCTTTGCTTTTTATCGCTTACAATTACATTATTTATTTGCTATATTATGCGGTGTGTTTAATTTATAGCCATTTGAATATTATAAATTATTAAGTTATGCGCAACAAAATAATAAATAAATATTTTAAATGTAAATAAAAACTACATACATACATACATACATATATTTAAAATAATACTAGAAAACCTTTTTTAATATGTCTACATAAGTATAATGTATGTGTGTGTGTTTTTAGTGTATTTAGTAAAAATATTGGTGTATATTACTTCATTAGTTACAAACAGATAATACAGGGTTAGGCGATTGAAGTGTTACCTTTTCAAACGACAATAGGTTTTTGTGTAATTATTTTTTATTGACGCAAATTACAAAAAGTGTGGAAATAATCGAAATGTGAAAAACCATTCTCTTAAGCTCGACATGGATTTCTTTAAAACTGAGCTGCGTGCTGCACAAGTATAATCTTGAGGTATTTTGGTCCATTTTTGCACAATGGATTTCTTCAGTACATCCATACCAATATATTTGTAGTCATCATGTTGCTCCCCAAAATCGTCTAGATGTAATAGTCTGTCGGATATGCATCTAGAGAATTTAAAAGCCCTTGCTTGGCGAAAGTAAAGTGTGTTACATTTATGGTATTTGAAATATTTTTAAAAAATTCGGCGCATTCGTGCAGCATACAACTCATTAAACTAAAGCGAAAGGCTTTCAAAATGTTTTTTACTTGTAATTTGAATCAATAAAAAAAATAATTTCACACAAAATAATACGGTCGTTTGAATAGGTAACAAGCACTTCAATCGCCTAACCCTGTAAAAACACAAAAAGGTTTAAAATTAAAATTACAAATTTTATAAAACTAGAAATCTGGGTATGGTTGATTTTCTTGTTAACTACTACATAAATATAATGTTTAATATAGCAATAAACTAAATTAAAATAATATTGGCGCCAGTCAAAAATCATTACAATTTTTGTTTTTTTTTTTTTTAACTTTTAACGGTTATTTATTTTATTTTTTTTTTATTTTCTACTTAATATTTCAAAAATAATAAAACGAAACCTTAAAAACACATTAGAAAAAAACTTAAAAACAAATATTGAATTATGGGTTTTTAATAAAGAACAACACCTTGTTTTTTTTTATGTTACTAAATCAGGGGCAAATTATGACGATCGTATTTTTTAAATCCATTTTCGAATCTCTATAGCAAAACAAATCTAATCGTTTGAGTAACACAATTATAGTGTTCGTATGCCAATTAGTTTTATGTCTTGTAATGTTTTCTAAAAATAACAATTGAAAAATTTATGTGTGTATTAAAGGGTGATCCAAACATAATGCACGATGTTGCTTGTGAGTCACACCTTAACGTCAAGTTTTTTGCTTAACTTAATTTGATATTTCCTTATATCAGTGTTTGACAAATTCAATATTGTTTAAGTCTTTTAAGAAAATGCATTTTGAGCACTTTGTGTTTTTTTGCTCAGCGTAATCGACAATCTGGAGAATTGTGTGCAAATTTTAGCAAACTAGTGCATGCTTGCTCAGTTCGTTTTGCGAAAAACATTGCTGTTGTTCGCGATATTGTGGCAGAAGAGCCTTCAACCTCGACTCGTCATCATGCCCAACAGATAAACATCTCACGATCATAACTGATGCAAATTTTAAATAAAGATTTAACTGACTCAAGAGCTGAAGACTACAGACCATATCAAGCGTCATCAATACAAAGAAAATCATCTTCAGCGACGAAGTGTACTTCCAACACAATGGACTCGTTAACAATCAAAATTTCCACATTTAGGAAAATGAGAATCTACAAGTGATTGTTGAAATGTCAATGCATCTATAAAGCTTGACTGTTTGGTGCGGTTTATGAACTGGCAGCATCATCTTGCCCTACTACTTCAAAAAATAGCTCGGCCAAGCAGTTACCATGAATGATGTTCGCTATCCCTAATACAAAGAGTGACTGTTTAGTGCGGTTTATGGACTAGCGGACATCATCGGGCCCTACTACTCCAATAAATAGCTCGGCCAAGCAGTTACCGTGAATGATGTTCGCTATCTCAAGATGAAAACAAACTTTATGTTATCAAAAATTGAAGATATGGACATGGACGATATGTGGTTTCAACGCAATGGTGCCACTTGGCACACAGCCAACAAAACAAAGGCGCTTTTGAGCTAGAAATTTAATTTAATTTAAATTTATCTGAAGTCGTGGCGATGTTAATTGGCCTTCACGATCATTTGACACCGTTGACACCGTTGTTCTTCTTTTTTTCATTGAAAAGATAATGTGTAGGTCAATAAGCCGAAAACAATTCAGGAGCTAAAGGATGAGATGGTTCAGCACATTAACGATATTGAACCTCAATATGAAAATATGAAACTGCGGGTGAAAGTATGCCACTGACGCCATGGTGAGCATTAAGATAATATTCTGAACTTTTTTGTGTAATTAACCCAAACCATATTTGACATTCTCTGCAACTACTGATCGTCAATTCGATGACGACTTTTTCATTAGTTTTTTTTTTACAAAATCGATCTCATTGGACTTTGCAATCCCTTATATATTAAACAGCCCACAGAAAAAGTAACTCAGCAACTAACGCTATACAAAATGTAAGCGTGATCGATGCATGCAATAGGAAGAAAAATAGTAATAAGAGAGATGTGCTCGTCGAATCGATGAACGTTCTAGGGTTAATAATTATTAAGCAAGTTTTAAATGCTATAGTTGTGCGTATTAGTAAAATTGCAATTCTCCTTCCGAATTTTATATTTTCTAATAATAGAAAAAATTATAGAAATAATGCAACTACTTTTAGAAAGTGAAACTAATCTTAGATAAACGTTTATTTAAAAATATTTTGATAATAATTTGTATACCCTGCATCTGTTCTATCAAGTGCATATATAGCTTTGCCATTCCTTTTATAGCTTCTACAATCTAAATTTCCGACCCCCTAAAGTATATATTGAGTGAAATCTGTCAATCCGTGACCTGGTTAAAATCAACTGTTCAAAGCCCCGACAAGTTGCATAGACCTGCGTGTTGTGTTGATAGTTTGGAAATATTCTGGTATTGAATCTCTATAGATATCTAATCGCTGGATAACTTTATAAAATATAAGCAAATAACATGATTGCCTCTGTTTATTTTTGGTTCTCTATTTGATGATCTGGAGAAATCCACGATACTTTAGAAGAAGGTAAAGCCAGATTTAATAGAGACAGAGCAAAATAAATGTTTTCTAAATAAAACGTACAAAATCCTTTTTAATCATCAAACAAATAAAGGTCACTTCAGTTTAACATTGTTATAATTTACCAACAAATACACATGTACGTACATATGTATGTATGTACGTATGTATGCATGGCAGTATTTCATCATATTAAGTACCCCATCACTCGGAAAACATTTAGCATATAAATCAAAATGTTTCAGATGACAATAAATCCATTGAAATTATTCTGCTCATATGAAGCAAACTTAATTGAAAATCCCAACAACTCTCTCGTAATCGTGCACAAAAAATAATCTTCATTTAATTAATAAACAAACATAAATTTAAAAAGTCATGTCTGAGTTAAAAAAATAAATAAAAATAAATTAAAAAAAAAAAACAACAAGAAATTCCAAAAAATTTTAAATGACTAATACTTCGTTCGGTAAAAGTCTGGTTGGTCATCCAAGGTATAGTTTTTAGGACCTCAATTAACTTTGTTTTATTTTAAACGTAGATCAAATTTAAAGGTTTAGCTCACCAACACTAGCGATCTTAATTTAGATTAAAAATTACCAAATAGAAGCATTTGTAGAAAATTCTCAATGTGTTATTTCATATGAAGAAAAAAATTATAATTAAAGTAAAACTAAACTAATAGAGGTGAAAAAGGGGTTTCTTACATTTGTCTGTAGGTAGTATGTATGTATAACATATTGTGTTTACAACCAAGAACTATTTATTTACAATCGAATAAGGCATATATTTGTATGTAAAAATCTTTGGACCTTCTGTTCTTTGAATGTCATATATAACTAGCCGGTGCTCGCGACTTCGTCTGAGTATTTATCGGCACGAAAGGTAGCCTTTTTATGTAATAATTCAGGTTGTTATATATCTGTGTGGCAAATATCAAATTTAAATTCGTTTAGTAGTTTTTGCCGTTTTTGTGTAAAAATATTAAAACATTTAAACATATAAACATTTATATTAATTATAGGTTTTAGTGGGACAAATAATTAAAAAAATATATATTTCTACAGGCGACGTTGAATGATTACAATTTTTTCGCCCGTACATGTAAATTTTGGACACTCGAACCCTATGAACAACCGACTAGCCACATACAAAAAAACATTTTTACAAATAACACCGGGAAGTCATGCCGTTTTTGCATGATTGGGTAACAAACATCTAAACATTTACATTTATCATATTAACGGCCCTTTTCACAATCTGTGATTATATTAATTTAACAGGAACATTAACAAACCGCCGATATCGTTAACCGAAACTATTTAACATACGGTTAGTGTTTTGCGTTTCACCATCTTTCGGTTAGTTAACACTAACATTATAGAAAAAGTATGGTAATACTGGTTTTTATTATTTACGAAAAATAGTGGAATGAAAGAAAATAATCAAAAAATGTTATACAAAAATTCTTTGCAATTTTTTGATGAAAGACAAATATATATTTAAAATAAATTTTTTACTTAAAATAGTTTAAATACAGTTTCTTTGCAAGTATAAATTTTTATAAGTTATTTTATTATAATATTCTTATTATAAACGCCACCAAAAAAATGGTGGGGGTATATTCATTTTGTCATTCCGTTTGTAACGTAAATTTTTATCTTTATCTCAACTTCATATAATTTCTCTATTAATTAAGATTTTGGAAGAATAAAGGACTATATATAAATATCTAAGTTGTATTTATTAGCAGAAACTTTATTGACACGCCTACTTTAACGTCCACTTTGAAAGACTAAATTTACGAAAACATTTTACTAGCATATCGAAGTTAAAAAAAGAAAGTGATACATATTTTAGTATAAAGATATTATTGCATAGCGATTATTGTGAAAAACAAAATAATAAATTTTGTGCTATAAAAGAACATCAAATTGGTGGTGGGTATAAAAGATTCGGCACAGCCGAATTTAGTGCTCTTACTTGTTTATTTTTATTTAAATAAAAGCCTTTAACCGGAAGATTTTGTTCGGTTAAATTTAACAGAGACTTTTTGATTAATCTCTGCCGGTTATATGCTAACCGTACTTTGTGAAATTAAATTTTGCCTAACTTACGGTTAAAGTTCATGTTAAATTATAATCGCACTTTGTGAAAGGGGCCGTAAGTGGTATTAAGTATAATGAAATTTAACAATGATTATAGATATAACAAAATTATGGGTTAAACTCGATTTAAGTTTGTTACTATAATAATTTTAAGCCAAGTTAAATCTGGTTTATTTAACGAGTAAAAAACTAGTATCAAACAAATGGGCAACGATTTTTAGAACAGAGAAAACCAAAACGTCTGCATTAATCATGATTTTTAAAATAAAATAAATAAATAAAAACACAGTTGTAACAAGAAATAAAAATTTATTTAAATTAAATAATATTCGGTAGTTAATTGGCATTCGCAGCACGTATTTGGGCTGATCAGATTTTAATGAGTAGGACTTTGTTGTGGAGTGCGATGAAGATGGAATTTATAGTGAGCGGTTTGCAAAATAGTTTCAGCTAATTTGTTATTTTTATAAAACTTCCATAAATTTAGCAAATATCTGTACAAAATTTTCAATTCATTCCTCACATAAAGAAAGAATCGAAAAATATTTTATGTTTAACAGAAATGATGATCAATTTGTAAGTTTTACTTGAATCAACTCGATTCTAAAAAGGTAATGTTGTCGTTCTCTATTTAAAATCACATGTGCTTTAGCAGGAAATCGGTGTTAACATTGCCACGCGTATACTATAAAGACCACTTCACACTATACTTATTATGTTATTAAACGATAAGGTGAAAAATAGTTTGAAAACAACATGTTATGAAATTTCAAAAAATATGAATAGAAATTTGAGTCGTATATACGACTCTGCTAATTTAAGGAAATTTTCTAAAGACTAAGATTGTTTTTACAAATGCATCCAAAAAAATCAGGGGTGGAAATGGTTTATTTTGTTCATCATCAACATTTCGGCTTTATCATCAAAAAAAGTAAGCCCAATCGCGCCGCCAGATTAAAATCCGCTCCAGGTAGTTGCTTGTTTTGGTTGCATTTATTTTCAATTGAACCCTGATGAACCAAAATTCTGTGTACTCACGAAGCCATTAAGATGGAAATGCGCTTCAGAGCAGTATATGACTTTATTTGTGAAAAATTGGAATGGACTTTACTGACTCCACTACCCGTTAAACGAATTGCTGTTGCTTTGCCTGATCTACTAATTTGAGCTTTTGAGTAAGCTGAATTTTATACGCATGGAGTCTTTTCGCAAAATTCGCTGAGTAGTGCTTTGTTCAATTTTAAGTTGTAAAGAACGATGCCGAATTGATGTTTTCAGATTTTCGGCGACAGCCTCGCTTACAACAAGAATGTTTTCAAGAGACCGACCGGTGCGTTCAAACACAGGAATAGTACTATCCATAACCGAACTAGTTCCATAAAAATTTTTTACCGCTCTTCTAATGGTTGACACATTAGGTGCACTTTCTCGACTGAAAAAAAGTTTCAGGGAGGTGTCAGCATAACTTTCAAAGTTTGTGTAACGCATCATAACGCGTTGTTCTTCAGTAAGAAGCTCCATGTTTAATAATGGGAATAAATATATATGACAGCTGTGAAATTTCAGAGTTGCCACTTGATCAAAAAATAAAATTAAAATTCGTACTGAAAATCTTTTATTTTTTTTAGATTAACCTGCACCTGAAAACTGAACTAGCCTTGCGTACGTTTTAGAAAATATGTATTTCATATCCTCAGTCATAATTCTTATTTCTCAAGTTTAATAAATAAAACAACTACTGATATAAATAAAATAGATCGAAGGCATTTTCTTAATATTAATAGATTTAAAATCAGCATATATAAAGCAAATAAACAAAAGCAAAAACGGCAACACTGATCAAATGTAATTGTCCAAATTTTTAGCAAAACTTTAAACTTGTTTATTAATATGAAATACTAGCCAAACCCGGCGCGCGTTGCTACGCCCCTTAATGAATTGAAATGCATTCTAATTTTTAATTGAATATCAAGTGCAAAAACCTAAAAATTATAATTTTTTTATGGGCGTGGCATTTCCCACTTTCCTAATCACGAAATTGTAAAGTCATAACAGCTCAATTTGTGTACAAAGTTTCAGAAATATCGGACCAGTGCAAGTTCCTAAAAATTATAATTGCTTTTATGGGCGTGGCCCTGCCCACTTTTCTGATCACGAAATTATTTAGTCATGACAGCTCAATATGTGTGCAAAGTTTCAGAAAAAGCGGTCTGGTGCAAGTACCTCAAAATTATAACCTTTTTTTATGGGCGTGGCCCTGCCCACTTTTTTAGTCACGAAATTTTATGGTTATAACAGCTTAGTATGTGTGCAAAGTTTCAGAAAAATCGGTCCAGTGCAAGTACCTCAAAATTAAAACTTTTTTAGGGGCGTGGCCCCGCCCACTTTTCTTATCACGAAATTATTTAGTCATGACAGCTCGATATGTGTGAAAAGTTTCAAAAAAATCGGTCAAGTGCAAGTAGCTAAAACTGATAACTAATTTTTATGGGCGTGGCCCCGCCTACTTTTTTCAACCCATAAACACTCCCTGGTATGTGTCCAAGAACTTGCCAACAACTTGAGTCCGATCGGTTTTACAGTTTCGGAGTCTATAGCTAACACACACACACACACACAGAGTTTCACTTTTATATATATAGATACTAGCCAATCCCGGCGCGCGTTGCTACGCATTCTAAATTTTAATCGAATATCAAGTGCAAGGCTAAAAACTATAACTTTTTCTATATGAGCGTGGCACTGCCCACTTTTCTAATTACGAAACTGTATAGTCATGACAGCTCAATAAGTGTGCAAAGTTTCAGAAAAATCGGTCCAGTGTAAGTACCTCAAAATGATACCTTTTTTTTATGGGCGTGGCACTGCCCAATTTTCTAAATACGAAACTGTATAGTCATGACAACTCAATATGTGTGCAAAGTTTCAGAAAAGTCGGTCTAGTGCAAGTACCTCAAAATGTTACCTTTTTTTTAATGGGCGTGGCACTGCCCACTTTTCTAATAATGAAAGTGTAAAGTCATGACAGCGCAGTATGTTTGCACAGTTTCAGAAAATTCGGTCCAGTGCAGGTAGCTAAAACTGATAACTAATTTTTTATGGGCGCGGCCCCGCCCACTTTTTCAATCACGAAATTATAAAGCTATGACAGCTCAATATGTGTGCAAAGTTTCAGAAAAATCGGTCAAGTGAAAGTAGCTAAAACTGATAACTAATTTTTTATGGGCGTGGCTCCGCCCACTTTTTTTCACCCATAAACACTCCCTGGTATGTGTACAACAACTTGCCAAAGTTTGAGTCCGATCGGTTTTACAGTTTCGGAGTCTATAGCTAACACACACACACACACACACACACACACAGAGTTTCACTTTTATATATATAGATGTACGACAATATGAGAGAGTCTACTTTGACTTGGTCAATCATGTCTGTCATGCAAATATATTTTAATTTAAAGTCGCAACAAAACTGACAACACATTCACATATTTAATGACTTTGAGTTGTGAACTTTGTACTTGTTCTTGTAAATACAATCACATGCCATATTTAAATTACCTTCAATGTATTGACGATGAGGTGTAGATTATGAAATGCATGTTCATTTTAAACAAATTTTTATTTATTTTTATTTTTTTTGACAATTTGAATTAATTTGAAACATCTTTAAGTCAATGTTAATTTTTTGAAAAAAATAAAACCAAAAACAATATTCAAAAATTAAAATGCATCTCAGGTGAATTTGAGTTGAATGATCAACTTTATAATTTTTTCTCCTTTTGTTTTTATGTTGTTGTTGTTATTGTTGTTGTTATTTTATGTAAATTTTATTTTATATAAAAGTGCATGCAGTATGTCTGCCTTCTTAAAAATTAAATGTGTGATCGCTACATGTTCGATTCATTTAAAAATCTACACAATAATTTATTTATCTGTCCGTTTGTCTATCTGTTTATATATTCGTTCATTTATGCACATCCCCATTCAGCTGTTGGTCTGTCTGTCACATGTCTGAACATTTTTGTAATTGGTGCCATTGTAAAAGTGTAAACGAGTGTCAATCATTTGCTCGGTTGCTCCATTGACCCCAAATGTGGCGAAATTAAAATCTAAAACATTTTATTCAGATCTTTTGCAAAATACTCACACATACGCACACACACCCACACTCAGCTTTTTAAATCTATATTATTTATTTACATACAGATACAAATACATTTGTTTTCAATGTTATTTGTCTACCAGCTGTTTTTTTTCGTTTTTTTATACTCTTCACCATAATTGACTAGGGCATATAGAAGTCTGCTATTGTATTTGTAATTACTACAATATTTTTGTTGGATGCTCTATAGATCAAGAAGACGATTAATATATATTTGTCTGTCCGTTTGTTGATAGAAATCAAGTTTTCAAAGTCTTCAGGTTTTATACGATACAGTTTGTAGAACCAATATATCAAATATATTTATTTGGGAGAAAATTTCTTACTGAAAATCAGCAAAGTTTATAAATAACAGCGTTATGCATAATAACAAACTGTATGCTTAATAACGACTTACTAACTCTCCTTTATGGAAATTTCCACATAATAAAGTTACCAGCTCGTTAGTTAGTACACAGTTAGTTATTATGCATAACTCCATAGTTTTGTCTATTCTATCCATCTATTTCGTATATTTCGTCTATTGCGTAACTGTAAGTGAGGCAAATTAAAAAATTTAATCAGCCAAATCAATATATAAATAAATATGGTGGTTCATAAAAGGATTAAATTTTCATGCCTAAATGTATAATAGTCTCCATCGGACCATTTTCTGTAGGGAGGAAAAATTAAGGCCTTAAAATAAGAAATCAAAATTGCCAGTCAAGAAATTCCATCCGAAACAAATAAAAAAGGAAGTTGGAACTTGGGTTGATCGGATCGAGTATTGTCAAGATGGAAGTGTCGGTTTTTTAAACAAAATTGTATTTAATTTTTAAATGTATACCAGACTCTAATTTACCCATTCCTAATAAAAAAAACCCATATTTGCTTCATGCCTTTTCTAAAATTTTTCGCTTAAAAACAATGTATGTGCACTGGACATACCAATTAAATAGTGCAGGGTATTCACGATTCCGCCCAGCCTAATACGGTAAACTAACCAATTTCATTTCTTTATAATGCATTTCTGTAAGTACTGTTAAAAATTTAAATGCCATCAAATCTTTTACAGATGTGTTTTATAATTAAGATTTATGTCTGGGATAAAAAAAAATAACTTTAAAACACATTACACTTTAAGCTTTTTCTTTTATTTTCAAAGTCAGTAACAGGGCACAGTGCACAGTCGATTGCAAATTGTAATCTATAATTAAACGAGTAACAAGATTGTGAAAAGGCTTTTTTTTTCTAAATTTTGATGATACAAAGTCAACGATCTTTAATAAAAAAACACAAATTTTTATAAATTTTGTCTGCCTGTCTTTCTATACATTTTGTTGAACTCGAATGACTCAAGAACTACTTAATTGATTTCGATAAAAATTTATTACGAAGTTACTTTGATATGGGCGTTAATATATGAAATAATTTTTCCCGGTAATGATATCTGATTCGTAACATTAAAAAATAACCATAATCTATTAGGTGCAATAAAAGTATAGTTGCGAAGCAAATAAGTTCTAATAGATTAAAATATTTTTTTATACCCTTCACCTATAAAGTCAGGGTTATATATAGCTTTTCGTTAATACTTATTTTCGATTCTAAATTTTTTGAGAGCTTTTGCCTAGAGGAGCTGATTGAGTTTATCTCCGTCAACTTAAAGAAGCCTCCACATGTAACACAGATCTGTAAGTTATATCAATCTTTGGAAAATATTTGCTACTGAATCGCTGTTTAATTCCAGCACAATCGCCCCATAACTTTCTGAGATATGAGCAAATAAACACGACTACCTCTGTTTTTTCAATATTTTTACAATAAAAATCAATATTTTTCAATCCTGACATAATTTATAGAAAAATTTTCTACTATTTGTAGATATGATATTTCTCTAAGGCTATTTGTGAAACATTTTCGAAAAACAGGTAACTAATCGCCAAAGTTATAGGCAAACATATATACTTCTTTTAAATTTATCAATTTATTAATGCTTCTGATTAATAATAAGACAAGCCAAACAGCCCAAAATACAAGCCGAAGTCTTCGAAACTGTTGCTGGGAAAAGCTGACAAATCGTTTAGAAACTTACTGAGATATAGACACGAAAATACAACTAATTTGGTGTTTTTCCTTAAATTTACAAATAAAAATCTATTTTTCCAACTGCTAGACAACGAAAAGGAGAGATATGGCTATCCAGAAAATATCTTGGCAAGCGAGATATAATGCACTATAAACAATTTAAATTATATAATGACCGCCAATACAAAATGGCGTACAATAAATTTATATATTGTACCCATTTTATGGCTCTTGATATCGATATCAAGCGAAAAGGCTTGACCAGCAGAATTCAGCAAACTGTGAAAAAGTTAAAATTAAAGACAGCGTCCGAAGTAAAATGGCAGATATGTGGGTCAAATATAGTAATTACGGCTTTGCCCTCTTCCATTCCTACAATATTGATATCAAATGAAAGGGCTTGACCAGTAAAGTAATTGTAAAATTATTTTTTCTGCAGTTAGAAAGTTTGAAATGTAAAACGGAAAGGTTACCTAAATATACTTTGTATACAAAAACTATGTCTGTTTGTCCTTAATGCATTCCTAAGCCACTGAGCAAAATGAAGGTCTTCCAAAGACGCCGATGACGGGTTCTGTTCAAAAAATGTGGCCAGTACGAAGTAATAAAAAACTAAAGTAATTAATAAAATGTTAGAAAAATTAGCTGGGAAAAGTTCAAGTCAATATAACTAATAGCGAAATACAACAATTTGTATTATGTAGCAGTAAAGATTTTATATTTAATTGGTAGTCATAGTATGACTGTGTGGAATTATATTATTTTCATGAAGGCATTTAATATGAATATATGTATTTGATTATACATGTAGTGTATGATAATCATGTGTGAGCAAATTATAAAAATTTGAAACTAGTTTATGCCATCATATTATAATTGTATGGAATTAGATAATCATATTATGATTATATGCACTGCAAGTCAGTTATATGATAAAGTATTACGGTAATTGCATGACATTTAAATTAAACTTGTAATAATAACTTACAACCACTATATATCTATTTCAACTACAATCCTACAATCCAATCATAGTTGTATGCCGTTAGATTACAATCACTTCAGCCATGTTGTTTCTCTGGGTGTATGTGTGTACATCCATATGTGCATATAATATGATATGCTACAAACATTTTTCGAAACAAACGACCTTTGTGTTCAAAGAATGTTTAAATTAAAATTAGACAACAACTGAAACAATACAATTATTATTTTTAATGTGTCAGTTTGTTATTAGAGGAAAACAATTCAAAACGTCTATAAGTAGATCGTCAATTTGTACGTACGTATGTCTTATCGAGAACCACTTGTTAAGTTTAGCCATATGAAGTACGTCCGTACGTGAACAAGTATGAATACGAATGCATGATTATACAAGTAGTGTATTTAAAATATGCTAATTTTATTTATTAATTATTTATAAATTTTTTTTATTGTTTTTTTTTTGTTTGCTGTTACCATATTTATGGTATTGTTGTCTATTTTTTAAAGTGTATTATACTTGTTGTTTTTATTATTGTAATATTATTTATGCTAAAAATTATAGATTTTGACACATATGCGAGTTTTATGATGATAAGAGTTTGACTGACTTTAAGCATTTGAGTGTCAATTTTATTTCTATTTTTATTTATATTTTGTTGTTGTCTACATCTTCTCTTCTTTTTATTGTTTTCCAAAATTAAATTCAATGAAATCCAATCCATTGAAAGAATGTGGATTTTTCAGTTTTTATTTTTTTTATGAAATCATATAATAAAATATTCACAATATTCATAGCTGAGTGTTATTTATCGATTAAGCCTCTAGTCGTACAAGAAGAAAATGTTATACAAAAGTGATTGGCAACTGAAGCAGCAACAACAGAAGTTATTGACTTAATTTTAATAATTCAAAAAAAGCTATAAATGCCCATATGAAAAATCATAAATTTTATTTGAAATTGTACATTTAACACACGTGGTCACAATGGGCTGTATGTTGTTGGCTACTTTTTTGAAATTTTTTTTTAGTTTGTTATATCTTTTGGTTGATTAGGATTAGATAACTAGACACAGTGACATAAATTAGACAGTAAGACAGACGCTTGAAATAAAAATAAATTGCAACAGTATGTGTTTGTTTGATGGCCAGAAATCTTTAAAGTTGAAAGCATTAAAAACTTATCATCAAATTTATAGCTTTTAAGGTGTTAAATCCTTTAATAAGCTTAAAAGCTACCGTTAAAAACAATATGTGAACATATGTATGTACACCAAAATTGTGTGAGAACGTTTTGTTCTACAAAGCTGTGGCAATAAGGAAAACCTGGTTTTGTCTAATTTGATCTTAGAATAAATAATAAGTTATTTCATATGTTATTTCAAACTATTTCTAATTAACATGGACTGCACAATAGTTGTATATAATTAATATTTAAAAGACTTTCTCGTCATAAATGTCGGATGATTAAAAAATAGGACGTCAACTTTTAAACTAAAGAGCACACTTGTTCTCCAAAAATTGGATTACAGTTCATAAAGCCTTAATATATATTTTGTTTTCAAGCTCAAATACATTTCATTAACCCAACAAGCCTATTTAAAAAAAAAAGAGCTAACAAGTCAAGTCTTTGCATGTATTACCAGCATTTATAGTCCATAATGGACCACAGCTTCTGCAACTATCGTCATGTCATGTCTGCTATCTAAGGCTTTTTGCTTATAGTTTATAACATTCAGCATTTTCAAGTCTTCTTCTTTTCAGCTTTTCCTTGGTTGTCTTCTGCTTCTGATACCCTCTGGTTGTTGCTCAAGTTTTGTTTCATTATAATGGAATCGCCCATACGTATAATGTGGCCAAGTCATTGTTTTTTTGTGATTTCACAAAACGAACAATATTTTGATTTCCGTTCAATAATTCTAGCTCGTCATTGTACCAGAATTGGTAGACCTTGGCTTCTATTTGAATTGGGCGAAAAAATTTAACTCATTTTTTTTTCAAAACGAAGTAGCTGGTTTAAGTTCATGGATTTAGTAGATTATATTTCACACTAGTCTTATGTGTATTCCATATAGAACTAGTTTTAATTTCTTAAACAGTAAAATGGATCTAAAGATCTAAAACCACGTACTATTTGCTGACTGAATGCGGTTTTCTATAACCAATGTCGTCTCTCCGCGTACACTTACGTTAATACAAAAATATTTAAAGTTTTTAACGGTGATAGTTAATGCAAATCGTGAATCATTACGAGCAGACTCAATTTGGCGAAATGGTCTCCAATGTAATGACTCTGGAAATACAACATTAACTCCCATGTTGGCAACAAAACTTGAATTTGAATGTGTCACAGAAACTGTCAGCATTCGATTTAATGATTAAAGGGAATATTTCACAGGCATTCAAGAGCAAAGTATGTCCCAATACATATGTTTCCACTTTTATATTAAAATATAATATGAAATATAAAATAATAACCATTTCATTTCTAGACAATTATCGGTACGTTTGGGAAATCAGTATTGGCTGGAGTACAGAGCAGTTAGCAGTCTGCATTTCTTGAGTCTATATCAAGCACTATGAGAAATCCTCGCAAAACATGTTTGAACAATTACATAAAGGTTTTTTCTTTGACTATAAATGTATTAATGTAAGCGTTTGTTTGAGAAATAAAAGTGTCTTATGGTTGAGTTTGCGATCTTTGCATATATTTTGCCTTGCTTTTGATAATCATTAAGACCGTAGTGTCCCTTTTTTTTATTTATTTATTTGGCTTAATGTATTTTTATGAATATAAAAAGTCTAGCAGATATTAAGTCAAAAAAAATGCTAAGATCAGAAACTCTACTAACTTCTTGTTGAATAGCTGTTGGCTTGGCGATGCCTCTACAAATGAGTGTAGGGACTAATCACTACAACTATGAGTTCCTTTTTAACACCTTCGATCGCCGATATTTCAAGGCTACCGATAAGCATTCCTTTGTGATCCACTATGAGTTCTCTCCCTTATGCTCGACATTCCAGCAATACCTACTACAAGGTACAAATTGCGATTAATTGCGACCTAATACTTGAATAATCAGAAGTTTATATTAAGTAAGCATTTGCGATCATTCTGAATGACTTTAAATACTGAAATATAAAATCCTCTCAGTAAAAAGTTTAAGCAGTTTTCGTATATGACACTATTTTTATATTTTTTAGCATTTCAGACTGGATGAAGGCTCAATTCATATTTTTTATATCGTGGAGGAACTAAAAATAGTACAAAAGTAATACATTTTCCACACTAAGACTGGTAAGTTTTGATATTTGGGCAGTCAATGTTGCGGATGTCAAGTCATTACAGCGACAATACAGCAAAACCCACAATTAAAAAATCTCGTTGCTTTAAAAAACGTAAAAAACTTAAAAAAACATATTCTGAAGAAGAAGAAAGACTATTCCCGACGCCCAAAAGAGCACACTGTTTGAGGAAAATAAAAACTATTATCAACCCTTAACGCAAATATATGGATAATATGGATTTAATTTACATCACTGACGGTTCAAAAAACTGTATTGTTTAAACCATTTCTGGCAATACTGACATAAACTTATAAGAACTAACAAGATGTCCTGAATGTCGTTTTATCAAAGTTTACAACAATACAATACTTTTAATTAATATTAAAATTTTTGGAATAAACTGACATTTTTTGTAAGGCAATACGACACTTAGAACTTCTTGTGAATACGCCAAAAATATAGTTGTTACTTAGTAGATTTGTATCAACCTTATAAACACAAACATACATACATATATTTTCAAATTTTAATTTTTTTGCCCGTAAAATATCTTACTTCGATCGGGTGACTTTTTAACCGTTTGGGTTTTGAAAATAAAAAAAGTATAGAAAATTTGCCAAAGAGAGTAAAATGTTTATGTGGAGCGATAAATTAAAGCCTGTCATTTGCTTTTTAATGATTATTTTAAGTAAATGATGCCAGTTGCTTTAATGTTGGAATATTTTTTCCATCATTTCAGCCGGTATCTCACCAATGGCAGCTGTAATGTTGTTTTCCAGATCTGAAATTGTAGCGAAATATTTCCTTTACATGAGAAACTTTACGTTTCTTTACAAAAAATTCACTTCTTTTATTATACTACGTACGGTATGGCATAAGAAACCTTCTTGCTAAAACCACATGTCAATCTATTCTTCCATTTTGGGAAAAAGGAAGTCGGTAATCAACGCACAGTACCTACCAGGTGGTCAAATAACACAAGTCCAATTGATGACAACGATGACGAATTGGCTTATCGTGATCTTAATACGCACAGGCCAATGCAGCAGCAATATTTTACTCGATACGTGCTCTTTAAATTCGGTTTGGTTGAATAATGTGTGGGAAATTCATTTGATATTATTCACATCAGCTTGAATAGCCTGTTCAATGGATCAATTATGGCGGCCATAAAAATAACGTAATTAACGAAACATATTTCTCACACAGCAAGAATTTCGATAATGAAATTCAATGATTTGTGCTGTTCGTTTGCCAAACTTCACGAGTTTTTTTTTTTTTTTAAATAAAAAATTAAGAAACACACAGCAAAAAATCACCCTTTACAATAAAATTCTTTTTTATTTTTTCTTAAAAAAAATAAAACAAAAAAAGTCAGATTTAATTAATTACACAACAGACAATATCCAAAAATATATTAACAATTTCTCAAAATTAATTAAAGCGAAAGTAAAAAAAATCTAATAACGAAACCGGATTGAAACGCCATTAGACGGTAATAACTTAAGCTGCGTTTTTTTTTTCTTTTTGTTAAATAGTAAAATATTTATGTTTATGTTGTTTTAAAACTTTACTTCTTAAAAATATATGGAAATTCCGCAAAAATGACGCCAGTTATTGTTATTGTTTTTATCAAAAACTTTATAAAAATGACAAGCTTTCAAATATTTAACACCAATAAAACAAGCAATATTTTAAAATTGTTTATTTTATCTACATACTTTTTTGTTTTATTATTTGAGAAGAAATTTCTCATAAAACATATGAAAATTTTATAAATAACGACCAGATAAAAATAAATAGAATTCTTTGATGACAGAAAATTATTTAAAAATAGATTTTTAACATTTTCAACAAGTATGTTTGTATTATTTGTTTAAATAATCTTAAAGAAATGCTAAAAGAGTTATTAACACTGAAGTGTTAAATGACAGTTATTTGACTAGCCGCCAACAACACCAAACAACTATAATAACGACTTTATTTACATACGAATGACAGTTGCTTTAGCTGTCATTAGATTTAGATTGGCAAGTACATACAAAAGTAATTGAGAAAACCAACATCTATCCCTTGTATTACACCATAGATACGTTTGAGGGAAAATCGTGTTAATCAAAATTATATTTATATTTTCTATGAAGAATTATGCAAATCCTAAATGAGGGCAAAATCGAGTAAAATGGAAACTTTACAGAAATTACTTTAGTTTAATAAAATTTCAAATTAAGTCTGTTAAATCACCGGAAATATTGTCGATTACTTTTTAAATCAAGTTTGACATCGGGTATAAATATTATATGGTACCAGAGACAGAGAAGATATCATTAATGTTTTTTTTTTATTATTTTTTACTTTTGACTTTTACACAGATAAGAAATTTTACTGTACAACTAACGGATTAAACGAAGGAGCATTTTATTTAAATACAAACTCAGTGCTTGTTATCGTCTATCTGTTAATAGAAATTTGACGAAAGTATATTTTATTTTTATAATTGTAGAGTAAAAATAATTCTATTTATCGAGCACATTTACAAATCCCTTGATTTACACTAGTGTTAGGTGTAAATGTTTGCTATTGTTGTTATTCAGTTTGAGAGCCCAAGACAGTGTAAATTACAAAACAATAGGAACTTGAGAAATATTTTGTTTATTGGTCTATAAAAAGATCTCACAAAAATCTTTATAACTTCTAATTACTAAAACAAATTGTGTTCAATGTTATAAAAAAAAAACGCAAACGTTTCGTTATGACAACGAAATTAAGTGTCTGTAATTGTAATTATTTTTCTACCTTGACAATTCGTGATGAAAGAGGTTTTTATTGTGAGCATATCAATCAAATATTAAAGCATCATTAATCTCAACACCAAAGATCCAGTCGAGCAAGAGTTGATAGATATACATTATGAAAGTTTTAAATATGTTTTTCATAAGTTTACAGATATAATTTCTGATATTGTGGAGTCAAAAGACTAAGAAAAACATATGCAAGAATTTCACAAGATTTTTAAAACCAAAAACCGACAAGACCTACTTAATACAAAAGGCTCATCATATTTCGATATCTGCTCTGCGATTTAAAATGTCTGTTAAACTTTAAAATAGAAAGAAAAAAACTTAATCAACATCTAGTAGACAATACGTGATCTAGTTAACAAAAATAATAATAAATGAAAAGTTGCAAAATAAATTTCTTCATTTTTGCATTTAATTTTATTAAAAACTAGCCAAACCCGGCGCGCGTCGCTACGCCCCTTAATGAATCGAAATGCATTCTGAATTTTAATTGAATATCAAGTGCAAAAACCTAAAAATTATAATTTTTTTATGGGCGTGGCATTGCCCACTTTTCTAATCACGAAATTGTAAAGTCATAACAGCTTAATATGTGTGCAAAGTTTTAGAAGAATCGGACCAGTGCAAGTACCTCAAAATTATAATTGTTTTAATGGGCGTGGCCCTGCCCACTTTTCTAATCATGAAATTGTAAAGTCATAACAGTCCAATACGTGTGCAAAGTTTCAGAATAATCGGTCCAGTGCAAGTACCTCAAAATGATACCTTTTTTTTATGGGCGTGGCACTGCCCACTTTTCTAATTACGAAATTATTTAGTCATGATAGCTCGACATGTTTGCAAAGTTTCAGAAAAATCGGTCTGGTGGAAGTACCTCAAAATTATAACCTTTTTTTATGGGCGTGGCCCCGCCCACTTTTTTAATCACGAAATTATAAGGTCATGACAGCTCAATATTTGTGCAAAGTTTCAGAAAAATCGGTCCAGTGCAAGTACCTCAAAATTAAAACTTTTTTAGGGGCGTGGCCCCGCCCACTTTTCTTATCACGAAATTATTTAGTCATGACAGCTCGATATGTGTGCAAAGTTTCAGAAAAATCGGTCAAGTGCAAGTAGCTTTAAATGATAACTAAGTTATTATGGGCGTGGCCCCGCCCACTTTTTTTCACCCATAAACACTCCCTGGTATGTGTACAACAACTTACCAAAGTTTCAGCCCGATCGGTTTTACAGTTTCGGAGTCTATAGCTAACACACACACACACACACACACACACACAGAGTTTCACTTTTATATATATAGATTGGCTGAAAGCAATATAAATATTAAACACATACTTTCAGTTGTATTCAGGACAAACTTATATATTCGGAAATTGGATATTTTCAAACATACATTTATTAACTCGACTACGGCGCCACCTAGAGTGTAAACAATTCCAGGTATTATTTTTAAACACTAAAGCCACATAGTCTGTGAAATGAGTTTTTTTTGTTTTTTTTTCGAATTTTCAAATTTTTAAGAAAAACTTTATTTCGGTATATTTTAAAAATCCATCTAAACGTACTCCATCAGATATGCTTAGCAACGACATCATTTTATTTAAATTTATAAATATACAAATTCCTAATTATTACAACAAGTCTCATACGTATTTAAAACCACACAAGCAGATTTGACTACAACAACGCCATCAGTAATAAATTATTTCGAAACGGGAAACGCGCAATCGTGTTATAATACCCTTCACACGACAGTATAAAAGAAGTATATGTAAGCGTGTCATTCCATTTGTAATTTCTACAATATTCATTTGCCACCCTATTAAGTAAATGTATTCTAAATCCTTATAAATAGTGGAAATGATGTAGCTAAGTGCGTCTGTCCGTGCGTATGTTGAAATTAACTTTTTAAAGCCCACACGAATACTTTAGACTATTAAATATTTTATCAATTTATCAGATCTGCTTTCAGAAATTTCGCTATTGAAAAACAGTAAGGTGGGCTTATTACGACCTGAGATATGAGCGAATGAACACGATTGCCTCAATTTTTTTACCCAAACAAAGTACAATTTTGCAGCTCCTAGGAACTTACAAACAAAGATATCGGCGGAAAAAGTTTTGGAAAAAAAATGTCAATTAAAAGTTCAGATTATCGACTTCCTAAATAAGTTTTGGTCACAGTTGCGCCATATAACTGTCAGCTTTGGACTTGAAACAATTTGTAGTGATAAGTAACATAATTGCTATATAAATTTCTGAGATATAATTATCACTACAGTATTCATTTGCACAATAATATATACTTACATACATATGTATATATATGTACATAATGGTACATACTGTGTAAAGGGTATATAATATTCGGCACAGCCAAAAATAGACATCACACTTATTATACCCTTCACACAGTGAAAAAGGGTATATATAGGTTTGTCATTCCGTGTGAAATTTCTACAATTTTCATTTCCGACCCCACAAAGTATATATTTTCTGAAAACTTATGAATAGGGGAGTCGATTAAGCTCTGTCAGTCTGTCCGTCTGTCCGTGTGTATGTTGAAATCAACTTTTTGAAGACCCCCGACATCGCTCGGACCCGGATGAGGTATTAAAATATCAGAAATATTCGAGAGTAGAACGGTATTGAAAATCAGAAACATTGGTACATAAACAACTGAGATATGAGCAAAAACCCACGACCACCTCGATTTTTTTTTTCACAAAAACAACATTACAACAACAACATACATACATACATACAAACGTGTATACTGGTTAGAGAAAACGTGGCATCGAATCCCAGCCGAGCCAAAAAAAATTTTTTTTTATATTTTTTTATTTTTTTTTATTTTTTATTTAATATATTATTTATATGTATTTTTATTTTTTTGTTTGTTTTATATTTATTATATATATATTAATTATTTTTTTTTAATTTGTTTTTTAATTTTTTTTTTTTAATTTTTTTTTTGTAATTTTTTTTTAATTTTTTTTTTTTATTTTTTTTTTTTAACATACATACGTAAATTTATAATCTTTCAATGGGACGTTTTTATATATGTATGTTTTTTGTATGTATGTACGTATTTCAAACGGTATGAATGGTAATACAAACTACTGTTATTGCATGACTACACGTTGTGAAGGGTATATAAGATTCGGCACGGCCGAATATAGCGCCCTTACTTGTTTTTAAAAATTTTTTTTTTAAATTTTTTTTTTTAAATTTTTTTAAAATTTTTTTTTTTAATTTTTTTTAAAATTTTTTTTTTTATTTTTTTATTTTTTTTTTTTTTGTTTTAACATACATACGAGAATTTATAATTTTACAGTGGGATGTTTTTATATATGTATGTACGTATTTCATATGGGATGAATGGTGACACAAACTACTGTTATTGCATGACTACACGTTGTGAAGGGTATATAAGATTCGGCACGGACGAATATAGCACTTTTACTTGTTTTTTATTTATGTATGTTTTCTCTATATTTGTTGTAAAAAAGTACATCAAAAATTATTAAGGATCTATTTTCAAAACCTTTATCTGACTAATAAAAAAATTCTCTCCAAACTGCGATTATAACTAGAATTAAGCTTAATTAGATACGATTAGAATAGATTATGCCTCCATCAATATTGTCGTTAAATTATTTTCCAAACAGAGTCATTTTTATCGCTTTTTTTAAGTTCTTTACTTCTCAAAAACACCTTTATATTGTGTTGTTAGAATTTTCAAAATTATTCGACCTGTGTTTACTGTTGCTGCTGCATTAATTTGTAAAAAAAATGAAAATAAAAACAACATTTTTTTATTTATAATTTCAGTGAAATTTATCTGCTTATAAAAACTAATTAAAAATGCATTTTCATTTATAGACTCCATTGCCCAATGCATATAAAAACGCACACATAATAGAATACATATTATTTTCATAGCTTTTTTGTTGTTTTTATTTTTAATTAATGCCTTAGAAAAATAAATAAATAGAAACAAAAAATGTATAAATAGAAAAAATAATAATAAAATACGTAACGTGAGTAGAAATTTTTTAATAACCACAATAACAATAAAATTGCGAGTCATTCGTACTAACAACACAGTGTTGCCAGGTAATTCTTTTTAAAAATGAATTTATCCGCTTTAATGATTTTGACTTGAAATAAATGTTTTGGCTTCTGATTTTTTCGTAAGTAACTATTATGAAAACTGCATTAATTCAATTATATCGCACTTTCGTTAGTCAATATTTTATGGATATAAAAATGGAGCATCAGAAAATAATGATTTTTCATTGCTGAACAATTGTAATTTATTTATTAAAAAATTTGAGTAAAATTTGCTTAACATCTAAAGAATGCGTAAAATTAGTTAAAACTTACTACAAAAGTGGTGGTTCAAACGTGGCATTCAATGCCGCTTTTTTCAACAAATTTTTTTTAGCAATAAAGCTAAGTTCTCCCTGGGTGGTTACGTCGGTAAGCAAACTTGTCGTATTTGGGCTATTACTTGCGGAAAAAGTGACTGGCTGGTGGCCATTATGATGTGGAGATGTTATTGGGTTTTTTTAATGACGCTAGAATCCACTTTTGTAGTAAGTTTTAACCATTTCGAAGCGTTGTTAAAAGCGTTCTTAAAAGCACTTAAACAACATTTTATATGACATACATTTAACAGCTAACAGTCTTGCCAAGCAGGCTTTTTTTTTGTTTCATAGTTAAAAAACTTCGTACAAAATATGGTCGAAATTTTAATTTAACTTATTCACAGTAATGTAATTATTCCATTTTCATATGGCAACTCTTGAAAAACCATTTGTTGTGAATGGTTTTGCATAATTTGTCTAATCATCTCTTGAGCCTTTTACTTATTTTTGTTACCTTTGCTAAAAAGTACATAATTGATTTTCATTTAAATTTGTTTTAAGTACTTAATTTAAATGCTGCTACAATTTAAAAATTTCTAGCACAAAGAATATCCTTTTTTAGTACAAAATAATATCCTAATAATTGTTAAGTGTATCGATAAGTATGTGTATGTATGTATGTATATGTATAAGTATTTAGTACAAAGGAACTTTACTGTCCCTTTTTTACATATTGTTATTAAATGCATTTCCATATACTTTTTAAATTAATTTTTAATAAAAAAATATTTAAGAAATAAGCAAAAAAACCATTATTACAAGTGAACAATCAGGATGGGGTACTTTTTCGAACGAGATGAATATTGAAATATCCATAAAGCTAAGTTGAAGATTGAAAAATATTCGCAGAAGAAATCTAATATTATGGATAAATTAACGTTAGCACCGCCACCTTGTGCTATAATCTGACAATGATCTCACTACTGAGTTTAATTTCTGACCTCCAACCCATACCCTTATGATAAAGCTGCGCCACTCAACATGTCATAGTAGGCAATCTTACCAATATAAATTCATAGTTAATGGAAATGCACCTTGTTAAGGAGATCGAACTATTTATACCTTATTCCTTGTTTCTCGCCATGTAATAAATCAACGGCAGAATCGGATACGCGATTCGAAAGAAGCCAAACAATTCGCCAAGTGACTTCATATATGGACATATATGGTTTCACGTTTCCACAATATCTGCAAGCATAAATCTTAAAGCACTAAACGGCAACAGCATCTCCGAAACATTAGTAGTTGCCTGCAGTCTGAAACAAAATTGAGCATCCGCCATTAAACACCCTAGTCTAGGACAAGTTCAAGGAGATTACTGATTCCCGTGGTACCACAAAAGTTTCTGGTTAGCCTTCAACATATGTTTTGACTACAGTTTTAACTCTTCCAAATTATGACTCCAAGACAATACACTCTGCGCAATACAAGTCAAGGAGGCTTGGTCCAGGAGGATGGGATATCGAACAAGGATACATATTTACTTATAGTAATGCGCCTGTTAGCTCACAAGAGAATGTGTACAACACATTAACAGTTGTACAGGAATGATAGACATCTATTGAAAAGATTGCGAGACATTCGTTGGTTACCATTGAATTGGTTTCAAGACATAGAGACGTTGATAGTAATAATACAGCTGATGAATTCGCGAAAGCCAATACCGCCATAGATTCGCTATAGTACTATCGTGTTAAGGGCGTTCCTCTATCGGAGGGTAAATAGTTGATCTTGCAACAAAAAAAAAAATAGACTCGTGAAACTCCGGACCAATTTGGACATGCATGGGATGCCATCTGCAATAAATATGCTAAAAATCCATCAAACGAACGGTAGACTCTAAGAACACATGCGAAAAAGTTATATATCCTTTTGTATGTATGAATTTTGACAGAGAGAAAGAGTAGATCACTGAACATCTTTTGTATTACTGTGCGGCATTTGAGAACATGAGACGACAGACTTTAGTTCAATAAAAATTGTATGACAATACATGCCTTTTAATACGTGATCTGGGTAAAATCCAGACCTTTATAAATAGAACACCCACCCAACCCAAATCAGTACAATTTGTTAGATCTCATTTTGCATCCCTGACACAAATATCGATTCGGTGCAAATCGTAACTGCAAATTTCTAAACGCACTGTACAACGTAAATTACCTTTGTCTTTATATTTATAAAATTTTATAGAAACAAGAACTAAGACTTAAGGACATATTTTTAATTAAGAGAGTTTGTTAAAAGTGTTATTGAAAATTAGCAAGCGAATTTAGATTTTATACAATACAATAATCATATCGCATTAAACTAATTTTATTCTTATTTAAATTAACTTTAATGGCTTTGTTAACCGTTAACACTTACGCAATTTGTTGAGAGAACCAACGTGTAACCAGGGTACACTTATACTGATTATGTTTTTGTGTCCCAATGTTTGTCAAACTCCATATATAAAAAAGAGATTTCAGAGAGACAAAAATTGCTCTCCTTTACACCATGCGTGTATCTGTCAAAAACATATTTGGGGTTGCAGGTACGACTAGCACATAGTTATTTGAAAATTAGGCCGACTAAGCAGTAATGTCATTGATCGAATGTTATATTTTATTAAAAAATTTAATCTATGTACCAAGGCAAATTTGTTCATCAGGTAGTCTTGATCGTCAGCTGATTACTTTTATGTTCACTTTTCTTGAACTTAATTGTCAAAGTCCATAGATAAAAAGCTCTTCTCCCTCTTATTTCATTTCTTTCAAATGTTAAACTTTATATTTGAAAAAAACAAACAATAAAATCATTGCTAAATGCGATTACCTGGTGAATAAATATGCCCTGATTCAATAAAAATAATGAGGTATTTTCTGTGTGCTTGAATTTACTGTTTATTTTGATCCACCCTTGACATTTTTATATATAGATAAACTTACCTCTTTATTGAGATTCCTTTTAGTAATCCGTTTAATTCCAATTAATCCCGGTCTCTGCTTCTAGCACAATGTTCCTGTATCAAAAAGCAAACACATTTTGAAACTTAATTTGATATTTTTTTTTTTTTAATTTCAACTTTATGAAAACACTTTATACATTTATCATTGTTGTTATTTTTTCTAATAATAACAGTTATTCAATAGTTCACTTTTATTTCTCTCATTTGAGGCTTTGATTGAATTCAGTGTATTATTCTTATTGTTGTTGGCCTTAGAAGAATATGTTATCGAATTTGAATGTGTATTTTTTCTACTTAAATTTTTCAAACGATTTGTATTGAATTTGTTTTTATTGGTATAGAGCAGGTGGGTATTTATTTAAGTTTATGTTGCACATATGAAATTATTTTGTATGCCACAACAAGCTGTTTAAATTTTTGTTTTTTTTATGTTGTTATTTCGCTTTGTTTTAAATGTCACTGATCTTTTCTTTTTATTTATTTATATAAATTTGTTGTCTTTATTTTTATTTGATGATTTAAAGCACGCGCAAATTTTTTTAACAAAAAAAAAAACAATAATAATACATGTATACAAATTTCTTTTGTTGTTGATCGATTTAAGATAAATACTGTTTTTTTAATATGAACAACTTTTTGTTTTTTATTATAATAATTTATTTATTTTTAATAATTTGTTTAAAGGCATTAAAGCGATATTTTTATCGATTTTAAACAAATTGTTGCCTTTTTTTGCTACCAGTATCCAGCAAAAACATACACATTGTTGGTTTTAATAAACTTATCTCACACGATCACAACTCTTAAATTTTCTTTGAAGAGTACATTGATATTTATTATAGGAACAATATTAACAATCGTGCTCTTTTGAATATAATTTTTCGATTTTACTAATAAAGTTTCTGAGTGTAGATTTTTATTATTTTTATCCGCTCTGCTATGTTTTCTGTTGTTGTTATTTGAAAATCTCTTGTTAGATTAAATTTTTTTTATACATTTTTTATTTTGTAAACTAGAGTTTAAATTTATTTATTTGTACCCAAACGTCTATCGGTAGCTGCTGTAGCTGCGTTTAACTACTGTTCATCTCTGTTCGTTCTTGTATTCCCTTGATCGTCGCATAAGCATGTCTTTTACGTTGTGTTTATGTTTACATTTACACGCATACATACATAGTGAATTTAACATCCATGGACCTTATTATGTCTCGACTAAATTACATGTCTGCCTTTTGCCTGCCACCTTTCTTTTCTGGTTTTTATTAAACGATTTTTAAACGATTTTTACATTTGACTTTGTTTTGTTTTCGTCTTCTACTATTTTAACTTTTTACTGTGGCTCAATTCTCAGCTACTCAAACACTACCACAAAAATAAATTTGTTTCATTTTTATCCATTTTTTGTGCATTTAAGTCATATTTAGAGCCACCTGTTGTTTTTAGTCTCTCTAACAGTGTTGGAATGCACAATATGTAGATTGGTACTTAATTGTATGAAAGAAGTACCAAAAAGATAAAAAGAGCCCAAAACTATAGTTTATCTGAAAGAAAAAAAATTTCAAAAATGCAATTACAAAAAGGCATAGAGACAAGGACATATTTATTTATTTATCAGGTTGTCTTGATCTTAACTTCTTAACGCAATTCCCTTACTTATATAAAATGTCATACTTCACTACATACAAAATTGAAAAAAAAACTTTTCTTCGAATAACGATTATCTGTTGAATGTTTTTTTTTAAATATTATTTAAATTTCCATTTAAAAACTAACTGCAGTTTGTATACATAAATAATATTTTTGGTTTATTGAAGGCTTTGTAAAAATTTTTAAAACTTACTTGATTAAACTAATCACATATTGCACAGAAATTTTTCAAATAAGCCTTCAATAAACCTAAAATATTTTTTATGAATACGGCAGTAACTAATTACAACAAATTCCATTAAAAATAGTTATCTTGTTTTATTGATTAAGTTTAAGTGGTATTTTTACAGCCAATTATATTTTGTTCGACATGATCATACATACCATTTCTCAGATAAAATATAAAAAAGATGCCAAATTCAAACGACAGTCGTGAGATTTCGTGAAGACTAGATTTAAAAATCAAAAAAGGCCAGTATTTACAGAAAATGTGAAAAACCGGTTTTGTGCTACCCTAGCGCCCAGTAACCCGTTAATACTCTCAGATCACAAAACCCAACTTGTTTCAAAGCAGACCAATCTCTGACTACGTCCTCCATTTGCTTATTACCGTAATGATAATTACATTGACTTAGCATTGATATGGTAGTGTATAAGTTTAATAACAGAAATGCAGCCTAATTGTTGAATAAACCTTAGTAGCGCAAAAATACCCACTATGGGAAGATGGGAACGAAATACAGTATAGTATAGTGTCGGCTAAGAGTTACTCTGTATTTCAGAATTCACATCTTTTATTTAAAAACAAATATACCCCTTTTATACCAAACATGTTTTCATGATGGTTTAGTATCCTATGATAATACCCAGATATTTTCAAAAAATAAATTTTGGTGTTTGTTAAGTTTGGAAACATTAAATCTCTTATAAAAAGTTTCTATCTCGTTTTGCCTATATCTAGACCGATTTTGTACCTCAAGAAGCCTAATTATATCCTAGAATTATCCATGGATACTAGTCAATTCCTTCAACTTTTAGGCTAATAAAAGCATGATAAATTTTACAGGTAGCAACATTATTTAATGCTTACTCTGTTTCTAAGAAGGTATTTCTAAGACTTTCTCCACCTAGTCTAAGGTTGTTCCTATGGATTAACCCTTAAGAAATCAAGTTACCTTCTTGTTACTGTCAATTGGTTTCAAGGTGAAACTTGTATGAGGTAAAAATGTCAATTGTCCATGAAATTCTAAAAGTGAAGATTATGTATGGTCTTATCTCAGTGTTTTTAAAAAATTAATGGCTAATTGACAGTTTTACCCCAATCGTTTCAAATAATATTTCCATCGATATATGCAAAGGAAATACTCGGCTTTTTATTTAAGATAATAAGTCCGGTCTTGCTTTAATATAATGTATGTACGTATATACAAATGCATTTTTTAAAACCACATGATTTTCTATTTTTATTCATTTCATATATAAATTATATAACAAATTGTAACATTTTAAAAGTTCAAACTCGGGTAATCACCTTCGACACATTGTCGTAATTGATTAATTCTTTAATTTTTAACATGCCTAAAAATGATCTTTATTGGACCTGTTCTTCTGTATTATAACAATTGTTTTAATAGTACGTTTACTTCAAATTTTAAGTTCTCTTTATTATTTTTAATCCCCTTTTGTACCACATTTACCTTTTTAAAAACTCTTCCAACCTAATTGGCAGCACTAGACAATGAATATTCCAACAAAAACTCGAATCAATGTACCACAAGAACAACACAATACTCACCTAAATTTTAAACAAGTGCATTTGTTAACAGGTATGCATGTAAGTGTGAGTGAGTGAGTATTTTGTTGATTTTTGTAAATAGTCACTCAATCGTACTAGTATCAATAATAATTTCGGTATTTATTAGTGTCTCCGACTATGGCTCGTGATCTTATAATTAGAACTACATATGTATGTATGTATTCATGTATGTACATATTCATACGTTTATTTTTAAAGTTCGTGTGTGTGCTACTTGTTGTTATTTAGTGTTGTAGTTTTTCCTTAATTTTGTAAACAGTAGAGTGTGCTGTTGATGCGACAGGTTGTTTTTCTTTTGTTTTTAAGGAAAACTCTATTAAACGACAAAGAGTGAGGAAGAGAGAATAATGTATAGAAAAATCAAGTCTCGTCACACTGTGTTAATCGTTGAAATTGATCTTGTTGTTTCTATCGATATGTTAAGAAGAATAAAAAAAATAATGATGAATAAAATCTATAGTGCAAAACTGCAATTATTTTTTGTTAAAAGTATATATGAATGTTAAATGCTTACATTGATGGGGAATTCACGTGGTGTCATACATATCGTATTGTCATAAGGTCATAATTTTTTTATTTAAAATTTTAAAAAGTTTTAAATCAATTTTAAATTATAATTAAAGATATCGTTAATATTTATTCGAACTTTTTATTTAAATGTGTTTTCATATATTTTATTAACGCTTGCGATAATTTTCTTTTTATTACAAAAACATTTTTTTAAATTAAATTGTGAACATTTAAGAGTATTGAAAAATTATTTCGATATTATTTAAAAGTTAAAATAACATAAATAAATACATATGTCTGAAAACCCACAATCCACATCCCATTTTCTAATTTTATTGAGTTGTAACATAAATAGTAGTTTCAAATTATAAAACCGTGTTAAAATAATGGGTTTCAATGCCAAATTGTAAGTGGTAAAGAACTATACTTAAGTACTTTTAACTCAGTATTTAGTAATGAATGATTTTGCTGGGTTCTTGAAAAATATTATTGCATAGTTTAAATGTACTTGAAATTTATAACAGCTTTGCCTAGAAGGGGTAAAGAATATTATTGCATAAATTGCCTAAATGTATTTTAAATTCATAACAGCTTTGCCTCGAACGGGTAGACCTCGTTAAATTCGCACTTTGCACTCCGAAAAAATATTGGACGTGTTGAACAAAGTCTAAACGAAACAAGAAAAATCTTCTAGGGATGCTAGAAATGGCTCAAGCATCATTATGGCGTATTCTAAAACAAGACTTACTGTTATTTTCTTATAAGGTGCAATTGGTGCAAGAATCAAACCTGCCAATCATCGGCAAATATTGCAGTAAAATTTAAATATTTTGTTAGAACTGAAATCAACTTTATTAAAAAATGTGATTATTAGTGATGTACCTCATTATACCCTTCACCTGTGGTGCACAAGGGTATATATAGCTTTCTCATTCCGTTTGTAATTTCTACAATTTTCATTTCCAACCCCATAAAGTAAAAAGCTTATGAATAGAGGAGTCGATTAAGCCCTGACCGTCTGTCCGTCTGTCCACGTGTTGGTTGAAATCAACTTTTAGAAGCAACTATATGTTCCTCAGATCTGAGTATTGCATCAATCTTTTGGAAATATCCAGGAATGAATCGCTATTAAAATTCAGCACAATCGCCCCACAACTTTCTGAGATATGAGCAAAAAAACACAATTACAACAAAAACATACATATATACTGGTTATAGTAAACGTGGCATCGAATCCCAGCTGAGCCAAAAAAAATTTTTTTATTTTATATATTATTTATATTTTTATTATTTTTTTTTTTGTAATTATTATTATTTTTTTTTTTTTTTTGGAAACATACGTACATACGTAAACTCAATTTATAATTCTGCAATTGGATATTTTGTATGTGTATGTATGTATTTAATATAAGATGAATTGTGATACAAACAATTGTTATTGCATGACTATACGTTGTGAAGGGTATATAAGATTCGGCCGAATATAGCAATTTAACTTGTTTTCTTTTCTATGGCTTTTTTAACAAGCATTTTTGTAAAATTTTTGGAGAGCAAATAGTTTTCATAAATTTAAATAATAAAAATCAAAATAAAAAAATAACTTCTGCTGTATTTTCCTACCGTAGCCTAAAAATTTTTTAAAAATTATACACTTCCAGAAAACAATTTATTCATTTTATAACAAGTACAGAATTTAAAAAATTATATATGTCCAATATTAGCCGATTTGTCTCGTAAAGGTTGTGAAAAATGGCTTTAATTACATATTGTTTAGCTTAATTTGATTTTAGAATTTTGCTTTCCCAAGTTTCATTTGACATATTTATTTGATTAATTTGCAATTAAAAAAATTTTTAATTGTTTTTTTTATTCACCAATCATTGTTTGAAAGAAAAATAGTATTTTGCTAAAAGAAACAACATTTTAAAAAGTTTGGAAATTTACAAGTCAGTTCAGTTTGTTCACATTGTTTTACTTATTTTTTTAATTTAAATTCAAAACCTAGTTTATCTTTTGACATTGAACTTGTAATTACTACTACATGCATAAACATTATCTAACGTGGACACTTCCTTTATACAGCTTTTCGTTTATAACTTGTCAATCTTGTGCACAGTGGTTTACAAATATTTTTAAGACCATTTAAGCAAAGAAAGAGAATAGAATGTAACAGCTTTCAAAATTGTTCAATCTATAGGGTATGATTGGTTAGAGTTGCTTCCTTTGCCTAAAAAGTTTTCAAGAGCAAGGTTTTCCTAATATTTAAATTTTTATCAGGCTTGAGTTCATATTAACATTCTTATATTTACAAAAAATTTTAAGGTTTTCTATAACTATTAGGAATGTTTTAAAGATTTTTCCTTGTATAAAAAAAAAACTAACATTATTATACCTTCACCTGGGGTGCAAATGATATATATACATATATTTGTCATTCCGATTTGTCGATTGAGAAATATCGGTCTGTCTATGTTTTGGAAATCAACTTTTAAAAGTCCCTACCTGTTGCACAGACCTCCATGTGGTATCAATTTATGCGGAAATAAATCGCTATATGGGTCATATGAATGTTATAATATATCTCCTTCAACAAAGGGCTTTATCAGTTGGATACGATGAACTATAAAAAAGTTTAAATCTAAGATAACGTTCTAAATAAAATGGCGGATACCTAGGTCAAATATTGTAATTACGGCTTTGTTCCCCGAAATCTAAAAATCCGCTACGATGTGGTTGTTATACCACATGTACATGATGGTGAAGGGTATTATAAGATTTATAGTACTTTAACGTATTCTTATTAATTACACTGGTTTACAGCCAAAAAATACCAAGAACGCCAGATGCCTAGATAAGTTAATTGGGACCTTCTGAACACGAAAACGCTATAATTTTTTTTTTCTAAGTACCGTTTTTTAGATAACGGTACTTTTGTGTTTTTCGGTGTATGGTCCCATTCAAACCCTTGTGGAGCCCAACCGAGCTGAGTTGAGTTATGGCACCTCAAAGTTCAAAATTTGCCTATTTTTTACGTTTTTTTTTAATTTTTCATTTTTACTTCGTTTTTTTTTCTACGTTATAGTAAAGATCTGAAATGTTTTATTTTTTTGCCAAATAGCTTATTTAATTACCAACATTTTAAGCGTAATTTTAAAAAAAATTGGATGAAAAATAAAGCTTTTATTACGGATTTTGTGGAACGACAATATTTTCATCTTCATTGCTCACACACTATATTCGGCGTAAATTAAAAAAATTAAATTAAAATGACGAGCGACTTGTGTGAGCAATGAAGATGAAAATATTGTCGTTCCACAAAATCCGTAATAAAAGCTTTATTTTTCATCCGATTTTTTTCAGTTTCAGGTGATCTTAAATATATATGTCTTTATATAAGCTCATTTATTGTAAACAAAGAATATACTTTGTACAATGTACATATGTATGTTACATTGTTGTATCAAATAAATATTAACATCTGTAATATAAGAAATTTTTTAAATCTTTTGTTTGATTCTTTTTTTAGATTTATAGAATTGAAAATTGTTTTTAAATATTTCACCCGATTTAATAAACCACATAGAGGCAAACGATGATACATCATGTTCAGTTCAAACCTTGCTAAATTTCCAAAAAAATTACTTTAATAAAATGTTAGTTATTATTTGTAATTCAAAAATATTAAAAATTATAATAATTATAAATTAAAATTATATTAAAAAATAAAATAAAAATTATGTACATATTTAAAAAATAAAATGTTTCTTATCCAGTGTGCATTATGTATTAGATTCTGTTGAAACTGCTATTAAACAACATCATTCACTCAATTCATTCATGCTCGTCAAGTTCTTACTACGAGTACAAGTTTGACGTATGTATGTATTTTTTTATTTTTTATTTTCCCTTCGATAGGGCTAGTGTTTTTTTGTTTTGTTGTAAAGAAAATCATAAAGCAAAATATTGCTGATATAGAACAATTAAATCTACCACCCACAGCAAATTGTTTTTTTTTAATCTGACGTAAGAAAAATTATCAAATAGAAAAAATACATAGTAAAACCAACACAAAATACATGTAATCGCTTTAACAAGAATGTAACTAATCTTTGTTACTTTTTCTTTGTAGAAATTTTGAAAAATCTGTATATCGTTACTTTAATTTAAAAAATGCGTATCCAACATTAAAAAACTTCCGTGTCCGTAGTTTGAAACTGTTGAAAATTTGTGTCTACAATCCTTTATACATTTTTAATAGTTCTTAAACTATAAATAAAACTCTTTATGGGTCTTTTATTTATAGCTTTGTTATTTCGGGAATGAATCGGTATTGAAATTCAGCACTATCGCCCCATAACTTTCTGAGATATGAGCATAATACCACGACCACCTCGTTCGTTTTTTCCACAACAACAACATACAACACATACATACATACAACTTGGTATACTGGTTAGAGTAAATGTGGCATCGAATTCCAGCTGAGCCAAAAAAAATTTTTTTTCTTTATTTTTTATATTTTTTTTTGTTTTTTTTTTTTATATTTTTTTTTTTTAATTTTTTTTTGTAATTTTTTTTTTTATTTAACATACGTAAACTCTATTTATAATTTTACAATGGGATGTTTTTATATATGTATGTTTTTTATATGTATGCACGTATTTCATATGAGATGAATGGTGAAAAAAACAATTGTTATTGCATGACTAGGGTATATAAGATTCGGCACGGCCGAATATAGAACTTTTACTTGTTTTTAGTTGCATTTGTTGTAGAATTACCACCAACTAATAATTGAATTCGCCCTGAACTGGAATTTGCTTTCTTGAATAATATGATTTGTTAATAACGATTTTTTAAAAATAATTTATTACATAAAAGAATATTTCTTAAATTTTTTTAATTGATACGTCGTTCTATTATTTAAGCTTGAGATCTGTTTTTATATAAAATATTATTCTATTTTAATCCAATATTTCGCTACCAAATAGATATGAATTTAACAACAACAAAAAATCATACCGGATTAAGAAAAAATTTTTTATATAAAAAAAGTGATCTAAAGCTTAAATAATAAGACATCGAATCAAAGATTATATATTTCTAAGCATTCCGATTAAAAAATCTCATTTGAATGAAATAGTTTAAAACGGATTTTAGATGAAAAATGAAACAAATAAACTCGATGAGAAGTAAATTTAAAGGTACAAAATCAATACACCTGATAAGGAGAATCTAGAGATGTACCTAAAACCATGAATAATAAATGTTTACCTCGTCTGGTAGAGTTGGTGGTGTCGCAAATTTATCTGCTATTGGTTGACAAAACGTAGGGGTTGGGTTCCGCTGTCGGTGTTCCAAAGCGATGCCAATTTGTTGTGTTGGTGTTGAAAGATTCACGGCACTTTGTGTTGGTAGTCAAATAATAACACAATTTATTCGTTCAAAACTTCTTTATTTATTTTATTTTATTGTTTTTTTTTCTTTTACTTTTATTTTAAATACAAAAGAATTGAATTTTTAGGGAAAAAAAGAGCACTAAGAAAAATTGATGTCCGTTTCTTACGAAAAGCAAAAAAATGTTGTTGTCTTTCTTACCGAAAGCCAGAGTCAGAGCCTCATTTGCCGGCGTTTCCATAGCGCCGACTCACCCCACTACGTAAGTGTGCATTTACATTGTGCAATTTTGCGTAGTGCGGTTGATATACATACAAAATTGCATGACAGACACTACCATACTGGCCGCCTTGCAACGATGGTGCAACATAAGTTTATATTTAAATTAAATATGTCTTTCTTTAACAATAAAATAAAATTTGATTAGGTGATGAGTAAATGTAATTCAGTTATACAATGAAAGGAAAAAAAAAAAATTTAGTAACAATAATTATAATAACAGTTAAAATAATGAGAAGAAAAAAAACAAAATGGTATAAAAGGTAAATTCAGTCAGTAACTATTGATAATATAAAGATATAACAAAGGGTTTAATATAAGGATTTAATGATAAAAAAAAATCATTCTCTTAAGAGCCACTATGTCCGTTCAAGTCGAACTCCTTTTTACACCTTCTCCAAAATACGCAAGACCAAAAATGGTGTCTTGCACGTAAATTTGCCCTGGACGTCCTTTGGCTGGTCCAATTAGGATTTGGCTTAGCACGTCGGCTCCCAAGATAACGTTGTACGCCTCTCTTCGGTGCCAGTAAGGATCTGCGTCAGCATGTACGTCTCGTGTGTGCCGTTTGTATCGTTCCACAGAAAATTTTGGAGTACATCCATAGCACGTATGTTCAACTGCACACTCAACTTTAATACGCCGCCCAGATTTGTGACCATGAAAGAAAACAAGTGTGGTTTTACCTTCTCTTACAACGCACTTAAGCCTTTCTGTTTCATAGAAGGTGATGGATGACTTAGTAGCGGACGGGTCGATAAGGACTCGCGTAATTTGCTCCCTTGAGCCGAATCGCGCTATGACACGGGCAACAGCTGACATTGGTACCCAAACTCGATCTTCAGGCATAGGGTGTAGCCAGCTATTGTGGTCCTGACGACATCGCCAACATTTGTCAATACTCTTACATTCGAGGCGAGTGTGCGATTGAGCCAGACAGTTATAGCACAACGAATATTTAGCTACCGCACGGAGCTTTTCTTCCATTGGCATCACCATAAATCTTGAACACTGCCGTATCGCATGGAACCGATTACATAGAGGGCAAGCAAAGTTCGGATTGAAGAAGCCGTCACACATGTTGAGCTAGAACAAGTTAGGTGTAAAGATACTGATTAATTTAAAGAAAATGTATACAGGAGAAATAATAGAGATGTTTTAATTGGAAAATTGTGGCAAAAGTATCAATTTGTGTATCGGCCGTGTTATAAGACCCTTTTGGGTTTTAAGTTCCACTACTCGGACTTTTCCGTCTGAACCAGGGTAAACTTTGATGATACGACCTAAACGCCACTCTGAGAGACAACCCGGCTCGCCCTTTAGAACCACAAGATCGTTTTCTTTTAAATTTACGTTAGGCAACTTCCATTTGTTGCGTTTATGCAACTCTTTTAGGTATTCTTCTTTCCAGCGACGACAAATGTCTTGTTGAAGGGCTTTTACTTTACGCCATCGATTAATAATACTTAACGATGAACCAAACTCTTCAGGTTCCGCCGGGGTAAGCAACGCAGAACCTATCAGAAAGTGTCCTGGAGTGAGAGCTGACACATCAGCGACGTCTTCGGACATGGGCCCCAGAGGGCGAGAGTTGAGACACGCCTCTATTTTCGCCAAAAGAGTAGAAAACTCTTCAAACGTGGGTTTCAGCTGACTAGCAGATTTTTTAAACAATGTTTTAAAACTTTTTACACCTGCCTCCCACAAGCCTCCCATATGAGGGGCTGCTGCAGGAATAAAGTTCCACTCTAATCGATTATGACCGTATTTCTCAATGGCAGTATCTCGAAGCTCGTTTACATGTTTCTCAAGGTTAACAGCAAGTTGTTTTGCGGCACCAACGAAGTTTCTACCGTTGTCAGAGAAAATACTATTTGGACAACCACGACGAGCAATAAACCGGTCCAAAGCGGCAAGAAATGCAGGGGCAGACAAATCGCTAACAGCTTCAAGATGTATTGCCTTTGTAGAGAAACAAACAAAAAGACAAACGTAGCCTTTGGTTATACGACAATATCTACCAGTAAAACTCTTGATTTCAAATGGGCCAGCAAAATCGACGCCTGTGTTTGCGAAAGGGCGACTTAACGTAGTTCTTTCCTCAGGTAAAGCTGCCATAATCTGAGTTTGAAGTTTTTTCTTCTGTAAAATGCAAACTTTACAATTATAAATGACAGTTTTTATCAGGTTCTTAGCCTTTAAGATCCAGCATTCCTGACGAATGTATTTAAAGTTAGTCGCGCACCACCGTGATGAACCAACTTGTGAACGAATTCTACATATAGACGCGAGAATCTACTGCTATACGCTAGTATTATAGGGTGTCTTTCATTGTAGGACAGACAAGTGGTTGAACCAAGGCGACCGTTGGCTCGGATGATTCTATTTTTATCCAAAAATGGAGAAAGGGTTAGTAAAGGGCTACGAGAATCAAGTTTTTTCTTCGACGACAAACAGTTGAATTCTTTGAGAAAGTGTTGTTGCTGAGATAGGAAAAACAATCGATTACGCACAAAGGTTAATTCTGTCGCCGTAATTCTTGTTGTATCATATTTAACACCCTCATAAAGGTTTTTCCGGGTGAGATAATAGAATCGAAACAAGTATGAAATCACATGAAGAGCTCTGGGCAAACTCGAAAACCGGTTTAGTACATCTTCTATTTCTGACGATCGAGCAACATTAACTTGGACTCTTTTTGAATCTTCTAGTTTAAAACGGATTTTAGATGAAAAATGAAACAAATAAACTCGATGAGAAGTAAATTTAAAGGTACAAAATCAATACACCTGATAAGGAGAATCTAGAGATGTACCTAAAACCATGAATAATAAATGTTTACCTCGTCTGGTAGAGTTGGTGGTGTCGCAAATTTATCTGCTATTGGTTGACAAAACGTAGGGGTTGGGTTCCGCTGTCGGTGTTCCAAAGCGATGCCAATTTGTTGTGTTGGTGTTGAAAGATTCACGGCACTTTGTGTTGGTAGTCAAATAATAACACAATTTATTCGTTCAAAACTTCTTTATTTATTTTATTTTATTGTTTTTTTTTCTTTTACTTTTATTTTAAATACAAAAGAATTGAATTTTTAGGGAAAAAAAGAGCACTAAGAAAAATTGATGTCCGTTTCTTACGAAAAGCAAAAAAATGTTGTTGTCTTTCTTACCGAAAGCCAGAGTCAGAGCCTCATTTGCCGGCGTTTCCATAGCGCCGACTCACCCCACTACGTAAGTGTGCATTTATATTGTGCAATTTTGCGTAGTGCGGTTGATATACATACAAAATTGCATGACAGACACTACCATACTGGCCGCCTTGCAACGATGGTGCAACATAAGTTTATATTTAAATTAAATATGTCTTTCTTTAACAATAAAATAAAATTTGATTAGGTGATGAGTAAATGTAATTCAGTTATACAATGAAAGGAAAAAAAAAAAATTTAGTAACAATAATTATAATAACAGTTAAAATAATGAGAAGAAAAAAAACAAAATGGTATAAAAGGTAAATTCAGTCAGTAACTATTGATAATATAAAGATATAACAAAGGGTTTAATATAAGGATTTAATGATAAAAAAAAATCATTCTCTTAAGAGCCACTATGTCCGTTCAAGTCGAACTCCTTTTTACACCTTCTCCAAAATACGCAAGACCAAAAATGGTGTCTTGCACGTAAATTTGCCCTGGACGTCCTTTGGCTGGTCCAATTAGGATTTGGCTTAGCACGTCGGCTCCCAAGATAACGTTGTACGCCTCTCTTCGGTGCCAGTAAGGATCTGCGTCAGCATGTACGTCTCGTGTGTGCCGTTTGTATCGTTCCACAGAAAATTTTGGAGTACATCCATAGCACGTATGTTCAACTGCACACTCAACTTTAATACGCCGCCCAGATTTGTGACCATGAAAGAAAACAAGTGTGGTTTTACCTTCTCTTACAACGCACTTAAGCCTTTCTGTTTCATAGAAGGTGATGGATGACTTAGTAGCGGACGGGTCGATAAGGACTCGCGTAATTTGCTCCCTTGAGCCGAATCGCGCTATGACACGGGCAACAGCTGACATTGGTACCCAAACTCGATCTTCAGGCATAGGGTGTAGCCAGCTATTGTGGTCCTGACGACATCGCCAACATTTGTCAATACTCTTACATTCGAGGCGAGTGTGCGATTGAGCCAGACAGTTATAGCACAACGAATATTTAGCTACCGCACGGAGCTTTTCTTCCATTGGCATCACCATAAATCTTGAACACTGCCGTATCGCATGGAACCGATTACATAGAGGGCAAGCAAAGTTCGGATTGAAGAAGCCGTCACACATGTTGAGCTAGAACAAGTTAGGTGTAAAGATACTGATTAATTTAAAGAAAATGTATACAGGAGAAATAATAGAGATGTTTTAATTGGAAAATTGTGGCAAAAGTATCAATTTGTGTATCGGCCGTGTTATAAGACCCTTTTGGGTTTTAAGTTCCACTACTCGGACTTTTCCGTCTGAACCAGGGTAAACTTTGATGATACGACCTAAACGCCACTCTGAGAGACAACCCGGCTCGCCCTTTAGAACCACAAGATCGTTTTCTTTTAAATTTACGTTAGGCAACTTCCATTTGTTGCGTTTATGCAACTCTTTTAGGTATTCTTCTTTCCAGCGACGACAAATGTCTTGTTGAAGGGCTTTTACTTTACGCCATCGATTAATAATACTTAACGATGAACCAAACTCTTCAGGTTCCGCCGGGGTAAGCAACGCAGAACCTATCAGAAAGTGTCCTGGAGTGAGAGCTGACACATCAGCGACGTCTTCGGACATGGGCCCCAGAGGGCGAGAGTTGAGACACGCCTCTATTTTCGCCAAAAGAGTAGAAAACTCTTCAAACGTGGGTTTCAGCTGACTAGCAGATTTTTTAAACAATGTTTTAAAACTTTTTACACCTGCCTCCCACAAGCCTCCCATATGAGGGGCTGCTGCAGGAATAAAGTTCCACTCTAATCGATTATGACCGTATTTCTCAATGGCAGTATCTCGAAGCTCGTTTACATGTTTCTCAAGGTTAACAGCAAGTTGTTTTGCGGCACCAACGAAGTTTCTACCGTTGTCAGAGAAAATACTATTTGGACAACCACGACGAGCAATAAACCGGTCCAAAGCGGCAAGAAATGCAGGGGCAGACAAATCGCTAACAGCTTCAAGATGTATTGCCTTTGTAGAGAAACAAACAAAAAGACAAACGTAGCCTTTGGTTATACGACAATATCTACCAGTAAAACTCTTGATTTCAAATGGGCCAGCAAAATCGACGCCTGTGTTTGCGAAAGGGCGACTTAACGTAGTTCTTTCCTCAGGTAAAGCTGCCATAATCTGAGTTTGAAGTTTTTTCTTCTGTAAAATGCAAACTTTACAATTATAAATGACAGTTTTTATCAGGTTCTTAGCCTTTAAGATCCAGCATTCCTGACGAATGGTATTTAAAGTTAGTCGCGCACCACCGTGATGAACCAACTTGTGAACGAATTCTACATATAGACGCGAGAATCTACTGCTATACGCTAGTATTATAGGGTGTCTTTCATTGTAGGACAGACAAGTGGTTGAACCAAGGCGACCGTTGGCTCGGATGATTCTATTTTTATCCAAAAATGGAGAAAGGGTTAGTAAAGGGCTACGAGAATCAAGTTTTTTCTTCGACGACAAACAGTTGAATTCTTTGAGAAAGTGTTGTTGCTGAGATAGGAAAAACAATCGATTACGCACAAAGGTTAATTCTGTCGCCGTAATTCTTGTTGTATCATATTTAACACCCTCATAAAGGTTTTTCCGGGTGAGATAATAGAATCGAAACAAGTATGAAATCACATGAAGAGCTCTGGGCAAACTCGAAAACCGGTTTAGTACATCTTCTATTTCTGACGATCGAGCAACATTAACTTGGACTCTTTTTGAATCTTCTGAAGTTTGAAATTCTAACGGAGTTTGGGGCCACAAGGATTTATCTAACCTAAGCCAATCAGGTCCTTGCCACCAAAGTTTGTTTTCTCGTAGTTCAGAAGGAGTCAGCCCCCGGGTTGCTAGATCGGCAGGGTTGTAATTCGTAGGTACATGAAACCAATTTTTGTTACCAACTTTTTCTAAAATAGTAGCGATTCTATTTGCCACAAACGTTTTCCAATTACAAGGTGGTTTTCGAAGCCAAGCTAATACAATTGTAGAATCGGACCACAAATATAAAATATATGAATTTAGATTAAAATTAGGAACCACACTATTAAACAAATTCGCCAAAAGTACTGCTCCACATAATTCCAAGCGTGGCAATGATGGTTTTTTCACTGGAGCCACTTTTGTTTTACAAGTGAGCAAATTCGTGTAAACTTTATCACCAAAACTAACTCTAACATATATTGTGGCTGCATAAGCTAACTCAGATGCGTCGCAAAAACCATGAAACTCAATATGACAGTCTGGGGTATACTTAATCCATCGCGGAAGTTTAATTGAGTCGATATCATTATATTTCATAACAAAAGATTGCCATTTAGTAAGAGCCAGAGGTTTTATCGGGTCATCCCAATCTATTTTATCAAGCCACATTTGCTGCATTAAAATTTTGGCTTTTATAACTACTGGGCCTAACCAGCCTGCTGGATCAAAAAGTCGAGCAATAATTGAAAGAACTTCCCGTTTTGTGTACGATTGCTTGAGTTTAATTTTCTCAGTTGTAAAATAAAAAACGTCTTCTGCTGCATTCCAGCGTACGCCAAGCGTTTTCGTTGTGCTCTTATCATCGAGCGACAAAAAATTCGAATTTAATAAATGCTCTTGGGGCAAATTTTTTAAAATTTGTTTTGAGTTTGCGGTCCATTTTCGTAACTCAAACCCTGCAGTCTCTAATATACCAATTAATTGCGGCACCAACGAAGTTTCTACCGTTGTCAGAGAAAATACTATTTGGACAACCACGACGAGCAATAAACCGGTCCAAAGCGGCAAGAAATGCAGGGGCAGACAAATCGCTAACAGCTTCAAGATGTATTGCCTTTGTAGAGAAACAAACAAAAAGACAAACGTAGCCTTTGGTTATACGACAATATCTACCAGTAAAACTCTTGATTTCAAATGGGCCAGCAAAATCGACGCCTGTGTTTGCGAAAGGGCGACTTAACGTAGTTCTTTCCTCAGGTAAAGCTGCCATAATCTGAGTTTGAAGTTTTTTCTTCTGTAAAATGCAAACTTTACAATTATAAATGACAGTTTTTATCAGGTTCTTAGCCTTTAAGATCCAGCATTCCTGACGAATGGTATTTAAAGTTAGTCGCGCACCACCGTGATGAACCAACTTGTGAACGAATTCTACATATAGACGCGAGAATCTACTGCTATACGCTAGTATTATAGGGTGTCTTTCATTGTAGGACAGACAAGTGGTTGAACCAAGGCGACCGTTGGCTCGGATGATTCTATTTTTATCCAAAAATGGAGAAAGGGTTAGTAAAGGGCTACGAGAATCAAGTTTTTTCTTCGACGACAAACAGTTGAATTCTTTGAGAAAGTGTTGTTGCTGAGATAGGAAAAACAATCGATTACGCACAAAGGTTAATTCTGTCGCCGTAATTCTTGTTGTATCATATTTAACACCCTCATAAAGGTTTTTCCGGGTGAGATAATAGAATCGAAACAAGTATGAAATCACATGAAGAGCTCTGGGCAAACTCGAAAACCGGTTTAGTACATCTTCTATTTCTGACGATCGAGCAACATTAACTTGGACTCTTTTTGAATCTTCTGAAGTTTGAAATTCTAACGGAGTTTGGGGCCACAAGGATTTATCTAACCTAAGCCAATCAGGTCCTTGCCACCAAAGTTTGTTTTCTCGTAGTTCAGAAGGAGTCAGCCCCCGGGTTGCTAGATCGGCAGGGTTGTAATTCGTAGGTACATGAAACCAATTTTTGTTACCAACTTTTTCTAAAATAGTAGCGATTCTATTTGCCACAAACGTTTTCCAATTACAAGGTGGTTTTCGAAGCCAAGCTAATACAATTGTAGAATCGGACCACAAATATAAAATATATGAATTTAGATTAAAATTAGGAACCACACTATTAAACAAATTCGCCAAAAGTACTGCTCCACATAATTCCAAGCGTGGCAATGATGGTTTTTTCACTGGAGCCACTTTTGTTTTACAAGTGAGCAAATTCGTGTAAACTTTATCACCAAAACTAACTCTAACATATATTGTGGCTGCATAAGCTAACTCAGATGCGTCGCAAAAACCATGAAACTCAATATGACAGTCTGGGGTATACTTAATCCATCGCGGAAGTTTAATTGAGTCGATATCATTATATTTCATAACAAAAGATTGCCATTTAGTAAGAGCCAGAGGTTTTATCGGGTCATCCCAATCTATTTTATCAAGCCACATTTGCTGCATTAAAATTTTGGCTTTTATAACTACTGGGCCTAACCAGCCTGCTGGATCAAAAAGTCGAGCAATAATTGAAAGAACTTCCCGTTTTGTGTACGATTGCTTGAGTTTAATTTTCTCAGTTGTAAAATAAAAAACGTCTTCTGCTGCATTCCAGCGTACGCCAAGCGTTTTCGTTGTGCTCTTATCATCGAGCGACAAAAAATTCGAATTTAATAAATGCTCTTGGGGCAAATTTTTTAAAATTTGTTTTGAGTTTGCGGTCCATTTTCGTAACTCAAACCCTGCAGTCTCTAATATACCAATTAATTGGTCTCGTGCCACCAAAGCATCAGAAATACAATGAGCCCCTACAAGAGCGTCATCAACATACATACACTCTCGCAATATTCGAGCGCCGAGTGGAAAACGTAGTTCTTCGTCATCAGCCAATTGAAGTATCGTTCTTAGGGCCAAATAAGGAGCACAATTAACGCCAAAAGTGACCGTTTTTAGTTGAAAATCTTCAATCTCACTATCTGCCGAACTACGAAACACAACTTTTTGAAAAGGTCTGTGTTCAGGATTAACCAAAATCTGGCGATACATTTTCGCAATATCCGCATTAAATACAAACTGACAAAATCGCCATTTCAAAATCAGAGATACTAAATCAGCTTGCAAAATGGGGCCTACGTACAACATGTCGTTGAGGCTTTTACCACTAGAAGACGCACTAGAGGCATTGAAAACTATTCTTAATTTTGTTGTTGTACTTTCGGGCTTAAACACTCCGTGATGAGGTAAATAATAACTTGGGCCACTTTCAGCACCTCTGAGTTTCTCCATATGTCCTAAAGTTAAATATTCTTTAAGGACCTCATCGTATTGAGTCTTAAATTCTGGTTTACGCATTAAAGATTTCTCATTTCTTAAATATTGACTAAGAGCAATATGCCTATTTGGACCAAGTGAAGCAATGTTATTCTTAAAGGGCAGACTCACTACATATCTCCCTTCGGAATCTCTTGTGGTAGTAGAACGATAGATCTCCTCACATTTCTTATCATCATCTGATAGAACCTTTTTACGAGAAACTTCTTCTAACTCCCAAAACTTTGTCAATTGGTCATCTATTGAAACTCTTGTCATATGAGACATTCTGACACATCGTGTGGAAACATTACTGGGTGTTGGGCCAGTCACAATCCAACCAAAAATCGTTTCTTGAGCCACTAGGGATTCAAAAATACCATGTTGGACTCCACCACGAAGAATAAAGGGGTATAAATCACCTCCTAATAATAAGTCTACTTCACTGCTTTCGTAAAACTTCGGATCAGCATAATTCAAATCTGGCAGTTTATCGTTAGTTAATGGGCTAAACGAATGTGTTGGGACACTACCAGTTACACGAGGCACGACTAGAGCTTGAACATTAAGGGAAACATCCTGATTGAAGAGTGATACAATAACAAACGTTGCCAACTTAGAAGATCTGCTTATTATATCTCCTCCTAGACCCGTAACTTCAGCTGATACTGGACTAGTGGGCAACCTCAGAAGTCTTTGTATTCTTTCAGAAATAAAACTCTCATCAGAACATGGATCAATTAGAGCTCGCACCTTGTAATAAGAACCAAAACTAACAATATGAACCCAAGCTGTCGCCAACATAACCTTCTTCGAAACAGACGTGTGATGTGACTGAACAACTCCTGACGGCCCAGGAATATTAGCGGACTGTATTCTTGTTACCGAACTATTTCGATTTTCACCCTGAGAAACAAAATTTGATTGACTACTGTTTTCCTTTCGTATAAAATCTTTATGCATTAAGGTGTGGTGCTTTCTTTTACATTTCGAGCAACCATTTGGACTAGTACAATCACCATACATATGGCCAATAGTAAGGCAATTGAAACAAAATCTAAACTTTTTTAAAGTAGAAACACGATTTCTGTAGTCCATGTGCAAAAATTTAGAACACACACTTATTCTATGATTTTCCTTGCATAATTTACACTGTACTGAGTCGACTTTTGTATGATGAGCTTTAAATTGTTTTACTTTATTTGGTTGATTGTTGAAATTATTCACGGATTGGGAACCACATAACGGCACACTATGTGCTGCAATGATGTCCGAAACACTTTCAAGGGCATGATATCTATCAGTGAGAAAATTATTTAATTCCTCCCATTTGGGGACCTCTGTTTTATTTTTCACCGATTGTTCCCAAAGATTTAATGTGCATTCTGAGAGACGTGACGAGCATTGAAACACAAAAATAGGATCCCATGAACCAATGTCAACTTTGTATAACTTTAAAATAGACATACAATTATTTATTTCCCTTTGCAGTCTTTTTATTTCAGAAGCTGTTTCTTGTAAACAAGGGGCTAAATTGAAAAGAGACTTGAGCTGAGTATTGATTAGAACTCTTTTATTTTCATATTGGGACCTCAAATTGTTCCACGCAATGTCGAAATTTTCTCCCGTTAAGGCCACATTTCTATTGATGTCCCGGGCTTCACCATTAGTTTTTTGAAATAAATAAAATAATTTTTCTACAGGGCTAAGTCTGCTGTTATTAATGTAAATCGCCGTGAACATATCTCTAAATGTAGGCCACGACACGTAGTCCCCATTAAAAACACCAGTATCACACGGAGGGACAGATAAAGAACTACAAAGGTTGGGAACTACTGTGTTAACATTTTCTTGAATATTTCCTTTTAATTTTTGTTCGGCTTTAGAAATTATGTTAATACATCGTATATATGTTCTACGAACCTGTGGATGTTTCGTTTGAACCACTACCATTTCCTTTTTCTTCTCTACCGTGTCATCAGAACATTCATTAAAAATTTTCTTATATTTCTCCCAAATTTTACCAAGTTCCTCTTTCTCGAAATCAAAGGCCTCTATAGTGTAGCCTGAGAGGTCTTGATCTTTAAGATTAGCCTCAAAACTAATAACTTCATCTGCCGCACGGATATATTTATCAAATGTTGACATTTTCTATTTTATTTAAGAAAAATTAGAGGGTACTACGACAGAAAAGTTTGGGAAACACTTTTAGCAAAAATGAACGCCAAGAACAACAAAGTAAAACGAAAATAGCGCCAATATACTTAAAATTCCAATGGATTTCCAAATAAATTTTTATGAACAACAAAAAATGTAAATGGCGACAAAATATGTGCAGATTTTGTAAAACAACAAAAATGCAGGAATAGCGGTTCGTGAAAAAATTTTAATCCGTTACTTTTTTCTTTGAACAATGTAACCTTACTTTCACCGAGCCACAAATTTTATACCGCACTGAGACACTTTTTGTAATTTCAAAAATACGCACCTTAATCTTCTTTACCGGGAGAAGGACCAAAATGTTTACCTCGTCTGGTAGAGTTGGTGGTGTCGCAAATTTATCTGCTATTGGTTGACAAAACGTAGGGGTTGGGTTCCGCTGTCGGTGTTCCAAAGCGATGCCAATTTGTTGTGTTGGTGTTGAAAGATTCACGGCACTTTGTGTTGGTAGTCAAATAATAACACAATTTATTCGTTCAAAACTTCTTTATTTATTTTATTTTATTGTTTTTTTTTCTTTTACTTTTATTTTAAATACAAAAGAATTGAATTTTTAGGGAAAAAAAGAGCACTAAGAAAAATTGATGTCCGTTTCTTACGAAAAGCAAAAAAATGTTGTTGTCTTTCTTACCGAAAGCCAGAGTCAGAGCCTCATTTGCCGGCGTTTCCATAGCGCCGACTCACCCCACTACGTAAGTGTGCATTTACATTGTGCAATTTTGCGTAGTGCGGTTGATATACATACAAAATTGCATGACAGACACTACCAATAAATTTTAAAATATCATAACGTTATTTTATCTGTTATTTTATCTGTAGCTCATCGAAATATTTGCTTAAGATCATATAGGCACATAATTTATTTATCCTTCACCTGTAGTGTCAAGGATTTATATAGATTTATTATTTCGTCTGCCCATCTGTCCGTATGTTGGTTGAAATCAATTTTTAGATCTGTGCATGATTTTAAACTTTTGCAAATATCCGGGAATGAATCGCTATTGAAATCTACTAAAATCGCCCCATATAAATCAAAAAAAAAACTATATACGCCTTTGTTACTGTTTGTATATATATTGCTACATATGAAAAATCGGTACTAATCGGCAAAGTTATATACAACAAGTAAGAGCGCTATATTCGGCCATGCCGAATCTTATATACCCTTCACAACTTGTAGTCATGCAATAACAGTAGTTTATATCACCATTCCCCATATGAAATACGTACATACATATATAAAAACATCCCATTGTAAAATTATAAATTTACGTATGTATGTTGAAAAAAAGAAATATAAAAAAAAAATTTTAAAAAAAATTTAAAATAAAATTTAAAAAAAAAATTAAAAAAAAAATTTAAAAAAAAAATTAAAAAAAAAAATAATTAAAATATATATAATAAATATAAAACAAAAAAAAATTAAAAAAAAAATACAAAAATAAAAAATTAAAAAAAATAATAATAAAAATATAAATATGTATTAAATAAAATAAAAAAATCAAAAAAAAAATTTAAAAAATAAAAAAAAAAAATTTTTTTGGCTCAGCTGGGATTCGATGCCACGTTTTCTCTAACCAGTATACACGTTTGTATGTATGTATGTTGTTGTTGTAATGTTGTTTTTGTAAAAAAAAAAATCGAGGTGGTCGTGGGTTTTTGCTCATATCTCAGTTGTTTATGTACCGATGTTTCTGATTTTCAATAGCGATCTACTCCCGAATATTTCTGATATTCTAATACCTTACCCGGGTCCAACCTATGTCGGGGGGCTTCAAAAAGTTGATTTCAACATACACACGGACAGACTGACAGACGGACAGACTGACAGAGCTTAATCGACTCCCCTATTCATAAGCTTTCAGAAAATATATACTTTATGGGGTCGGAAATGAAAATTGTAGAAATTTCACACGGAATGTCAAAGCTATATATACCTTTTTTCACTGTGTGAAAGGTATAAAAAATCTATCCCCTTAGTATTTGTATCAAATGAAAGGGCTTGACCAGTAGACTACTGTATTCTACTGGTCAAGCCCTTTGTAAAAGTTAACATTAGTTCTAAAATCACAAAAAAAAACTATAACGTAAAATGGCGCACAACTATAGAAATTTTGGCTCTGTTTCCTTCAATTCCACAATATTGGTATTAAATGAAAAGGCATGACCAGTAGAATGTAGTAAACTATGTAAAAGTACAAAATCAAAGATGGCGTCGGAAATAATTAAATAAAACGGCTAAGCTACGATGTGGTCACTGCACATGTATGTTATGGTGAAGAGTATTATAAGATTTGGCACGGCCGATAATAGCATTCTTACCTTTTTTTTTCTTTGTTTCTGATTTTTTTTTAAATATGAAATCACATTTTAGGTCTTTGCAAATCAATCTAGCGATTTTATCTCAACTTTTGTTTCTATTTGGTGGGTTTTATATAACAATCGAGCTGTTCATTGTTCAACGTTAGTGCTGTTGTTTAGGTTCGCCTGTTGCTAATTTGCATAGAAGTAAAATATATTTCAATATCAAATAATTTTTTTTTTCACGTAGGTATAATAATTCTTAACATTTAAGGTTGAACTGCTTGTAATAATAGTTGAATTTGAGGAGCAACTTTTTTAATGGGAATGAGGGGAACTAACTAACTTTGCTTTCTAACGCTCTGCTCCTGTTTAGGTTCACTCACAGCACACTTTTGCCCAACTTTCTATATTATACAGTTTTGAAAAGTATACGGGTGGGTACTCGTATGATTTCTTCCTTTTGCAAAAATAAATGCAGCATAAATATATTTATCTTTTATTATTATTTTTATTTATATATTTTTTTTTTTTTTTTTTTGCAAAAATACATATACGAGTAAAACAAATAGTGAGTGTTTTTAGTCGGATTTTTTTCGGTACAAATATTATTGCTGTTGTTGTTGCTGCTACTGGTAGCAATATTGTTTGTGTTTGTTGTTGTGTTGCCACCAGCTAAGTAATTTGTGATTGGTGACATAAAGTCTACAATATTGAATTAAACAAAAACTACAAAACAACTGCACGAAAAAGAGGTTGGTTGTTGCGTTTATTTCTAAACATTTTTAGCACGTACGCTCCTACATTTCTTTACTTGTAGTAAATAAATATTTACTTTTATTTATTGTTTTTAAAATTAAAAAAAAAACTTATATCTATTATAGTGTTGCCATGGCTTATTAAAAAAAATAAATATTATAACTTAAATTAAAAAAGAAATTAATTTAAAAAAAATAATAAAAAATTTTTTGTTTAAAATTTATTTTTATTGGACCTTCAAAAAATAGTAAACTAACAATAATTATAGATATCTTGAAAACTAATAAGTCTATATCTATATAGATTAAATTTTTAATAAAATAAAATTTTTAATAGAATATTAATCCACTAACAAAATTTCCTACTAATTAACTAAAAAAAATCAAAATTAGAAAAAGCTTTGCAAGGAATTATTTTATAAAATTACTGATAAATAATTTTTTTATTGAATACTTTCCAGAATTGTCTTGAATTAAAAAAAGTTTTTTATTATTAATTTTTTTTTTTTTAATTTTGCTTTATATATATTTCTTAATTATTAACTTATTATTTTTAGAAACTGTCTCGCAAAGAACTCGACAACACTGATGTATTTATGTAGAACAAACAACAATTATAAATATTACAAGTACCTACACATATGTACTCATGTACAAACATTGTAGCAGCATGACACAAGTTTATTTATGTTCGATATGTATGAACATATTATTTACTTGCAATTTGCTCTAAATACATGTTTACTAATTTATACATGCGTATTTACATATTTATATTGGGTATTCACAATCATGTCATATTGTCATAATTTTCTAAGTTTTGAAAAAAAAAATTTTATTATATAATTTTGATTGTTTTTGATGAAAAGTTTTTAAATTACTTAAAAATTTAGAAAACATTTAGCCAATACCACAGCACACTTTGTAAGTACCTAGAGTAATTAAATATTAGACATACATATAAGAAAAAAAAATAAATTAATTTAGTTTATTTTTATGCAAAATTTAAAATAATTTTAGAAACTAAGTCTTTGAAATTAAAATCAACTAAAAAATAAACTTTTGAAGACACTAAAGGCAATGTCAGATAAAACTTGTGCATTGAAATGTACAATCTTTTACGAAACATGTCAAATAAAGTACTTTTAACGTAGGGCAAAGCGACAAATTAGGCAACTCTGATCATTTTACACACTCTAATTTAATTTTCATTAATTTTGTGTTAAATTCGTAAATTAAAATTAAACCGTTAAATTTGTATTAAACTTTTAATAAATTTTCATAACAAAAAAAAAATAAAAATTTTTGGGAGAAATTTCTAACCGCTTTTATAGGTAAACAAACAATGTTTAAGCTTTTTCGTCAAAGTTAGAAATTTACGAAAAGCGACGAAGTTTTATCTAACATGGCCTTAACAGTATAACTTTAACAAAATAACTAGTATGTGCTTAGAAATATACCAGTTCTTTTGAGCTTCAGACAAATTATCTATCTGTCCTGTTTTAATATATCACACTATCGATTTTAACATTAGGTTGTCATGATAGCCCAACTAGTTCAGTTTTATATAGTAAAATATAAGTTGTATTAGTTTATAGTTTTATACCCAGTATCTTTTTAATCTCCAAGTGAGAGAATGATATGCCATTAAGTGTGCCACTTATAACTTCATCATCTTTCTTATTATTGTATTTTGACTAGCATAAATCTAATTTCTAAAGAGAGTTAAAGGATTGTAATACAAAAGTGAAGATGTGAACAAGGTCATTTGTATTTAAGCGAACTAAACAATTCAAACTCCAGTTAAAAAAAAATTGAAAATATTTAAAAAAAAACATTTTATTTTAATTATTCGGAAACCGTCTTTTACGACTCTATGAGTACCACACTAGTATCAGCACACATACAATTTGTTGTTGCTGGTCATATTAAGGTTTGTTCTTAATTGTTGTTCTTATTTGCTTTAAATCGAGTTAAGTATTTAATTAAATAAAACTATTGTAGCTTATTTTCTGGTAGCTTATATGGAAATGTGTAATCGTATGTATGTATACATGTGTTTGTATGTATCGTTCTTATTGTAGATTCTATATTACACAACATTTTACAAACCCAGAAATTATGAAATTAGCCGATAGCTTGTAAACTGTTACGAGATATCATAATTAATTTTAACAAATTCGAGGCCAAAGTGTATCTGAATTGAGATTCCATCGCAAGTAACCATAAAGACTAGTGGGCGTAGGACTAAATATGTTGGTGGCTTGTTTTAATTTTTGTAAACTCTTTAAGGGATTTAATTTTCTTACTGCGCTATTTGTTTTGATTAAAATTTAGATTTCTATTGGATTCATAATGACATTAAATCATTATCTTGTAAAGCAAACGGACAAGATCTCTTTTTTAAAAATTACTTTAACAAAAATGCTCTCTTTTAAAAATTTTTTTATGTATTTTTTATGTGTCAAAACACTGTAGTTTTGAAATTTTAACAATTAAACATTTTAAAAGGAGATGCCATAAAAGAAAAAAAAATTTTAATGACTTTTTTTAGGTCTAAAATTTGTTGATTTTATTTAGACTTAAAACAATTGTTTGCCTGTTATTGCAAATTTAAGTGCTAAAAATATACATTGCTTAAAACACTTTAATTGTTGCTAAAATGAAAAAATACAGAATTTAGAAGAAGAAGAAGTAAGAAGTGATATATTAACCTCCTCTGTTTAATTTTAAATAAATCACTTTAAATATAATTGAATGTCAAAGTCATTATTATGACCCAAAACAGTTAATTTCTGACATGCTCCTCCATTTTTTATTGTTTTTATTGTTATTGTTACTTCGAATGACTTCAAATAAAAGAAGTACGAGGGCTCTGCCAAATCAGATAATACCATTCACTTTTACATACATAGATGCAGTGATCATATCGTAGCCAAGTCTAGATATCAGAATCAATGTTATACACAATTTTGGTTTATTATTTCCGCCGTCATTTTTGATTTTGAATTTTTTACATAGTATACTATATTCTACTCGTCTATTTCTTTAATTTGATACTATTTTTGGGGCGGTTGAAGGAATGCTTCTTCAGCCGTAATAACTAAATTTAACTATCTGCCATTTTTTTTTTGGGCGCCATCTGGGATTCTATTTGTTTTCATAGTTTGCTGTATTTAACTTCTCAAACCCTCTCATTTTATACCAATACTGTGGGGGTTGCAGTAAATTTAACTAAATTTGGCCCACCTCTAAATTCATTTGCCTTTTTGTAGTGGCGGTCATCATGTATTTAATTTTTTTTTATTATTTTGAAGAAACCACGTCTGTTATAGACAATAAGACTTCATGGCTGTTGTAAAGGAAAGTGCTGCCGAAAACCTGGAAATATCAATTTGACATCGTTTTTAAAACCTTTTAATTTCACAAAGCACCATGCAGCGAATTTTGACAAACAACACGAAATTCAGCTTACTCAGGAGCTTAAACCAGCAGGTCATAGAAAGCGCCGACATTTCATTCGTGAATACACAAAATTGTTGGGTTAAAAACATCCTCATGCAATCCATGAGCAATTGTCTGGTGTGGGTTTTGATCTCACGGCATTATTGGACTTTACTTATGTGAGGACAAGGGAGAACATCAAAATGATAGCGAAGCACGTGTGGCTTCAACTAGTCGGTACGGATATGGAAAAGACGCAAGACAGAGCCACCTGCCACATTCAATCCATTTATTGAAGCAACGATCTATAGAACAAATTATATCAATAAATTCTCGACTGGCGGTTTTTTTTTTGGGGGGTTTTGTGAAAGTTTGGGTTAATTGCGACCAAACCAGAAACAATTCCTGATCTCAAATTCGAGATCCAACGTATGGTCGGGGAGATACAGCCACATCTCTGTAAACGTTATGGAAAATTTTATGAAAAGATTAATGGTTGATTGACAAACATTTTATTCTATACTTAGTTGGAACATATCTTTTGTACAATACGACAAAAAGATCACAATAATTTAAAAAAAATTCATGTTTTTATTTTAAAATGAAAAAGTGCATTCTTCCTAAAACACCCTTTATATAACAGTAAGTTCTGAAAATTATGTATTTCAAACTATAAACACCTCAATTCTGATAAAAGGTCAACTTAGCACAAGGTCGTGGTATTTTACTAATCAATTGGCTTTTATTAAAAAAAACATTTTTAAGAACCGTAGTACAGATAAACTTCCCCCCTTTCCAATTGTTAACAAATCAAAATAAATGTTAGAAATTTTTAAACTGGTTTTAATAAAATTTTAATTAAAATTAAAAACAAAACAAATTTTTTGTTGTTTAATGTTTTTTATAATTTTATTTTTTATGAAAAAATACTTTTTAAGACAACAAACAGCCTTTAACTACACCTGTAGCTGTAGTTCGATTATTTGGGCGTCAACACATTTCATCGATGTCGATTTAACATTTTTTACAGCCTTTTTTCGTTTTATATCTAAAGTTTTATTATTGTTAGTGTTATTGTATAATTCTAATAAAAGTTATGTTAATTATTTAGCTTTATTATAATCACTAACAGTATTTTGATTGTTGTTAACAAAATTCCTTAATTTTTACAAGTTTTTGTTTTTGAGTCATTGAAAATTTCTAAATACGACATTAAATTTTTATTTTATTTTTTTTTTTTTTTGGTTTTACAAATACGATGAGACCAATGTTTTTGGATTAGGCTCATAACTAGTTCAATAACACGTTAATGTGTTTTATTGTTTCAAAAGAAAATCACAACAAAATGTATAGAATAAATATTTAATAACTTAATAAATTTATTTGAAAACAAATAGTTATAAAGACTCATGTTTATTTCTGCAATTCGATCGTAAAAATATTATGACTAAATGATTATGATCATAACTTAAAAAAAATTGAAATTAAAAAAAAAACAACATCTAGAGCCTTTATTCAAAATATGCTAACTTTGATCATTTCTATGCTAAGTTAGCACACTATGAACATAGGCTCTAGATATTTGTCCCATTCCTATGCTAAGTGAGAACAGTTTGAATACATATTTGCTCTCAATATGAACAAAAAAAAAATACCGATTTTTTAACATTTTCAAATCAAGGCTGGATTTTAAATTAATGATAAAATATTGTTTTAAATAATAGTGACCCCCATATTCAAATTTATAATATTTATTTAAAACACGTATGTATGAAATTTAGATCTAAAAAATTTAGTCTGAACATTAACATTAACTGCTGTATAGAAATTCCGAAAGGTTTATTTAAGGTTTATAGAGCAAATTTCCATAGAAAATAAGTTAAATAGACCAGCAATGAACCTTTGCTAATATGTATGTATTCGGCAGTTAATATTTCTATGAAAGTAAGGGGTAAAGTTTTAAAATTTACAAACATACTAGCGGACCCAACAGACGTTGTCCTGCATGATATTTCATGCGATTAGGATATTAAACACAGCATGAAATGAAATACAAACAATATAATAATTTCATTATTCTTCATATGAAACTAATATAAATTAAAAAAAAAACAATTCGTAATAAGCAATAATGTTTGTTTAATTTTATTTTAATGCGAGTTGATGAACAATATTTTTAGTCAATTCCTGAGGAGTATAAATAAATAAACTTGACAGTTTTCCAACGCGAGAACACGGCACATATAAGTCGCCATGTGAAAAGACCGGCTTTTCTAGCCGTTTAGATGCAGTATAGATAAATAACCCAGATACCTACTGCAGCACCATCTTCCGAGCAGATTTATGAATTTAAACCATCGAGGGCGCCACCAAAACACATACAAATTTATAAAAAAAAAATCATTTAAATCGGTTTAGTCGTTAAAAAAAATATAGTGACATACACACGTACTGTTAAAATATATATATAAAGATGTACATGTACATATGTATTCTATTTGTAACCATCATGTTGAATATTTTGAACAAACAACTAAACCATAAACGCAACATCATTTCTGTATTTTGTTTTCGCATTGAACATCTCGTAAGCAACACATTTAATAAAATGGGCGTTCCACAATTATAATTAAATTTTCTATAATTTTAATGGTTAATTTACCAACGCTCATACAATTTTTGTTTCGGTTGACCGAATCATTCATACCTACAACTTGTTGATTTACAATAAATATATCAGAAAAAAATAACAACGATTCGCCCTATGCAACCAGATAATATTTTGATATTTTTGAAACCTCGAATGCAACATTAAATAAAACCATAAACATGACTACACAGTATGCAGTGTACCTGGCAAATAATATTTAGTTCATTATCATTTCATCAGAGTTTTCTCGTATCCTGGATATAACTTGTAAAAAATATCGAAAACGTTAAATTGCTTTTTTGACAACAAGCTTGACCTTTTTGTAGCCTACACTACCAAATGGTACAAGACAAGTGTTAAGAGTCCGACGTATAACCTTAGCTAAAACGATCGAATTTCAATTACTTCTCTATCGATATAAACTTTTCTGAATACTTGTGAATACAGGGGAACAAGTCTCGTTCTATGAAACTCTAAAAGGAAAAGTTTTTGTACGGCAAAATGTATGATGGCACCATATGATATGACATGAGCCCCTGAAGCCATTTGGACAAAGTCCTCTTCTTTGTGTGCTGGTTGAAGTCCCGATAATTTTCACAGACCTTAATGAGGTGTAAATCATTTGGCAATATTCGAAAATAAATTGCTATTAGAAACCAACACAATGACCTTATAACTTGTTTGAACCACAAAATTAAATTTGTTTAGCGATAATTCACAAACGTATATTACGCCTCTAGTGTTATTCGACTACAGGTTTTTTTTCCCAAGCGACATATGTATTTTTAAAACTAATTTTAAGTCATAAATGACCACCGATCGAAATTTGAATGCAAATCAATAAACACATAGATAGCAGCAGACTGCCGACTACAATCTGTTAAAAATAAAATACACATACGCTACCATGCACGACTAGATTTTTAGCTGCAATAAGCAAATTAAGTGCTGCAAATACAACAAGAAATGTTAAATTTATATGAGTTTAGTAATATTTTTAACGAGCTCGTAGGGCCATAGTTTATTTGCTTTTAAATTTATAACACTCGATTTATACGATGACTTAAAATGTCATGACGGTCGAGAAGGGAAGAGAGTTGTAAAAAATTACAACACTTTTTCTGTCTTTAGATCAGATCAGATGTCTGATTTTCTTTTGTACTTCTCTTAACACTCATTTACGTTTTCTTTTTTTCTTCCTTTTTGAAGTTACAATGCTTTTTGATAAAAATAACAACGATAATTTTACTAAAAAAATATTTTTTTTAAAGTTATAAAAATAAAAGATAAAATGGAAAAATATTTTTTCTAAATACGAGCAATAAGTAAAGATGATTAACCGATTTTGAGTAAAAAAAATACAAAAACAAGAAACACCAAAACATCGTATAATAAAGAGAGATCTTGTTAGATTCTTTAAATGAGAATTAAAAAAATCCACGATTTCAAATCATCGTCTGAATTGGGTGTAAGTGGTATAAACAAGCAATTTTATTTATACGAAAGTGAAATACTATAATGGGGCACCACTAAAACATAAATTTATGCAACAAACAGCTGTTTTTTTAATTTATGTTAATGGTGCTGTGGTCGTTTTTAAAATACTTGTGCAGCTGACTACACTAAGGCAATCGGAGCCAGGTGCATTTGTGGTCGTGCAACTATGAAGCCTGCTATGGTCTATGTGTTGATGGCTTAACTAATTAAACTTTAAAGCTTATAAAATAACATAAATCTGTTTACTGGGTATTTTTACCGGAAATTTTTTATATTGATGATCACAGTTGGAAAGGCCCTAACTCGTAGTTTTAACGAAATTGAGTTTTTCAGCGATTTTAATACATTTCACACAACTATAACTCGACACAAACATTTATTGCAATAGTATCAAAAATAAGAGTTTTACAGACAATTTTAAAAAAGAAATTACATTGTGGTAATGCAGTTTCTATTACGTTTTTGCCGTCTCCTGTAAAGTTACAACTATTTGAGTTAGGGCCTTTCTACCTGAGACCAACGATATGTATGTATGTTGCATGTATATCTAATTAAGAATGTTTAACAGTTAACATTTTGAAAATATTAAACCAAATACATTTTATATTTCTGCATACACTGGGCATATGAACTTTCACTGTGCCAGATTTCACACTTCTCCGTTTGCACAATGTGTTTAAAAAGGGGATAAAAAGTGCTTATATTCAAACCAAAAAAATGTTTTTTTTTGCTCTCGTTTTTTTTCTTTTTAAATTAATTTTTTGTTTATAAAATCCCTGAATATTGTCATCCGATTAAAAATAGTTCTTAACTCACTTCTGATTTTGATATTTATTAACTATTTTATTGGCATTTAATTTGTAGAAGATAACATTCATGGGTGCTTTTGATTTTGCCAATTTTTATGTCTTTTTTTTACATAAAAATTAGATGCTTATTTGTTGAAGAGCTCTTAAAAAACCTAAATATTTTTTTTATTATTTTTTAAAATACAAGTATTAAGAAAAGTAAAGTAGGTCGTAAAATTTTAATATCGAAATTGGCTAACAAATATGTTTTTTTTCGCTGTGATTAAAAAGAGTTTCAGGAACTTTGGGATTTTGGTTATTTATTCAATCGTATTAAGAACTAGAAAGAACAACAAAAAACAAACAAAAAAATTAAGACCAATGAATTGAAACAAAACAAATTAAGTCCATTGAAGAAATCGTTGCAATATACCAGGAAGTCTTATTTTTAATGGCATTAATAATGTTAGTCAATTCCTAATCAGAGAATGCCAATGATAATAATTTTGCGTACTATTATTTAGTGGAGAAACATGTATGCAAACATCTATCTCATCTATACTTTAAGTAAGATTTTAAAAAAAATTTTCTTTGTATGTATAAAATATTTAGTGAAAACTATGACGGCGGTGTATATACAAAGTCAATGGTTTTAAATACAAAACACCAATTTTTGAATTTTTGTATGTCTGTCTGTCCTTCTGAACTCGATTGTCTCAAAACTCCTAAATGAAATATTATAAAATTTAAAACTGAGGTGCCTTGATATCTGGATTAACATACAGAGTACTCTTTATCATGGCATAATATCTCATTTAATTTTAAATGGTATTAGAAAGTTGTTAAGAAGTAAATTCATATACTTATACAGAATATAAAAATTTAAATTTAAAATATTTGCTCTTACAACAATATTAAAAATTGTCTCGAATTAAATACAATGAAAAATATTTTTCTGGCTGGCAGCGCGTACCGATTTCATATAGTATTTTAATAAAATAACACACCATTCTTTGTATATTCGTCTCAATTTTAACTAAAAAAAATTGTTCTTCTCTCTGTAAATTTAACAAAAACAGTTTAAAATAATGATCAATGCGCTGGTAAAACATTAATGTTCACCATTTCTATAGGGACAATTGTAAGTTGAACAATTTAAACTTGTACTTGTTATTGTTATTTTTTTAAATATTTGTCTATTTTAGTTTTCGAATAAAAAACAAACAAACGTGTGATCAGGGAAGAGTAAAGAAAATTGTTTAAAACATTTTACTAAATTGAACTAAATAGCCAATACGTGATTGTGTGAACATTTATATTGTAAAAAAAATATGGTTTTTGTTGTTCTTAACAACATGCCATAATAATGTCGAACAATTCAGTTTCCCTCGGAATGCCACAAGGGACTTAATAGGATTTTTTTACTTAAAGAGTTTCAGTCTTTAGTGTACCTTATGGATCAGTTAAATCATTGGTTACTAGTTATATAAAAATAAAGATGTCGAATGTTACCACTAACGGTATAGAGCTATGATTACCAGTAATTACTCAATAGCTTGCCAATCAATCGACTTATAAAATAAATCATTTTTCAATCTTATTCTTTAAAACAATTAGTTCTTTTGACCTCTTAGATCGTGCGCATTAACGTCTCTCGATTATTTTCTTTCGGAGTTGAGCGATATTTAGCTTTATGTGGACAAGCCCATAACAAATTGTGCGGATTATTGCAAAAATACGATACTCAAAAAAGTTGTCAAAATTGAACTGTTTTAATGATCTAAATTAGAGAAGCCGCCGCACGATATCATTTACAAAATTCAATACCGTAAAATTGTTCTATAAACAAAATTCATTTCATTTCCATTAAAACGTTTTTCAGTGTTTTATTTTAATCTAAACTTTTTCGCTTTCCAAAAAACAAAAACTCCCTTAACTAATAATTCAATTTACCGCCATTTTAATTGCTACTCCTGGCAACACTCAGAGTCTATTTATAAATAATCTTCAACTAATTCATGTCACGTGTCTCTTTTTATGACCCCTTTTTTTAAAATATCTCGATTAAATTAAGTCGACGATTTTTACGTCTAGTTTCTTAAACTTATAAAAATTAAGTTATAAATATTAAAATCTATAGTCTTCATAATTTTAATATAAAAATTTTAAATAATAACATGTTTTTATTAATGTTAACTGCACACGCTGTCTGTAAAGTGGTACTAGATTTGAGAAGATTTATTTTAATTTCAAAATTGGCGGATTTGAAATTTTGAACTACGCAATTGGTGAACAATTTTCGGCAGAAAAGGATTTATTCATATTTTTTAAAATAAAATGTAAATGTAAAAACAAATTTGTTTTATAAAGAGCGTAACACAAACCTATTTTAATTATTATATTAATGGATATTTTGTTGATGAACATTTTCTATATAAAACATCATTCATAATAACAAAAACTTTCTTTCGAAAATTTTCTAAAATCTAGCTAAGCCCGGACCGCATTGCAGTGTCCACATTGTTTTTGTATATACATTATATAATTAAAACATACATTATATAATTAAAGTATACATTATATATCAAAAATTTGTAGCTTCGTGCATGGTTTTTGAAACAGGGAAATCATATCAAAAATAGGGGAAAGAATTTTTTTCTAAAACTGTATAATTTTTTCTTTGGTTGATTTTAAGGTCAACATTGTTGCAGAAAATCGTCCACTACAGCTACAAATTTTTGTAAGTTGTTAAGCAAATCCTTTAAAACCATCCCATTAATGCGAAGCTGAAAACGGTGGTCATTTACTTTTTATAATCTAAAACAAAGTACTTTTTAAATTTTAATATAAATTTTCGCCATTTTTTCTTATTTCTCTCATCATATTTAAAACTTGTTCATCCGACTTACAAGGTGCTAAATGCAAACAATTTAAGCGTTGCTTAAAATAGTAGTTTAAACAAATACCTCTATTATTTACCGAATTTTTCTTTTAATACTTTTTATTTTAATTCAAAATGTCTGAAGTCAGTTTAGAGTTCAAACTGAATTTGAAATGATCTTGTTAAATATTTCTGTTATAATGTCTCAATCTGTCTGATCCTACAAGCAAGAGCAATGTGATTTTGAACAAATATATTTGAGTGTTACCGAACCAAGCATATGTGTATCTAAAACTAAATTGCAGTTGTAGTAAAAAGAAAAAAAAAGCAGAATAATCTAACTAAATCTAAATCTTTGTCTATTTTTATTTCGTTTTTCTTTTTTTTTGTGATTTGTGACCAAATAATAACGAATTTATAATGCGTCTAACTAAGAGAAAAATGCAACCATACCAGTTTTGTACGCCTGCCATTGAGACAAATGAACCATAATCCACAACTGCAGCAACAACAACAAACTAATACAAATATTTAAGTCAGTGTTTCGCAAACCTTTTCTTATAATTTAGTTAAAAAAATTTTAGTATAAATAAAGTTTATTTTTGTACAAAAAAAGAAGGAATTTAGACTTAAAGAATCTTGTTCAATAATAAAAATTCTTATTATTGAAACATATATTGACAATTATTTGAAAGAAACTAAAAAATCTATGAAAATATGAAAAAAAGAATTCTAAAAAATTTATTGATTAATCAAATTGTTCCTTCATCTGTATAGGGGGCCACGAATGGCAGACACAAGAAATTTGTTGAAAAATTCATGCTTAAAAATTCTCATCCATATTGAGTAAATTAAACAAACAAATACAGTTCAAGGAAATGAGAAGTGTGCTGCCGACAAGTACATTTATTTCGTCTCAAGTCGGCTGAATGAAATTTTTGTTCTCAAAAAAAATTATTATATTGTATTTTCCCCTCCACCTGTGATGCCAAGAAAATATATAGTTTCGACATTCTGTTTATAGTTTCTACAATACTCATCTCCGACCCACCCCATAAGGTATGTATATATATTCTAAAAACTTATGTATGTCCGTGTGTTAGTTTAACTCAACTTTAACAATCACCAACTTGTTGCTTAGATCTGATTGTGGTATCAACCCTTTAGAAATATTCGGGAACATATTGCTATTGAAATCCAGCACAATCACCTGAAAAGTTTCCAAGATATGAGAAAATAAACAAGACTAGAGATGTCGATTGAGTAATGCCCATATGTCATTTATCATTTTTTGAAACCTCAACATCACTTAGAAATATTCGGGTGTAGATCGGCATTAAAAATCAGACAAATCTGCCTATTTACAACATTTCTTTACAAACGTCTTATAGTGGTTAGAGCGAACCTGCATTTTAAATATCGAGTTGACTATGTTTCAATTTAAAATCAAATATGGCGTCGGATATTATAAAGCAAAATGACGTATAACATTAAATCGAGATTAAAAAGATAAAGTTACTCTGTGGCCCCTATACCTTTGTAGGGTACAGGATATTACCAGACCAGTGATGCCAGAACTTGAATAGCAAAAATGGCTAAAATTCTGGAAAAAAATGGCTAAAAACTAGCTAAAAAAAAAGCTAAAAAAAGCTAAAAAAAATGGCTAAATATTTTAAATAGAAAGTTTTCAATATTTGAATAAAAAAATAAGTAAAATTTGTTTTAAAAGAAAAATAATAAAATCTAAGGCCGTTTGTAATATACTCAATACATCTTTGACTAGTTATAAAGTACAAGAATTGTTATAATGGTGTTAAAAGGACCAATTATCACCAGCATCTAGCTCGCTATTATTGTCATTGTCATCCTCACTTTCTTTAGGTCCTATCAATTTAAGATAATTATGTGCTACTTCATATTGATAACAGCATTTATCTCCTTTTTAAGCCGAATCTTAAAAAAATTATGTATATAGAAAAAACAAAATATTGGTCTTTCGAAATAAACCAAACTCTCTTCAATATTTATAAGTCAATATTGAACGTGCCATTCATGACATACAACTTGAGTTAGTGGAAAAAGTGCTCGAAAATTCCGTTCATCGAATTCGTTCCTACAGAAGAATGACGTTTTATTTAGAACCTAATTGTATCGATTGTCTTAACATTAAATTAAAAGCTTTTGAATTTCCTTAACAATAACTGTGTTTTTTTAAAGAAATCATATTACTCTTATTGAAAAACCTTTTACATAGCTAATGTATTCTCCTGCTGTTGTAGCTCAATTATTCATTGGATTAAAAAGTAAAGGCTTGGTCTCGATAACATGTATATCTAATACCATTTATATGTTTTTCATACAAATTTGCATTAATTTCACATTCACAATATTTACAAAAACTATTTAACTTCTGTAATCTATTATTTTAATTGTGGGTGGGATAACCATTCCCACTATTTTCAAGAGGTTCCCATCGATGCAGCTTTTAGTAGGTAAAAAACATTGTTTTATAGAAAGAACAAAACTTAAAAGCTAAAAACAAAAAATGGCTAAAAAAGGCTAAAAAATATCTAGGAATGGCTTATAGCTAAACGCAGATTTTCCTAGCTAAGCGTGTTCAAAAATGGCTAAATCTAGCCATAAAATAGCTAAATTGGCAACACTGTACCAGACCGAATATAGCATTCTTACTTGCTTTAGGTGTACTGCAATGTACATATATATAAATACGGCAACTTTGTTTAAATCAACAACAAACGCGATAAGCCAAAAAATTAGCATCATCACTATATATCGATATAGTCTATAAGCGTAGCGGTGACTGTTTTTCAAGTGACAATACATCCATTATGATTTGCCAGATCATGAATGTCAAAAAGAGAGTGCAGCATAACAGTTTAATTTTTCCTTTATTTAATAGCACTTGAAAAGCATCCTATATTTAATTATTGTAGCATAAACAAAAGTAAGTTGTAAATTTATATTTATTCGATATTTTTTTTCATTTATCATTTCATAAATTTTTAAACTTTATAAAACATTTTGAAATTAAATTAAATTAAATTAAATTCAATTAAGAATATGAACATCAAGAAAATATCATTTGATAAGAATAAAAAATAATAATAAAAATTAATGATATACTTCCCATTTTCTGATTCCATTAAATTGTTACATTAATGGTAGTTTTAATTAAAATATGGGTTAGATATGATACCGATAAATGATGATAAAGTCGTAGCTGGTTTCGAAAATGCATTTCACACGGCTTATAACGGATTAGTTTTTCAAGCGAGGACAAATTTATTTAAATATAATTTATCGGTCTTATTCATAGAAATTTAAACAGCTCTATTAGAGGTTTATAATAGGAATTTTCAAAGAAAATCAGTTTTATAAATTTCTTAAAAGTCATTAAAAATTTTATTAATAAAGCAGTATAAATTTAGATAAAATATGTTGAGAATAAAGTGTTTTTAAGAGTCTTTAAGTATATTAAATATCTATGGCAAGACACATAATTCCTGTTTATATAAGACGTATGCAGAAACAATTACGTTTATATGGAAAACAGTAATGTGCGTCCACTCAAAGTAATCGTTCGCATTCTGAAAACAGCACATAAGAAAGGTTTGAAGGTTGTTGTTGTTAACTTTATTTACAGCGAATAATTTCGCGGTAAAGTATTTGCCGTTTTGAGAAACTTAATTAATGTTTGTTAACAACAAAAAACCACTACCGCAAAAATATTTCGTTATACCATCGTCCATACAAAACAATTTATGTATAAAAACTCTATTAAACGTACAAACACCAGTAATAAAGAAAAAAATTTAGCAAGAGTAATTCACATAGATACGAAGAGTGCTTGTAGATGTTTTTTTTTTTCGTTTAAATCAGTAATTATTAAGGGTTGGCATTGCAAAGTTTTATCTAAATTTTGTACTTATAGAAAAATTTCGATTAATTCTATATTGAACACACAACCGTAAGTAAATTTTATTTTAAAAAAATTCGATAATTTTTTTTTAAACTCCTAATTTTTTAATATTGATATTTAGTTAAAAATTTTTTTTAAAACGAAACAAAAATAGAGTTTTTTAAAAGATTTTAAAGAATTCAGAATTTAATAACTGAATAACTAAAAAAAAAATTTGTGAAATATTGAATTGGAAATCACTGCTTCAATCGAAATACATCTACTGGTATTAAATGTTTCGTATCTATGTATGGTACTCTAGATATATTTATTATTACTTGTATTTGTACGTTTTATGGATTTTTGTTTATAAATTTAAAATTTTATTTATTTTTTTTTTTGGTGTGTGGACGAGTGTATAACAAAATACCTAGTGCTAGTTTTTTGTTGTTAACAAAAAATAATAAAAATTTTTTAACTCAAAAGCACTTGACAACAAAATCTGCACAAACCTAGGACTGTGTTATTGGCCAAATTATTACTTAAAATTGTTTTTTTTTTTTTTGCGAAACCGGCAGAGTTCAAAAAAGAGGGACAGCTCTAAGTTTGCGGATATGCTTCAACTCTGTTTAAGTTTTATACTTTCAGTCAAATGGCTGTATTGCCTGAACGTACACATAACGAAGTGTTTGCCATAAAATTGCGATCTCTACACAGGATTCTAAGTGATAAAAAGTTTACAATCAAACAATATTTGGTTAAGAAAATAATTGTTTGAGTTTCATTCATAAAATTCTAACTTATTAAAACGGAAATATTTAAAAATCATTCATAAACAGTAAGCTTCAAGTCCGTAAACAAATAGGAAAATACTTTTAATAAATATGATCCTTTTCCTAAAAAATTTTATTGCCTTCGAATGGATAAATGGCCGAACTAAAATGGACTCAGGAAGAGATTCTGACTAGGGCGAAATACCAGCTAGTCTTTTCTTATATTTTTTGTGCTATATATCCAAAGGGTATGAACAAACAATGCTCAGAGTCTACAAGCTAAACTGAAGCTTGAGGTGTCATCTATTGGAAACACATTAAAAGGACCACTTGAATCAAAAGTTTTTTTATTTTATCGTGAATTTCTTTATTTTGCCCTTAAAAATTAGTGTTATATTTGGCAGTACCAAATCGAATATATCCTGTACCAATATGGTGGTATGTAAAGAGGCCAAAAATTACCTGACCTTTGTAATGCATTTTTTGGGTCAGAACAATATATAATACGCCATTTTGTTTCAGACGTAATTTTTGAATTTTTGAATTTTTTTTTTTTGTTTTGTATTCAAAAATATTTGATATCCTCGTTGAGTAGAATGATAAAATGCAAACTTAGCCATTTTGTTTTGAACGCAATTTTGGATTTACTGTATTGCACCATTAAAGCCCTTTTATTTGATTTCCGTAATAGTGAGAGCATAATAATGCTGTTGTTGTTAAAATATATACGAATTAATTTTTTTTTCGTTGTGGCAGCCATCATGAATGTGAACTTTTTTTTATGGCGTACTGTATTCTACTTGTCGTGGCCTTTCTTTTGATATCTATATTGAGAGGGTTACAAAAAAATATTGAATCTGCGATTTTGTTTTTTCACATCCAAGATAGCGCCTTAATTTTGGAAAAAAAGTCCGCCATTTTATTTTAGACGCCACCATGGATGTGCAATTTTTCAAGGTGAATCGTATTTAAGTAGTTAAGCCCTCTCATTTAATTTATTTCGAATTAAAAAAACTTATTTTTGTTTGAAAATTTTAGACAAAACATCAAAGCAGCTGAATTTTTATGCTTATATCTCAGTCAGTTTCAAACCGATTTTACTGAAATTTACCAAACTGCGACATAAAGGTGTCACTATGATTTCCAAAAACTAATTAAAGGTTTAGAAACTTACTCAATTTAAAAAAAAATATTTTTGCCTATAACTTAACTAATTATCTACCGACTTATAACTATCGGCTTATAACTAAGTTGATTTCAATAGTAATACGAAAAACATTCAATGAACTTATTTATATCAGAAAAAATATACTTGATGGGGTCGCAAATCAATATTGTAGAAATTACAAACGGAATGACAACGCCATAATCTTGCCGTCACAGATAAAAAAGAAGCAAAATAAAATTAGTTTAAACAGAAACATGATTTTAAAATAATTAACGTTAATATACAAATATATATAGATATGTAAATAAGTCAAATATTCACATTTTTGGACTGCTTACAACAATGTTTTAGCAACTTCAATAGTTACAACATAACGGCACTAAATTTTAAAGTTTTTAAATCAAAACAAAGAAATGCCTGCAATTTTTTTTAAAAAAAAAAATTTAAAATACCTTTAATTTAACTTTTTTCAAGATCAAAATAATCTTGTATTTTAACACAACACCATTAAAATTAATTTTTTAAATATTTAGCAAATTTCCCATCCCTGGTCAACAATATAAATTATTTTTAAATTAACTCGCCAAGGTCACTGAAAACTGTTTCATGTCGTTAAGCTTTAAAGTTTCATTAAGAAAAATGTCATTTTGTAAACATAAACAATTCTATTGATGTTGTTGTAGTTTCAAATTTCATTGTCAGCAACAATGTTGCAATAAAACGGTGGTTGCTTAATATTGCAAATAAAAAAAACTCTGCTGCATTTTGTTTGCCAGTGTAGAAACATTTGAGCTGTGCGACTGTTAATTTTTTTGTTTTCGTAAAAATCTGTCAAATAAAAACAAGCAACCGGTATGACGTTACAACAACAATAATAAAGAAAAATTGCAACAAAAGAAGCTAAACAACTTTGCGGCAAAAGCACAGACTTATCACAGCAAACACACATACTTAAATGCGAATAAAACGCACTAACTGTCGTACATGCATACCACAAATTTAAAGTTTTTTTTTTTCTTTTCTTTTAAAAAAAGCATCTGTAAATTTTTGTGTTGTTGCTGTAAGATTTTTTGCATAAGTTTTCATGCACGCACCTGTCATATGTTGCTGCAAAGACGTGATTGTAGTAGCCATAGCAGCAACAACAAACAGTCAGTACTTATGAACAATATTATAGTTAAAAGGAATAGACAGTAAGACAGTCGAACAGACTCACACACAGTAGAAGTTACAAAAAAAATAACAACAACAACATCACATTGTATGGCAATTATATGTCTGCCTAGTATTTCCCATTTATGGTCTAGTACTCGCATGAATGTAAACACATTACTCTACTTGACCACAATACAGACAGACAGACATTCATTCGTTCGTTTGTACCACAACAAATGCTGCTGCTGTTGCAGCAAAACCACCAACAACACGAACACCATAGCAGCAACAACATTTTTATTTACAAAATATTAAAGGCCAGGTGTTACATGTGTTCAAGAAGTATTCAATGATGCTGATGATTGTTGCAGTTGTTGCTATTGTTGACGGTGACGATGTTGCCATTTTGGCTGCTTTATATATAAAAAAAATTGATAAAAAATATGCTGTAAAACCAGTGATTGCTAAAGGGTAATACGAAAATAATATGATATTTTAAAGACTACGTGTACTACGTACATAAATATGTATATACAGTGAAACTTAAATCGAAATAAACTATTATTTTAAATGTATAATAAAATATACAAACCACAGAACCCTTATTAACAACACTGTTATATGTGACTGCTAAATTAAAAGTTCCTTACCCTTTTAAAACCCTTCACACCAGAAAGTTTAAGTTTTCATTCTTCCTTCCATCTGTCCGTGTGTATAATGAAATAAAATTCTAGAAGCCCTACGAATATTTCAGACTCCTATATGCTATTGATTTCTGAGATATGCTTTCGAAAATTTTTCTATAGAAAATCAATTATATAGGCACGAGCTGAGATATGCAGCTCCTATAGAATTTCTTGGAGATTTTTGTTTCATTTACATAAAATATGTACCTTTGGCAACATTTACAGAAAATCTTGGTCCCATGAGTCAATACCTCCAAAGATATCGGTGAAAAAAATTTAAAAAAAAAAACTGTTCATTATAAGTTTAAATAATTGAAAATTTCGATTTCAGTTGCACCATATAATTGTCAGTTGTGGTCTTTAAACTGCTAGTGTTGAAGAATAACAAATTTGCCAAATACATTACTGAGATATAAGCAAAAGTCAATAGTTATTCTATTTTTGACTTTATTTTTTACACAAAATTCGGTTTAGTTCAGCCCCTGGATAAATTTTTGACTTTCTTCTTTCATGTATGTATATATAAGTTGTGAAAAATACGTTCGCTGTGAAAATGTTTAATCCAATATGTCCATTATTCTCACAGATATAGGCAAACAAATTGTTTTAAAAAAATACGTTGTTAAAAGCATTTTGTAAGCACATTTCTTAATGATACACCCTGTTTTATGTTAAAAACACAAATTTGCTTCCTTAATGTCTTTGTACGACTAGCTGTTTAGATGGTTTGCAAAGATTTTTTCTTCTTATTGGATGGCTTTATGTGGCAATTTGTTTTGTCTTGATTTCAATGCGATTGTTAGGGCTTAACTGAGAAAACCCTTTGGCATAATACAACAACACCTCCAAGTGGTCAAAGAAAAGAAAAAAATATGCTTATGGCGGGGTTAAAGGGTGCCGAGGATACCTCTTAGTATGACAAGAATTTTTTTTAGCGAAAAAACACTTGGAGAATTGGGTAATCAAGATACAATATAAACATATTTATTTTAGATTAAGATACACGTTTATCTCTTAATAATAAATTTAAATACAAAATTTATAAAAGAAATTAAGAGAGAGAAAAAATGATAAAATAAATTTACCAAATGTTCGCAGTTGTTTTGATCAAGTCGAAGAAGCTGTAAGAGTTACAAAATTTGTTCATTAAAATGTATAATATAAATAAAGGGTGTTTTTTATAAAGATTAATTTTTTAATTGACATGAAATTTACTTTATTTGAAAGTTAATTTTCTGGCATTATAATTTAAATATGACATTGGGCATATGATTGCCACGTCTGGCTCTGACGTAGTCTAATCTGGAGGTCCAATTTTCGATGACTTTTTACCACATTTGTGGCCGTATATTGACAATAACGCCGCAAATATTATCCTCTAAGTGGTAAATTTTTTCGGGCTTTCTGACGTCACATATATACCCATAGAAAATAGTCTAGCGGCGTTAAGTCGCACAATCTTAGTGGCAAATTCAGGGGTCTGAAACGTGAAACTATGTGAGTACCAAACGTTTCCTGGCGGCCATTTTGTCAGTTGTCCAGTGATTTATGTTTAGTTTGGCTTTTCAATACTTTAAAATAAACTCCTTTTGCTTAGTTATTAGATTTGTTTCTAATAATTTATTTTTGCTTCTTATTAAGTGCCGCAGTGAAACGTCAAATATTTTCAATATTGAATAATTTTAGTTTTTCTACTTAAATTTTGCAACATCAAAACTTTATAAGTTTAAGTTACATTAGTATGTACATAGCGTCAACAGCTGTAAATATGAGTTTTATTTAAAAATTTCATTATTTCATTAAGACTTTTGTGAAAAAGAAAAAAAGAAGCACCACCACTAATCACGATGTAATGTATGTATTAGGGTGATCGACTCGGTTTTACAACCGGTGGAAAACCCGGTTTTTTCTCTTTCTGTTGACGGTTTTTTTTAAATGTTGATTTTTCGAATATCAAATACACCGGTTTTTTTATCCGAAAAAGCCGGGTTTTTATTTTTTAAAGTTTATTTTCATATATCTTTGTAACAAATCGTACCATAGTATATTTAGATAATAAAAACTATTAAATATTCTTCCATAACATTGTAAGAAATTTATTTGTTGTTTTAAAAACAAATGCAAAATAAGAAAAATAATTGAGCTTAAATATTATTTTTTATGGGATATAAACCTAATTATAAAAGTTAAAGGTAATTGAAGCATAAACTTAGCTGATCGGTCACTTTTAGGGAAAAAGTGTAGTTACAATAAAGAAAAAGCAATAATCTCTTCTTCCAGATCCTAATGTTAATTAATGGCATTGAGTGTCTGTCTACTTAAATTTCAATTAAACCATCGAACAAACTAGTTTATGCCTATATTTGTATGTATGTCTGTCAGGGGTATAAGAAAGAATTTTTAAAATGAAATTTTAAAGATTTTCTTTCTAGCCTTTAAAATTTATTTCAAATTACAGAAATCATTTCGAACAAAATACGTTAGTGCATATTAGTTTAAAAGATCTATTTAACATTTAAAAAATGTACAGAAGGAGATACAAAACTCTATAACAGCCTTATAAAAAGTCTTATTAATTTGTGTATTAATTTATTGTATTTATTTATTTTACTTGTAAAGAGTACCTGTTGTCCTTAAATTCAACTAATAAAAACCAAATTAATTAACTGCATTCATGTCAGTTATTGCGTTATTGTGCAGCCAAACGTATATAAACTGTAAAAAGTTCATATTTAGATATAATTTTTATTATAAACTTTTTTAAAATATTTTTTAATTTTTTCTTTATATATTCGAACCGGTTAACCGGTTTTTTCTCAATTTTCAAAATAGCAACCGGTTTTTTTAAATTCTACATTTCAAACTATTTGAAAACCGGTTTCTTAAAAAAGTCGAATAATCGATCAACCTAGTATGTAAGTATGAATGCGTGTGTGCTTTTTGCAGCTCCTAGTCTTAAATCGATTCTTTATGTAACATACATACATATTTACATACTTAAGCTTGTGGATATTTCAATACATAAAAATTACATATTTTTATTCTTTTTTTTTTTTTTTTTGCAAAACCTATTTTTTCTCATATTGTTTGTATGTTTTTGCTATAGTTGCCATATTTAATTCTAGCGTTTGAATTTCGCATCTTTTATTGAGTTTATATTTCTAGCATGTATCTATTACATGGTTTGGACAATGAAAAACTGTTATACAGTAATATATAATATAAACAAGTTGAAAAAAACTATTTTCGTTTATGTTGAATCTGAAATACCCTCCAGCAATTTATTTAATTTATTAATATATAACTGTAAGTGCTGTAAAGTAAATATTCAAACTAAAATATTACAGTTGAGCATCGATTATCCGTGATTCAATAAACCGGGAATATCAATTACCTAGGATCGAAGATTTTTTATTTCAATCGATTAACTGTGATTACCTTAATTATGCGGGATTGAAAATTGGTAAATATAGCGGACAACTTGAGCGTTGATGATGAAGAAACTTGACTTAACTGTTATAAAGATGCACTCTCATTTCAGATTTTGTCTGATAAAGAACTTATACGCTTGATGAACCTGATACCAAAATAAGCTCGTATGATTCTGATAAAGATGATATAATTGTTACAAAAACATTACTGCAAGATGCTATTAAAGCACCCTGCTAAACTTTTTGGAAAATTCTGCATCTTCGAACGTTACATAACAAATAAAATTCAAATCTACCATGTCAAAGAGAAGCTTTTGGCGGAAAGTAAGGTTTAGAAAAAGAAACAAACAACACAGAAAAAAATAAATATGATTTTAAATGACGAAATTAATATTATTAATTAAAAATTTTTTTTAATTTTGCTTCAATCATTAAAATGTTAAAAAAAATATTGAGAAAAATATCAATTAAAACAGTATTAAAAAATTAATTAAAATTTGCATAATTTTTAAAAATGATTTTAATTAATTTAATTATGTCTATATTTTTTATTAAACCTGTTTAAAATAAATACAAAAAAAAAACAATATTCTTTTTTATATATATTTTTATTCTTAATATGCATTTATATTACAAAGGAATCTATATTTTTAATTACATTTCGTAACTTATATAATAAAATTAATGTTTAGAAGTAGGGTTCCACACACATACACATACTATACCATATCAAATGCCGGATTACCAAAAATAATTTTTAGCATCAACGACCTAGACATAAACGAACATTAACCGGTAAAAAGGCTTGATCAGGCAGAGTGAAGAAATTCAACTAACTTACCTATTAAAATGAGAATTCTGAGAAATATAAGGGCATACAATAAATATGTAATGAATTTTGGCATACCTACAATGAAACCGAAATAATTTATTATATTTAAAATAGAACATATTTGTATATATGTGCGCTCCTTAAGTAGCAATTATATTAAATTTATTCTTCAAATTAAATTTTCAGAAAAATGTAATTTAAAATAATATTTTTATTTTTTTAATTTTTTTTCAACTGGCAGAAATCTCTTTGTTTTTTGAAAACATTTAATATCAATTAAAAAATTTAATTAAACCAATGAAAACTATAATTAGAATTAAAAAACAAACCAAAAATTAAATAATAATAATAAATAAAATTCAAATTTAAGCAATATTTTTTTCTGTGCAAATTAAATGATTTTTTAAAATGTAATTTGATAAGAATTAATTAAAAATGTATAAGCACAAAACTAATATAAGTATATTGTAAGTGTGTATATTGATTAAAGAAAACAAATATTTATGTAAGTACGAGTACAAAATTTAACCTCAATTAACCCGAAAAATCGATTAAGCAAAGAGCTTCCGGTCCAAACCATCCTGGATAACCGATGCTCAACTGTATTTTGCAAGATTCCGTTATATTGACAAAACAAAACAAAAATGCTTATAAATAAACTAGTGGACCGGCGTTAAGGTAAGAATATTACTCACAATTTCACTTAAAAAAAAAATAAGAACAAGGGGTTTAAGCTTAAAAGTAGGCATATCACATAATTTATTTTCAATTTTTTTTTTTAAACTGAATTTTAAAATTTTTTTTTTTAATTTTTCAAAAATACAAAACTAAAAAATATTTACTAACATATTTTAATTATATAAAAAAATTATAAGTAAATTTTAAGTTAATCAAAGTGTATTACATTTGAATATTAAACGTTTGTGTGGAGATGCAAAAGAAAATTGATTGCAAAAACTTTTTTTGTTACAATTTTGCAGAGCAGCAATTGACACCCTGATGAGATTAATTACTGCTTAATAGAAATTTTCATATTGATGATACTTGGCCAGATGAATGGAATATGAATATGAATGAACTAGAATATCTATAGACTTATAAGTCGATTATCGTTAGCAATAGAACTTCAGTTTCGTTGCCAATTGGAAACTAAGATATTCCACATGGCAACTGGTGTCTTAAAGCTGTCAATCATCATAATCACTTCAGCATCCAATTAGTCAATACTTTTCGTGCACTAAACGCTTGCAATTTATTAAAAACCTGAAAACCTAAACTCTTCGAAACTCAAAAACACAAAATCACTGGAAACATTTTACCTCCTTTTCCTTAAAACAACATGTTTCGTTTTTAATGAAATCACATAATACGGCTTTAATGTATATTCCTTAGTGCTACGCATGAAATAACCGACTTTTTATTTATTATTCGCTTTGGTGGAGGGTAAATAAAATATATGGCACTCGAACATGTTGTTTTGATTATTTTAAGTCTTAAAGCTCACTAACATTAACATACACAAATTCTTGGGTAAATTAGATCTCAATCATCTTTATTAAGTCGATTTTGCCAAGATTTCCAATACAAAACAACATCTAATGTTACAAAGCGCAAATAAAATTTTATGAGATTTTCTAAATTATGACAACTTTTAAGTTATTTTGTGTCATGCCAAATGACAATTTCAATTCGAATAAAAGTTTATGAAATTAAAAATTATGATTTAAGAACAAATTTAAAAAAAATTGTGGTTTTGTGAATCTTGTAATTAATGAGTTTTTTGTGATTTTTTTTAATTGTAACAGAAAATATTTTACAAATGTTTTGTATTCTCTTTGAAACTAAACTTTAGTCCATACGAGTGTAACATCAATATACTCTCCACCACTTTTTAATTTCTATTGTATTCGTTGTACATACATATGTACATATGTACGTATTAAATTTGTACATTAGATTTATATATGTAAGTATCTTTGTATGTTTGCGTATACAAAAGTCCTTTAAAGTACATATTATTATTATCATATTTCTCAAGCACTACAAACAACAACATCATCTTTCAAATCATGAGGAGGGGGAAATGGAGAATTTTTAAAGCAAACCAGTTTCTTCTCTATTATGACCTAAATTATTGCATGAATGTTCAGTATAAATTAAGTTGGAAAAAAATATGCGGATAAACCGACTTTGACTGCCAAATGGCCGGATAGACCGACAATTGTTGTTGTTGATAATGTTGGTTGCACAGTCATATTGATTTGATTTAGGCACTACTTAAGAATGGTATGACGTAAAATTGTCTATTCATTTGTATGAAATAAATTAATTTTTTTTTTTTTTGTACAAGTTGTTGGTACTTGGATTTAACCCCCCCTTTCTTTTAATATATTTAAAAGTAGTTGACTTTGTTTGTATGCCCTCCACCACCGCCAGTACCATAAGAGGGTTAGTTTGTCCTTTTATATGTATGTAGAAATAAAACACTATGAAATGTTCATTTAATATTCATCAATATATAAATATGTTTGATGATGTTTGTGATATTAAATGATTTTCTCTTTCTACTTAAAAATATCCTCACAAAACTGACAAACGGGATTTAATTAAATTCCTTTAAAAAGTTGAAATTCTATTAAAATTTAGATAAATTGGCGAACAAAATTGTTTGCTTTTAGTTTTCAAATTTTCAAACCACTTTTAATGTCTGGTTAAAGAATAATCTGCGACTGAGATCAGTAAAAGCGTTTCAGAATAAAACAACTTATGGGATCAAATAAATGAATAAACACGATACCTTAAATTTCAAGATTTTCCAAAACTGAGTGAAAGAGAGCTGTATCTCTAAATCGCTAGAGCAGACACCAGATTCTCCTCCACGGTATATCCTAGAACTTTCCGTGTTGATTCCGGTGTAGATGCTCCCTTTAAGGTCATCCCTATCCCACTCATAACTGGGGGAAAATAAAACTTTTAACGCCGTGTCGAAACCCCATTTAGGGGTGACATAATCAAGCTGCAATAACTATTTTAAATTTTAAAGTTTTCATATTTTATGTTCAATTTATTGCGCAATATTTCAATATTTTATTTTTGTACTTTGACTACTTTCTAATCAACGTCGTTGTTATGCCATAAAATGAAGGTGACACGCCCACTTTAGCGCTTACCTCCCATATAACGCTTTATCTGAAATAATATATATAATTTCTCTATGGACAAAGTTTTTGGAAGAATAAGGGACTTTATTGAAATATCTAAGTTGCAAAAACTTTATTGACACGCCTACTGTAAAGCCTTAATTTACGAAAATATTTTAATAGCATATCGAAGCTACACAAAGAAATTGAAACATATTTTAATATAAAAAGATTATTCCATAGCGATTACTGTTAATATTAAAAAAAATAATTTTCGTGCTATAAATTGGTGGTGGGCGTAGAAAATTTGAGACAACCGAATATAGTGCTCTTACTTGTTTATATTAATTATTTTCAATTAATTTTATTGAGCTTAAAGTTAAAATATTTAAAATTTGTAATGAAAATTTCCCTTTTGATACCAAACTTCTAAATATTTTATACACTGTATCTGTTTCTGTGTATCTTATCAATTAAAATGTGTACGACTCTTGTTAAATGCCTCATTTATAACGTATCTAATGTTATGCGTCATTCTAAATCAAATACAAAGTGCAATTTCACCACTCGCTCACTCATTCAAATTTAAGCAAATACTACTTAATCGTACAAGTGTTTATACTGCATCACACAGCAATTCAATATTTATATGTATGTACTAAGAAGACAAGCAAATAGGCAGTTGAATGAATAGACATACAGATAAACGGTCTGATAAAAGACAGACAACCATATAGATGGAAACGACGACAAATATATTCATTCAGTGCCAGTGCCAGTGATGCCACAGTGAAGTTTTTATACTTGCGGTCATATTAAAGCCGGTCTTCTGCGAAAAACATAATTAAGACCCTTTACTCAGGCACTTAGCATTATGCTCTATATATTTTTTAGGCTAAAAAACATTAATCTCTCTGAATTTTGTTTCAGTCTGTCAATGCGGAAAAAATTGAAGTTAAAAATTTGCACAGTTCTTATTTTGTTATTTAAAAATTTTTTATCGACTTTTGTTAAAATATTGTTTCTCCTATTTCTTTATAATAAAATGTCTACAACACAGGAAAACTAAGGCCTTCCCTAACAAAAAGTGCGATTTTATTAACATAAATTTTTTATTAGTGCTGTGTGTGTGTATGTTAATATTGTAAATGTACACAGATTAGTTTTTTATAAATTAAAAGTTTATATTTTATAAATAATTAAAAACAGCTTATTTTACAAAGTATTATTTTCTGATAAAAAAAAAACCAATATGGCAATGCTATTTAACAAGGGTAGCATTATTTGATTCTTAATGCAATTCTCTTTATAACAATTTTAATAAAAACTAAAAATAATCGTCACAGTGCTTGTCATTGGTTTTATCAATAAATACATCATTATAACTGTTATTGCATCTGTACCTGTTTATTTTAGCTTTTCATTCCCAACTCCATTCATTGGAAACTTGTAAGTCGTATTACGATTTTTAATTACGTGGGGTTCTATAATTAAGCTGCGTCATAGATGATTTTGTATTTATTTGAGAAAATGTAGACAAAAAAAAATTATTTAAGCTCTTGATGCGTTTTTGTATATTTTATTTATTTAATTTAACAACAGCAACATACACACACAATTACGTGAAAAAATAAAACCACTGAATTAAGTGTTGTTTTAATAGCAACAATATTAATTGCTTCAAAATAATAAAAAGCACAATACTTTGCAAATAATGAATTGATTTATAAATAAAAAAAGTTTATTTTTGCTCAAGGAAAGCAAAAAAAAAAAAGAACAAAGACAAAAAATCACCATTAAAATGTGTTCAAAACTTATTTTGCAAATACGACAAAGAATTATTTTGGTAAAAAAAAAAAATAAATAAATAAATAATACAAGAACCGAATACCCTACAATTATTTTTCAAATATTTCAATATGTTGTTTCATAGAATTTTTTTCACATATTATACTCCTAGTTCTTTTGTAAATATGATGACTTATAGTTATTTTTTTTTTTTTTTTTTGTAAAAAACTGAAACCAAAAATTTTAGTTTAGTGTGACATTTTTGCCAAAGTAACTCTTAAACTCATTTGAGGTGTTATTTATTTATGGCTTTTAAGTTGAATTTTAAAAAACCTAATGGTGTATTTAGAGACAAATAGTTATTTTTTTAACTAGTACTTTTGATTGTCATGCTTTAGAGATAGGTTTACCCCCCTTTTAAAGAAAAAACCAAAAATAGCCATGCATTGGAAAACTAGGGGTTTACCATAATTATGGTTGTATTTTATATAAATCGGATGAATAATACATATAAATATACTTAAAATGGGTTCTATGCTATTTTACTACAATAATATGCAAAAGGGGTGAAATTTTTACTCTAAATTTCAAAAAGACGATACACTTATACGGTGGATTATACTATTATGGTTACTTCCATTAAGCGAACAGCCCCCTTGGGAAGAACACTATCGGGCGATGCTGACACCGTCCTACAAGAAGAGCATTGCATTCTCTTAGCCAAAAACCCCTTTTATATGAACACATTACAATAGTCCGTTCAGTGTTCGCTCCAAAAAGATTCTACTGTATTTATTTTGACCTCTCTCTATTAGAGTCCCTCGTTGGAACCTTGTTATTTTGAAAGAAAAAGTTAGATTTCATTGTACAATAAGCAGCAGGTATTTACGAGTTTTTCTTTTATTTTTGGTGGGGTGGCCTAAATCCGCCTATGATGTACAATGTTTATTAAGCAGAAAATTTCATAAATCTTCCCAATTAAAGTAATAGGTTCTAACATTAAAAGAACAAATTTCTAAAATATCCCAGATGATATTGTTGCTCAAAATTTTTTATTTTTAATTCTTTAAAACAATAGCATATTTTTGCTGTCGTTCATTACAGAAAATAAGTATTATGTATGAACTTTTTTAATTCATTTACTCACTAATTAAAAAATAAGTGAAAAAGTGTTTATTTTTCTTTTTTTGTTTTATAAAAAAAAGAAAAAACACTAAGAATAATAAAAGCAAAATCAAAATCGCTATTTATTATTCATTCTTAAATACTTTAACACTCGTACGACTTGTAATTGTTTTCATGTTAATTTCGTTGGCAGAAGTTGAAAGCAATGAAATCATTTACAAAGCCAACACGTGTAAGAATTTTGTAAAATTAAAAAAAAGATTTTTTTTAATAACAAAATTAAATTAAAAAATATATTACATAGCCGGAAGTTGCCACTTTGATCCAAAATTTATTTAACTTCAACATTTTTTTTAATCTTGAAGAAGACTTAGTACAATTAATTGTATACGTAAAGTTTCAGAGTGGGATCTGCATTAGTTAATAAGATATGTTAATTAATGTACGTACATGTACATTGCGGCTGGCTTGTAAAATATAGCATTAAAAAGCTACATTACTTGTCAGCTACATAAGGCGACGACATTAAAAACTGAGAATTATTTTTTTTTAATCTTTAAATTATTATAAATCGCCTTTATATACATATTAGAGAAATGCACAAGCACAAGACAAAATGGCTGACAAACAAACTCTTGAAATTTAAAATAACACTCCCATTAAAAAAAATATATACATATAGAACAACATTAGATAAAGCTGAATCAGAGTAAAGAGGTAAATAAAACTTAAATAGAACAATTACAATATGTTTGAATGTTTTGTTATTAGGCATAGACCGGAGAAATTTTTCACAAATTCTACCTTTTAATGTTCTGTAATGAGATGGGCTAATATTTATTTAAAAAAAATTGCTAATAAAAGAGAGTTTTCTCTTTAAACTGTCTTAAATGTTATTGTTTAGTAATCTTGCTGTTAAATGTTTTTTACGTTTTTTTGTATGTATTCTGTTGTACTCGATGTGTTTGTTATGATTTATCGTTTCTTTAGTTTATTGTCGCATTTTGTCTTAATATTTTACTTTGTTTAAAAACACAAACACTAACAAAGCAGTAGAGAAAAGTTTTTCGGGTGAGAGTAAGGTTTTGTTATATGTGGTCACACTGAAGTATGGCGATTAAAAGTAGTGTGAAGTAGAACACATAACTTGTAGAACATTTAAAGAAGCTCTTTTTATAAATATACAAATACAGTCGTTTTGGTTTTCGGTCGTAGTTAAACTCAAGTATGAGTGCTGCATAAAAATTTTTGTTTGTCTGCTTTAGCTAAATATTCTGTTTGTTCAAAATATTATGAGCAAGTTACTATGATACATTCGACTGCACCGAATTTTAAATTCCCTTCGTTAGTTACATAGACTGTTCTTGCAACTACGAATAGAAGTTATTCAACTATCATTTAGCCAGTTCTTGTTAAAACCAAGACAACCTATATCTCATTAACCTATAACTCGACTTTGCTTATTTTCAATCCTAAAATTCTCGAAAGAAATTTTAAAACTAAGTTTTTTATTCAAAATTTTTTTTTTTTTTTTTTATTATAACGTTTACACTATTCAAAAATATATGCTTTCAATAAAAATATATAATTTTAATTAATTCTTTGCTATTAAATACTATTTTATAAAATATTTAAAAAATGAATTATTTTCCGTAAGAAAATGTTTTCCTTTTTTTAAAGAGAATTTCTTTTTGTAAAATATTTTTTTTTTTAATTTGAAAATTATTAGTTATCAGCAAAAGTTTAATGAATTCTTAATTCTTTTAAGAGTATGATTTTGAAATCCGCTATAGAAATATTTATAGTTGTACTTGTTTGTATTATTTGTAGTTTATAAGTACGACACGTCAAACATAATTAATTCCCAATTTGCCGTTGTTAAACAATTTACAAAAACAAAAACAAAACAAAATATGTATGCATGTGTGTATTTATATTTTATTTTTTATTATTGCTATTTTTTCTGTAGTTTATTTTTGTTTTTGTTGTTTTTCTTTTATATAAATGTGGGTGTTTCCATAATGTCTAACGTTGGAGAATTTTTTCAAATTTTTTTATAAATTTTTTAACAAATTGTAGAAGAATTTTAGATTTTTAGAAAGTCTTGACTAAATTTTTTGATAATCATATACGTACATACATACAAAAAAATTGGTTTGATTAAATTCTAAAAATCCTAATTGAAATTTCTATATAAACTTAAAAGTTTTTTTTTATAGGGATTAATGGCAATAGTTTCTTGTTAAAAAGGCAACAGCGATTTGTAGAAACGAGCATTTTAGAAAAATTTTTGATATTTCTGATATCTTAGATACATATTGTGGGCGCCATAAAATTTCACGAAAAAAACGTCATATTTTGCCACTTGTTTTCAAATTTAAATACTTATGTTTTTAGAATCCGAACAATCGCCTTGAGTTAAAATTTAACATGTGTTTTGTTACTTAAGGCATCGATCTTTTTACAGATGGATCGAAGATTGGAAACCTAACTGGAATGGGTTAAGGCGACAAAAGCCTGAGCAGAGGTTTAAAAATTAACATAACGTTTTGGAGATAGAGGCAGAATACTGATGTGGATAGGAAATCGAACGAAACGAAACGAACGTGATCCAAATGTTTAGAAGAAAATTCTGAAAATAAGCAGACAACGGATAATAACTAGTGTAATAATACGTCCAACAAAGATGAGAATTTATCTAGCTCGCATGGAACTATTGAATAAAATGACATGTACAGCATACGAAGAAGAGGAAAAGACTTTGCCAATGTCCTGCGATTAGGTATATTATAGACAGGAACTTAAACTTGGACACTGTGCTGGTACTTGCAATATCTAAGGAATACAAACTGTAAATCCTTAAGGTAGGGATTAGGTTCTTCTCTTAGTCGAAATAGTAGCTGAGGTTGGGATAGTGGCAGGGACTCAGTGAGGGAGGGGATGACGATTGGTAGCATTAAAAACACTGTAGAGCAAATGCGGTCGAAAAGGACCCGAAATATTAGTTGTCTGCTTCGATGTTGCCCCAACACATTGAAATCCTATAAACTTCATTTGAAAAAATTGCCATCATTTAATCCAAACTGTTGCAATACATTTACTTAATATTTCTATATTCTAAAACCATGTTGCAATTATAGCGATTTAAATTTTGTTTACCTTAATTTAGAAATACCCATATATTTTATTATCTTTGATATTTTAAGGCGATTTCAACCGAGTAGCGATTGTGAACAGCAGAATTATTGACTATTTGAGCGGCCGACTGACTGACTGACCAAATAACTAACTGACTGACTGGATGAATGTCAGTAGTACGAATGAATTAGTCTATATCCCATAACTAGGTTCAATAATGTTGCTGATGCTAATACTGGACAGAAAGTTTTTTTCAATCCAAGTTTAAGTAATTAGTTTTAAAAGCTTTTAAGAAAAAAAAATTCTCACAATATTTTTTTCCATATACCCCTATAAGTGTAAAAAATTTGTATTGTAAATTATTGTTTAAAAGTATTTTAATATTTTACTTTTAATTAGTTGAACCCGGTCCGCATTGCTGGATTTATATTTTGGCATTGCATTCATTTTGAGATAAATTTTGTTATCGATGCTAGTGCTAAATTAATAGTTTATTATTGTTGATACATGTTCTTTTCAGTTACTTCTTATGTTCGTACACCTTTATTAATGCGTATATTAAAACAAATTGTTTTATTTTGCTTTTTAATTTCAATAGAAAAAACTAATTGCAAATATTTACTGTGAATATTAGCAGAGAATATATTATTTAAAACAAATACAAATTTTAATAATTACTTTTCAAATGCATTATTTAAGTAGTAAACGAAGGAATACAACCATTGCATATAAATACTTCAGTGAACAATATTGTCAACTATACTGAATATACCAACACATGAAAATATTCGTTAGACCTCACAGAGTAAATATTTTTTAAATACTAGTGTTAGTAAAAGGCGATTTAGCGATGTTAATTCGCCTGAGGAGCTCATAAAGGCATGACAAAGGACGAATAAGAAAACTTAGTTTCTCAAAAAATTTTTAAAAATATCAAATAGATTTGGTGTTAAAAAAAATCGATCCTAAAGATAAACAATTTTTGAGTTGTAATGCAAAAAATATGTCATTTTGTTTAACATCAAATATAATAAAAATAAATAAATTAAAAAAAAGTTAACTCGTATTGGTGACTTTTGCTCCACTCTGTATATAAATGTTTGATGTCAAACAATTGCGATGTTGCCTAAATTATACAAATTCATACCTATGGACGTATGATAAACAACTTAAATCAAGATATTAAATTTTTTACACTTCTTAATCATAAATGACTAACCTTCAATACCCGAGTGATAGAATAAAAAATATCAAAACAAAAAAAGTCAATTTAAATAAATTTTTTTATTTGTTGATTAATATTTTTCGATATAAGTTGTTTTATCAAAAATCTGTGGAATATCTGTAGTTCCTGGGTAAAAATATTTTTTCCAAGAAAATTTTTAAAATGGTTAAAAATGGCTAAAGGTTAAATTTGGTAAGTGTAGCTTTTTTACACCCCCACCTTCCCAATGACTTTTTTAATAAAATTTTTTTATATGAGCCAAAATCTTCAAGCCCATTTTTTTGCTCACCTATAGAGCCCTGAATCGATTCTGCTACCACTAATGTGGGCTTAGTCGACTTCCCTAATTTAAACTTATATACATAAAGAGAGATTTTTTTTTTTATTTTTCAGTGCAAATTTATTAGGGTTAAAGAAGATTTGTGACATGTGGCAATGCCCAAAATACTTGTTAAGGTTTGCCATTTCCCACATATATTTTAAGTTTTTCAGAAACCTTTGTGGTTTCACATTCACCTTTGTGGTTTCGATATCGCAAAGTATAAATGTTAAACCCAATAGAGAAGTATATCTGATATGCTAGGGGACGCCTCCACGAATTGAAAATAGTGGATAGCCATTTCATGTTATATTACGGGCTACTGCGAATTAAATAAGCAATGGCGGGTTGGCAAAGGACTTCGTTGATGCACTAAAGACCCACCATGGGCGGTATAATTCATACGGCTTTCCTAGAAGCATGCTAACAGCCTCATATAGAGGAACGGGCAGGTATCACAATCAGCCGCTTACGCTAAATATCAAAATTACCAAAACCGATGAAAATGCAAACCTACCGATCCCCTTGATGACGACTTTTAGACATTTCACCATAAATGGACTAAAAAACTAATAACGGTTGAAAATCATTAAAACTAAAAGTCCACAGCTTAATATCAACCCTGGATGGCAACACTGCAGCTATCAGTGGTGACATACCGCAAAAAAGTCTAAATAAAACCAAAATTGGAGCTCACGGATATATCAACTACGATGTACCTTCGGGCTACACTTACTTAAAATAATTTTTAAAAAGTTAATGGCAGGAATTTATTAATCTCCCCTAATATATATTTCAAATTTTGAAAATTTTCTGTGTTTTTTGTTTTCAAAATTCAATTGGCCTAACTTAAACAAATAAAAACTTCTTATTTGTTTTAAAGTGTTTTTTAATATTTTTCTGTGGAATCTATTTATCCACTTTATAACTAGTTTAAATTATTTTTACGTTTAGTCGATTAATAAGATATTTTGAAATAACGAAGTGTTTTATTTTTTTTTTTGTTTCTTTTTGGTCAAAATCATATAAAAATGTACCGACAAATCTGCTCAATTTCATAACACGTACATCGTTTGAAATTTTGCGACATTTTTATGGCATTTCAAATGGAAAAATGTAAAAACGTAACATTAATTATAAAAATAACTTTGAAAAATATTTGCAAGGATTTCACTGAGCAATAGAAATAAATCATAGAATAAATTTTTTAGAGAAGTTAAAATATTTTATAAAATATATTTACTCAAATGTACAGGATAGGTCAATGTCACTTTAGTATCTTTTGATAATTTAAATTATCTTAATTTATTTTCATAAAAATTATATGTTTATTTTTTAGAAAGCAAAAAATCAATAATTCAAACAATAAAAATATTCTAAAAGTTTTTACAAAACAAACTAGAATTATACAAAAATATTTTAACAAGTAAAGTTTTTAACAAGTAGGAAACTATAAAAATTAAATTAAAAATAAGGACACTACATAACTTCCCCTCTCAGAAATTAATTTATATAATTTTATATGTGATTTTATTGCGATGATTGTATTCTAATTGTTGGTTTTCTTTATCAATATATGCAGGTTTGACTAAATCTATTGACACTGATCGAGTAGAATTACCATATTGAATTTTAAATACTTTGTCTGTTCTCTCTAATACTTTAAAAGGACCTTCAAATGGAGCAGATCATTTAGAAGACGGCGTAACTTTCACAAATACGTATTCACAACTTTCTAATGCTTTTGGTACATACGATTTCTCATTGTTATGGTAAAATACTTTTGTTCTAACTTCAGAAAAATGTTCTCTTAATTTTGAAACCAAAAATTCGCTACCTATGTTATCTTTCGATTCTACAATAAGTTCTCCTGGAATTTTAAGGCATTGCCCATACACCAATTCTGCAGGAGAACATTTTAAATCGTTTTTAATAGCAGTTCTTATACCTAGCAAAACAAGGGGTAATAATTCAGACCAATTTCGTTTGTTGTTACTCGTTAAAATCGATGTTTTAAGTTGTCTATGAAATCTCTCAACCATCCCATTAGCTTGAGGATGATAGGGTGAAGTATGTATTTTATGTGATCCAAGAAGTGTCGTAATTTCGTTAAAAAGTTTTGAAGTAAATTGAGAACCTCTATCAACAGTAATATTTAATGGTATCCCAAACCGTGATACATATTCATAAACAAACTTTTTAGCAATGGTAGAAGCTGTTATATCTCTAAGAGGATAAGCTTCTGGCCAACGAGAAAATCTGTCTACAATTGTCAAAATATATTTAAAACCATTTGAAACAGGAAGGGGTCCAACAATATCCATATGAATATGTTCAAACCTGCATTTGGGTATTTTTATAGGCTTAATGTTAGATTTGGTATAAACATTTATTTTGGATTTTTGACATGCTATACATTCTTTTGTCCAGTTGTTAATATCCTTTTTCATATATGGCCAAAAATATTTGTTTACTATCAGCTTTCTAGTAGCCCTTATTCCAGGATGTGAGAGTGAATGTAAATTTTGAAAAATAACCTTTCTAAGAGTTACTGGAACATATGGACGATTTATATTACTAGATCGCCAAATTAGTATCTTTTGATAATTTAAATTATCTTAATTTATTTTCATAAAAATTATATGTTTATTTTTTAGAAAGCAAAAAATCAATAATTCAAACAATAAAAATATTCTAAAAGTTTTTACAAAACAAACTAGAATTATACAAAAATATTTTAACAAGTAAAGTTTTTAACAAGTAGGAAACTATAAAAATTAAATTAAAAATAAGGACACTACAGTCACCAAGGGGTTTTAATTAAAGATATTTTTCGTATAAATATTTTTTTTAGACTTAAAAAGGTATGTAGCAAATTTAGCATTATGTGGAATAACTTTTTAGCTGGATTTAATTTTAGAATTAGTTTGTTTTTCTTGTATAAATTTAAATTTTTTTATCGCCAAGAGCTATCGTCAGAACATTTTAACATCCGAATTTTGCCCCCAGAAGCAATGATTAGTCATTGAAACACCAAAAACATCTATCAGAAGGTGTTCTGCTCAGCTAGGAATGGGTCATATACAACTATGGTGCATTTAAAAAAAGTTTTACTGTTACTTCCACAAAAGGTGCAATTAGTTCAAGACATAGGAGCTACAGATAAATGGCAACGTCTTAGTTTTGCAGTTAAATTTCAGCAGTTGGCCAGAATTGAAATCAATTTTATTGAAAATCTGGTTATGAGTGCTTAAGCTCATTTAGTAAGCAGAACTATAGGTTCTGAGGCAATTGCTCCCCATTACGTGTGGCATGTAAGGAAAGTTGTCTGCGGTACAACTGTAATGCCATTTTAACTATTTTCAGGTTAATCTAGCGATTTTATTTCCATTTAGTGAGTTTTATTAAAAAAACATAAGTAAACATTACTGTTCATTACACAACGATGACGTTCTTGTTTAGGGTTGTCACCTCAGCATTACCGCTCAGCGAAATATTACGCAACACCTGCCGCTTTTGTTTAGGTTAGTCTGTTACTTGTTTGAATTATATTTTTTTTATTTCAGTATTATAATATATTAACTAAAAATCATTTGTGTACTTTTTTCAATTTATATTGATTTAATAAAAAATTATTTGCTTCGATTTTTATTCAATTTATAAAAAATACACAATAAATTAGCATTTTCTATTTGATGTTCTTTTACACAACGTTACGGAAAATACACACTTTTACATTGGCAAAATGTAAAAGTAACAACAATGAACAACATTAGCAATTAAACAAATATTGTACCATGTTATTGAGACACTCACTTTTTGCTTATTTCGATGAGAATATAATTATAAATTGTAAAATACAAAATAAGGTTTTTTCGTTATGAACTCGCACTTAAAATAATTAATTTTCTATTTATGAATTTACAAAAATGTATTTGTTCTGGTGAAAAAGGGCCTAAGAAATTTAGAATTTAATTTAAATCTTATAATTCAGCACAAAAATTTATTAAAAATATATTTTCAATCAAGGACTTTCATATCTCTTTATTTGACATTTACTTTACCATTAGCTTTACCAGTATGATTAGGTTTTCTAAAGGCTGTCTAAATTTAAGGTATAATTTTATTTTTTTAATAAAAAAGAGTTTTCTTTTGAGTTATTAGAAATATTTTTATTGCAGTTTATTACAAATTGGTTGTGATAGAAAATTAAGAATTTTTACGGCTCTAGGTCGGCAGGTTCCAAATATTTAAGCAAATTTCTCAATCACGTGCTTAAATAAACTGTCAATGATATCAACTGTTCTATAATGCTCTTGGACTGCTGTAGGATTATTGCTGTACAGTGTACACTTTCGATTTAATTCAAGCTGGAATATTAGCAAAACGATTAACAGCAAATAGAATTGCTTTGCATATCAATAGGCTAAGAATCACCTCTTCCACCAAATAGGCCATGAAAGTACTCAAGTTAACCAATCTGTCTGCCTGTCCATATACACTTGATGGTACAAAAAAAACACATGTTCGCCGTACTCTTTCGAATAAAAAGAGTTGTTTTTTAGGCAATTTCGAAAATAAAGTCTTGTGACACATACATATATAGATTCGTTGTCTCGAAAGTAGAACATTAGACTAATAAGAATTGAGATCAAATTGAAACCATGATGATTTGTACTGTATGCTCTTTTAAATACGCTTTGATTTTTTGGTCTTTCCAACAATTTGTAAACATTTTTTTCTTTCTGAACTATGGTTTCTATCATTGGTCGAGTTCTCCTGATACTGTTCATTTACACTAAAAATAGTTGGATGCCACACCTTTAAATAATTGTGACCAAATTTTTTTTTGTAGAACCAATTTGGGTTTTTGTTAATTTTTAACATTTTAGCACGTTTTTCTTTTATCATGTTGACTTTTATGTATATGTCAGACACTATTATTTTAAAACTTATTAATTTTAATTGTTCAAAATGGACTGCGAAAAAGAGTACGTGAAAATATAGTAATAACTTTTCAAAAAAATCCGTCATGGACTTTTAAAAAAATAGCAAAATATTTTAAAGTTGACCCCGAACTGTTTCAAATGCCATTAAACGGTATAAGGAAGACCTGAGCATTGAAAGAAATCCTGGATCAGAAATAAAAAAGGTCCTAGGGATATTGGTAAGGTAAAAGAAGTCGAACAATTGTTTCAAAGAGCACCATACACTTCTATCAGAAAAGCAGCACATATTGTGAAATGCTCTAATAGTTTTGTCCAAAGGGCCAAAGCTTATGCTGGGCTAAAGACAAACAAAGTTCAGAAAGTTCCAAATCGCAATTCGGTAAAGAACTTAGAAGCAAAAAAACGAGCGAAAAAATTTAAGCCAGATTTTATAAAAAAATACACCCGTTGTGTGATGGATGACGAAACATACGTTGCTGGTGAAAGAGGTAATGTTTAGGAAGAATTCCGGACAAAAATTTATTATTAAAAATTTATGTTACGAACCGTTTTGGCCCAGTGAGGTTTCCGACTAGCTTGTTCATGGCGATAGCTCAGGCAGTTTCCAACCCTCTTACTGGCCACGCATCCGCTCATAAAATAAACTGAAAAATACAACAAAAACTACTACAGATAATACTACACAAAATTCCCTAAGAAATTTCTCGTGTGGCAAGCTATTTGCAGTTGTGGCAAACAAAGTCAACGATTTGTGGCATCAGACACGATAAACAGAGAAATTTAAATCATGGAGTGCCTACAAAAACAACTTTTACCTTTTTTGAGACAGCACCGAGTGCCTACATATTTTTGGCCTGATTTGTCATCATGTCACTATGGAAAAAAGGCACTTGAGGGGTATTCAAAGAATATTGTCATTTTTGAACCACGAGAGACAAATCCACCAAACTGTCCAGAACTTAGGTCTTTGGAAAGGTACTGGGCTCTCGTAAAAAAGGAATTGAAGAACACAGGAAAGGTGTCCCAGAACATTTCCGATTTTAAATGTAGATGGACCACCTCCTCAAAAAAGGCAGCAGAAGCAACTGTAAAAGCTTTAATAGAAGGACTTTCGAAAAAAGTCGATAATTTTATATAAACGAAATAATAATGTTAAATAATATTGTACGATTTGCCAATAAATTTGCGTATTTTAAAGAATTTCTATATTGCACGATTTAAGTTTTATTTAACTTAATGCAACTACAATTGTTTTTTCGATACACTCCCTAGAACACATATTAAGCAATAAATGTTGTGTTGCATTGCTGAGCACACGCTAACAATTCATCAGGCTTTTGGTGGACATTTTTTATTTTAAAGAAAAAAATTTAAAAGTAGACAAAATAGAAAATAAAAGCATTGTAAAAGTTTAAATAAGAAAAATGTATTAAAAATGTATTTGAAATATATTCAAATTATATTAAGAATATGAGACAATATGAATATAAAGAAAAATATAAAGTAAAAGACAAATTTATGAATGAATGCTATGCTTCCCTATGGAGCGCACAACATGCCAACTGGGCACAAGTGTAACCTGTCATTAGTTTGGGCTTTTAGTGCCCCTCCTTTTCAACCCAACCTAACCTATGCTTCCCTAATTCTAATTTCATTCAATTCTAACATAAATAGCTTTTTCAAATTATATATGAGTACTCCGATATAGAAAGCTGATAATACAATCGTAGCTGGTTTTGAAAATGCACTCCACTCGGCTAATATCGGAATAGTTTTCCAAGATTCCTAAATGATTTCATTTAATTTAATAAATGTTCTAAGGAAGTTTAATAAAAGAAAAAATAAACTTAAGCCAGAATAAAAATGATTTATAATAACATTGTTAGATATTTTTTTTAACAAAAGTTATAAAAAAAAGAAATTGTTTTTATTTATTTATTTTTAATATTTTTTGTTAAAAAAAAGGCGCACAGCACTTCACAGTATAATTTTTAATTTTATGTTTTCAGATATTTGCGTGTTCGCCACTTAGAGATGTAAGCTTGAATATTGTCAATTCGGCATCGTCATTCTGCGCTATTACTTATGTCTAAACTATAAGCAATACCACGTGTTAACGGGCAGTAAGGATTTCTTCAATCTCGCTCCGGATGTACGTATTTTAGCATTAAATAATAACATTTTAAGTAAATATAAATAAATAAATAAATAAAACCATTTTTACACAAAGTTTAAAAGAAAATGTACCTTAAAAAAAATGTTTTTAGAGAAGCTTTCATGTTAGATTTTATGCTCTGCATTTCAAAAATAATAATAAAAAAAATTTTAATTTTAATTTTAATTTTATTTATTTGTGGAACCTTGACTTGAGTTCATATTCAAACAAAAAAAGTTATCTTTGAAACATAAACATCAAATCTAATTGATTTCTATTAAAACTTTTACAATGTTTGTTGTTTCCAAAATAAAAAAATAAAAAAATCAGCCAATTATAAGGAAACTCTTTTGCTGTAAACTAAAATATATTGCATCCCAAACAAAAATATATCTATTAAAATAATAAAATGCCTTAAGAACTAATTTGTTTTGTTTAAAAACTAAATTTTAATAAATACCTTTAATTCTTTAACACTCATACGTCTGGTGGACCCGCTTAAGAGTTTTCACTTAAAAACATTTACTCTCTTAAATAAATATATTTTTTAAGTTTTTTGTTTTTCTGTTCAATAATTATTATGAGAAAGGTGCAACATCTTTTGAACAAATAAAAACTTTGTTTAATAACAAAAATTTAAAATTTTTTCATTTATCATTGGTTCGTTGTATTCTTATATTTATTAATAAAATACTTAACAAGCCCAGTGATTTGTTATAAATATTAAATTTCAGCAACACATTGGTTTTCTAACGTCAAATTTCTTTTGATTTACTTTAATTTTTTTTAATTATTGTAAAATATTTTAATTTAGCAATTAAATGCAATAAATTTAAAATAAAAATTATTTGTTGGCCCCCTTTTTTTACCGCAACTCACACTTTCAAACCTGCACACATACACAAACGCTCTTTAATTTCGGTTTGAATTTAGTAAACATTTATCAATTAATTCATACAATTGCAAAAAATATAAATTCCAAGTAATTAAAAAAAATTTAATAAATTTTCTTCATTTTAGTTTTGAACATGTTTACAAAAGGAAAAATATTTTTCTGTTTTATTTACTTTAATGTTTTTTACTTTTAATAGTCAAAATAAATTAAATTATCAACGAAAATTGTTAGACCGCTCGGCGCTACGGTTTAACTACAACTGATTATTTTCAAACAGTTGCTTAAAACAAATACGCTTAATACACTCGGGCCGAGCTATTACCAACAACCGAACAAACAAACCTAAAACAAAACAATCTACAACTCAGCCAGTACCAAGAGACAAGAGACACATTCATTTAGTCGGAATCAGTCACTCTCAGTCACAGTTGTTCCAACAACCAGCCAGTCCACCAACCAACCACCACCTTCATCTGTCTTTTAAGCAGAAACAAAATTATATTTTTCCACTTGTAAGAGAAATCATGTAGTTTTAAACATTAAAGAGTAACCACTTGGTTACTCTTTAGAAATAAATTGTATACATTTTAACAGTATTCTGTTAAGTTTTGTTTATTTTAGCCGGTATTTTGTTCTAGCATGTAAAGTTTTGTCTTTGTTTAATTGAAATGAAACTGAACGTTAGTATTTTAACAAACAGCAAAAGTATTGTATTTGTTGAATGTCACACAGTGCTTCAAAAGATGCTTTTGCTTATTCATGCGTAATAGACAAATTCCTGGAAAAAGAATATTGAGATTTTTCAATTAAACAAAACAGCATTAAGTACATGAATTTCGAATTGTTTTGCAAAATGATTCATTGCAATACCATGAATTTGTTGAAACACAACTCAGTTATTGCCTGTTGTCTACAGACGGAAATATACATGCATATAAATATTCGAAAATATTTTAAAACTTTTGTCATAACAACACACATTAATTAACCACACAATAAATAAAGCTATTAAATTGCACAATACTGTATGTACCTATAAATTTTTTTATAAATTTACGATTTTTTGCGAATTGTTTTTAAATTCTATCTATATGATATATAAATATTTATGTATTAGGGTGACCGAACGATTATTATTTGACCGGTTTTAACCGGTTTTTTTCAGTTTTTCGAAGCCAAATATTTAAAATTGTCCATTTTACGAACAAGTAATAAACCGGTTATTTTTTTAGAAGTAAACCGGTTATTGTTTATGTTGAACAGTTCTATTAAATATATTCAAACACCAAAATGCCCTACAAAAGTCAGTCATAAAGAAAACATTTTGCAGGATTTGTTTTATAAATATATGTAGATAAGTGCCATAAGTGATCTGAAAGACTAAAAAGATTACTTGTTGTCCAGCATCTATGCTAAGTAAAAGGTCATTTTCAATGTTTGGTTTCATAAAAACAAAAAAAAAATATGAAACCTATTTTAAACTGTTTGTAAAAGATTATTTTAAAACAAGCAATTAAGAAGACAAAATTTTTAACTATTATGATTTTAATTAAATAATGTGGTCTTACATATGTTAAGTTGTTAACTTCATATACATATACATATATTATTTTATTATTGAAAGTTTTATGTATAAATGTATAAAGAGTTCCTGTTTTAAAACAAAAATTCTCTTAATATTTTTTTCATATCTACAGTATATTTTGTTCGTTCTTTACCTTTGTGAATTGTTTTGTTTTTATTTTAAACTTTTTTTTATTATAAACTTTTTGTTGCAAAAAATAATTCGATTATTGTGTTATTGTTTATCGAATAAAACCGGTTAACCGGTTAATTTTTAAATGATTAACCTTAAAGTTGTTGTTTTTAATAAAAACTGTTTGGACTGTTCTAAAACCGGTTTTTTAAAAAATTCGAATAATAGATCTCCCCAGTACGTGTAAAAATCACCCTGTTCGCATGTACACGAAAACTACGGAACCAATAAAAAAATTTGGATTTTCAATTCTCAGTAGTTAAATTATAACCCAATGCTACATTGATGATAAAAAAAGGTCACAACCTTTTTTTTTTTTTTTTTGGTCAAGAAAGGCAGAGACGAAAGAGTAGTAGAAAAGAAATCACACTTTTTGCTTATTAGGATTTTTTTATATTTCTCTTTACACTCATTTGCACTTTCTTGTTAAGCTTTATTAATTTTTTTCCTTTTTGGAGGGATAAGTGCTTTTTGAAAGAAATAAAAAGCGCGAAAAATCTAAAAAAAAATATTATGTTATTAGCTTTTAAGTCTTAAAACTTACAGCGGAAAAATTCAAAATTCGTTTGTAAAAACTTGTCTTGTATAGTAACTGGTATCTTAATTTTCTTCCCCAATTTAATAGATTTGGATCAACTTTTATTCTTGGCTTTATTTTCATTCATAATTATTTATTTAATTTTTTTTTTAAGAAAAATATAGTTTTTTTCATTAAAGTATTTAATGCTCAATATCAATATTATTATAATTAATTTGTAATTAATTAAAATATGACTTATTTAACAAGTCATTAAATAGGTGTTGTCCAACAAAACAATCATTTAATCATAACAATCAGCCAGCCAGTCAGCCAATTTATTTAAAAAACATTTGTCTTACAACTCACAACAATGTATTTAGGAATTTAATTAAATTGAATTGAAAATTCTACAAAAACAACAGCAATATGTTTGAAAAAAAAAGACTTTGAAATTCAGCGGCTGTTGCTGTCAGTTTGGCGTAGGTGATACTATTTATTAATGCTGCAAATTGTTTGCAGGTATTTTTATATGTGTTTCCCATATGTGAATATTTATCTTGACTTGTCTATGGCTTATAATTTAAATGATTTATTGTTGGATTTTACTTTACATAGCAGTTAAAGGAATCTACTTTCAATTACAAGCGAAATTGATAAAAACCGACAACGTCGATGAATTTTTAAATATTTGTATTTATTTCAAATATATCGAGAATTTTTTGTCTAGCCCTCTACTTAGTCCGTTTGCCTTTAACAGGACATTGGAATTATGAAAAATTGATTTTGAGTTAAATAAAAGTGATAAACAAAAATTGTAGGGGTACCACCTTATCAACATTCTTATACTGTTTTACATTAATTTAATTTGGCTTAGCTGTTTTTCAATTTAAATAGAAGTACACAGTTTTTTTCTATCGTGGGTTTCACTTAATTGATAATCTTGTTATAAAAATTTGTCACATGTAGAGCAGTCGAGAAACCTACTTAACCTCAGCTCAACTCAACTCAGACGCACATGTTCATGATCTTATTATTTATCTCTTTTTTTAGCAATCAATAGAGATTTAAAGAAAAAAGTTAAAGCAGCTAATATTGTTAATGCTTGCGATATAAAGGATTTATGCAATACAACAATTTGGGATGTTTATTTATTAAAAAAATAGTTTGATATTAAATTTTTAATTTAAAAATTTTGCAACTTAAAGAGCATTAAAGAGAGCTTAAATATTACAGTGGATGCAATAGCTTAAATCACTAAACAAAATTTGTATTTAAAGAAAAAACTTGTAGATTATTTTTACTGATAAAGGATGTATGGAAGATTTCCTATAATAAGAGAATTGAATATTTCTTTAAGGAAAATGTATAAAAAAAACTGTTGAAAGCGGTGTAAGTACTTTTTTGAATTTGAATCTAATGTGTATGTATTATCTCCCTTTTTATTTATTATGAATTATTGTATACGATTTAAGTATTTGAATTTTTATAAAATGTCATTAATCCCGTCTCTGCACGGACTATGGTGAATTCCTTTATTGTAACGAGATACAAATAACGAGTTTTTTAGCCGAAAGCGCCAAAACTATAAAATTTATTCACTACTATTATTATTAACTTTTCAACGTTCAACGAGGCCAGACGTTTCAACCAGAGGACTCATCCAAAGGATCTCCCCATTTTTTCACACATATACATACATAAGTATTCAATAAAATAATGTAAGTTGTTTAAAACAAATCACTTATTGTTTATATTTAATTAATAGAAGATCAGGTATCCCCTCCTGTTGTATTATTATGGACCCTCTTTCCCTGCGACAAATTGCTCTTCAGTCAATTTGTTAATTATACGTTTGTGATCCTTACAAACTAGTCTCCATAACATTATACTTCGATCCCTTTATAAACACTTTTGGAAGATATATTTTAACATTGTATCATATAATACACAATTTTAAACAACAACAAAATTAGAGAACGGAAGAACCGATTTCACAGATTCTAATTTGTTGTTGTATGTATGTCCGTATGTTGGTTAAAATAAAATTTAATAAACCGCAACATGCCACACAGCCCTGTATTTTATTTCAATCTTTTGGAAATATTCGAGAATAAATAGCTATTGAATTTTGCTTGGATAATAACATCATAAGTTTCTAAGATATTAGCAAAAAAGCACGACTTCCTCTGTATATTTTATTATATTTTTATCACAAGAATTTGCAAATTTCAGTATTAGGATAATTTATAGTGTAAAATGCTTCTAGGGATATTCGTAAAATTTTTACACAAATTGTCAAAGTTATAGGCAAAAATTACTTAGAAAAAAATATATTTTGTTTAAATATATCAAGCTTATCAAGCTCCTAAATAATTTTTGGACACGCTAGTAACACTAAATTACACGCTGTAGCGTCGGAAATAATTCCTAAAAAAAACAAAATTGTTTTAAACCTGACTGAGATATAAGCACCAAAATACAACTTTTTCTGTGTTTTTTCTATAATTAACAAAATAAAATCGTTTTTGAGATGTGGTATGGGTATCAAATGGAAGCGTTTGACGAGCAGAATATAATTAAATATATAAAATATTTTAAATCCATGATAGCCGCCAGCAGAACATATCACCTTCAACTCCTTTAATTTTAGTAACAAATGAAAAGACTGGACAAGTAGAGAACAGTAAACTATGAATAGGTTCAAATCCAAGATGGCGTCTTAAATAAAATGCCGGATATATGGGTTAAATATAGTTGTTATGGATTTGCAACTTTCAACCCCCACAATATTGGTATCAAATTAAAGGGCTTGACCAGTAGAAAAGTGTTAAGTCGAAGTTGGTGTCCGAAAGAAAATGGGAATAATTTTTACTTCTTGACCAGATCAATATGGCTATTATAAGAAAGCGCTTATGTCGTAGCTTTAATATAAAAAAAGGAAACATTAAGTTGTGAACCCTCTAGGCGCTGCTGTAGCAAAATTATATAACGGATTAATATGTTTCCGGAAAATCTAATTTTTTGTATATACTAAGACTACTGTAATGATATAAATATTATATATTTATTTTTGGACCAGCAATGCGGAGTGAATATAAAATTTAACAAAGTGGTGGCAATTAGAATTTCTTCATGTCACTGCAATATATATTTATATGTGTAGATTAGCAGTTTATAAAGTCCATTTGAACATTTTCTTTATCATCTAACATACAGAAGAAATTGAAGTCAACCAAAGTTTGCCAATTGTCAACATTTTTAAATTGTATTTTTAGCGAGTCTTGACCTGTCAGTTTAAAGTGGTCATTCATGATCCAGTTGTTGGCGTGAGCGTAACTAGACCATTCTGGAGGTGCAATGCCGCCCTCAGACTTGTTTAAAGAATTTAAAAAAGTTCACTTTTAACATTTAATATTAAATTAAAGTTAACTCAGTTAAAGCTTTTGCCACAACCTGAAAAAATCTTAAGCTACGTCAATGATGTTAATGACTCTCAAATGCCCAACAGCAAGTTGCCACAAGTTTTTTTAAAGTTCCTAGTTTCTGACTCGACAAAGTAGACAAAGGATTCAAATTTCACAACTCCTATTACTCTTAATAAAATATATCTAAAAGTTAATATTTATAGAACTACTAGAAAAGCCCGGCGCACCTTGATACGCCCCTTAATAAATAAAAGTGCATTCTGAATTTTAATTGAATATCAAGCGCAAGAAGCTAAAAATTATCACTTTTTTATGGGCGTGGCACTGCCCACTTTTCTAATCACGAAATTATAAAGTCATGACAGCTCAATATGTGTGCAAAGTTTCAAAAAAATCAGTCCAGTGCAAGTACCTCAAATTTAAAACTATTTTATGGGCGTGGCCCCGCCCACTTTTCTAATCACGAAATTATTTAGTCATGACAGCTCGATATGTGTGCAAAGTTTCAGAAAAATCGGTCATGTGCAAGTAGCTAAAACTGATAACTAATTTTTTATGGGCGTGACTCCGCCCTCTTTTTTTCACCCATAAACACTCCCTGGTATGTGTACAACAACTTACCAAAGTTTGAACCCGATTGGTTTTACAGTTTCGGAGTCTATAGCTAACACACACACACACACAGAGTTTCACTTTTATATATATAGATGGCTGTTAAGTGGTTTTTCTGTGATTATAAAGTATTAGTTAATCACTAAATTAGTGAGTGATATTTACGGAAAAAATACAAAATAATTATTTTCTATTATTTATCAGAACAATATTAATAAAAACACTTTCACTTTATCATAATGTTTGCCTGAAAACTCCTCTCTCAAGTCTCTAGCTCTCTCATTTTTAATAAAAATTATCTAACAACATTGAATATATTAATTTTAATTTAAAAATTAAACAAAAAATATTTTGTTTTATTTTCGCTTAAAAAAAATCTTAAAAAAACCTTAATAAGTTTGACATTTTTCCTAGAAAAAATTGATAAAATAATTTTTGCTCTAAAAAACCCCCTTTATTCAAATTTGTTTAAAATAACAAAAAAAAAAAACAATAAATGACAATAAAAAATATTTAAATAGTTCAAACAAAACGTACTCGCTTTTTTGTCAATGATTGATGTTACAAGTGTGTGGCATGCAAATACTATAAAAAAAAATTGTAATTAAACAAATGAGTGAATGAATGAGGGAATGCATGAATGAAAGACGAGTAAAGTTTTAATCGAATACGTTTAAAAAACTGATAACAAGCACACAGTCACACATATTTACTATTTACAGTTAATTTGTTAATTATTACGTTTATTGATTTTTGTTAATTATAAATTTGTGGTTGTTCGTTGTGCATTTAACAAAAGAAAATATATATTACAACAACAACAAAAAACAACGCATTCGTAATTAATTATTGCACAAATATTTGAGTTTATAATTGTTAGAATTTAGTTGTGTATTTGATTTCGTTCTTTGGTTTTTGTTTATTTAGCATTTATTGCAAAATTGTGAAATATTTACTACAACAACAACAACAACAATAATAATAAGAAATTAAAAACAAACACTTCGTTGACGAAAGCAAAGGCGTATGTAAACAAAAGGTACCTGCATAGAGATTGCTTGATACTTACTGATGATCGTAAGTTGAGTTGAGTAGTTATTACATTGGAAAAGCATCAGGTGTTTTTTACGCGGTACAATGTTATCATCGGTCACCGGATAAAGCACACTTTTGGTTAAATAATTTCCAATGAATAGAGTTTACGTTTTTAGGGCGATAACAGTCATCAAGCGATTATCAAAACACTTTTACATCCAGAAAAAATCAATGTACTAGTTAACCAGTTTATGGTTAATATAATTATTTTTTCATTCCGTTTGTAACAAAATTTAAAGTGACCACATATATTTGCGACGATATCTTTGATTTTGAATTTTTACATAGTTAGCTTTATTCTACTCATCAAGTCCTTATTCTAGTCATTATACGGTTAAAAAATATCCACCATTTTTAATTTTACAGTTTTTTATAGTAAACTGTATTCTACTGGTTAAACTCTTTCATTTGATATCAACCATTTGATTTGATCGCATATTTCAATCAAACCTAACTCGCTGGTCAATTGTGTTCCTATCCTTGTATGAATTCGTCAAACACTGAAACAAAGAAATGTCAAATTAACTTAACGTTAAAGTGTGACTCACAATTAACTACGTGCATTGAGGTTGGCAAATATTTGACTGATTAACTTTTCTTATAATAAACAAATACTTATTTAATTAAAAAGTTTTTTAATTATAACCAATAGCAATTCATTATAACAACTTTTGACTATATTTGGATTAAGAATAATCATAAATATTTAATAAACATTAAATCACAAATAGTAGTTACGCTTATTTGGACAAATATTTGATTAATCTAAGCTTTATCCTTCTTATCCAATATCTTCCTTATTTATAGTATATTACGGTGCCCTAATGATTTTAATCGTCTTCTCATCTATTTCCTTAATATTTTCTATTAAGAATTGAAATATTTAAATTTATTGCTAAAAAAAAAAATTTTTTCTTTACTCTACCCCTATTTAAACAAAATAAATATCTACTCCTCTGTTGTTAGTTATTTTCAAATATGTGTTATTTGTTTTAAAATCTAGAATGAACAAAGTATTCGAACAAAGAACAGATATTGTTACGATAGTAATTTGATATTGAAAATTTGTTTTACAACTAAATGATATTCGAACTTCAAACAAAAGAAGAACAAGAACTCAAATGCCATTTTTTACCTTTAGCACACTGTCAAACATGCAAAAACTACATACAAATGTACACACATAATTTCTGTAGCTGTGTGTGTATTGCATTAAAAATGTTTGTGTTCGTTTTTATCAGATTTCATGTGATTGCTACACATGTTTGAATATGAGAAGAGTTTTAATTACTTTTTTGTAAAATATTTTTTTTATGTCGATTTTTGTTACGATTTTTAATTTTTATTATTTGTTGCTTTTGTCTATTAATTTGACTTTTATTGTAGCCGCTTTTTATGTGAGATTAAGTTCAAAGAACTTGTTGACGATGGTGAATTTTTTTTTTCTTTTTCGTTTTTGTTTCAAAATTTTGAAAGTCATACAGAAATTATACGATCATATCAAATTGATAACCCAGTTTAGAAATCAAAATTTTTAAATATTGAACATCATGACAACACTCGGCAATGTGTTGCAATATAAAAACTGTTTTAAAGAAGTGGCTGCGAAGTGTTATCTTACCTGTCTTATAGTTCAGACCTTACCCCGTTTGACTATTTTTCAATTTAATAAGAGCAAAATGTATCTGAGATACTTTTCACTTATGAACAGAAAGATAAGCAATTCTTATAGCGCGGAATTAATATCGACCCCTGTGCGCGAAATTATCGTATGTTACAAAAATTTAATTTTAGGAGAGCATTTTTATTACTTTTATCTAAAACAGTTATCGCTTTAATATTTAATCAGCAGATGGACTAATGGATGTAGAACCAATTTGCATAAAAAAGTCGATTTTTAAAAAAACGTAACATACGATAAATTCACGCACAGGGGTCGATGTGTTGCTAGAAAACATACTTCACTAAAACGTTAAATAAATATATTCATTATGCAATACAAATATTTTAAAATAAGAGCTAAAACTTTTAAAAAATTCCAAATTTTAAAGTCATACACATATGTTTCTCTTTATACTGTTGTTACATAATAAACAGGTTCAAGAACAAAATACTTAAAAGTATAAAAATTTTTTTTTAGTTAATTGCGTAATTTCTAGTAAATAATTGGTGTGTTCACAAGAAGTTCAAAGTATCGAATTGTCGTAACGTCATAATTTTCCACAAATATTAAAATTAACAATTTTAAACCCTTTTGTAGGTAAAATGGCATAACAGCATATTATATTCCACTCTCTCTCTCTCTCTCTCACGTATAAGCAATATAAAAGTTTCTCTATGTCTGTTAACCTTTTAACGAAATTTTCAATTTAAAGTAATATTGTGGGGATTGTAGGAGGTTTGTTTTCCAGTACTATATTTGACCCATAAAAAAATTTAATGTACGCCATTTTGTAGGAGCGGAAGTTATGGGTTTTAAGTTTTTTTATGTGTATTATATTAGGCTAAGCAATCCCTGATCTTTGATACCCGCATTGACCTTGTCGGTTTTCTGGAAGATGTGGTGATTATGCTGTTTTGCAATAGTAATTTGTTTCCGGATATTACCAAAAGATTAATACCACATACAGATTTGTGCAACATGTGGGTGCATCTAAAGGTTGACATACGGAAAGACAGACAGACGGACATCTCTAAATGAACTTCCATAGCCCTCAACAAATATACATATATTTAAAGGGGTCGGCAATGAATATTGTAGAATTTACAAACGGAATGACAAAGAAATATAATATAAGTATATAATACTCCTAGTACCACAGGTGAAGGATATACAAAATTTTCTGATATGCGCAATCTAAATCCTATTTAAATCGATTTAGTATTTTGGGAGTTATAAGCATTAAAAGCTGCTACTCCATCCATACTAATCCATTTATTACATATGTAAAGTACATGTGGTTTTGTAAAACAAAAAATAAACAAAGTAATGCAAGTTGATACACATTGTTTTTGCAAATAGTGTTTAATGTAAAATGGTATAAAAAGCGAAAGAAAGAGAGAGAGAGAGTGTAACCATTTAAACTCCCGTTAAAAAATTATTTTTTATACCCTTACAGTAAACGTGGCATCGAATTCCAGCTGAGCCAAAAAAATTTTATTTTATTTTATTTATTATTTATATTTTTTTTTATATTTATTTTTTATTTTTTTAAAAAATTTTTTTTTATTTTTGTTTTTTTAATATATTTTTTTTTTAATTTTTTTTTTTTTTTTAAACATATATACATAAACTCAATTATAATTTTACAATGGTATGTTTTTTATATGACATGAATGGTGATACAAAAAATTGTTATTGCATGACTACACGTTGTGCAGTTTATATAAGATTCGGCATAGCCGAATATAGCACTGTTACTTGTTTTTTTTTTTTTTTTTTATAATTTAGTTTTCACAGCTTGTTAGAATTAAGAATTAAATATTATTTTTCCTATCCTGCATTTTAAGAAATAATATAAAACTTTGTGGGGACCTGCAAATCAGTCCGGGTTCAGGTAGTATATATAAATGCTTGTTTTATTTTTATTTTTCACTAATACTTCAAGAGCACATAAACTGAAATTTACTGTCATCATCTGCTCTAAATTTAACTTACTTCTCTTTATGTGTGTTAATATGTAATTTTATTTGTTTTTTTCTAATTGTTTTTTTTTCTTTTCTTGTGAAAAAAGACTTTTAATCAGGTATTAATAATTTTGAACGTAAACAAATGAAGTCAGTCAGCCGGACAAGCAACCAACCAACCTATCGACCAACATTCCACACTCCTTGTCACTTGAATCTTAAACAGAAAAGCGAAAAAATACACTTCAAATGTAATTATAATTATTTTCAACAAAATTATTAATATTTTTATTGACTATTCAAATGTTCTGGGGTACAATAATGCTAAAAATAGCCCAGTAAAAAAAGTTAAATAAATAAAGAATTATTTGCAACCAACTTTAAGATAAATGTTGTCTTTTTGTTATAATCTCTTTATTATAGGGAGCTACAATAATCGGCTACATTGCAAGTGTTCAGAGAAGCGTTTGTAACACTTTGAATTATTAAAAACTTTGCCGATTTTAAGTAACAAAATACTAGAAAGTTAATCTGACATTTACACTCACCAAATGGTTTCAAAAGATATCACACATGCATGTATGTAACGATGACTTAAGGTAAAAATACACATTTTAAAAAACCAGCAAATTAAGGTAGGGTTTATACAATTTTCCCTATTACCACTCGAGCACATTTCTATAAGCACTGTGTTCTTAAGACAGTCACTTTAACAAATGAAACTATTATTTAATAATCGACAAAAAAAAAGGAAACAATATGTTAAAAATAGCACTAAAATATATTTAAAAAAATTATAAAATGAGAATAAAGGCAAAACAATTTAAAGAACAAGCATAAACAGAAATGTACGATGAAAAGAGTTAATAGAGCTCGAAAAAATCGACACTTTAGCCAGGGTAAACACTTAAATTTAGACGATTCAGAGGTATTTTGTTGGCTGTTAATTAAGATATCGACATTAAATAAAAACAGTAACAAAACAAACACTTCGGCATTTTACGTTTATTTGCCAAATACTTTTTAAATAATTTGCTCAAGCTATTAAGCAGAATTTTACGCAAATACTTAAATGAGTGTTGTTCATACGTAAAACCATGTGAAAACGTCTATGGAATCTTTGCAATATTTATTCATTATTATTGTCTTAATTAAACAGATGTTTTTACACACACACACTTACATACATACGTATTCATTACAATAATAGGGGGTTTCGTTAAATAATTTTTTTTTTCTTTTTTCAACATTTAAGGCCAACAAAAAGCTTTATGTTTTAAAAGTTTTTTTTCTTTAATTTTTGAAAATCAATACGGAACAAATTTTGAAAAATTGAGGTTATGTACAATAAAACTTCTATTATTATTATTATTATTGATGAGAAAAGCATCAAGTAAAAAATTATAGAAATGCATATTGCATAAATTGATTACTATAAAAAATTAAATTGTTGCAGTCTCATGCCGACTTTAAAAAGTCAAAAATATGTAATAAGTTTCAAACATCAAACAACTGGTTTGCATTGCCCTGATATTTTATTTGGATACCTTAGGAAAACAAAAAAAAAATAAATTTGACTGATAATTTTATGTGATGAGCGCTGAAATTTCAAATATGTTTGAAATGGGTTTTAGCAAAATTGCATTACTTTGTTACTTTTTTCTTAACATATATTTTTAGAAACACCATTTTTGCATATTTTGAAAGTTTTATCTATTTGTTATCTTTTTTTTTTGGAAAACTTATTGTATGGTTTCTTTGTTTTTTTTTTTTTTATTACAATTAGGAATGCTATACCAAAGCGAATTCTCATCAGGTGACAACATCCCTACAACAAACACAAAAATAACTGGAGAATGTCAAAATACAAATAAACATATTGTTTTTTTCAATTTTAATTAAATTTTTTTTTTGTTCACTTACAATAAATTTTTTAAAATCACAACTTTTTGTTTTTTAAAATAGTTTTTACAAAATTAAAACAATTAGGACAAACACAAGGACATTTCGCAATTTTCTGAAGTAAAAGCATTTAATATTTTGTTTAATATTATTATTTTGTTAATTATTAATTACAACAAATATTGGTATTTTTTAAAAATGTTCACAAATTTCACAACTTTTTTTTAAAAATTAATTTAAATGTAAACAAAATTTGACATTGTGCCGTTAAAAACATAACAAGCAAAAAACAATTATCTGGCTTCGTGACATCCACCAGATGTGAATTCGCCTTGTATTAGACTTAAATATGTCAAATAAACAATTTATGTAAAAAGTTGTAAGGAGACCTAAAAAAGAGTGTCAACGTTGGGTAGTGAAGATTAATGTTGACTTATGTTGTTTAATAAAGCCCCATTTAATGCCAGGCGCACAACTGGGACGAACGACGAATTTCTCGCCGCGAATATTCGTTGTTAAAAATAAAACATGTTTGTGTATGTACAGTGAAAAAGGGTATACATATGTATATAGATTTGTCATTCCGCGTGAAATTTCTACAATTTTCATTTCCGACCCCATAAAGTTATGAAGTTATGAAGTCGATTAAGCTCTGTCAGTCTGTCCGTCTGTTCGTGTGTATGTTGAAAACAAGTTTTTGAAGCCCCCCGACATCGCCTAGACCCGGGTGAGGTATCAAAATATCAGAAATATTCGGGAGTAGGTATTGAAAATCAGAAACATCGCTACATAAACAACTGAGATATGAGCAAAACTCAACGGCCACCTCGTTTTTCCTAACACAAAAACAACGTACTACAACAACATACATACATACATGCAAATGTGATATACTGGTTAGAGTAAACGTGGCATCGAACCCCAGCTGAGCCCAGATAAAATTTTTTTTTATTTTTTATTTTATATATTATTTATATTTTTATTATTTTTTTATTTATTTATTTTATTTATTTTTTTTTTAATTATTTTTTAATATTTTTTTAATATCTTTTTTTTTATTTTTTTTTTATTTTTTCTTTTTTTTAATATTTTTTTAATTTTTTTTTATTTTTATTTTATATCTATTATTTATATTTTTATTTTTATTATTTTTTTTAATTTTTTTTCCCTTTTTTTTAATATTTTTTTTTTTTATATTTAATTAAATTAAATATAAAAATTTAAAAAAAGAGGTCAAATAAAATAAATAATTATTATTTTTTTTATTTTTATTTTATATTTATTATTTATATTTTTATTTTTATTATTTTTTTTTAATTTTTTTATATATTTTTTATTTTTATTTTTTTTTATTTTTTTAACACACATATGTACGTAAATTTATAATTTTACAATGGGATGTTTTTATATATGTATGTTTTTTATATGTATGTACGTATTTCATATAAGATGAATGGTGATACAAACTATTGTTATTGCATGACTACACGTTGTGGAGGGTATATAAGATTCGGCACGGCCGAATATAGCACACTTTTTTTTGTAAATGTTTGACTTTATAAACAATAATAAATGTTTTTTTCATTATTGTGGTTCAAACGACAAATTTACACAGTGAATTTTTACCGACGAATTTGTCGTATTGAGCGAAATTTGCTTTAGTACCCCTCTTTTTCATACTAACCTAAGTGTACTTTTTCGTACAGTGTATAGTCCGAAAACATATTAAGCCAATATTTTTTGGTACTTTACATCAAACGATGTTGGAAAATATTTCCGTGATTTCAAACAATAGAGGAACAACGCACACTGAAGGTACCTGAATGGCTTTGGTAAGGGACATTTAATACATTTACCTAAAATAGATTGATTAATTTAATTATAACTCTTATAAAACACACTTTCACCATCGCTTTTATCAAAGGATATAAATTATTATTTATATTTTACTTAATTTGTTACTTTTTTTCAAGTAAGTATTTTCAAGTATAGATTCCCACGTTATAATTTGATTTTTGCAAAATACTTAGCACAAATAATAATATGAAAAAAATTATCTCGAATTGTTTATTAAATGGAATATAAATCAAATAAATTTTTTGAAAATGAATAATAATGAAAAAACAGCACTTAATATCTTGTTACTGCCATGAGCTATTGCCTTAGTTAAATGCCAGAAGTGGGCAAACTTCAATCCTAAAATTAATTAACAATAATTTAATAAAATTTTACATATATATTTATTATAATATTTTTAACAAGATTTTTAATTACCAAGAGTATTTTTTTGTTTGTTCGTATAGTAAATTATAAAAATGTTTTTAGTCATTATTTTGTACTGTGCCGTTTTATGGTTTAATTTTTAATATTTATTAACGGTTACAAGATGTCTATGGCTTACAATTCAAGGTCACTTTCAGCATTGTTGCCTTTTTGGGCAAAATTTTTGTAAAAGGTGTCAAATAATTCTTAATTAATCCTTGATTAAAGAATAACGCTGATCGGGTGAACCAAATAAATACAAGTATCTTAATTGAAGAAGATTCTGAAACTGTGTAGGCCAACACTTAGAAGATTTAATAACCTCGCATGGGACTGTCGAATGAAATGGCATGTAGAGCATGTGAAGAAGATGATGAGATTTTTAAACATTACTTTTGTCAATGTCCTGCTTTTAGGCGTATTAAACGCGAGGATATCAACATGGACACTATGCAGAATTTGAAATACCTAAGGAATTCGAATTACATCGAAGGGACTGGGCTCCTGACATAGTCGAAATTTTAACGTAATTGGAATTATGATTTTAATTAGGAGAAATTCGTTTCTTTGGAGAGCACAACATGGCCGTGTATGTCTGTCATTGACTTGAGCTTTTAATACTCCCTTTTTTTCAACCTAACCTAAGTCATATATAAACTTTTTTTTTGTTCGAAATTATGGAAAAAGTGTTGTATTCACAAAAGAAATTTCGACCGAAATGAACCACCCACAACGAGTGTTGTATGCAAGATTCTGCAAAAATCTTGTTAGATTGTTTAGCAGGCAAGAGTCATGTTGGCCGCCTTCATATGGGGCATACTGACTATGTAGCCGGCATGGTATGCAATATAACTTGTAAACATCGGCATGCTATCAATTTCAATAAAAGGGTATTTTACGCACCAGCATAATAAGAATTTTATGCAAAGATCAAGGATTATACGCTTTATAAGCTCAAATTACTCAGCAATTGGAAGCAAATGACCATCAACTTCGTTACGGATACTTAGTCGTCTTTTCCGTGGGGGAGCGCAATTTCATCTCATCGGTTATGGTTACCGACAAATTGGTACTGCTGGGAAAACCTCCAACATATTTATAGAAGTTAATACATCCTCTGATAATACTAATTTGGCTCAAACTTTATAGTGGTGGCATCATTGGCCTAATTTAGTCAACGGCAACCGCTATCGAGCTTAGATTATTGAATTTTAATGCAATGAAATGCAGGATATGAACGTGGATAAACTTTGGTTTTTGTAAAATGGCGCACCATGTTATACTGCTCATTGAACATTCAATCTTTTGCATACTGACATTGCAGCCACACGTTCAAATTTTTGTGTCAAGTTTTTCACACATACTTCTTGTCAAAATTAATTTAAATTAATTGCTGTGACGTAGGCCACACGCAATTTTAAAGCAATTTTATTATTCAAAATGCTTTGTCAAGAAAACAACGACAAAAAGCCAAAAATTCGTCACAACAAATTCACTCAGCTGATTTCTTGACTGTAAATTGACACATTCTATGGAAAGGGAATTTCAAAAGCAAGTTCGCATCAAGTTCTAAAACTATGAATGTATTAGTAAAAAAGTGTGAGTGTATTGAAACTTGATCGTGTAACCCCTTTGTTAGTTCGGTGGTCGTGTTATCAGCCGTCTTGGAAATTTCATTTTGTCTTTTCCAAGCTGAGTTTTTAGCCGTTTAGATTTTTTCTTGTGTGGAACCGTTAAAGATAGATGCAATGCGAATAATGCAGAAATTATCTACACGTTTAAGGCTAATAACGCCCGATCCTTTTGCGAGATAGAACAGGAGAACTTGAACAAAGTCTTGAAAAATTAAACTGAAAGGAAAAGCTTCTCAAAAATTGTGGTCTATAAATAATGGAACTATTCGATATTTTTAACAAAGTCATAATTAAAAAGAATGCAGGAATTAAAATTGCATGTGTAGACTAGTACATAAAAAATAAAAGTTTCGTAAGCCAAGTCTCACATTATGGACTCGAATGTACTTTCAAAAGAGAATTAACAAAATTGCTTTATAATTTCGACGGGGACATGTAAAATATAGGTTTACTAATCTATCTTTCCAAAAGTCCCCACAAACCATCTGTAATAAACTTCTATTAATTCCTACTTGACAAATTTACATGGCCTTAGACTATTGGTTTGCTCATTCCTGCTCAATATTTTCACGAATAATAAAATCAAAAAATCACACAAATATAATTCGTAAACCATACCATATTAAGAAGACCTTTATGGCTCAAATATTCGTTGTCTTTTATTTTTCACAAATATTTTTCGCTTTTTTTTTGTTTTGTTTAACAAATAAAATACTTGATATTTAAGTATTTACGTTGATTTTGTCCAAAAATACATAAATAAAGTGACAATTTATAATAATAGTGTTTTATTAGTTAAAACATGCATATAAACGAATATAAAATTTCTACCAATAAAATACACTCAAAGAAAACAAGACCTCAACTAGTGTTTAAATATAAAAACTATTTCTATATCGTCTAAATTTCTTGATCTTTTTTTATTGATTATATTTGATTTTTATATAAGCTTGAGATCACTTTTTTGTTTTTTTTTTTATAAAAAATTGTTTATTAACCAATATTTCGCTACCAAACAATGGGTAGCTTCTTCAGGCTTCTACCAGGCTATTGGTTAATAAACAATTTTTTATAAAAAAAACAAAAAAGTGATCTCAAGCTTAAATAAAAATCAAATATAAAAACTATTTCGCAACAGTTTTAATTATAATCATGTTACTGCAAATATTTTGTTTCCAAAACAATTTTTTTTTGACAAGTGTATGGAAAATTTAACTCCTTCTCATGGTGGCATTAAAAATAATGTCGTGATATCTTTGCAACAAAAACAATATTAAAGACATCTGTTGTTATTGTTGCTTATTTGTTTGTTTGTATGTTTGATGTTGTACGTACATTAATAGTAGATGTATGATGCAGCTCGTCTGCATACAATAAATGGATAAATCATCATAACGATTAGTTTTATATTTTTTAACTATTGCTGAACAAAATATATGAGAATATTATTTTTAGGGTTTTAGTGTCAGGAATTTCCACAAATGTTAGTTTGTATGATTTAGTATTTATAGCAAGATGACATTATGTCTCGTATAGAAAACTAATGTCGACATAAATACACAACTTTTTTTATAACAAACAAATATTTAAATTGTATTTAGACTTGAGTTTATTTAAAATTTTCTTTTCATAAAGAGTTTTAATCGTGATAATAAAAGAATATTCTGAAAAAATTAATTTTTGGCAACACTAGTCGTGAGTAAAATGCATTTTCGAAACCAGCTAAGATTTCAACACTCTTTGATCGGTGATTAAGTGTCGAATATAAATATCATTTATTTAACTTTTAGGTTTTCAGTTAATAGAATTCGGTAACTATATGTTTCCTCTTTTATATTTTCTTACCACAACAAGTTAGATTTAATTTCACCAACAGCACCATTTTTTCCTTTTACTTGTTATTCTCTTTACTAGTATTGTCCTGCTCTAGCTCTAACAAGAGATGATTGTTTTACTTTGTTTTTGATAACGACAACAGGTTTCTCATATCAGTAGCTCTATAACACAACGCGTGTAAAAGAATAAATTAGTATGAAATGGGTATCGGAGTCCATGTGTCCGCTAAGTAAGGCTATTTATTAGGCATTTTCCCTACTTTTACGGCGAGAATTTCTCATATGCAAAGCAGTATTTTTTGAAAGCTATAAGCAATTGTAAATTGCTTTTTTATTACATCTGATGTTATAATACACACTCCTTAACATAAACCCTGCGTAAAATTTTACTTTTGCATTTGCAATTATTTTAAGCGTTTAACAACCTTGTTTTATTTCTGAAGTGACTCTAATGTGAGAGACCGAAACAATTATAGCTATACATTATCGTACTTAATATAAATTAAGTACTCGGAAATATCCATTATCGCGACGACCCGGTTATTGCAACAGCTTAAGATTTAACTTTGCAGGCGCTATAATTGCGGCAGTTTATGAAAAACAAGGTTAAATTTTCCTGACTTTTATTTATTTTTATACCCTTCACAGAGAGCGTAAGGATAATTATAGATTTGTCATTCCGTGTGCCATTTCTACATTATTCATTTTCGACCCCTTAAGGTTATGAAGGAAATCGATTAAACATTGTCCGTTTGTATATTGAAAACAGTTTTTTTAACCTCCCGACACCACTAAGACACGTGTGTGGCTTCGAAATATCAAAAATATTTAAAAGCAGATTAGAATTGAAAATCCGCATAATCGGCTGATAACTTTCAGGGAAACATCAATTAAGCACGACTGCTTCTGCTTGTTCCCTTATTTTCAACACAGAAATTTACATTTTTCAACCCTAGAATAATTTTTAGGCACGCTTGTGACTATTTATTGACACGATATCCCCTAGAAATATTCGTTGAAAATTTTGTACAAATCAAAGTTGTAGGCAAAAACTATTTGGAAAAATATATACATTTTTAAAAACATATATTAAATTTTTAAGCTTCCAAATAATTTTTGGACACGGCAAAGACACAATATTTTTTTTTTTCAAGAAAAGACTAATAAATCGGTTTGAAACAAACTGAGATATAAGCACCAAAATGCTACTGCTCCGGAGTTTTTTCCAAGAATATTACAAACGAAAATCGATTTTTTTCAATTTTAACCGAGAGTACGATATGAGTATCAAACAAGTAAAAGCGCTATATTCGGCCGTGCCGAATCTTATATACCCTTCACAACGTGTAGTCATGCAATAACAGTAGTTTGTATCACCATCCCATATAAAATACGTACATACATATAAAACACATACAAATATAAAAACATCCCATTGTAAAATTATAAATTTACGTATGTATGTTAAAAAAAAAAAATTTAAAAAAAAAAAATTTAAAAAAAAAATTTAAAAAAAAAAATTTAAAAAAAAAACAAGTAACAGTGCTATATTCGGCCATTCCGAATCTTATATACCCTTCACAACGTGTAGTCATGCAATAACAATTGTTTGTATCACCATTCATCTCATATCAAATACGTACATATGTATATACTGGTTAGAATAAATGTGGCATCGAATCCCAGCTGAGCCTAAAAAAAATTTTATTTTATTTAATATATTATTTATATTTTGTTATTATTTTTTTTAAATTATTTAAAAAAATTTTTTTTTTAATTTTTTTTATTATTTTTTTTTTATTTTTAATATTTTTTCTTTTTGTAATTTCTTCTTTTTTTGTATGGTTTTTACATATATTTATGTATGTATGTTGTTGTTTTAATTGTGTAAAAAAACGAGGTGGTCGTGGTTTTTTGCTCATATCTCAGAAAGTTATTGGGCGATTGTGCTGAATTTCAATAGCGATTCATTCCTGAATATTTCCAAGAGATTGATACCATATAGAGATCTGAGGAACATATAGTTGCTTCTAAAAGTTGATTTCAACCAACACACGGACAGACGGACAGACGGACAGATGGATAGACGGACAGACGGACAGACGGTCAGGGCTTAATCGACTCCTCTATTCACAAGCTTTCAAAAAATATATACTTTATGGGGTCGGATATGAAAATTGTAGAAATTACAAACGGAATGACAAAGCTATATATACCCTTGTGCACCACAGGTGAAGGGTATAATTAAGAAAAAAAAATTAAAAATTTTTAAAAATAATTAAAATATATATAATAAATATAAAACAAAAAAAATATTTAAAAAAAAAATTAAAAAAAAAATAATAATAAAAATATAAATAATATATTAAATAAAAAATAAAAAAAAAATATAAAAAAAAATTTAAAAAAAAATATAAAAAAAAATTTTTTGCCTCAGCTGGGATTCGATGCCACGTTTTCTCTAACCAGTATACACGTTTGTATGTATGTATGTTGTTGTTGTAATGTTGTTTTTGTGAAAAAAAATCGAGGTGGTCGTGGGTTTTTGCTCACATCTCAGTTATTTATGTACCGATGTTTCTGATTTTCAATACCGACCTACTCCCGAATATTTCTGATATTTTAATACCTCACCCGAGTCCAACCTATGTCGGGGGGCTTCAAAAAGTTGATTTCAACATACACATGGACAGACGGTCAGACGGACAGACTGACAGGGCTTAATCGACTCCCCTATTCATAAGCTTTCAGAAAATATATACTTTATGGGGTCGGAAATCAAAATTGTAGAAATTTCACACGGAATGACAAATGCAACAGCTGAGTACCCGAGCATGGAAAAACATGCTTTTTGTATTTTAACACAAGGAGAAAATAATGTTCCAATATCAGCAGAGATTTTAAGATCACAAACCAGTCAGTTGTATTGCAAAATATTTAAAAACCCATTCATATTTAAATGCTGGCGATGGATAATTTAACAAATGTAAGCATGAGTTCTATAATGCCTACGTCCTCACCTCCCATGCAGTCAGATAGAGAATCTATGGATTTATAAACACAAAATTAAAGTGGACGATGCTATAACTTTGAAAAGCATATGGCTTTTAAAAATGACAAGTCGACAACATATAACAAATAATAATTTATTAAAAAGCAACTTAATACCTCCAGTTTCTTTAAAATATTTTAAAATGTAAAATTTTGCTTAATGTAATCTCGAAAATTCTTTTTTCGCGACAGGTATGGTTTTTAATTAGACGCGAATAATGATCGCACACAATGATTTCCTTATAAAATATTTCTTTTAAATTCTTCCCTAAGCCCGCAAAGTTGAATATAGTCGGGAAGTCTAACAACATTCTAAATCTCTTGCACCAAACCATCAACAATTTTTCTTCAGTTCGTTTGCAAACTTACAGAGATGTTTGAATATCTGCTCAACTATTGTTGTGTCTCCTTAACAGTGCTGTGCCACCAGACAGAGTGTTTTTGTTTGCAACGAAGATGTGCCACGTATTGTTTTGGTTTTGGAACTTCTCTTATTACATGCTTAAATAAAAGGCCAAATGTTTTAATACTATTCTTTAACAGCTATTTAAATAAATGTGTTTTTTAAAAACTTATACTTCTATAACATTTTGACTGCTGCATGTTATTTTGAGTGATAATTTGGTCTCTTAAAATGTTTAATAGTAAAACTCTCTATTCATACTACAAGGCTATCGATAAGTATGCGATAAATCTTGTTTTTTTTACCATTAATAAACGTTACCATTCTTTTACCTCCCTGCCTTTTTATGTAATTTTAACTAAACTTAGCGCATCAGTATGAATTATCACGAGTTCAATAAGTTTCAATTGATATTAATCCTCAAGTTTTCAGATTTCTTTTCATTATCATCGTCGTTGTCTTCGTCGTCGTCTCCTTATTTTCGTCTTCAATTCATTGTTTCTGTTCGTAATGAAAATAATATAAAGAAATCAAATACAAAGAAGAAACTTTAATTTAAGTTGAACGAAAAATCATTATTCTTTAATGATCATATTAAATTTAAATAAATTTTGTGATTTTAATGTGTGGGAAGTCGTTGTGTTTACGAAAAAAATAAAAAAAGTTATTATATTTGTTGCTGGTGCTGTTGTTTTGTTTTTTTTTTCTTAGTATTATTATTTATAATGAAAATATTAACAAATAATTTACAATTTTTATGAAAAAATTATTACTTATCATAAAAGTCATTTGCGCCAAATTTATGATGAATTAAATTTAAAGAGTTTTTAATATTTTATTCGTTTATGTTCAGACAGATTTTGAGAAAAAAAAATAAATTAAAATTTTTTTCAAGATTTTAACTACACGATGACATTTCCTTAACTTATTATATATTAATATGTGCTATGTATGGATGTAGTTGTTTTTTTTCACATTATGCGTAGTGTGCACGGAGAAGTTTAGCACAAGAGCTTTACTTAGGTAAAACAACATTTGTTTGTGGTACATTACTTACTCGTCCCTTACCTTCAAAACCGGGTGATTAAGTTGAAGAATTTAAATGGTAAAAATTCAGTTACTTGCGTATTATCTTAATAATAGAAAAACTTTTCATAATTTTTCTTAATTATTAAGAGCATTGGAGATTAAGCAAACTTATTAAATCGCAAATAAAACAAGATAAGAAAAAGTTTTATGCTAACATGGGTAGCCACGCGCAGACAGCAACTAAAAAAGGAGATATGAAAAAGCTTTTTAAAATAACAAGAACTTTATCGGATGGCACACTTTATTGATCACGACAGCAGTATGTTAGTGACCGAAAAAAAAAACTAAATTTGTGGATAAAGCATTTCGAAAAAACGCTCAATATTATACACAACCAAGTTGACAGTTTCGTAATAAGACGAAAATTTAATCCCGACAGACAAATTAATGTTGATACTCCCGATGTAAATGAGATTTACGGGGCAAAAAGAGCTTGAAATGTGGAAAAATTACAGTTTCACGACAAAGCCATACACAATGGCAATAATTTTTGTATCTCCTCTCCAGCCGAATATGGAGCAGCGAGAGTTTTTTCTCAGAGAGAAAAGAATCAATAATAATTAAATTCTAAAAAAAGTGATAAAAATAAATGCAACAATTGGCGTGGAATTCCCCTACTACCTGCTGTCTTTAAGGTAGTTTTGGACAGAATAGAGGAAACACTTAACGATAATATACGCAATACTCAGGTTGGATTCCGTCTGGGCAGATCATGCATTGACCAAATTGGTACTGATAATGATTTAACAAGCTGCTCAACCATGTACCTTACCTTCGTAGATTACAAAATGGGTCGGATGCTCTAATACGAGAATACATGACACACGATGCAAAGGGAATCCCTTAAAAAAAATATCAATATTTTGAAAAGTAGCTATGAACAGTAAACGTGCAGCGTGTTACATGATGATGCTCTCAGCGATTCCTTTGCAATGGACAGGCAATAGAAGTCAATGCAACAAGCTCTTCTAAATTCTCAATAATCAATCAAGAAATCGAAGATATAACGAGTTTTGAATACCTTGATGGTATTATCAGCACAGATAGTGAAACGAAATTTAACGTAGAGAACCGGCTATGCTTACCAAGGTCTGGAGATCAAACACTATATCCAATACAACGAAAGTTAGATTTTTTGAGTCTTGTGTTAAAACTACACTCTTATTAGGCAGCAAAGGCACTTATTCGGAAGTTGCAAATAATATTTTAAAAACATTTTAAAAATATTATGCCCTTCACTGTCTGTATCTAACAATGTCTAACGAAAGTTTACTAAACAGATGTCGACAAATTCCTGTCTAAAATGAAATTAAAATACGTGAATACGGCTGGCTCGGGCATACGATCTGAAAAAATGAAGGCGAAATTACTTACTCTGCCTTGGAATGGAATCCTCAGGGAGGAGTTTGAAGACCTAGGCTTAGAGAAGAAACATTACCAGAGAGACCAGAAAAAACTTTAACCAGCTACGATACATAGCTGGGAATAGAACACTGTGGAAAAATTTCGATTTTTCATAGTTCTTAACCACGAACATGTCATAATAATAATTTGCTGCGTTATTTCAATTTCACATCAACTTCGTGTACACACTTTAACTAATCCGCTAATCAATTGTTGAGCCAAAAAAATCATTTAAAAATTCTCACGTACTCACTCATATTAACTTTTCAGATTTGATGCATATTGAAATAATCAAGTCAATCAATATATTGTAATAACGATTAATGTTGGCTAAATATAATTAATATTATTTAATTAGAAAATGCAATTATAAATTGTTTTAATTGCTATTTTTAAGACGAACAACAACAACAACAACAACAAAAAACTATACGAAAAATAGTTAATAATTCTTATTAGTAAAAGTCGTTCGATCACAATTTGATTTCTTTACATTTGCAGTTAGACATCTTGCAGTTGTGTGTGTGTGTGTGTCTGGTTGTAATTATAATTGTTATTGTGTTTAACGTACAAATTTAATTTGAACAACAATTTTAACATAACCAAAAACAATTACAGAAACAGCAGGGGCGACATTCATAAGTTTTGTCTTAGTTGTAATTATTGCATTGTTTTCAGATACATAGTTACATACATACATATGTACATACTTACATACAAGTTATTAATTTGCTAATTTGACGCTTCGTACTAAATTGGCCAATATATTAAATTATTGTAAATACTTTTATAGAAAGAGGTGTGACTATAAGATGTGTTTTTATATATTTATTTATTACCAATAAAATCTAAAAATCTAAAATCGTGTGATTTTGTCTGTTGTTTTTAGGTCATAGAATTTTGCCAATTAAATTAAATCAATTTTTTATAGGTTTTTTAAACATTTTTAATAAATAAGCTTATAAACAACATATGAAAAGGTTTTTAACTCAATGTGACCGTCTAATTTAATTTCTAATATATTTTGCGAAACAGTTTGAAATTAAAAACTAAAAGGAAAAACAAATTTGAATTTTATTTAAAACGTTTTAATAATCTACAATCAAACAAAATCCATCACCAAATGACAAAACTAACGGTTGACTTATTTTCCATCTACTTGTAGCCTAAGATTTAGGCTTTCGTAAAGAAACAATATGTTGCAAGAACACCCTGTCTGTACGCTTAAAGTCAAACGGGTATAATAGCTTGCTGTATGTAGTTCGATTATATCTGTCTAATCGTGTATATAATCATCCATCCAACTAATAATGATCGATCACAATCCACCAGTAATAATGTTACAACATCTAAATAAGACACCAATTAAGAGAATTAAGTTCAGCTATGGCGAATCCTATATACCTTTCACCAATATATGAACAGGCTATAAAAACTTACCTGCATATAAAATGAAGAGTATTTGTGTATTTTACTTATATAAAATATAACCAGATTTAGGGTTATATTTTGTTAAGGCAACAAATATTCAAATCATCTCAGCAAAATAAGTCATGCAAAAGAAATAGTGAATGCATGCATTCAACCCATGATGAAGTAATTCAATTTAGTTGAAATATGCATGATTTTAACATTAACGTGTCATTGGAGAGCATGTGTTTATATGAACTTAATTCTAATAAGTGCATGGAACGCATGTTTCATGTGTAAAAAACGTTTGTTTACATAAATTGTTTAAGATATTTTGCATGTATTTTGAAGCACATCACTAATAGCAACTATTTTGTATTTGGAGAACCATTCTTCATGCCTCCATTTGCACATATGAATTAGAAGTCATGAAAAATTTTATTCACATTGAACTGGTGCAAAATTTTTTTGCTGGGATTTAAATTTTATAAACGGTGTCTCAGAAAGAATGAACTTTTTAAATTTAGTGTCATTTTTTTGTAAAAGGGACAACTCTGAAATTTTTTGATTTATAAGAATTAAACATTTTATGAAAAACAACGCGTTCAATTGTAAAAACTTATTACAAGAACTGCGGAAAGTTTTGCTGAGACCGCTTGCAAACTTCGTAGAGTAATCAAAAATTTTGAAGAATCTAGGTTGGTTATAAACAGTGTTTCCGATAATCCGAAGACATCAATTTGACATCATATTCAAATTTAATTTCATGAAAAGATTAAAGATTTTTAAATTGAAAAATATTACGAATTTGGCACGAAAAATTTTTTTTATCTCCATTAATTTTTAAATAATTCCAAAACGATAAGAGATAGAGAAAACACATCTTCTGGTGTTTTACTTTTGAAAACCGAAACCTAATTTAGGGGAAAAAATTTGGCACGCCCATAAAAAAAATACCGATCTGATGGAAAAAAACCGATTACGGATTTGAGTTCAGCGCATCAAAATCCACATAGACCACATAGTTTTAATTAACGGGAAGAAAAAAAATTATTTTTTGTCGAGCAGTGTTATTTATGGCTTGTTTTGTTTGCAGCTTTGTTTTTTATATGTCTGCAAAAAATTAGAAACCTAGCTGAATTTTTCAATTTTTTATGAATTTTAAAAAAATAAAAATTTCGAAATTTTGATAAAAAAATTAATTTTGTTTTCAAAAAAAAAAATTATTTTTCTAAAACGACTGCGAATATTAGAAAGAAGTTTTACTTTTCTTAAAGGAAATTTTATTGCGGAATTTCGGTTTTTTAAGTTTTTTCAATAAGCTAAAGCGTTTTTGAGTTACGCGAACATATGTTGTGCAACCTCCTCCATTTTCGAAATAACGGTATATCTCGAAAACCAGAGCCAATCTTAAAAAACCGTGGGCACCACTGGATTCAGCGTACCCGAATTATGTTAAAACGCTAGGTGCCCGGCTTGTCTGTTTTTTCAACTAGCACAGTGTACTTAATCGGAACTTGTTTTCTTAAAAATCCAATAAAAAAAATCATAATTATCTCAGAAAATAAAAATTTTTATATTAAAATGAATGCTGCCCCTGTGTACTAGTCAATAGGTCGCTAGTCTGCCAATCTGGTGGTTTCGGGGTCGACTTTCGTCAGAGGCTCTGATCTGTTTAACTACAACGGTCAAATGGTCACATAATCTTCATACATTTTTTTTATATAAGTAAATATTTTAAAATAAAGAAATGCATTCTTACTAAGACACCCTACAAACGTAATAATAGAATTATATACATATAACCTTGACGCTTATGGTGAAGGGTGTAAAATAAATTTGGCGTTGCATCAGCAAATATTGCTTCCCCACACTTCAAAGCTGGCTTTTAGGTGGGAGTTTTTATTCTTATTGCAGCAGAATAAATAATTTCATGCTTCAAGTTCAAATCAAAATATATAAAATGAAGTGCACAAACACTTGTTCTTTAAATATTTAATAAATTTTCAATGTTATTTTTATTTTTCAAATTATAAAAGCATTTAACATGGCGCTTAGTTGTTTTTTATTTTGTACCAATTATTTTGTTTCAGCAGCCACAAAAATAAACGTTAAATAATTGCACTTATAACGACATTAAATGCACACACACTTTCTCATACATGCACAAATATGTATTTATTCAAAAACAATTAAATATAATCAATCAACGTTTTGAAAACATATCGTACTGAGTATATCATGGTGGGTGAGTATTAGTTTTGATGAGTTTAATCGAAAAACTATTGAATTCCCTCTTAAGAGTTGCTTGTCTTAATGAATCCTTTATCCTTTTGATTAGAATCGTTTGAAAAAAGGGACATCAAAACCCAAACCTATGGTAGGTATACTCGCATGCCCAATTGTTGTTCTTTTTAAAGGATCGAAAATTCTCATACAGGAACCCTAATCCCAAACTCAGCTAATATTTTGACTAAGTTAAGAACCCAGTCCCTTCAATGGAATTCTAATTTGAATTCCTTAGATATTTCATGTTCGAAATAGTGTCGACGTAAAAGATCTCGTGTCTAATACACTAAAGTCTTATCCTATATTTGCTCTACATGACATTTCATCGGGCCGTTGCATGCAAGCTAGATGATTTTTGGACTCCGTGTGACCTGTTACTACACTAGTTAATCTTCTAAGTGTTGATCTCCTTCGATTTCGTAAGATTTAAACGTGTTATTCTGTCGTTCATTTTTTAAACCTCTGAAAGGGTTTAGCAGTCTTCAAAATGTCTATTTCTGTGCGTGTATAGTTTCACCGTTTTGTTGATGCAACATTCTCTAAAGTACCAGTTCGTAAATTTACGCCTGTAAATTATAATGGATGTAATGAGTGTTCGTAAAAGATACGTGAACGTGTAGGTTCAGATGAAAATTGAAAATTTCCTGCAGCAATTTTTCAGTTTTACCATGTTCTCTCCGGGGGTATGTCTTCTTGGCCACTCTACACCAGAGTATATTTTCAGTGCGGATTAGAGAGATGGGATCAACAGCTCCATTTTTTTTTTTAGAGTCATTCTCGTAATTTGCGAGTGCAAAACTATGGTCAGAGTACATGTTTAATGTTGTCTAGAGTTCTATCTGGTAACACGGGAATCAGTAAGGCAATAGAACTTGTTCTTTGTTGGTGAGGTCTCTTCGTAGACTAAGTGGTGGCTGTGATTATTTCCAAGCGGGAAAACAGATTTGGAGGTAGTTTAATGACTTATGCTTGAGTTCAAACTTCGGGCAATCATTGATGTTTCTGGAGTGCTGTTACAGCCTCAACAGAAAGAGAGAACAATAGTTTAATGATTGATGTTCGCAGATTTGACGGGCCTGCGGACTTTGGACTTTCGGACCACACTCTGAATAATAACATAGCGTCGTAGCAAAAAATAAGGAATAGATATCCAGAACTCCTTAGCAAGGTATATTTAGCAACACAAAAAATTAATGATGATATAATTTCCACCTATTGTATGTTGAGTGGCACAACTTTACCACAGCGGTGGCTTTTTGGTGTTAGAAACTCAACCTAGTTGCAAGACCACCATTACATTATAGCACATGGTGCCGGTTCTGACGTTTTTCAAACCATGTTTTGTCTTATAAGACTCCAGACAGTTTGAGTTGAGGAGCTAAACACCTGCCTGTTCCAGATTTCTCGTTAAGCATAATTTAATAAAGAATTGTTCCGCAAATAAAATCTCGGGAGTGTTTCGGATGAGAACGTCTAAGTCCATGTCCAAAGCTTCCATAAGTTTTAAGAAGGTCCGTTAGGATGAAATATTTTGAGCTATCTTGTATTTAGTATACAAAAATGCATTTATTGCCCACTATGCAATCCCTCATACAAATACAATTGATGTAATGGTAGCGCTTATGACGACTTAACGTAAAAGTAAGATTATAACAAACTAATAACTCCTCAATTTAGGGAAAGTTTGGATTTTTTTTACAAATTTAGCGCAATTTTTTAGCGTAAAAAAGTTATTGCTAATATTTGTTGAGCGCACAATGTCCTTTAAAATAATATCTTATTTCTGTGGCTTGTGGCTTTTATCATTGCATTATGGTAAAACAGCTAAAGTTATACTTAACCCAGAACAGCTTTATAAATAAAATGCTGGCCAATGTCACTTTGAAAGCATCTATAAAAGTCAAAGTTCAATTCAAATTTTCTCAAAAGTAAATATTTTGACATTGGCCTTTTTAGCTCCAGGCCACAGATTTTACTTATTAATTAATTAAGCCGATGACTACCGATGTGTTTTTTACTTAATACAGAATCGTAGTCAAATTATAATTTTTATACTTAAGTGAATCAGTTTATAAAAAACAACTTATAAATTTTAAAGTGCCACAGAGAATGATATGAACTGCCCGTTTCCATTATTTATTGATTTTTATTGGCGCTTCCGGTTTTCTTTGTTTTAAAAATTCTTCAAATAAAATCGTCTCGTTTTTGTTTTGATCTCGTAAAAAGTTGAAATGTATTTAATAGTTTCTTCTTTTGTGTTATTTGCATTATTAAATCATAAATTGCATTTGTTTAGATCTAAAACACAAATAAATTATCATTTAAAATCACAGCCTCTGGACTATTTGCACATACAAATAGTTGCTTAATATTAATTTAAATTTTTATTATTTTTATTGCTGTATTATTTGATTGCACTTCAATAAATTTTCTTAACAATTTGTACTTTTTCGCGGGGGGGGGGGGGCTAATAATTTTATTTTACTAAACAATTGAGTGGAACATTTTTAATTCATAGTTTGTTTAGCTAGAAAAATAAATATAGAATAAAAACATTAATTGTTAAGATCAACAATAGGAACAAATGTGGTTGTATTTATAAAAACATATTGTTAGAAATTAGACGCAGTATAATGATAAAGAAAATACTTTATTCTTAGCGTAACCAGATGGCTTTTATAAAAAAAAAAACAATATTTTAGGGATTAAAAAAAATTTTAACAGTTTAATTAATTGATATCGGATTGCATTCTACTACTAATAAAGAGTCTTCCAAGCTAACGTGATTTAGGAACGGTGCCGAAGGAACAAAATAAATCATGGTCATTTGTGATTTGTTTTAATATTGTCTTGCTAGGTTACATACAATACATAAGCAGTTAAAGAAAATATTTATTTTTATCTATATCATTGTCACCGATAGTTTCTATTAGTGCTGACTTCTCGAAATTGGTAAAAAGAAGTAACAGTGCTATATTCGGCCGTGCCGAATCTTATTTACCCTTCACAAAGTGTAGTCATGCAAAAACAATTGTTTGTATCATCACTCATCTCATATGAAATAAAAAACATACATATATAAAATAATCCCATTGCAAAATTATAAATTGAGTTTACGTATATTTCTCAAAAAAATAAAAATTACAAAATAAAATAAAAAATAAAAATAATAAAAACAAACAAAAAAGACAATAAAAATTTTTTTTTAAAAATTTAAAAAAAAAATTAAAAAAAAATAATTAAAATATAAAAAATATATAAAAAATAAAATAAAAAAAAATGTTTGGCTCAGCTGGGATGCTATGTTTACTCTAACCAGTATGTATGTACATATGTTGTTGTTATTGTGAAAAAAAGAGGTGGTCGTGGTTTTTTGCTCATATCTAAGAAAGTTATAGGGCGATTGTGCTGAATTTCAATAGCGATTCATTCCCAGATATTTCCAAGAGATTGATACTATACACAGATTTGAGGAACAAATAGTTGCTTATAAAAGTTCATTTCAACCAACACACGGACAGACTGTCAGGGCTTAATCGACTCCTCTATTCATAAGCTTTCAGAAAATATATACTTTAAGGCAAAAAAACATAAAATGTGTGAAAAAATCATCAAAATGGTTTCTTGAAATCGTCAATGCAAAAAACAATACGTTTTTTAAGTTTATTTACGGTAAAATTATAAGATATCGTTAGAAAAAACAATAACCATTCTTAAAAGATATAAATAACGTGTTTGTAAATAATAAACAAATTATTGTTTAGTTACAAAAAAATTAATTTACCACTTTTAACAAAAGAAAAAAAGTTCAAATTTTATTCATTAATCGCTTTAATTTAAAATTAAAAAAACATGCACATAAAAATGTATATGGGTCATTACGCCTCAAGTGTACCAACTTTTTAAACCGATGTCTTCCGATCGGGATGAAATTTGCACCAAAGCCAGTCCTATTGAACAATAGGTAATAAGTTACAGGGATGAGAAGAAACACCTACTTGGCTCAAATGTCAAATTTTTACCCCCTATATCTCAGAGAGTTCTTGACCGATATTGTTAAAAAAAATTTCTGAGCTACTTTTCAATCCCGATCGGAAGACCTCGCTTTCAAAAGTTGGTACACATATGTATATCAAAAATGCTTTTAAAGACGACGCTTTAAGCCATACAGCATGTGAAGCAATAAACTTGTTGAGAAATCATTTTTGTGAGCACTTAATTTTTTGCTACCTAGATCATCACACCTTTGAAATACAGTAGACTCGCGGTAACACTGCCTTACGTGAACACCGGTTAGGATGAACATAATTTTTTTTTACACTGACTACTCTGTAGCGTGAACACAGTGAGAAAGCCTTTTAATGTGAACAAATTTGTCGGTTATGCAAATCGTTTTCATAAAAAGGGGTATCCCCGTAAATGATTGCACAGGTTTAGTTTAGTGCGTGCTGTAATCTAAAGTTTTTCGTGAAAAATGTCACAAAAACTACCAAAATTCTAAAGTAAAACTTCTTGTGATTGGAAAGGCAATAAATGCTCGCTCTTTTAGAAATTTTGAATCTCCTGTGGACTACAATTGCTTCAAATCGTAATGAATGACAGCTGCCATTTTTGAAAATTGGTTTAACTATTAATGGACGCTATTGACTATTTAAATTCAACTTGAAAACGTCTTGAAAAGAAAACAATATCAAAATGCTGCCTGAACATTTTTAGTTCTTTACTTTACGTCTAGACGAGTCATCGATTGGTCCAGACTAGAACAAAACGTCTGCAGACCAACTGTCAACAAAATTTTCATGTTCTTTAATATGGTTAAAACGTATAAAGTGAATTTTGTTCAAATTTTTATGTGTCGTCTCTTTCTTCCATATTCAAAATGCCTTTTAATATCAGACATCGTTGTTCGAACAAATGTTCTGACAACGCTGTTTGAACAAGAACAAAAAAAGGTAACACATTTTTTAAATTAATTTTAAAGTACTTTTTTTTCCTTACAAACAAACCATATGTACATAACAATCCAAAATACAAAAAAATATATGAATTTGAGTTAATTCACATGTCTAATTTATTTGGAAATTTTTAAGAGTTACACCTTCGTTAACATGAACAACTTCGCAAACGTGAACACGCTCGGTTTTTAATAGTTCACGTTACCGCGAGTCTACTGTATTTTCTCTTGGGATATGAAAAGTGCGAGGTCTTCAGGAATAAGCCAGAATTACTCGTGTTATTCGCGAAATACACGTCGCTATGCTCGAACCCTAAATTTAACCCTTCAAATACACCACCTCAGACGTAGTCCTGGCCAACACATAATATCATTTTCAAACAGTAAAAGCTATAAATTATTCTTTTAACCAACGATAAACAATTTAAGCTTACTTTTTAACTTATGTGTTTTATTTTACACTAAATAAAAAATATTTTATAAATGAAGCCGTAATGTTTTAATTTTTTTTTTTTTTTTTTTTTGAGAATTTTATTTTGTAACGTTTTTTTATTTTTATATACATTTTTTAATTTTTTTTAGTTTGAATTTGATATTTGTATTTATTCGAAGTTTTTCTAAAGTCTTTTAAAGTGCGTATAATTGCTTCAACATGGGCTCTGTGACTCATATTTTAAGCAGCAGAGCAGGTGAATAGTGAAAACTAAGCAATATTTTCGTTAAATTAAAAAATTATTAATTACAGACAATGAAAAACTTTTTCATCTGCTTTTTATTGATATTTAGATTATGCGAACATATCTAGTGTTAACATTAAAGCTATTTAACCAAATTTAAAAATGTTTGCAGCTAATTTACGATGTGTTTTTACATCTTAAGTTATATTCCAACATGTATATCTGCAATTTAATTGTGATAAAAATATGGCAGTATTATCAATTTTTCTAGCAAAAAAGAAAGGTTTTTTTGTAAATCGTAAACAAATTTTTGAAAATTAATATCATTAACATATAGTTTTTTGCTAAAAGTCTGGTCATGTTATTTTTCACATAATTTTTAAAATTATATTGTATTAGCCAAGCCCGGCGCGCGTTGCTACGCCCCTTAATGAATAAAAATGCATTCTGATTTATAATTGAATATCAAGTGCAAGAAACTAAAAATTATAACTTATTTTTTATGGGCATGGCCCTGCCCACTTTTTACCATCCATAAACACTCCCTGGAATGTGTACAACAACTTGCCAAAATATGAGTCTGATCGGCTTTACGGTTTTGGAGTCTATAGCAAACACAAACACACACAGACAGACAGACTTTCACTTTTATATAAATTGTATGTAGAAGAAAATAATGCCAATGATGTTGACGATCATCATCAACATTTATTTATTATGCTGCTGTACATGAATGTGAGTGTTAAGTGGGGTATTGCTTGCCATTTTCTTTTGAACTTTTATAATTAATTAAATTTTTAATGATTTCGATGTGTAGATTGAAAGAAGAAATATGTTTGTTTAATGATTTGATAATAACCAATTAACATAAAGTAATTTATAAGAAATTATATTATCGATAATAGCTAATGTAAATGGTAAAATGTGCGATTGATAAGTATATAAAAATACAAATATAAACTTAATAATAAAATTAGTTACAAAATTTTAACAGAAATAGTTAAACTCAATTCATTTTACTTCATCAGGTCATAAAAGTAATTGAATTGTTTTAGGTACCAAATGGCATGTAGCGCAAACCTGTTGAAATCGCATGTCATTCACATCACATGTAATATTTATGGCGCGATATCGATATCTCAGTCACTGCATATCTAGCCTTATTTTTAAAGAAATGTTATTTAATGATGCTTGCAACGCAAAGTCCACTTCAAATTGGGACACCTTGTGGAATCATTATTTATTTTCAAACATAAATAAGAGCGGCAAGAGTTTTTTGGCTGTCAAAACTAATCATGTCCACACTTATTGTATGAAGCAACGATTGCCGTTTGAAAAACAAATTTTGACAAGGCGTTAGGTAGTGAAGTTGGCTGCAAAACAACTGTTTTTTTATTTTTTATTTTGTTTTTGCAGTGGTTGAAAAACAATGTCATTTTATCTATTTTCAGGTCAACATAATGATTTTATCTCTATTATTGTTTCTATTATTATAATTATAGTATAAATATCAGTGTTCATGACGCTCTTATTTAGATTTGTCTGTAAAACAGCAAGATTAATTGATCGACAAAGCCAGCAGAATAGAATAGATTTGCTCGAAATAAATCAACATCCACTTGCTTATATGCAATAACCCATTAAATGATTTGGCTCCACAGTGCATATTAATTAAGTTTCGACTATTATGGTAATTAAAATTTTAAAGCATATAGACGAAGATCTTTGGTAAACATATTCGATGACCAGTGCTTTTTGCAAATAAACCAAAGTTTATACCGAATTCTAACAAATTATTCTTCCACACCAACACCTTTAGGGAAGAATACTAAGAAGATCTCGGGAAGAAAACCTTTAATAGTTAAATATTATTTGGATTATATATTTATGTACGTTAAACACTTATGACTTAAATTAAATTTTTTTTTTGTGAGGATTCTTATATTGCATTCCCAACCTGTGGGTGTGAAGAGTATAACTAATCAACCAATTATTTATATTGAAAATTCCTGCACCAGTTTATTTAAAGGTAAAATGTACGTTCAATCATACCATGTCGATTTTTATTAATTTAATTACTTTTTTTTACAACATGATTTTACAGCAACAACAATAGAAATTGCAACAAGAAAACTACAGTATCATGACAAAATTCTCTGTTTTTTTTTTGTTTTGCTTCTTAGCTTTTGACCATGTTAAACATCTTATCTGTTTTATTTATTTTTTTATTAATCCACAACTAAACATGGTCATGACTGAACGACTGACTTACATACATACTTAAATATTGACTGACTGATACGAGTTCGAGTGCCAGTCACTTGGTATCGTAACGTACTACTGTTTTCCATGGTCCATGCATGAATGAATAAATGTGTTACTTTCAAGTTGGAACACAAGTCTGACGTCTATGCTGCTGCTGAAAGATCCTACGTTGTTTTAACAGTATGTTGTTTGTAGCTTATTTTAAGAAGACATACCAGGCTATTGTGATATACAAGAGTTTGGTTATCCGTTTATTGTTCATATATTTCCTACCAACTAAAGGGTTTTCAATTCAGGGCAAGTTATTATTTTTGTAAAAAATTAATATTAAAATGAAAATGAATTTAAAAAAAACAAATAATTTTTTAGATTTTTTAATTTTTAACTTACTCAACCTTTGCCTTATATGCTGCTAAAAAGAGAAGTCTTAGGCAAGAGATAAATATAAAATATATTTAAGTAAATGTCTACTGCTGATATAACAAGTAGTGCAAAAGACGTTAATATGTATTTTATTGTGCAAACAATTAAATCATTTTCTTGTTTGCTAAGCGCATAAAGTCAACACTTATTGTGGTAGATACATCAATGCTTGGGGAGTAGCTACAGCACCTTCCTGCAAAACGTTACTTATAAAACATATAACATCTTGCATAAAAAATACCAAGAATCTTGTGGGATTTGAAATAATGTAGATGGAGTGGGGCTTATGCTGAAATTAGACTCGCCATAACACCATAGCCATAGAAACCAATTTAATTTTGGTTTCTTATGGCTGTAGTATTATGGCGAGTCACCTATAATCAAATACATTGTTGCCCATAAGTTTGATTTAAACAGCTGTTTTGTATGGTTATGGTTGTGTCACGTCTTTTTTAACCATTAGCCCTTAAAAACAATGTCTTGACAGTTGTTAAGTCAAGTCAACTTATACATTTTGAGTATTTTTGTGCAGCTTTTTATTTAAATTATTTTATTCTTTGTATGCAAACAATTTTTTCGAAAACAGATCAGCACGATTACTCTTCGGCATATCAATATATGCTTAAACAACATAACATCTGCAACTTCAAACAAAAGCAATGTCAAAGAAATATTGCCCATAATTACATATATACTATGACAGTTACTTTAAATACCTTTAGTTTATTGTTAAATTATATTCTTTTTTTAATAAATTCTGCTTTATTATTAAAGGAAATTTTTATTCGCGCACAACTACTTACGGGCTAAAATAAGAAAACAACTAAACGAAAATCTATAACCTAAAATTAGTTTTAAGTTACAAAATCGAACAAATAAATAAATCAACACTTATATATTCAAAATTTTATCAAAATACTTACTTATTTATCAAACAATTTATTTTATTAGAAAATTTCATCGTACATTAAAATTTTTAAAATCTTGAAAGTTAAATCAATGACTTTCGAAACTCACTAATTATCAATAATAAATAACTGTCAAAGAATATAAAAAAATGCTATTGCATTTAGTGTGAGATTAGAATTTCCGGTGTTTCTAATACCAAATATTGGAAAAGGATAAAATGGCAAAATTCTTAGAAAACCCCTACTTGCATTATTTTACTTTCATTTATGCTTGTATGTACGATTCAGTTGTCAAGTTTAAACACTCGAAACAAAATGTTAGTAATCCATAAAGTCAAAAGATATAAAAATCATGTGTATAATTGCATAATGGTAAAGAATATGTTCCACTTCACACTATTATACTAAAGCTGAAAAGCTAAAAAACTATTACTGTATCGCTTACTTAGTGCTTACCTTCTTCCAAGAGCGCGTGTAGTAACATGATTTGGTTTACAATAGGTATCTTTTTTGTGCCTTCAAAATCCCCTAGAAATATAAGAAAAGACTTTCTAATTTTTTCTAAAGCAGAAACAATTAGCAGTACAGAAGACATTCCCTGTTGCTCTTTGATATTTAATTTGAATGAGGAAGTATTATTGGGAAGTGTGAAAAGAAATATTAAAATATGCGTAAATTAATTTATATGACTCTCATCATTTTAAGTAGTTTTATTTAGACATATTTCCAAACAGATATAAGTCAAGGCGTATTTTCTATAAGGTGTAGCTGATTTTTTTTATTTTTATTTAATTCACTCTTCATAAGATTCTGGGGTAAAAAAAATATTCAAAGTGTTAAATTGCATATTATAAAACGAGACAAAAAAACCCTGTCTTATTACATACAACTTTATCCACCTTGGTACAAGTATGAAGACCGAAGAGCATAGAATCCATCATACATCATTCGTCGCCATTTCCAACTGGCATTTACGTAGCGACGGGAAAAGATTAACACAATAATTACTTTTCAAACAAATATTAAATTATGAAAGTAAAAAGTCAGTTGATATCTATGTAACTACTCAACCTGCTTTAAAATTTGGAAGTTACCTTACTTCTATACTTCCCGTCAACGGTGACTTATTAAATGTGATAAACCCGCATTTATGCTAAGCTGTCAGCTAAAAATGGAGACGTATGACGGATTCTATGGACTTCGGCCTTTATATCCTCAAACCAAATACTTAAATTAATTAAAAATCTATATGTATATGTATTGTATAAGTCCCCCATCACGTGGATATTATTAAAATTTTTTTTGCATGTTGGAACTCAGACGCACGCAACCTGTGTTCCTATATAATATCAAGTGCCAGTCAATTTAATAGCAGGATTACCAGCTCTTAACAACTTATGATGGTATTTCTTCGTCATACTTTAAAGTGTCAAAGTTGTTTGAAGGGCAGGGCTGCCAACTCTCAGATAATACATACATTTTACCCATGAAATTGTAAATTTCACATATGAAACAACCTTGCCAACCCTTAAAAGGGGATAATCTTTAGTTTATCTTTCTTGTATACTAATAAAATTGTTTGAGTGTGTTTCATTACAATCACACACACACACATTCATACACATCGTTTGCTTGGCTGACATCAGGCAATTAAACAAACATTCTTTAGGCTCTAGGACTAAATTTTTTGTATGTTTTAGTTGCTGTCGTATTCTAGTTTATTTTTATTTTTTTTTAATTGCACTTCAAATTTGTGCTAGACCATCAAGTTGCAAACAACCAGGTTTTTGTATTGTTGTGTTTATTCCTCTTGTACTTTTTTTTCATTTCTGTTGGCCGTTAAGAACCTCTACTCGATAATAGAGTTTAATGTTTTTTCTTTCATTCAGTACTTTTCATTCCAAGGAATTTTGAATGTGTGGAGTTGGAAAAATAAATTTTATCGTTTTATGTTCAGTTTTGTTTACACTTTGTAGTTGTTCGTATTATTTAAAAAAAAATTTTATGGTTGTAAACGGGGCTCTTTGGCAGTTGAGGTATAATTTAAGGTTCGTTCTGTTTGGCTGTTTGTTTTATGAACTTTGTCTGGGTGATGCATGACTCACTTAAATTGTACAACAGCGTGTTGTTACAATCAATAAAGTGCGATGACGCACAGTGGGAGATAGCAGCCCAATTTCTATAACCTTAATTTTTCTTGCATATTTTTAAATTTAGACTCGAAAATTTTAATACAAACAAATTGCTCTTAAAATACGTTTTTAAAGGATTTTTTATTTAATGGATTTAACTACCATTAATTACAAAAGTTAAATAGATTTTTGGCGATGTTTGTAGCAAAAACGAATAAATAATAATCAAACACCGGTTGCGGTTGAAATTTGTAGTAAATATTATTTATTTGAAAAAAAAAAATTTTAAAAGAAATAAAAATTATTTAAAAAAACTACTGAAAACTACTCAATCAGCTCTGCCCACGAAGCGGTCTACAATTATAATTATAAGTCTAATATAAATCAATATGCACAATGAGGGAATGGATAATGACATCAGTATCTTAACTTATAAGCATAGGAGAATCCTTGAAAAGACTTAAATCTCAGTAGACTAAAGATAACAGGAAGGTACACATTAAGAGTAAATATTATGGAGGCCATCAATCAAATGAAGATGCTGGCATTTACAGTGCGATTAGAATTGTGGACAAGGTAAAATCTTTTTTTAGTACTGAGAAAAAGCATGTGGTGGCGGGGAACTAGGTAAATGAAGGGAAGCCGTTTGGTAGTTATGAAATCACTTGCGAGCGAATGAGTTTGAAAATGTACCCAAAACAGTAGTGGTATATTTCGATATATAATATAAGAATCACTACCGCAAATCAGTTTGACGATCACAAAAGTGGAATTAAAAATTAGTTTCATAGAAACATATCTTTTAACAAATTTTTTTTGTAATTGATAAATAGTTGTTCCTATCTCCTTAGCCGATGGTAAAATATTCCAAACAAAATAATCTACTTCAGACACAGTAAAATTTGGTTTATCTTTATTTGGCATAAAAGAGGAAAAGCTTTATACTATAAAACAGTTGAAGTTGTTTAACAAAAATTTTACAACGAAAATTAGCTTGTTCTCTTCCATTTTATCTGAAAGTCGCAGGGGATAAAAAATTTATGTCAATTCAATTAAATGCATGAAATTTATTAAACAAAATTTTCTTAATACTGTAAATAACCTTTGATTAAATAAAATTAAGCAAATAAGTTGTTTGCGATTTTTAAAATGTGCCACTGTGCGACATAGTGTCTCTTATACTGTATTTTAGATGATTAGTTAAGGGCTTAAAACTATGTACAAACAATGAAAGAGTTATTTTCATTGTATTTGTTATGTAGTTGATGTTGGTTTTTTTTTCTATTTTTATTTTTAACAATCAAATTCTCATGTCAGACATTGACGCCGTTAACGTCAAAAAACGACCGCCACTGTTGCAAAAACAACAAAGGAATTAATATGTAAACAAAAAAATAAATGCTTGCATATGTGCCATGCAACTCTACCTCCTCAATTTTTATACACTCTACATAACATTTATTATGGGTATATTAATTTTGTTATTCCATATGTAACGCACCGAAATTTTGATTTTAAGCACATTAAGTATAATTTTTCTGAATTTTATTTAATTAATTCTAAGACAATATCACGTCCCTTGCCCTGTAAATTTGTCTGTTAGGAACAAATATATCTTTTGTGAAATGTTCTTGCTAAACAGTGAGTGCATAACCTTAATTTTGCACATATTTTCACTAAAAACATTTTCCTTTAAGATATGTTGGTTTAAGTTCTATCGTTTTTCATCAGATGTTGGACATCTTCTTAGAATTGCACAAATTTAATAAATATATTTTTGATGTTGTTTGTACTGTCGGTGTCTTTCTATGTAAAACACTATATCACATATGTATATATATAAAAATGAATCCCTTTTTCCCTTGGTCACGGCATCACGCGTGAATGGCTGGACCGATTTCACTAATTCTTTTTTTGTTGTATTTGTTATTATTAAGAGAAGGTTCTTATGTAAGAAAATAATAATAATGTGTCACTGGCAGTAATATTCACGTAGTTGACATTAAAACAAAGAAAAGTAGTTTACATGCTCTTTGCAAATATATAGGTCGGAGTTGGTCTGTGGTCGGAGTTATAATAACAAGATACCTACCTTGCCTTCTCAGTCAGGCCAAATAAAATTAACATCATAATTTTCCATTTTTGGGAAAAAATTTTTACTATTTACTTATTTTATTTCTTATTGTCAAGTGTAGGGTACGCCTTTTAATTTTTTTTTTTTTTAAGTTCAATGGATTTAAAAAAAAATATTTGTCTGCTTGAAACAAAATCATCGATATATCACACTTGAAAATACGACACTAAATACCAAAGATATAATGTAAAACCTAAGGTGAACCCTACATTCGGCATTTTGAAATTTCCTTGAAGCAATATATTATATTCGAAGGTATACAGGGCAAATTCTTATTATATATTTTTTTTTTGCTTGTATGGTAGAACGCCCTAATGTACATACATACATATCGATGATCACAAGTAGAAAGGCCACAACTCGAGTTTGTACGAAATTGAGTTTTTCAGTGATTCTAATACGTTTCACACATATACACCTAGATACAAAAATTAAAAATAACAGTTTTACCAGCAATTTTACAAAAGAATTTAAATTATGATAATACAATTTCTATAACATTTTTACCTTTTCCTGTAAAGCCACAATTATTTGAGTTAGGACCTTTATACTTGTGACCAACGATATGTATGTATGTGTGTATGCATTAAGATGAACTTATCTGTACTTATATAAAAATTGTAAAAAGCTGTGTCTGTACATTAAATGTTTTTGGAAAATTTTGGTGGCGGTGTATAAAACGACGATCTAGAATTTAATGGACATTTTTTTTAGAATTCTTGTACAATAAATTCGTTAGGAAATAATAACAGAAGGAGGAATTTAAAAGAAATTGCACTTGCAACAACATGAGAATTTATCTTTGAATGAACACAATAGAAAAGTATTGTTTAGACCAGCAATGCGGAACGGGTTCAACCAGTCTTACAAACTTCGAAATAACTGTTACGTTAAAGTACATATAATTATTTTCGTAAATGAAATAAATAAAACAATGATTTGTATGTGACACTTTTCACTTCAACATCTTTTGCTTACAGGTATCTCTCACATAATGTGGTAATTTTATAACGTAGTTTGAAAAATGCAAAAAAAAATATATCACGGACTTTTTATTACAAACTTAGGTAATTAAATAAATATAAATCTTTAATATAATGAAATTAATTTCCCAACCTTTACAGTGGAATCTCCTATTACGAGCACTTCTCTTAAGCGGACATCCCTTTTAGACGGACACTATCCCGGCAATTACCTATAAGAAGAGTATTGCATTCTCTTGACTGGACAACCCTCTTGTACGAACACAGTTTAATGATGGCTTCTGTGTCCGCTCAAGAAAGATTCCACTGTACAAACATACTATAACATTAGCAAGCAATGAGAAGATGTTCGTACCTTTTTTATACAGCAATACTAATAATTCGTTTTCTTGTAACATTGATATACATACATAAGCAGGGAATTTCCATTATAACTTTTATAAACAGATGACTATAAAGGTATTTACATCACCTGTTTTAATGTTGCGAAATTGCGAAGGATTAAAGTTTTTTGCAAACATTACAATCTGAAATATGTAGTCTTTATTCTGCGCTGAGTTACAAAAAGTAAAAGTTATTTTAAAAAAATCCAAAAAATTTAAATAAACATTTTTTATTTTGGAAGCGAAAAAATATACTTCAACAAGTAAGAGTGCTATATTCGGCCGTGCCGAATCTTTTTTACCCTTTACATCGTGTGGTCATGCAATAACAATAGTTTGTTTGACCATTCATCTCATATAAAATACGTACATACATATATAAAAGCATTCCAATGTAAAATTATAAATTTACGTATGTGTGTTAAATAAAAAAAAATTTAAAAAAAAATAATAAAAAAATAAATAATATATATAAAATAAAAAAAATATAAATAATACATAAAATAATAAAATAAAAAAATATATAAAAAAAATTTTTTGGCTCGGCTGGGATTCGATGCCACGTTTTGTAAAAAAAGGAGGTGGTCGTGGTGTTTTGCTGTTTTGTCTCAGCTGTTTATGAAGCGATGTTTTTGGTTTTCATTTCCGATCTACTCCCGAATATTTCTGATATTTAAATACCTCACCCGGGTCCAGGCGATATCGGGGGGCTTCAAAAAGTTGATTCCAACATACACACGGATAAACGGACAGACTGACAGAGCTTAATCGACTCCCCTATTCATAAGCTTTCAGAAAATATATATACTTTATGGGGTCGGAAATAAATATTGTAGAAATTTCACACGGAATGACAAGCCTGTATTCATATACCCTTTTTCACTGTGAATTCAATGTATGAATTTAAACAACACTTCAAAAAACATATGAAATGGAGCTAAATTACTAAATAAAATGTTTTAAAGGAAATTACTAACAACAAGCATACATTACTTTAAACACAATATAGTACCATTAGCACATTACAACGGTTATTGTGAATTGCATTAACATGAATCAATAATATTAATTAATAAATAAATGTGTATATCACATTAAATTGTTCTTTAGACTTTAATAAATAAATAAATTTTATACAAATAAATAAATCATATTTCAACATGTAAAATACTTTTCTATTTTAATGCTTTCTTATTTTTCTATTTGTTTTTCTAAATAAAAACTTTTGTGAAAAATATATTAATGATTAGAAATTTTTTTGGACGTAGTTTTTTAAGCTTACATCCACGTTATACCAGGGACACCTGTATTAAACATGTTTATTTTTATTATTATTATGTACATATGTAAGTACAGACGTACTTATGTATGGAACTAAATGTGTGCAAGTACGATTATATTTTATTAGTGTTTTTGACATTTCCGATACAAATATTTTATTGTTCATTGCTTCGACTGTTTGGTCGTGTCGTTTATTGTTTTAAATATCATTTCTGTTGCTGCTGTTGATATTTTAATTTGTTCCATGTGGAAGCATGACTATTAGCCTAAAATCGCCCCATTATAATAAAACAGGCCAATAGCCGCAATGACAAACTTAGTCACCGTTTTATACAATTTTTGATTATGATTCTTTTCTTTTTCTTTCCTCTGGAAGACTAAATCGGTGTACACATATTTGAAGCATACAATAAATTAGCCAAGAGTTCGTTTTTTAGTCCTATTTCGAATAATCATTTAAACGTATTTTCGTGTTTTCTTTTTTTGTCAAATGCAATTTCTTACAGGATCAAGTTAACAAAGAGCCAAATATGTATGATTTCGATGGATCATCACTTCGCAATTTCAAAAAAAAATTCTTTTGGCCCAATGTAGGGACACCTTTTTCTTTTTTCATCTTAATTATTATCCGTCTGTTAGTATAAAAGATATAGCGAACATTTAAAAAAAAGCTATTCCTACGTTTGTCGAAAATATATTTTTTGTGCTTGCCTTGCAAAATTAGTATGTACTTGAAGGTCTATAGTATGGTGTACATATTATTCACTCAAATTTTAGTTTGAAAGAATTTTATTGTTTAAGCTACGTTTATTTAGAATTTCCCTGTCAATTTATGCCCACTATTTGAAATATATCATGTAAAAATTGTTGGCACATGTACATATAAGTTTGTTTTTTTTTTTAAATTGTGTCTTACAACAAACCAAATGTGACAAAGATACACCTTTATTGTGACAAAATAATGTAACACTTTGATTGGCAGGGCAGTGGATAAGCCCATCTGTTTGGAACAATTGTAGTAGAAACAAATAATATGCAAATGAAATAAATTACTTTTAAGTTATGAGCCCCATCCCTAGATTATTGAAGTAATGCAAAATCAACAAAACCAACAACCCTAAATTCAGTTCTTTCAAAGAATGTCTTATATTTTTTTTAAATAAAATTATATGAGCGATTAATTTTTATATAAAAAATAATTTACAGTCGTGTCTGGATATAGTGAACTAATTTTTGCAAGGCTTGTTCATAGTATTCACGTTGTTTTCTATATCAAGATTGAAATTTTTGTTCAAAAACTCGTTTTATTTACTAAAAATACATACATGTAAATTCAATAGCTGATTAGAAACAATTTGTACAAAAAAGGAAATATATGTACATATGTATTTAAGTTTAATAAAAGAATTGTTGTTGAAGTTGTTTTCAAAATTTTGTTCACTATTAGAGTTTTTCACTATGTATTTCAGTATTTAGAGGTGTTCACTATATCCAGACACGACTGTAGTAAAGATTTATTTCAAAAATTATTGTAAATTTTTTCTAAAAATTAAAAATTTGTTATACATGCATACACAATTATGTGTGGTAAAAATATTTAAGCAAAAATTTTATGTATCAAAAAAAATTATTTGTAGGAGAAAAAGTGCCTTGGATCTGCTGCTACTGCTTTTAGGGTCCGAAATCATCTTGCGAAGTCCTTTGCATGTATTTTGTAAATACCTATAAGTACTATTAAATATGAAATTGACGTGGAGTAAACAATTTGAAATTAGGATTTGGAAAGCGAAAATAATTTAGTATCGACGCAAGCAACAATGTATGCCAAAATTGGGAAATATTATCCAAGCTTACAAATATTTACGCGCCTATTGTTTGGTAGCTTAGAGCCTCTGAATGAGTAATAGATAATGTGCAGAAGACTGTTTGCTGGATTGCAGATTCTTGATTGCTTAGCCCACTCAAACATGCCTATCGACGCCAAATTTGACGTGTGAAGCAATGAAATTATAAGTTTTTTTACATCTCATCAACTAACTTAACACGAATTTCGAGGTAATTTTTAATAATTTAAAAAAAAGTTCAATATTAGGCAGATAAAAGTTTGTTCTATACTTAAACTATTCCAAAGAATTTTATGTCAAAAAAATATACAGCCAAAATTACTTAAATCAACGACAGTGCTATTAAATACTCTTATTATCTTTAATTTTCTTTTGTAAGTATATGGTCACCGGTAGAAAGGCCCCAACTCGACACAAAAATTTAATGCAATAATATCTAATATAACAGTTTTACAAGCAATTTTAAAAAAGAAATTACATTATAATAATGCAGTTTCTATGACGTTTTTGCCTTCTTCTGTAAAGTTACAATTATTTTAGTTAGGGCTTTTATACCTGTGACCAACGATATTCACTTTAAACTTCAAAAAAAAATTTTTAAGGAATTAACCCTTTAGCATCTCTGTGCCAATACAATGAAAATTGCACGTGGAAAACATGCAAATTAGGCGCCAACTGTTTTTTTTATTTTTTATTGCTGTGATTCTTGTCTTACTGGGTGAAGAAGAGTGTCAAATGGAGAAATGTCATTAACAAAATAAATCATTTGTAAATAACGCGTCTAGTGTAAAAACAAGAATTTTTATTACACTTGTTGGTAAATACACGTTTATTAGACACACAAACAGACATTCGCAACATTTGTTGCTTGGCAATTTGATTCTTATCAGTTTAATTGTCAATCTAATGTGTCACATCGATCTTGTTCAATAATTTGAATACGAGTATAAAAAGTTTTAATAAGAAATAGAAAACAAGTAAAAAAGCTATATTCGGTAGTGCCGAATCTAAATATACCCTTCACTATTATGTACATAGGTATAGTGACCACATCGTATCGTAGCCTAGATTTCGTATTAAATGTTTTCCGCCATCTTGTTTTTTTTTTGTGCTCATGCCATCTTTGATTTTAAATTTTTACATATTTAGCTAGATTCTACTAATCAAGCCATTTGATTTGGTGCCCATATTGATTACGGTTAAGAAGAAGAAAATATATTATCCACCATTTTGTTTCAGACGACATGTTTGATTTTACATATTTTCATAGTTTACTGTATTCTACTACCTTACATTTTATACCAACTTTGTGGGTGTAGTAGGAGTCAAACCAGGAATTAATATATTTGATCTATATATCTGCCATTTTATTTAGGACGCCAGCTTGGATTATAATTTCTTTATAGTTTAGTATTTTGTACTGGTCAACCCTTTTTAATTGATATCCTATACCAACCTTCTCAGTTGTTTACAAGCTGAAAAAATAGATTTTTGTATTTTGGTGCTTATATCTCAGTTAGTTTTAATCCGATTTTTAGTTTTTCTCAGCAATAATTTTCGGAACTACGGCTTGTAGTTTGGTGTCTTTATCGTGTTCAAAAATGTATTAGAAGCTTTCGTTATTTTAAATATTTAAAAAATTTATTTATTTTTGTCTATAACTTTGCCGATGAGGGACCAGTTTGTTCAAATTTACCAATAGCTTTTTCACAAAAATAATTTAATAATTTATGTCTTCGTGTATATTCCCATTAGCATGCCATGTTTGAATGTGAAACCGAAAATTAAATCAATACAAATCAGAACTACTAAATACTACTACTGTACGAAATTCATTGATATTCAAAATTGGTTTTTCTTATTAATGCAACAATTGTTGCTGATTATATTTTTATTGCTCCTGTTACTTGTTGTAAACATATGTGTGTATATAGCACTGTTTATGTATTTCTTTTTATTGTATTTTAATGCTGTCCCAGGTTGTACGAATAGTAGTGCAAAATTTAAACAAAATGTTTGTTTTCATTTTAATATTGGGAATGTTAACCAACTAAGATATTATGAATTTTTTTATACAGAAAATTCTCTCTTTATTGACAAATATTTAAATAGATGAATTTTTTATTAAAAATGTTAATTAATTTTCATCTTACTTTAAAGAAAATTTTTTTCCAGGCCATACTATTTTCCATAAATTTTCTATTCTATATTTGAAACATTTTCATTTGTTTGAAACTGTTTTACAATTTCTCATTTAATAGAAGATCTTATCTAACGTAAGTAATCATTATAAAATAAATAGAAATTCAACAAATTTGAAAATTAATACTAAGATTCACTAATTCAAATTTAATTCAATTGTAACATAAATAGGAATTTTAAATTACATAGTAGTATACCGATAAAGAGTGCTGATGATGAAATCGTAGCTGATTTCGAAAATACATTCCACTCGGCTAATATCGGAAATAATTTTAGAAAGAATATTCCTAAAAATGGTTAAAAATGGGTAACGCTATGTCTGAATAGAACGCGTGTGTAACCCAGCTGTCTTTAGTCTATAATAATTTTTAACTACGTGCTTTTAATTATTCTTTTTGTGATAATTAATTATTTTTTTGTACTGGGAATGATATTTTATTAAAAGTTATTTAATATACTCAACGTATGAGCTCATTTTTAATTTGTATTTGTTGTTGCCTGCATTGCATTGCTGTTAAGTGCTGAATTGACGTATACGGTGCCATTTTGAATTATTTTTGCCGCTTTCTTCATTGTTACTGTTGGTGCTGCTATTTTTTTTTTTTTTGAATATGCCAGTGAATAAAATTATTAAGTGTGCTCTATGCCATGATGGTATTGGAAAATCTCAAGGCAGTATTAAGTGCAGTTCTTGTAACTTGTGGCTTCATCTACTGTGTGCTGATGTCTCTGAGAAACATCTAGCTTTCCTTAAGGATAAACCTTCGTTTTTGTTTACTTGTGCCTCCTGCTTGAATGACTCTAAGAATAATAATTCAATACGTGATGAAGTACGAGAATTGAAAAACTGCTTTAATGATTTTGTTAAGTCTGTCCAGGAGGACCGTGATGCGTTTAAGTTATCTATGACTGATATATTTGCTGATTTTAAGAATGAAGTTTCGTCGTGCTTAAATAATATGAAATTGGATATAGCTACTTGTGGTAAATTGATTAATAATCTTGATAATTCTACGACTACTAAGATTAAGGCCTTGGAATCAGAAAATAATGTCTTGCATCGCAGGCTTAACCGGGGAGACATTATTTTAAATGGTTTGCCTGCTGGTTTAAGTAATTTATCGTCTCCCGTAGTATCTATATGCTCCTTTTTTGGTGTTAGCATATCTGATCATGATATTAATCATGCGTGCTATATGAGTAATGGAAGGCGTATTCTTGTCAAATTTAATAGTATATCCTTGCGTGACAATATTATGAGTCTATATTTAAAGAAGAAATCATTAAGAGTTTGTGATATCCTTGGAGGTGAAGTAACCAGTCGTGTGTATCTGAATGACCACTTCTCTCCTGCAGCATCCAACTTGAATACAATTTGTCGTAAGTTGTTGAAACAGAACATTATTTTGAAATTTAAAATTTTGAATGGAGATAAAGTAAGAGCCAAGCTGACTATGCCGGATGCGAAAGAAGTTATCTTTGATATTGATGAGTGTGCTGCCTTGTATTCCCAGAGTTGCAGTGTTCCAGTTTGAAATATATACGTATGTTTATTTGTTCATACTTACTTTTGAACATATTTATGTACATATTTATTTAGTGATTTAATTTGGTTTAACGACCTTAGATTTTTTTAGTACTTTTGGTTTTTCTTTTTTTTTTGTTATCCATGGTCGTTAGAGTAAATTCTTTTGTAACTATATTGATTATTTTTGCTTTTTATGATCTCTTTATTGCTTAAGATAGCTGGTGTATATTTGATAATGTGAATTTAATGAAGTTAATGTATTTTAATATTTTTGTTAATTTTTGGTTCCCCGCCGTTTATTTTGATTTATCTCATTATTACTATGAATAACTGTAATCTTGGTCCCATTGTAAGTGGTAGCTCTTCAAATTACTTTTCTGGATGTAAATATTCTGATAAGTTAAAGATTGCTCATATTAACTGCCAGAGTATTAGCCCTAGTGGTCAATCTATAAAATTTAATGAACTGAAGGGTATTGTTAGTGGAAATTTTAGCCTTTTTGCTATGTCAGAAACCTGGTTAAAACCATACATTTCTAATCTTTCTCTTAATATACCAGGTTTTACTTTAGTTAGGAATGATAGGTTGCATGCACGAGGTGGTGGTGTGGTTATTTATATATCTAATGACATTAAGTTTAGGGTTGTTTGTAAGGTTTCTGAACCTAATAGTTGTGAGTCGATTTTTATTGATTTTTTTATTGGTAATATTAAGGTGCTTTTTGGTGCAGTTTACTTGCCTAATGGTGATTTGGATACCTTTGAGGAAAAACATTTTGACTTGTTTTTAAATTATTCTAATTTGATTATTGTGGGTGACTTCAATTGTAATTTATTTAGTGTTTCTAGGGCTAGAAATATGAGATCTCTTTGCTTAAGATGCAACTTATCTGTGTTCCATAATTCTAAGCCAACTTTTTTTGATATTTCTCATTGTTCTACGTCTTTATTGGATTTTTGGTTGGTTAGTGACTGTTCAATGTTTACTTACTCTGATCAGGTGCAATGTCCTGCTATTTCACATCATGCTTTAATTTATGCTGCATTTCATTTTAATGTAGTTGCTTTAGCCCCATATTTTGAGTATAGAGATTTGAAGAATGTTGACTGGAATGGGATTTTCTCTGCTTTATCTAATTTTGACTCTTTTTCGTTTTTTAATGCTCCTAATGTTGATTCTCAATTATTTCTCTTAAGTTCTTTACTTGAAACTTTATATACTTTTGTTCCTGTTGTTAGAAGGAGAACCCCTATTGGATCTGATAATTGGATGAAGTCTGATTGTATTTTGCTAGCGAGGTCTCTTAGGGATTTGGCTTATTCTGCTTTTCGTGTTAACCCATCTGATGTTAATTGGAAAATATTTTGTCGTTATCGTAATAAAGCCAAAAGAATTATTCGAAAGGAAAGGAGGAAATACTTTGCTTCAATGTTTACTGGAATTGACTCGTCTTCAATGTGGAAAGTTTTGAAAGGTTATGGTTTTACTAATAATAATGATCTACATTGTGACTTTGATGTTAATGAGGTGAATGATTACTTTGTTAATGTTGTTCATATTGATGATCAGTTGACCTTTGATTTTTCTAATATTCGTGAATATAGTGGACTTTTTCTTTTGAATGCATTTCTGATGAGGATTTATGGCTAGCTATATGTAGTATTAGATCGAAATCTGTTGGTAACGATGGTATTCCTATTAATTTCATCAAACTTATTTATCCTTACATATCTCGTTTTTTAATTTTTAATATTAACTCTATATTAACCTCATCAGTTTTTCCTTCTGTGTGGAAAGTGGCTCGAGTTGTCCCGATTCCTAAGTCTAGAGTTGTTAATTCCTTAGATGATTTACGCCCAATTTCTATTTGTCCTGCGTTATCCAAAGTTTTTGAACATATTGTTGAGAAGCAAATACTTTATTTTGTGAATAGTAGTATTTCACCTTCACAGTACGCTTTTCGTAATGGTCATAACACCACCCTGTTATTGCTGAATTTAACTGATACTATTAGGAATAACATTAATAAGGATTTTTTTACGTTGTTGGTATCTCTTGATCTCTCAAAAGCATTTAACTCGATTAGTCATTCGCTGATGATAAGAAAATTGAGTGAATTTTTCAAATTTTCTAAGTCTGCCTGCAAGCTTATTTATTCCTTCTTAACTGGTAGGTCGCAATTTGTTGATATGGGTGGTGTTCAATCTGGAGTATTGTCATTATTTTCTGGGGTTTCCCAGGGTTCTGTATTAGGTCCTCTTCTTTTTATAATGTATATTAATGATCTTTCGGATTACATTGACACCAGTGTCTGTAAGTCTTTTTTGTTTGCTGATGATATTTTCCTTTTATTTGGTACTGATCGTAGTAATGGTGATGTACTTAAATCTAATGTTGACTATAGCCTTAAGTGTTTTGAGACCTGGTCGTCTGCGAACTCGTTTTTTATTAATCCAACTAAAACGAAGGCAATGTTTTTTGGTAATACTGAGTCTCATTTTTCAGAGTTTAATATTACTGTTGGTGGGAGTCGTATAGCATTTGTTGATAATCTTAGATGTTTAGGTATATATATTGACCATCGCCTTACGTTTGAGAAACATGTTGATCAAATATTTTTTAGAATCACAGGTAATTTACGTAAAATTTATTCTAATAATATTTACTTACCTTTTCATGTTAAATATAGGTTGGCTTATGCACTCTTAATGCCGCATATTTTGTATGGCCTTGAGGTTACCTCTGGCACCTTGTCTTATGTTTTGGCTAAGTTGAATCGTATTGTGAACATAATTGTTCGATATGTTTATGGTGTGAAACGTCGGGTGCATATTTCTGACTTTGTGAAATGTTTTCTTGGATGTACTTTTAAGCATTTTGTTACATATCGTATCTTACTTCAATTTTATAGGGTTTTTAAGTATGGTCTACCTGTTCAAATTTGTTCTAAGTTTCCTTTTTCGCACTCTACTAGGAATCCCCAAATTATTATTCCTAGAATTAGGTGCAGTTGTTTTGAACGATCCTTTATTGTCAGAGTTGCTAGATGTTGGAATTTTCTGCCGTATGATCTTCGTATTTTTTCTCATTCTAATAATTCCTTTCGCTTGAAGCTTTTGTTGAATTTATCTAATAATTGATGCTATTTTTTCTTTCCCTTACTTTTGTTTTAAGCATTACTTCATTATGTAATTCTATCTCTACAGAGTGGCAGTCTTTAAATTTAATATCAATTATTAATTAGATATATTGTTAACCTTAGCAATACCCTGTTCTTGTAGCTACTTCTTGGGAATTCTTTTTTTTTTTTCCTGTTATATAGTGCGTTCTTTGTCGGCTGGGGAGCCAAAACAGAATGTAAGAATTATTTTTTTATAAATAATTTTTAAGAGAAGTGAAAAATTTTTTAATGTAATTTTGTTAATATTTAATTCTTTATTTTATTTTAGTATTCAGTACATTGCTTTTGTAATATATTGTTATTGGCCTAAGGAAAGGCTTTTTATATTACTTTGAATTTAATAAATAAATAAATAAATAAATAAATTTGAATTATAAAATTAAATGAGAGAATAAATGAACTTAAGACAAGATAAAAAATGGTTCACATTGTAAAATTTAATAAAAATAAATTTATCTTAGGATATTAAATTTTCTATATAAAACACTATATTTACCTGTGATATGTAACACACTCATTTCCACTTATTCCACTTAACTTACTGAAAACGAGATTCCAATAAACGTAGCCTTTGCCAAGCAACAATGTCTCTGGTTTGCTGAAATTTAAATTAAATTAAAAATTTTCAGCTGCCGGATAATTTCTTCACAGGTTTGTTGCATGTCACTTTAAAATATACGCATAAGAAAATCAACCGGACTTACCGGCGAAGATATTGGCAAAAATATCAATTTTTGATTTAGATTTCAACAACAAAATTTGATTAAGACAACTACGAAATTTTATTAAAATAACAAAGCAAGCAAACACTGATACATACTTACATATGTATGTAGACAAACTGTGTGAATTTTTTTTAAGTCCTTATATTTTTTTAATGCTAATAAATATCTACTAAGAAGCCGCAAAAGCATAAGAAAAATGGCTTTCAAGCAATCTCAATAAATTTTAAATAGTGTGTTAATTTCCCTCTTATTATAAAAAAATGCTTCTAACATAGCTCTCACATGCACATGATAAAATTTTAAACTTTTGACTTTGTTGGTGAGAGAGGATAGATAATGTACTTGCTCCCTGTTCTCTCTTCCCTCCACACCAGCAAACTCAAGAGTTTTAAAACTTTAACGTGTAAGAACTGTGCAAAAATTTGTGGTTTTTCTTTACGATCAAAATATGGAAAATAAGAACAAAACTGAAATAAAACAACGTTGGAATAAAATAAAGCTAAAATAGAAAATTTAATCCTTAATAGAAATAGAACATAATAACCCAGGCACATTTATTCATCAAGTAGTCTTGTTTCATCAGCTGATTATTTTTTTCTTCACTTATTTTATATTTATGCTGTCAAAGTCTATAGATAAAAAACAATTTTCTCTCCTCTCTCATTTATTTCAAATGTCAAACTTCATATATAAAAAATATAAACAAAAAAATTCCCTCCGAACTGCAATTACCTGATGAATAAATATGCCTTGATAATAACTAAAATAGAACATTCAAAACATGTTTAATTGCACAAAAACTTTAATTATCAATGTTCTATAATGAGATGAATTTAAATGTATTAAAAAACAATTAAGAGTGCTATAATTTACATTAAATGCTTTCAATATCCTTCTATTTATATAAATCGCACAATTTATATATTGCTTTTGTTAAGTGTGAGGCTGATTTGACGTACATGAAACTTTTCTTTACTAAAAATTAAACTGAAATAATTGATCTTGTTTTCTATGTAGAGATTCTATTATAAAAAATCTGTTAATAGAAAATGCTTAGTATTTTTTATCTTCAATATCATATGTACATATTAAAATCTTTTTAATAATAAACAAATTCTCTTGGGATACCTTCATTATTCGCATTTAGTTTTCTCGTATTATTGTTGTTGCTGTACCAATGAGAGGCATTCCATGGGGCAAATCTTAGTGGGCGCTTAAGTTACATTCTTCAAATATTTTTACATTTAAAGTCGTGTGTACGCGAGCAAAACTATTTTGTTCTTAAACGTACAAAACCACAAAACAAACATTATTACAAACACATAAGTAAATCAAGCAAAATATAAGATGTTTGGGTATTTGCAAATATTTATAATAAAGAATTAAGATCAAAATAGTTAATAATTGTTGTAAGTATGCAATTACGATGCTGTAATTTCGTAAAGTATTTTTTTGGGCTAGTGAACCTTTAAAACTGAATATATATATATATATATGACACTCCCACTTTTACGCCTATATTATTTACAAGTTTCATTCTCATATGTATATATGATTTACATGCAAAGATTTTATATGAATATAGGTCCTATATTTCAATATTTTCTTATCTATATGTATCTATATATATAAAAGAGTAACGTGACTGACTTACTGATTCATCATCGCACAGCCCAAACGTAAAGAGCTAGAGACATGAAATTGAGACAATCGGTTCTTCCTTCGATGTATAGCTCCACTAAGAAGAAAATCTTACTTTAAGGGGGTAAAAAATGGTAAAAACGGGTAAAATCGGTAACCTTATATCTGCTAAACTAAAAATCAAGACGAATTCAATAAGATGAAATCGTCGCTAAAACAACTACAAAGTGAAAAAATACAACGTGTATTTTGTTAGTGTAAAACAAAACGATATGTCAAAAAGTTGTTGACAAATTCACAAATACTTATAAAAAAAAACAAAAAAAGTCGAGGTGGTCGTGGGTTTCTGCTCATATCTCAGTTGTTTATGTACCGATGTTTTATGATCTACTCCCGAATATTTCTGATATTTTAATACCCCACCCGGGTCCAAGCGATGTCGGGGGCCTTAAAAAGTTGATTTCAACATACACACGGACAGACTGACAGAGCTTAATCGACTCCCCTATTCATAAGCTTTCAGAAAATATACACTTTATGGGGTCGGAAATGAAAATTATAGAAATTTCACACGGAATGACAAACCTATATATACCCTTTTTCACTGTGTGAAGGGTATAAAAATTAAACTGTATTAACTAATACGCGAAAAATATTAATAGGAATTCGGCACTTTTTTCAAGTTCACATGCATAAGGGGTAAAAATTTTCCCTATTTTTGGTACTTTAAAAAATAAAACTTTTCTAATATTATTCAATGGGACAAAATTTGATTATTATTATTGCCTAATAGAATATGGACAATTATTTAGGTGAAAATTTAGAGGGGATAAAGAAAGGTACCAAAAAGAGGAAAATACCGGAAAATGTGTATAATTCCTAATAACTGAACCAATTCATTAAAAATTGTAATAGGGATTTCACCAGATATAAAAAATTGTGTAATTTGGTAAAAATAAAAACACATTCATAACAGGGTAGAAAGGGGAACTCAAAAAAGGTACTTTTTTGTTTTTTGGACACTTTTTGTATTTTCTATGTTTATGAATTATGAAACTAGAAACTATTGATCCGATGATGGTATTTTTTACTTTTATAATTTGATTCTAAGTGAGACTGAAAATGTTAGGTGCGACTAGAAATGTACTCTTTCAAATTTTTCATGGAACTTTTTGTATTTCTGCATTAATTAAGCTATAGAATTTCGAAATTAGTGACTATTAATACGAGGAGAGACTGAAAATGTTACGGGCGACCAAAAAGGAACTTTTTGAACTTTTCATGGTACTTTTTGTATTTCTGCGTTGATGAAGCTAGAATTGTAAAATAAAGGACTATTTATTCCAGGTGAGATTGACAATGTTATGGTCGACCAAAAAAGACACTTTTTTATGTTTATGGTACCTTTTGCCTTTTTTACGTTTGTGAATCTAGAGCTTCGAAATTAAGTTATTTATACCAGGTGCGAATAAAAATATTATGGGCGGCCAAGAGGGTACTTTTTGTATTTTTTACGTTTCTGAAGCTAGAATTGTGAAATAAGGGATTATTGATTCCGGGTGAGACAGATAATGTTATGAGTGACGAAAAGATTATTTATTTTTCAAAAAAAACTGAATCAGAAAAACAAGTTTTCATAAATTTAATAAAAAAAAACTTAGTAATTAATAAAAGAACTTAAATAAATATTAATATTTGTTTCTCATGGAATGCATAAGGATTTTCTGAGTCCTAATTCGACAATTTTCTATATTTATGTAAATGCAGAGGGAGATTTGGGAAAAGGGTTGTAGGTTTTGAGGTGTGCCAACCAACAGTTGGGATCTGACGGACTGTATGATTGGTGTGCAGTTTTTACTGTTGGATCTAAGCATCACTCAAGGCGTTGAAGGATCATAGTTTCAAATCTAGGCTAGTTATGGCCTTCTACATGCCCTTTGTTGACTTTGTTTGACTCAGAAAATGGGATTGCGACAATCCGAATTAGCGTTAAATATGTGAGAAAGAGATATGTATGTTGTCTGTCACTGTCCGAGATTACATAAGGTTAGGTGGTTAGGTAAACGATTACATGATATCTCGGAATGCAGACTAGAGAATATCATCGGATCGAATATCTGGAAAACGGGTTTTTAGTAGATAATCAATAATTGCTTGGTAGGATTTATTCATGTCCTTTTTAATGTTTTCTTTCCACTTGATCTTACCCTATTTCTAATAATTCTTCTTTCTACTTCTTTCTTCATCCACCCACACACCGCCCCCATCGTTCTAACCTTAGCCTATTACGTTAAAAAGAAATTTTATTTTTTAATTAGTATGTACATATGTGTTTTATTAGGGAACATATTTAGTTTTTAAACAATACAAATTTCTGGCAATTTCATCTCTTATAAAACTGGATTGTAAACATTCTTCGTAGAATGTTTCAAATATACCATTGTCATCGTCCACATCATCGTCTTCGCTATCAACATCATTGAAAGTATTATTTGGAGGCTGCCATTGGTTTTTATACGCTATACAAACATTATGCACTATACAGCAAGCGATTACAATTTTGATTGCTTTTTCGGGAATATATTGTAATCCTGTGGGTGTATTTAAGCAACTGAAACGATTTTTTAAAGTTTTAAAACAATGCCTAGTTATTGCTCTTGTTTCCATATGATTTTTGTTAAATAGCTTTTGATAAGGCTCTGTGGGATTTCTATAGGGAGTCATTACATATGGCATCAATTTATAATCCAAGTCACCTATTTAGCAAAACGTATTATATGTTATATGCAATACATACTACAAATTAATGTATAAAAAAACATATTTAAGACGTACCCAAAACCCAGGTGTTTTCTTTTCCATTTAAATAGTTCGATCTAAAGTAATGATCGGCCGAACTTTGGTCCCAAGTGTATGAATTGTGGTAAGATCCTGGCTGACTAGCATTTGCATATGTTATGACCATATTATGATCACATATCTAAATTAAATTATTTATTAAAGTCAAAATAAACATTTTAAAATATTGATTGTTTTTGCCAAACTAAACTCACTATCATTATATTTAGGCTGCTAAAACCTTTGCGATTTTTGTAAAGATGTCTTACTTCCTTCACTGGTGTTTTTATTCGTATTTGTGTATTATCAACACAGCCTACAATGCCCGGTATTCCACTCTTATTGTAAAAATGTTCTTTGGCCACATTTTCGATTTCAAGCTTTTGATCTAATTTTACCCATTTAGGAAATAAATGCTCTTCGAAAATATCTAACAGTTCACTTATTGTCTTGGAATTAAGAGACTTTGAGGTATATGTATTCCCATCAGATAGCGTGTGACCTCCTGTTGCAATAAAAGCTAAAAACGTTGCTAGTTTAAAGGATGGTGGTAGGTGTGTACTTCTATAGGTTACTTTCAGTTTTGGCACTATTTCCTCTAGCAACACGGAAAATACCTCTTTACTTATCCTAAATGATCTAATAAATCTGAAATGGTAGACATGTTTATTGATAATTTATATACAAATATTAAATTATATTAAAAATTTACTGTTCCTTCGGCAACTCAAGAACATTTGTAGCATCCCGCAAATGTCTAAGATGAACACGGTTAATATCTGATGTTTCTTTAGGTCCAACCCATTGCGATAAAGTCATCGCAATTTCATCTCTTATTGGAGCAAACTCAGAGAATTCATTATTAAGCGTTTCATTGGTTTCATCATCGTCATCATTGTTTTCGAAAGCATTTTTAGAAGGCACCCAATCATTCTTATATGTTATGCAAATATTATGCAGTATGCAACAAGATATTACAATTTTTTTTGCTTTGTCGGGTGTATATTGCAATCCTTTGGATATAACGAGGCAAGGGAAACGGTTTTTCATTATACTTAAGCAACGTTTTATTGTATTTCTTATTTGTATGTGTTTCTCATTGAATAACAGTTGATGCGGCTCTATTGGATTTTTATAAGGTGTCATTAAGTATGGTTGCTGATTATAAGTAGTATCACCTATTAGGGAAAGAATTACTATTTAAATATACTCATGACTTTTTACGATTTTTTTCTAAATTTCTCGAATTGGTCCAAAACAAAAATGTAAATGAGTTAAAGACTTCTTTCAATGAAAATTTTATTTATAAACCTCTAACAAAGCTATTTTCATTTTTGTAAATATAAATGTAATTTAAAAAAAAAAAAACGATTGAGGATGTAAGGGAAGCGTACAAAAATTACCTAAAACCCAAGTATTTTCTTTTCCCGCCAAATAGTTAGTTCTAAAATAATTATTTGCCGAACTCTGATTCCAAACGTGAGCATCATTGTGAGATCCTGGCTGTGTGGCGTCTACATATTTTATTACCATATTTTGATCAGATATCTGAGTTGAAAAATTTTACATTGGATACATATATAAAACAGTATTATAGTACCTACCATTAATACGTTCAAACTATAAGCCCCTTTACGATTTTTGTAAAGATTCTTCACCTCTCTGTCGGGAGTCTTAATTTGAATATGTGTATTTTCGACACAGCCTACTACACCCGGTATGCCAAAACTTTTATAAAAATGTTCCTTAATTAAGTTTTCCTCTTCTTGGCTTAGTTCCAATTTCACCCATTTAGAATATAAATGCTCTTCGAAAATGTCTAGTATTTCTGTAATAACTTTAGAGACTTGGGACTGGCAAAACCCAGATGCGATTTCATTGCCAGAAGATTTCTTTTGTCCACCAGTAGCAACAAATGCCAAAAACATAGCAAGTTTAATAGCTGCTGGAGTGTGGGTACTACGGTATGTAGGTTTAAGTTTAGACGTAATTTCGTCAAGCAGAAATGAGAATATTTGCTTATTCACTCGAAAAGTTGTAATAAATCTAAAAAAGGAATCATTAAAAAAAATTGATTTTATCGTTTATCTTACTCCTCGTGCGGCAGCTCCAAGAAGTTTGAAGCGTCTCGCAAGTTTCTCTGCGACAAACTAATAATACTGTTGTTGAAAGGAGCAGCATCTTGTAGCCTACGCAAATTTCGTTGAGAGTTTTGAGTAGTGTGATTTGTTTTAGCCAGAACCGGCTGCTGTTGAATAGAAGTCTCTTCACTATCACTTTCACTAGAATCGTAAATAAAATACAACGCGACTGAACCGAACATTTTAAAAATGTGTGTAAAAATAATAATTATGGAAAAAAAATTATATTTTCATATCAAAACAAAATATTTTTGTTTACAAGAGTGTTGTCAAGACTTTAGAATAAAATATACTGTAATGAAGATGGAAAGCGCTTGATACTTAATTTTTTTTTTTTGCTAATGGTACTTTTACACGATAACTGCTTAACTTGTTGAATTCTCAACAGCAAAATTTATAAATATGTATACATTTATGTTAGTTTACATCATTTGAAAATATTAAATAAGCTTTTGGGTATCATATCAACCAAAATATATTTATATATCAGCTAGTCTTGAATCGTCAGTTGATTATATATTTTTATACCCTTCACCAGTGGTGCACAAGGGTATATATAGCTTTGTTATTTTCATTTCCGACCCCATAAAGTATATATTTTCTGAAAGCTTATGAATAGAGGAGTCGATTAAGCCCTGACCGTCTGTCCGTGTGTTGGTTGAAATCAAATTTTAGAAGCAACTATATGTTCCTCAGATATGTATATGGTATCAATCTCTTGAAAAAATATTTAAAAAAATTTTTTAAAAAAATAGAAAAAAACAAGCAAGAGCGCTATATTCGGCCGTGCCGAATCTTATATACCCTTCACAACGTGTAGTCATGCAATAACAGTAGTTTGTATCACCATTTACCTCATATGAAATACGTACATACATATAAAAAACATACATATATATATAAAAACATTGTAAAATTGTAAAATTAAAAATTAACGTATGTATGTATGTTAAAAAAAAATAAAAAAAAAATTAAAAAAAAAATTAAAAAAAAAATTTAAAAAAAAAATTAAAAAAAAAATATAAAAAAATTTAAAAAAAAAATTAAAAAAAAAAAAATTATTATATACATATATAATATATATAAAACAAAAAAAAAATAAAAAAAAAATTAAAAAAAAAAAAATAAAAAAAAATAATAATAAAAATATATATAATATATTAAATAAAAAATAAAAATAAATAAAAAAAAAATTAAAAAAAAAAATTTTAAAAAAATTTAAAAAAAAATTTTTTTGCCTCAGCTGGGATTCGATGCCACGTTTTCTCTAACCAGTATACACGTTTGTATGTATGTATGTTGTTGTTGTAATGTTGTTTTTATGAAAAGAAAATCGAGGTGGTCGTGGGTTTTTGCTCATATCTCAGTTGTTTATGTACCGATGTTTCTGATTTTCAATACCGATCTACTCCCGAATATTTCTGATATTTTAATACCTTACCCGGGTCCAACCTATGTCGGGGGGCTTCAAAAAGTTGATTTCAACATACACACGGACAGACGGACAGACGGTCAGACGGACAGACGGTCAGGGCTTAATCGACTCCTCTATTCATAAGCTTTCAGAAAATATATACTTTATGGGGTCGGAAATGAAAATTGTAGAAATTTCACACGGAATGACAAACCTATATATACCCTTTTTCACTGTGTGAAGGGTATAAAAATAATAAAATATAAATAATATATTAAATAAATAAAAATTTTTTGGCTCAGCTGGGATTCGATGCCACATTTATTCTAACCAGTATATACATATGTACGTATTTTATATGAGATGAATGGTGATACAAACAATTGTTATTGCATGACTACACGTTGTGAAGGGTATATAAGATTTGGTACGGCCGACTATAGCACTGTTACTTGTTTTTTCTTAACTTTTAAAAATCAAATGTCGATTTCAATATACATATAATAACATTATTATTCTATTATTTTTTCATGTCAGACTTCAAAAAAAAAAACAAAAACTTAACACCGAACTGTAAATACTATATGAATTAATTTGCCCTTTTATCACCATCTCTTTTACTATAAAAAAAAAACTTTTTATTTCACAAGATCACAAAAGGCTCATTGTTCTAAGAGTTTATAGCAATAAAGCCACAAACTATAAAGCGTGATAAAGCGTTGGTTATTACGAAACCGGCAGCTACTTTGCATGACATAGATTTACAAATTGTATTCATCCTGGACCAGTAGGAGTTAGTTTGGCTACACCATTCCGATCTAACTTTTGTCAACATCTTCTTCTTCAGTATAAATTCTTTTCCAGATCTCTAGATGATGCATTAAAATGTTATGCAGCTAAAAATTCTACAAGCTGTCTGAAAAAAAACGTCATTTGCTATGACAGGAAAGTTGGACAGGTTGAAAAAAATGGCTAGGTATTTGTCAATTTGTAACTACATTTGTATTCTCTTCACCTGCTTATTATACACAATGTTTAAGTTTTAAAGTAATATACATAATAATTTTTAATAAAAACTAACTTTATTAAACAGTCCCTATTTCTCTTTAAAGTATATGTAATTGCAAATATAAGCAAAGCAAATTCACCAGTCATCTCTTGGTACTCGATAGGTATCATTATTACTCCTAATAATGTTAACACCCGCACCATAATAAGGTATAATATAGTGAGAGCCATCAGCCGGTAGTACAATTTGCAAAGCAATTAATATAATATCAACTAGTTGCCCAATAAAGAAGCCACCCAAAGTGCAAGCCTTAAGTAAGCCCATACCATAGTAACCCAAATAGAAACGATCTAAGCCAAACATTCCGGTAAAAACGGAAAGCAATAAAACCGTATCCAAATGATACCCGTTACTAAAATGGAAAATAAAAGGAAATTTTTGCAAATTGTTTTACTTTTCAAGACACAAAAACTTACGTCCATTTGCAGGGTAATTCTTTGGTAAACGTGTTATTGTTAGTGTCCAAACATTCTATCCCATCAGCTGCTACACACCATACTATATAAAAAATCATTTTAATGCTTTTACGGCCAATTGTTATAAAACTTACCTTTTGCTAAACCTGATTGTTGACAACCATAAAATTGTTGCGTTTTTGGATCAATTTGCTTTCTACTGGGATCAGGACATAGATACTGTCCCATCAATAAAGTAGTACAATCGTGGGATACACTAGCCACTAGTGATACTATTAAACATACAATTAACAATAACTTTAACATTATGTATCGTTTCTTTTTGTTTTTGCTCAAATTAAATAAACAATTGATGGTTTTTTCACATCTGTTCAGTATAACGTTGCCAGACTTTTTTTGTTGGAAAATTATCAAAAGTAACAGATAAAATCACAGTTGAATTAAGTTATCGAAAGATTTATATAAATTCACCATATATAAAAAAAATAATATATAATGATAGGTTAAGTAAAAATACAAATTTGAAAATAATAACTAATCACTAATTAAAATTTCATTGAATTGTAACATATATAGGAATTTAAAAATACATAGTAGTATACCGATAAAGAGTTCTGATGATGAAATAGTAGCTGGTTTCGAAAATGCATTCCATTCGGCTAATATCGGATATAAGTTTAAAGAATATTTCTATAAATGATTGCAGTTTAATTTAATTTGAATTATAAAATTTAACAATAGAATACATGAACTTAAGCCAAATTAAAAAATTTATCACATTAAAATTGACAAATAACCCAAAAAGTATTTACAAAACGAAAATTTGAAACATTAATTCTACAAAAGACAGTTTTTAAAAACTAAAAATGATTGTTATTTATTTATTCCTATTATGATGGAAAATTTTAAAAATATTTTTTTTTTTTTAAAGTTGACCCGGAGCAGTATTGAAACAAACAACGTTTATTCCACGTATATTTAGTTTAAATTTTTGTAATTTAAAGCTTGCGATTTATTAGGTGCATAATTAAGAGCGACAACTTGATGTAACTGGTGAACTGTTATGACAAAACTTTCATAATTTGTATTTATTTTTACAATAACTAAACGTTGTTCGTTTGAACACCTTTCTATATTCTTAAATTGGATGGTTAGTACCAAGGTCTATTATTATTAATAGACCTTGGTTAGTACGTGAAAAATGTAAAAAAAAAATCCTAAGGTATTAACAACATGGAGATATGTTATATTCTAGTACTCTTGTTGCGACACCCGATATAACCTTGGCATACAATTCAGTGTTTACATCATAACATACAAAGTAAAAATATTGCTAAACCCGAATATATATGCCCTTTTCAAAGTTATTCTTTTATTTTTTTATATTACTACTAGAGAATATTTTATGTTAGCTACTACTATAAAATGAAAAATACATTTTACTTACGCCAGGTAGCCTCAATTGAATTTGATTGTTTATTTTTTTGAAATATTTTTCATCTCAGCCGATTCTTGCGTGAGTGTGGGCCTACATATTTTTTTTTAACACATTGCACAGTGGTTCAAGTTTCTAAGGAAGGCGGTCATACGTAGCTTACTCATCTATAGTCATCAAGATTTATATGAATATTCATGTTTACGGTATTTATGGGCCAATTAGGGTAAAATAAGATAAAAAAAAGTCTGTAAATATAATATTAAAATAATTTATTTACCAAAAATGTTAGTTATTAATAAAAGAAAAAATAATAAATTTTATAACGGCAATTTAATACAAAATTTGTACATTATTATTTTTAATTTAACATACGCAAAGCCTCAGGTGATAGCATAGACTTCTTCTTTTGTGGTAATTTACGCAAAGAATAAATCGACAGGTCGAAATTTAGAAGAAATCTATGCAAAATATCAGTGTTAGTGACAACACCAGACATTTTTCGCGTGTTGTCTCGTCTGAATTCCTTAAATAATTTATTACAAGATTCAGCGGCTTCTTTAGAGAGCTCGCCTATGGAAACTAGATAGTGATCAGCTACTTCCGATCCATGAATTAACACTTTATGAACTGAAGCAGACAAATTATACCATGGATACGTACTAATAAGCATTCGCGCGGTTCCTAACGAGTTATCTCTAAATTCTACACAATTAATTTTGTATCCCGACGAAATACATTGCAAAATATGATGACCGATTAATAACTGCTTGATCTAAGCCAGTTATTTCAGCTGATATAGCTGAATTAAAAAAAGTTATTGCAGTGTTTCCGACACGGGATGTGCCACTTCCGCCACTTGAGCTTTGTCGATATTTAAACCTAATCGTGTCCTAAAGTGCTGCTGAACATATAGTTTTTGCTGTGCAAGAAGCTTCTTTTCATTTGGGAACGGGCCTGCCACTTTTTAAAATATTAATAAAATATGTGGAAAATATGTATGTATGTGCTACGAATCTAGTCGTAGAGACGAAGTCCCTCTGTACCATGCACATTCGCAAACAAACGCAGATAAATTCTTTTTAAATTAAAAGTACATATATATATATAAACATTTTAATATGTATCTTGAAAGCGTTCCCCCTTAAGGGGGAAAAAACGTCGTAAAAAATACACGTGAAAATTTATTTGTCGTGAAACCGCTTTCCGCAAAATACGTTTTGCTTAAAAAATTATTAAATACAATGCATGTAGAATTTTGTTAAATGCTTTGAAAGTCTATACAAAACAATCATTGGTGGGTATAATGATTTTGTGTTTGGAATATATATGTATATATAGGCGTGGTGCTTCCCACTTTTTTTCCCTAAAAACATTACTGCTTTAATAACGTGGCAGGTTTTCTTTATGATTAGAAGTTATTTGAGTAAATTTATTTCGTTCTGAACGTATTGTCAATTTCTGTATAGAAAATACATATAGGAAAGTATTTTATTGTTATTACTGTAAATCGCTTTCAATTGTACTTAAAAGGATATTATCTCTCCCACTTTCATAGTATGGCTTATTTTTTAATGCTTTTTTTGGTTTTTTTTTAAATTAAATACGAACAAGCTACTGGGGAAACAGAGTAAAGAAACTCAAGATATGTACGTATATCGAATGGATTTAGTTGAATTTGATTTGAAGATTTTGCTTACTTAAACAATGTCATTCTCTGTTTAACAGCTGTTGAACTGTTACAGAGTTGTTAAGCCTTCATTGTCTGCAGCAGTATACCGTAATAAAAAAAAATTAAAAAAAATAATAAACAACACAAAATTAATTAATTGCTGGAATTCGCATTCATTTTTATAAATACAATCCATTTTAATTAGAAATAAGTAAAAGATTTCGGTAACAGTTAAGAACATTCCATTAGTGTAATCCTCAACTAACTGGCTTAAAATGTTAACTTCAAAAACTGTTTTATTAACTAGATAGCTTAAAAATTGGACTTATGGACTTTGTGGAATAAAAATATTTTTCAGAAATACTAGCAAAAAATCGGTAAAATTAGATGACATATGTGCAATGAAAGATTCAATTTGAAATTTCAGTACAACTTGATTTAACATTGCATACACATACATACATAATCTTAAATGTTACTGAAAATACGTCACGCTCTATTGGAGGTGACCAATCCTCCCAATGCTAAACAGTCAGCCATAATTATTAATAATGAAATTATAATTACGTCGGGTTGTATCTTAAGACCATATGTTAGACCTGTGCTACCCTTTGTGGCTGATCATATGAATGAAAATGTTTGTTCCAGTACAAAAATTATACACAATCTGCAGCAGTGTAAACTGGTAAATGTCCAAAGTGATCGAACCGAAGAAGCCCAACATTTAAACTCTCTGAGCTATCAGGTAACCTTTGATCGCCGCAAATTACCGGCAGCAGTTACTAAGCGCAATGCCAACGTCCCCCATATTCTAACCAGATATCGTGCCAAACTGCTTTATGTTTTTAGTTCCAAGGAAATATCAAGGAATCTGCATAAAATGTTAAACTCTATAGAGTTAAATGATTCATCCACAAAAGATCATAATGAGGTCTTAATGACATCATTTTTGATACTTACCATGCGACCAGCAAAATATGTAGAATCTCCCGAACGTTTTGAACGTTTTCTAGAACATATTGCACATTATTTAAGATATAAATATCCCATCAGACCATTAGATGATGTTTTGTCTATGTGTACACCGTTTGGTATGGAACATTTTTACAAAACCGTGTGTATAGGCAAAGTTTCCAATGTTATTGGCAAAGATGGTTCCCTATTTGTTTTATCTAATAATTTGCCATTGGGTTGTGAAGGCTCAGCGGTGTTTAATAACAAATTGTAAGCAAATAATTCTTACGTATGTACCTCTGACATACAAATTTTTAACATAATTTTTTAAAATATTTTCAGACGTTTGGTTGGTCTTATAATCTGCACCTCTTTTCAGCGTAACAATTCTAATCTGCAAGTGACACTAGCTGCTAATTTTGCCCAACTCCTGAGCGATTTTATGAACCAATTGGGAATAAAAATTTCTACTATTATGCTTCCTAGAGAACCGTCAAACTTTGCATGTAAATTTAAAAGAAACAAAATAATTTTAATTATTATAACAGCTTCTTTGTTTCGTCTAGGGGAACGCGCTATGGTGGTAATAGAAGCGACAGGAAGCCAGGGAACGGGTACTTTTGTCAAAATTCTGAATAAAAAATTTATATTGACCTGTTCTCATGTTGTATTTCAGGTGACGTTAATTTAATTTACATTTTTAGAATGTATATACATACATATGTATGTGCTTGCATATATTTTTTCTTTTTTATCTTATAACATCAAATTTATTTTTTTAATTTTTATAGGTAAATTCCAAAGTTGTCTGTCGTAGTGTTGATGGAGAATTCGAAGCCGATGTCGTCTGGCGCAATCCGCACTATGATACAGCTTTTGATGTGGCTCTACTTTCAACGCCCAACGACATTCCAGAACGCTACTGTGTTCGTTTGGCCAACACTAAGCCTACATTGGGTCAGACCGTTTATAATGCTGGTTTTCCTTGTTTCGTAAATTTCAATTTGAAATACGATTTTAACCCTTCAATATTCCAAGGGCGTATTATAAAATATACGCCGGCAGCTATAATGTCCGATGGATGTGTACAGGCTGGTCAAAGCGGTGGACCAATGTTTAATGAGCATGGCTGTATAATGGGCATATGTGTATCTAATATTAAGATCGAAAATGTCGTTTATCCGAATATAAATAGTGCAGTGCCCATTATAACGATACGTTCCATTTTGGAGAACTATGCTGCAACAAATGGTGAGAATTTTCAAATAGTTTACATACATTGCCATTATTGAAGGTTGTAATGATTTGATTTTATTTAGATTTGCGCATTTTAAATAATTTGGTGGCTAACCAGGATATACAGCGGATTTGGTCTTTGACTCCTCCTGCAGTAATTAGTAAATTATAATTTTGTTTAATATACAAACATTTATGTAAATATTATCTGCAAATTTTTAAATATTGTTATGTACATACTTACACTTAGTATATGTGAAATTTTTAATTAAATAAACTTTTTAATACAGTCTTACATATCTTTATATAAACACTAGCCTGTGCACGCGACTTTGTCTGCGTATTCAACGGCACGAAAGTTAGCCTTTTGATGTGATTATTCAGGTTGTTATACATCTGTGTGGCAATTTTCATTAAAAAAAATCATTTTCGCGTGATTTAAAACAAAAAATTTTCTAAAAGCTTAATTGATTATCCGTTTTTCAGTGTGTTTTAATGGTTGAAATTAACTTTTGAAATCGCTATTTAAATCCAGCAAAATTGACCCATAACTTTCTGAGATATGATCAAATAAACACGACTGCTTCTGTTTTTCCCCCTTCAACCGCCAAAATATTGATATTCAGCAAAAAAAATTGGAAGTAGTGCAAAGCGAATTACATTTACAAGACTTCTGAATCAATTGTGTAAAAGCATTCATTCTAAATGACTCCCTTAAAGCAAAATAATTTGTCATAAATGATGTGTTTAAAAATGAATGAAACATCATGAAAATATCTTAAAGAATTCATTTAAACAAACAAATTTAACTCATAAAATATCCGATGTTTTTCACCAAATATGCATAAGTTTCATGCACTTATTAGAATGGAGTGCAGTTCTTTAATATATTCATGTAAAAACATGATCTTCAATGACACGCTAATGTTAAGATCATTAGTGTTTTCACTTAAATTTAATCACTTCATCACCAGATGAACCCCTGCAATTTCACTTTTTTGTCATAGATTTTTTTGCTGAGTATTAAATGAAAGGGCTTAACCAGTACAATACAGGTAACTATAAGTTATAGTTATGTTTAAACCACAATCATAGAATGATTAGCACAACCATGTTGACTTTTTGCATGTAAATACGTATTTTAAATAAAGTTTAAACAAGTAAGAGTGCTATATTCGGCGGCTGCAAATTCACCCTTTACGACCTAATCGTCACATAGCCTAGATTTCGCGATTTTGCTTTATTTCCGACGCCATCTCTTATTTTAAATTTTTTAATAACTAATTGTATTCGACTAGTTAATAATGTGATAACCATATTGATAAGGTTAAGAAAAGTTATCCGACATTTTGTTTCGAACGCCATCTTGGATTTTTACTTTTTCATAGTGTTGGCAACCCCAGATAATTGGTTTACCTAAATAACAACTGTGTGTTTTCTTAAATTTATTTGTATGTGGTGTGGATCACCACATCACATAACTTTGGTTATTATTTATAACCAAAGTTAGGATCATAACACATAGTTTACTATATTCTATTGGTCAAGCCCTTTCTGTCATTTAAATCCTTTCTCGGTTGACAAGAAGCTGAAAATATAGATTTTTGTTTGTAAATTTTAGGAAAAACACCGAAGTAGTTGTATTTTGGTTTTAAATCGATTTGTTGGTTTTTCGCAACTATAATTTTCGAGACTACGGCTTGCAATTTGGTACCACAGCGTGCTCAAAAATTATTTAAAAGCTTGAGAAACTTGATATTTTTAAAAAAATATATTACTTTTCAAAAAATTCTTGCTTATAACTTGCCGATTTGTCCAAATTTTTTGTAGTAACAAACGTCTCGGTAATTTATCCGAGGACTGAAAATTTTATTTTTTTTTGGTTCAGGTCTTCGATCGAACATTGCATATAATAGATATCACAGCAGGTCACATCTCGGTCATAAAAAAATTCCATAAACATGTATCTCGTATTCAATATAAACACAATTTCAAATTTAAAGCTTAAGTTTCTATTTTATTTATTTTTCCGTTTGTTATGAGCATGATTTTATAAGGTTGAATATAGTTTTATATGGTTTTATAATGAATAAAAGAAAAAAGTCTGAAATAGCAATTATATAAGTGTATGTCAGATGTTTTAAGAATCATAATTTTAAAATAACCTTAATGTTTAAATATAAACTATTAAAGTATGTATTTATTATGATTAGAACTACATACTAAATTAATTTCTGTCTATACAATCATTAACGTGGCTTTGCAAAATATTCAATGACTTGAATGCTTTATTACAAATAGGGCACAGATGCATTGAAACAGGTGGTGTTGTAGTTGGTGTACCAGGCGAAGAAGGCAAGGTCTAAAATAAAAGTAACAACAAAATTTTTTGTAAACAAGATTTTTAAATTTTTTTACAACAAATATTTCTTACTCTTATGGGTCTTTGCGGATTATTGAGGTACGCTTGAGCAGCTGCTGCAGCGGCAACTATTTGAGTATTATTTTCAGCTGCACTTACAGACGACAATATTCTCTTTTCATACTTCTGTGATATTTTAGAATGTTCTTCGATAAGTTCTTGATTTTTTCTTTGCAGATTTCTTAAATCTTGCAGAGTCTGTTGCTTTTCCTTAAGAACTGTTTGACGGCTCTCCTTCTCCATTTCGAAATCTTTGCGATGAACTTCATTTTGATGTTCCAACAGCGAAATGCGTTCAGTTTGTTCTGCATTTGTCACACGCATTTCGTCTAGGGAATTTTCTAATACTTGAATATGTTTCTTTCTCTCTGTATCAAGTGCGTGTAGCTGGTTAATTTCGGCACGATGTTTATTTATTAATTCCTCAGCTGCAGTTAAATTCACTTTTAGACAATTTAATTCATCTAAATACTGATTCTCCACATCTTTAAGATCTAAATTCCTAGCTAACATTTCTGATAGTTTGCGTTCTATATTTTTCATTTTAAGTTCATGTTCTTGACGTGTTATGTAGTATTTCTCAAATATTTCATTTTTCTGTTCGCCTGGATTTGATGCCACGAATTCAAAAGAAGCCTTGTGATATTAAAAGGAAAAACATATAGACATTAATTTTTATTAAATTTTTTTTTCAAATTTGTTCATTTACCAGTTGTTGTTGTTCTAATTTAATAATTTGAGCTCGTAAATTTTCAAGTAATGCATTTTTCTCAGATATTGCTTGTACGGTCTCTTCACGATCTTTTTTGCGAGCAATTTCTAAAGCTTCTATTTGACTTTTAAAACTAATTTCTAACTCTTGATTTTGTTTTCGCAACTAAAAAAAGGAGAAAATAAAAAATGTTTCTTTTAATACTTATAGTTAAAAGTCAAGTTTAACATTGAAGTATAAAAATCGAACTTATAAAAAATTTTAAGATTAAGTATGATCCAAGAAAAAGGTTATGTAATTACCACTTCAACTTCTCGTTGAAAACTGCCCAATTGTTGTTTATATTGTTCTTCCATTGTCTGCATTTTTTCTTTCCATTGTAAAGAATTATCATAAAATAGTTTCATTGTATTACCGGCTTTTTTAATGGTGGCTAAAATTTGGTAAAACAAAAGTAAAGATTCATTTGATTGTGAATTTTTAAAGATGTATAAATTACACAACTAATAAGTGCATAAATGTGTATATGTATGTATGTATGTATGTGCATCATACTTACTTTTCAATTGCATATATTCGGTAACCATGTTTTGCAATTTAACGACATCTTCAGCGGAAGCATCTACTGAGATGCTGGGAAACTGGGAGTAGACACTAGTCTAAAATATAGAGATATTATAAAAAAAAATTAATAAAATATTTGTTACTTTCTCAGTTCGAATTTTTTAAATTTGATTTTTATATTAATAGCAAGTCGATGTATTGTAACGAAGTTTACGCTAAAATTATACATTTTGCAAAAGTGCAGAATTTAGCCCTTTTAAATTCGGTTTGTCATAAGCGTTTAAAGTTGATTTTAAGCATAAGCAAATCACACGTATGTAAAATGATAAAAAAAAATAATGCGTTTTTATACAAATTATTTTTGTAGTGTTTTAAATATCCATTTTTCTCTAAATATATCGATATCTTAAAGATCTAACTGCAAAAATTTTAAAATTGAATTTTTGTATGAAATTCCCTGTATCATAACGCATATGTGTGGAAAGTTTCGAACATTTAATATTAAAAATGACCAAGTTATTACCAAGTTTGTACCTAAAGAATCGTTACGCACCAAAAATAAATAAATCATCAAAAATCACGATAAAAGTTTATTTTTGTTGCATTGTGTAATTTAAACAACCATTAAGTACTTTTTTTGCTTAAACCAGTAAAAGAATCTATAAATGTTATTATTAAATGTATGTACCTATATAATATTCATATGCAGATATAAAGAAATAAGTTATTTTTTCTTAATAATTAATAGGTACTGCTGATGGGACATTTGGTTTCAGATTTTTACAATTCCAAATAAACTAAGTGACATAGAAAAACAAACATTTTCTCAACCGATATATACATACATATAAATATTTCTGGTATCATTTTAATCAAAATAAGTAATTTTCATTTTAATATCGCATATAGTTCCAATTTTATAACGTGTTTTCCCTTTCCGGTAAACTTTTGAAAACTGCAGTTAGGTTATTTCGTCTTTAAGGTGACGATATATAAAAGAGTAACGTAAAGAGTAAAATCTATTATTAAGTACAAACACATAAACATTAAATGAATTAAAAATATAACTTTGGTAATGTCAATTTCCTTAATAAAGTTAATACAGGGATATATTTTTGTTTGTTTTAGGCTTGTATACAAATTTTGTGTATTTAGGTTGAAAATTAAGTTAGAAGAGATTTTTTAATCTAGATGTGAGAACGATGAAGTCTAACTAAAATCACTTTATTATATTTATATTAAATTATTGCGCAAATATTTGCATACATCACTAATATGGAACTTGATATACATTCATAATGGGGTATAAATTGAAGAAATTGTTCGGTACTTTTTAAAACACTGTTGTTTTTATGGAAGAAAGAACACATTTACTCACTTTAAATGGTTAAACCTATGCATTCACCGCTTGTTTTTATACCAATCACCTGTGGTGCACAAGGGTATATATATGTACGTACATATGTAGCTTTATCATTCACTTTGTAATTTCTACAATTTTAATTTCCGGCCCCATAAAGTACATATTTTCTGAAAGCTTATGAATAGAGGAGTCGATTAGGCTCTGACCGTCTTTCCGTGTGTTGGTTGAAATCAACTTTTAGTATCAATCTTTTCGAAATATCCGCGAATGAATCACTATTGAAATTCAGCATAATCGCCCCATAGCTTTCTGAGATATGAGCAAATAAGCACGACTGCCTGTTTTTTCCCCATATTTTTACCACCAAATTTAAAAATTTTCAGCCATGTATAACTTTTAGGTACCTTTGCTACTATTTGTAGATATAATATGCCTCTAGAGATATTCGTTAAAAATTTTGGAAAAAGCGGGCTCTAACCGGTAAAGTTATAGGCAATAATTTTTTACAAAAAATATATATTAAAAAAATTTACAAACGAAAATAGTTTTTTTTTCAGCTCCTAGACAACCGAGATAGTCAGTATTGGTATCATCTGAAAGGACTTAACTAACGCAATATAAGCACTATACAAAAATTACAATTCATGTTGGCCGCCACTACAAAATTGCGGACAATTAATTTATATATGGGTCAAATCTGGTATTTTAAAAAGTAACTTCTTGAACCCCCTCAATATTGGTATCAAATAAAAAGTCTTGACCAGTAGATTACAGTAAATAATTAAAAAAATGTAAAATCCAAGATGGCGTCTGAAACAAAATGGCGTATAAAATTTTTTTTAGCCGCATCAATATGGGTATCAAATTAAAGGGCTTGACTAGTAGAACACAGTTAACTACGTAGGTATAAATTCAAAATCAAGGATAGCGTCTAAAATAATAAGGAAAAATGGCGTATACATGAAATATCGGTTCAGCTACGATGTGGGATTTTAACGTCAGTGCCGAATATAGCACTCTTACCTGTTAATTTTTTTTTGTTGCGTATGTATTGTTTTATATTTAAGAATATTCTTTGTAATATAGTTTTTTTTGGCCCTTAGGGGCTTTTTATATTACTTTTGTTGAAAAATAAAATAAAATATTTTTATGTAATGTACCAATTTACATCTGATATGTAAAGTTTTTGTTACAGAAAACATGTTCAACAAAATTAGATGAACAGATGATTCTGAAGTTTTTGAATTGACAGATTACGTTCGATTGCTCAATACATAAATATTTATATAGGTTTTAAATATTAATAAATAAAACCATATACAGTTTATGATAATATTACCTTTAACACATCTGCATTTATTTCTCCCATTATAAAACTAGTCGCTAAATTACTCTCCACCGGTGATCTTAGTGATGTTTTATTACCATAAGAATTGACTTTGTCCCCCGTACTAATCGGTGCTGTAGACTGCTGGACACTTTCTGTGGTTTTTACCTGATGTTGTTCAGAGTAAGATTTAGAGTTTTCCAAACTTAATGGAAACATATTCTCTTCTACTTTGACCTGTGGTTGCCTAATCCACAGTTTGCTGCCAGCAATTTCTTCTCTTTCCTTTTCATTAGATTTTGATATTATTTGTGAAATAGCACAATCGATCAGTTGTTTATCATGTAAATTAAGTGATTTCATGTTTTGCTCAAGCCCGCGTGTGTTATCAAAAACCGGTGTCTCTTCTTGGGAATTGTTTGGTGTATGTGTTGAAGTTTCTTGGGCACTTTGTAAAGCACTTAGCTGACTACTTTTTAATGACGAAAAGTTACTCCCAGGTGTATCAGTTTCTAAAGATGAATGCTGCGAACTGTTCTTTTCATTATTTTTGCCACCATTTTCCTCATATGACAATGGCGAGGAGCTCAATATAACAAATGATTCGTCGTCAGACATTGTTTTAAAAGTAACTTAGTAAATGTTTTTCGCAAACCACAGACAAACTTCAAACTCTTAATAAATCAAAAGCCAAAATTTATGCAAACGTTTTTTAAAATTTCTTTCGTGTTATTGGGGATTACCCGCATTAAGTTAGGCCAACTCTGTTATTACTCAAACAATTATATCATTAACATTGACAAAGGATCAATCAATATTTTCCTTAGTTCTTTGTTACAAAAATTTTTTTCTTTAGAACTTTTAGTTAAATACACTTCAATTATATGTTTTTAAATTTTACATTGGTAGAACATTTATGGATTTATATACAAACTGTAAAAATATATTTTTTTGCGTTTCACTATTGTTATTGAACAATATTCACCAAACAACTTTGTTCAAAGAACAATACAAACAAAACAGAACGAGTAATAATTACTTCAGCAAGAGTTGGCAGCAGAGATTCGCACTGAACGGCTGTAAGCAGAGCCGCCGACTATTTGTGTCAGCTCACCGCCGCCGACGATTTTTCTGTCAAGAATTAGACGCCGTTAATATTTTACTTATTTTGAATTTATTTTGTGTAAGAAAAATTACAAAATTTTAATGAATCTGGTAAAATATATTTAACAAATGTAAACGAATCTTTATATTTAAATTTTGAAATCGTCTAAGCTTTTCTTATATGCAGGCTTATTGCAAAAAGTGCATATATAATATTGATAATCTGTTGGAATTTTTCATATAATAATAGTTTCTTTGCGACCAAGCTTACTTTTTGTAAACAAGTAGAAGTATAGAATTTATACATTTTGTTTCAATTTCTATGGTTATGGCTATGGCGAGTCACCTATTATCAAATGCAGTGTTGAATTTAAGTTTGCTTCAATCAGCTGCTTTGTATAGTTTCCGATATGACTAAATAAAAGCAGAATATATAAGGTACTCGTATTTAATCAGCTGATTGTTTTTATGTATGTATATATAATTTATCATACATATCAGGCATATTCATAAGGAATAATTAAAAAAAAAAGATCATTGTAGAAAATTTCTATTCACGTTTTTTTATTAAAAAAAACTGAGAATAGAACGTTTGTACGTTGTTATTGCTTAAATATTATTGAAATTAAATACATATGACATATGCAGACATGAAGGTATATTTACTCCAGGTAGACTTAAGTCCACAGCTGATCATTGTTTTGTTTCTGTATTTCTCTTTCTAAATGTCAAAATTTATTTACCTTTTTTTGTTCGTTTACAAACTTTGTTTTTAGAAGATGTGTATGTATTATAAATATTTTTAATTTACTAACATTTTGTTACTACTTTTATCAGCTGTTTAAGGCTTTGTTTTGACATTTAGGAAGTTTTTTGTAGCAACAAAATACATGTGCGTCTACCTGGAGTTAGTATACTTGTGCATTACAAAATCAAAATGCATGTTTTTTTAATCTTTAATATGGCTTACACTAAATCTCTCCGCCGAGTCACAATCTAATTACCGCCGACAAAAAGTGCAATATTTTTATCGAACATGAGCAATGACGGCGGCAGAATCACGTTAAAAAAGTAAATGTACAAGCCAGGGTATACTTACACAGGTAGCGGTGCTAGTTTGTGAATTTTGACATATGTACATTGGGACACACAAAAATTATAAGCTGAGCTGGCTACCGCTACCTGTATAAGTGTACCCTGGTACAAGCTTATTTTTGAAAGATAAATAACATGTACTATATAATATTCATATATATATATATATATATATATATATGTATATATATATATATAACTGTATTCATATATAATTTTATTTTAAAAATTCATTATTTTTACCACAGTCGCAAGCTTCTTTTATTTAACTATCGAAAACAACATATATAAGATAAATGACTATTAAATATAACAATTTTAATTCGCGATATATTTGCAAGTAAGTGTACTGCGGTTCACACGTGCACATATGATTTTGGCAATATTTGACAGTTGTGTAGCAGTTTTGTACATAAATATTTCCAAGCCCTTACACTGCGTTTAGACCATAGATTTACACATGCAACCGTTGTGTACGTATTATTAGCGAAAATTTTATCGAAATACAAAATCGAATCTCTTGCAATTTTCTTTTTATACCCTTCACCTGTGGTGCACAAGGGTATATATAGCTTTGTCATTCCGTTTGTAATTTCTACAATGTTAATTTCCGACCCCATAAAGTTTATATTATACCCTTCACACAGTGAAAAAGGGTATATATGGGTTTGTCATTCCATGTGAAATTTCTAAAATTTTCATTTCCGACCCCATAAAGTAAATATCGCTTGGACCCGGGTGAGGTATTAAAATATCAGAAATATTCGGGAGTAGATCGGTATTGAAAATCAGAAACATCGGTACATAAACAACTGAGATATGAGCAAAAACCCACGACCACCTTGATTTTTTTTCACAAAAACAACATTACAACAACAGCATATATACATACAAACGTGTATACTGGTTAGAAAAAACGTGGCATCGAATCCCAGCTGAGCCAAAAAAAAATTTTTTTTATTGTTTTAATATTTTTTTTTAAATTATTTTTTATTTCTAATTTAATATATTAATTATATTATTATTATTATTTTTCTAATTTTTTTTTTATTTTTTTTTTATATAATTTTTTATTTTTTTTTGTTTTATATTTATTATATATATTTTAATAATATTTTTTTTTTAATTTTTTTTTTATTTTTTTTTCATATTTTTTTTTAACATACATAAACTTATAATTTTACAATGGGATGTTTTTATATATGTACATATATTTTTTATATGTATGTACGTATTTCATATGGGATGAATGGTGATACAAACTACTGTTATTGCATGACTACACGTTGTGAAGGGTATATAAGATTCGGCACGGCTGAATATAGGGCTCTTACTTGTTTTTTATGTAGTTTGACAATCAAAAATTACGAGAAAAGAGTTTATATATGAAATTTTGACATCAGTAGTGCAATTCACGATAATCGTATCGTTAAAAATAGTTAACAACAATTTTATCGATTTCGGTATTCCGTAACATATTTTAATGACAGTTGTTATTGTTATCTAAACGACAATAATTTATTGGTTGTTTATTTTATCGACAAAAAATTGAACTTTATATCCGACTCAAAAACCACTTGGTTTAGTCTAGGCTATGGCGCGACTACCTGTATGAAAGATGTTAGTGGTGAATTTATTTAGACACTTTTTACGACAAAGATGCCACTTTAATGTTACAGATGTCGAGTATCGCAAAATCTATAGTGCAAACAATAACAAGTGTTGAGAAATTTAACGATTTTCGTATAGTTAAAAGTTAGTGAATCGCACCACAGGAAAGGAATAGCTAATAATTAGTTTTCAGTTGAGGGTACCTATTGCAGTTTATTGTACCTTGCACGAATAATTATAAAATGTTTAAAGAAAACATTAACAAATTTTGAAATATTGAATATCAAAAATACGTTGGCTTACCAAATCGCGTCTTTTAGGCTATATGTAAGACATCTCATTTCTTAGTCTATATAAAAAAGTGAATTTTCGTTAACAACAATACATTAATATAAAATAATGACAACAATATTATAATACAGATACATATGTATGTATCTCTGCGGTTGGCGCTCAGCTAGATTTTAAACAATTTTCTAATTTATATAATTTATAATTTTTTTTCTGTTTTTATTTTAAATAATAATATCTTATACTAAAAACAATTATATATTACTTTTTTAATTCCTATAAGGAACATAGGACCGCAACGAAGTCTATATATTGAAATATCAAAGCTTAAATTCATTCAATTCAAAAAATTCAATTTTTTAATTAACCACCTCTCCGGGCATACGAAGCACGATAACGAAAAACTGGACGGAAAACATTTACCTCAGCCAATTCCATGTCATAATCTTTGTCGGCAAATTCGTTAAGATTTTCTGATATTGTGTTTTCAGCAAATGAAGATAAATCTCTTTTATATAAATGTTTCATCAGAGGGGAATTTGAGTACAAAACAGTTATTTGACCTGAGTTAAAATCAAGGGAAGCTGTAGATATTAGACTTGCTGTTGTTAGAAGGATAAAGAACACCAGTACTGACATTGGAACCATGCTGTGGAGAAAATAAAAACATTTTTATTTAATATTTATTCTTTAGATGTGTATATTTAAAAAAAATTAAAAATTGAAAAATGCCTGTACTTAGACTATGGTTTTTTAATTTTAAAATTTACCTTAATGTATGTTCTTTAAACTAAACTTTATTAAACGATAACGATATTTTGATAATTTACTTTCTTTTTTAAACAGTAGTTTTATTTAATAGAATTAAAAAAAAAACAGACTTTCTTTAGCTAAATCACTTAGGGAAATGATCAATTATTATTAATTCCATTTAGCTTTTATATGCTAAATACAAAATAGAAGCGGAATACAATTACGAAAAATATATAATTCTACGAGTAACACCTTTTTTTGCTACAAACGGATGAATGCAGTTGTTGTTTTTAGAAACACGCACTATTTGTCATGCTTCTAACAAATGGTCTAATTAATAATGCACTAACTGCTGTTGGCAAAATTGAAAACAAAAACAATTAAAAGTTTAATTGGTTCAAGTCGAATATGAACTACCTTTTTACATTTGTTGTACTTTTTTTCATTTCATAACAACTTTGTTTATTTATAGTATAACTATAATGTTCATTAATTTCATAAAAATAGATTTTTTAATCAAAGCATTTCTTAAATAAATAATAAAAACTGAATAACTGTAATTTTAAAAGCAGGTGAAATAATAATACCAAAAGGCTAACATGCAGTTCTGCCCGAATTTTAGGAACGAAATTTTTCCGTTCCGCTTGATGCTTGAATTTCTGTGTAAAATATTAATTAGTTTTCAGTCCCTTACACATGTGAGTACACTCACTCACCACTATTTAACAATAACTAGTATAAAGCTATATGTAAATGAATTAGTTTTGCTCCAATGACAACCTAATGATAAAATCGATAGTTTGATATAAGAAAATAGGACTGATATTTCACATGTTCCTTACTACTTACTTATTTGTTACTTTATTTGCAGGGTATAAAGATCAAAACTATCATGCCTTACTTCCTCAACCTCGTATCTTAAAAAATAAAATTTTTCAGAGGAGAAAAAAAAAAACGGTTCATCTTTTTATACTTCGATGTTTCGTTAAAAGTTTAAATGCAGTTATTAAGGAATTGATTGTATTAATGTATATTAGTAGTAATAATATAATAATCTTTTTTAGTTAAAGCATAAAACAATCGTTTGATATGTTTGATATGAAAAGTCAAAACCGTATTTTTTAAGATACGAGGTTGAGGAAGTAAGGCATTGATATGTGTTAAATCATGTTTTGATCTGCATATGTGTGTGTCAAATTTCAATTAACTTAGTTCAGACGTTCTTACATAATTGATTAACAAAGATTCTAATATCTATGTCAAAACATTTCAATAAACTCTAACATAAATAGTAGTTTAAAAATTATATATGAGTATAACGATAAATAGTGCTGGAGCTCAATTCTCGTTCTGTGAAACTGTGAAATGAAAAAGTTTTTGCATAGCAAAGGGTATGGTGGCACCATATGATATTACACACAAAAACTTTTCATTTCATAGTTTCATAGAACGAGAATTGATACCCTGATGATGAAATCGTAGAAGGATACGAAAGTGCGTTCCACTTCAATATTCTTGAATGATTGCAATTTAATTTAATTTTAAAAGTTTTAAAAAGCTTAATGATAGAAAAAATGAACTTAAGCCAGAATGAAAATAATGTATGTATAGTAAATTTAAAAATAAAAAAAAAAAAAAAATATTTATTGTGTATAAAGTTTGATATAAAAAAATAAATAAGAGAAGGGAGAGAACCAAGGCAAATTCTATATCAGGTGATGTTATGAGCCCAGCTGATTGTTTTTTGCTCGTTTTATTTTTACGACACAATATCAAAGTTTGTTTACATTTAAATTAATTTTTATGTGCGTTGGTTGAAAATTTGTATATATGTAAATCGTAAAATTTGTGGGAAAAAATTGTAAAAATATTTGTGCAATAACTTATTGGGAAAAATGTAAAATACATTTAATAATTTGAATAAACAAAATTTTTAATGTTTTTTATTCAGAAAATGCAAAATTTCCGTTGTGTTTGTCCGAGTGAAAAATGTTTAAAAAACACAAATATGTGATATAAACTTGCACAAATTTATGTAATAAATTAAAAATACTTATTTTTTTTAATTTTCACGTAAATTTATAAAAATAAAATTTTAATGAAAAGTAACAAAAAAAATTTTTTTTTTTAACTTCTCTTGGCCTCATTGTGTTTGTTGCAGGGATGTTATCACCTTATATTAAAGTCGCCTTGAAGAGAATTATTTTTTTATCTATTGACCAAGGCGAATTCATACAGGTCAAGGCATATTCATACAGGTATATGCAACGGCGAATTCGTTGTGATGTTCGCTGTCAGAAGCCACATATAAAAAATACACAATAATTTTTTATACATGGAGTTTGACTGTAGCATTCCCCATCAGCTGGGCTAATAATTTCACCTGTATGAATTCGCCTTGATACAGGTGAAATTATCAGCCCAGCTGATGGGGAAACTTTTTGTCAAAATTAGTTGAATTTGCATTGATTTTATTTATTAATGCAGGGAAGGAAGTTGTGATTTTGGATTCGGTATTAAACAATTAACTTACGTGTACTTTCTTGATAATAAATGTGCTAAATTTAAGTATATTTGTTGCTTTTGCGTCATTAATAATGTGTTTCAAAATTTTAAATTCTTTTTTAATCAAATTTTATTATATTTATAATGTAAAAACAACTTTTCCATCCCTGATATACGAATTGGCCTTAACATAAAAGATCCCCTCAAAAGTTGCTTTGTTTTATCATATACTTTATGGATATGCCTTGCTATTAACTTTGAAATACAATTTAGAAGTTGTATGATGATATTAAAAAAATATGTCTGGCCATTATGCAATATAGTAGAAAGGAAAAATGACAAATATGATTTGTAGTGTTAATTACATTATTTATTTAATAATTCAATATTTATTAGTACAGAAGAATACAATTATTATGAGTAGGACACTACTTAGGCTTCAAATATAAATTTCTTTGAAAGTAATTAAAAATATATAATCGATATATTAAAATGTAAATATACAACTTTGTAACAAAATTTTGGGTACATTAGTTTAAGAAAAAACTAAATGCAAATTACAGCTCAGAAAACTCGAACGTTCGAAAGAAATTACGTTATTTGGCCCCTGTATGCAAAACCTTTTTCATTTTTTTTACAATGAAAACATTACCTTTAAACGAAAATTTCTATTAAACATAAATCATCATGTGCAAAAATAAAAAGCGTGGCTATTTTTTTTCAGGTGAGAAATTTAAATTAAAAAAAAAAAATATATAAATATTTACTTTGAATGATTAACACACATGATGCAAATCGGCTAACGTAATAAGATATTGTAAATATTTGTTTAAAAATAGTTTTGCAAATTAATAAGAATTTTGTCTTGCTTTTGTTAGTACGTCAACCACCACTGACTACATCACAACTTTATTACATATCGTTAATAATTGCAAAGTTAATTAACGCTTAACTTTTATTGGGACTACATGCAGTCGGATTTTTTGACTATTAAAAAAACAAGTTTAACTTTTTCACAAGGTGTCCTAAGTATCGTATTGTTATAATGCCATACTTTTCAAACATTTTAAAAGAGTTTAAACGTTTTACAATAAAAAGTTTTTAATGATTTAATACGACACTTAGTACTTCTTGTGAATACACCAATTATTTAGATGGTGGTGTGTATTTGTAACGGAATGGTTCATGTAATAACACAACCCCATACAGAGTGAACGTGGCATCGAATCCCAGCTGGGTCAAAAAACAATTTCTTTTTTATTTTTTTTTTATATTTTTTATATTTCATACATACTTACATATGTACATACATAAACTCAATTAATAATTTTGCAATGAGATGTTTTTAAGCGGATAAAGTCGTTATAAAGATAATGGTATGTACCTATATATACATACATATATATACGTATTTCATATAAATGAGATGAATGGTGATACGTACAATTCTTATTGCATAAATACACGTTGTGAAGGGTATATAAGATACGGCACGGACGAATATAGAACTCTAACTAGTTTTTTTCACTTGATTTAAACTTTTGCTATCGAAGTCCAAAGGCAAACGAATAATTCTCTTTTTATTCTCTGATTTATATGAAATGTCAAGCTTCATAAAAAGACAAATATATGTATGTATATGTAAACAAAAATTTCTCTCTAAGCTGCGATTACCTGATGAATAAATTTATCATGCTTTACGAAAGAACAACGCGTTATAATTGTGGCAACTTATTACAAAAATTTGGAAAATTGTGACCGCTTGCAAACTTCGAAAAAAAATTTATTTGAGAAAGTGCATCTAATTTTAAATGCTAAAAAAATTATAAGAAACTGGATTAGTTATGGACAGTAAGATTCCTGTGCTTTAACAAACCGATCGGTCTCTTGAAAATATTGCTGTTTTAAAACGATAGTGTCTCCTAAAACCCTAAAGATCAATTTTCATTTGACAATAATATTTACTATGTTGACACGGACAGGAAAATTCGCGGTTCGCTCTACAAAATATTGAGAGAGAACCTGCTTGTTTCATTTTGAATTTTGCTGCGAACCACGAAAAATTTACTATCATCTCCAATTTTGATTACAAGTTATCGCTAGTTTATCTGAACTAGATGTAAAAATATGTACATAAACAAAAAAAAAAAAAAACAAAAAATTATTTGGTTGCAAAAATATAAAAAAAAAAAATAAAAAGTATGTACATATTTACGTATACTTATATATTTAAATAAAAATTAAGAAAAAAAAAAAATAGTGAACACCAAGGTTCAAGGTTCTGAATTAATAAGTGACAATGTTGTCATGATAATGAAGATTATGATGAATGAGTTATTAAAAACGTTGATAATTGGCTCCATGACGCAGATGTCGAAACAATAATTATGCCAATTCATTTTAGGCAAAATGTCAAAAATTAACGTTTAATTATTTGCTGCAGCAACACGCGCCAAATGCGAGCTATTTGAACAAAACAATGAAATAAATGAAAATAAAACAAAAATATTAAGAAAGTACGTCGATACAAATCTTTTCATATAAAATTTTTTTCATTTTGATTGATTTTTAATTTACAAAATTTCAAGTTTAGTCACTGTCTCCATTTACTGTCATCATAATATTCAAGATAGCAGCTCAGACAATTGAAAAAGTGTGCATGTATTGTTATGGTCAAATTATCATTGTCAGGTGTAAACGTATGCTTAAAAAAAATGCTGATAATTGTCTTCATTACGTAGGTATTCAAACAATAATTATAACAATTATTTTCAAGAAAAATATCTAACATGAACGTTGAAATACTACTTGCCATAATAAAAAAAAATTAAAAATGAAAAAAAAGAAGCAAGTCTCTAATATTATGTTTTACCTTTTAAAGTTATCTTTTATACAAAAAATTTCAAATAATTGTCCGCGAATGTCAGAATACTTTCTAAATCCAGACATTCAGACATGTCATTAGAATATTCATGACAGTAGCTCAGACAATTGAAAGTTCTCGTAAAGAAGATTGTTTTAGAGCAATAAAAAAACCTCAAAATTGCAACTGTCTACACAATTTAATATTATAATAATTAATTATAATAACATTTTCCTTTTTCTGTCATAACTTAAATAATTAAAATAAACGATTTTCTGTTTTTTTACATATTACTTTATTATTTTCCTCATTACAACAATTTTTCTTTTATTACAAATGAGCTTTAGTTTTTTAATTCAATTAATACTAAGTTAAATAAAGACACGGTTTTAATTTGCAAATATTTTCACATACTTATTTTTATGTTATTAGTTATAATTTAAAATAATTAGGTACATTAATAAGAAATTATAAACATTTTTAAAGAAATATGATATTTAATATAAAATTTCTTATACAATTTTTGAAGTCAAAAACATTGAAATTAATAAGAGGAAGACGATTTTGATAAACAAATTGTGTAATTCTCCGACCACACATGCAATTTGTTACTGCTATATACGAGCAATAACCTCGGCAGAACTTAGCTGTCAAATAGCTTACTTTGACTGAAGAAGGAGGTTTTGTATTATAAAGTTTCACAAAAAATAAATGAAAATAAATTTCACCAGATCCAAAAAAATAAGAACAATTAATTTTCGTCGTTCTTTTATATAGTTATTACTTACATTTTTAATAATTACAAAGTTAATTTTAATATTTTTACCACTTAAATTTTAGTGTTGTTGTTACATTTTTTTTTTGCAATTGAATTAGGCAACATGTGTTAAAAGATTATTTCTCAGCAATGCATTACAACAATTATTGCTCAACATGTGTTTTAACACATATCCAAGTGGTCTATCCCAGCAAAATCTTTACTTATCTAGTAAGTTAGCAAGTAATATTGGAGATACACATAAACTAGTTACTTTTCGACCGAATAACTACTTATTTTTGTTTGAGTTGTCCCAGAAATCATGACCCTCGCTTACAAATGAACTTACAAAAAGCAATAAAATAAGTAATGACCAATAAAGCTGAATTATAGCTGGATATTTTTATACTGTTGCAATACAAAAAAAATATAAAAATTATAATATTGGGCATATTATAATATTTATAAAGTTAATTTAAAGTTCACTGTTTAAAAAAATATATAAAAAGTATTTACGAAGGTCATAACCAGTAGGCCATTACTCTGTACTTTAAAATAATGATGTTGGTAACGACCCCTCATTACTATGTAATATATGAAGTAATGACAACCTATTACACAATTTCAAAAAGATTTTGCTGGGATACGTTAATATCTTGTGCCTGCGATAGATTTGACGTTTGTTGCGGCCATAAATAGCCAAACTTATTGCTCGTATGGTCGGGTGATAAAGAAAGAGTTGTTTAGTAAATACTTTTTTAACGGAAGCAGTAATAATTATAAACATAATAAAGCTAAATTTATTTGAAATTTTTCAAAATAATTTTTGCTTTGTAAATTGGTGATATACTTACATAGTTTATTTTAAAATTTAAAAATTTCGAAACCATTTTGTGTTGCTTACGGTCATTGACAAAAAAGTGTTTATGAAATAAATTTGTTACTAGCAGAATGCAAGGATTATATTTTTAAAATCACTTAAACTTAACTAAGAATTATGATATATTTTACAATATTTAACAAGTAGTTGAAAACACTCTAAAGAATTTTCCAAATGTGTCAAACTTTTAATGGATTTAAAAATCTCTAACTTTGGTAAAAAAAAATTAAAATAGATATGTTTCCATATACGATATACATATTTAAATTTAGAAAGATCTACATGAAAAAAAATTCTAAATAAATATCAAAAACGTAATTATTTAAAAAAAATATATGAATGAAAAAAAATTAACAAAGGACTTGTGGATAGTTTTAGCAAAGTCTTCTTGAAAGTAAATTTTTGACAGTTATTTTTATGAGGTAAATAAAATTTACCTAGCTTCTGGGATATTTTAAAATTTTGTGAAAAGAAATATTTGACATTATTAATTTTTTTATCTATCTATATATAAAAATATATATAAAAATCAATGTGTGTTTGTATGCTTGTATGTTTGTTTGTGCTTTATATACGGTTAAACGGCTGGACCGATTTCCTTGAAATTTTCTTTTTTTCTTTCTGTATGTCTGGAAGGAACTATAGGCTATACTTTGGTTTGAAATTGTAAGTGAGCGGGGTGCCACGCCCTATTAAAGAATAAGTATTAAATACTATATATCACGAAAGTTAATGCAGCTAGAGTCTTCAAATTAAGTACGGTAAACTTTGACATCCACACAAACATTTGGGTAAAAAATGGGCGGACTCTCGATAGTAGGCGTGGCCACATGAATTAAATACTAAATTTCGTATATTTGGAAAACGATATCGATTAGAGTACTAAAATTTTGCAAGAGCAACTTTGACACCCAAATAAACATTTCTGGAAAAAATGGGTACATTAGAAATAGTGGGCGTAGCAGCTCTCAAAGCAATTGAATACTAAAATTCGTGTATTTGGGAAGCGACAACAGCTGGAGTACCCAAATTTTTCACGAGAAGCTTTGACATCTATATGACTATTTTGATAAGAAATGGATGCTTTAGTAATAGTGGGCGTGGCACCTGTCATATGAATTAAATACAAAAATTCGTGTATCTGAGAAGCGATAATAGTTAGAGTACCCAAACTTTGCAAGAGACACTTTGACGTCTATATGATTATTTGAATAAGAAATGGTTGATTTAGTAATAGTAGGCGTGGCACTTACAAAATAAATATATTTTTGAACTATAAAATTCTTATTTTATTTGGATGGGGGTGGCGAAGCACACCGGGTATTAGCTAGTTAAAATATAAAATAAATATAAAATAAATACTTGAAACATATGTATGTATGTATATAAAATATGAGTACATCAGCTGCAAGTTCTAAAAACAGTTATGTTATATAAAACTATAAAATTTCTCTCAGACTAAATGCACTTTCTACTATAAACATTTTTTAAACTGCTTCTCTTTGTGATGAAAACTGAATTACACAAACAAAAAGTTTCACGGTTTGGCAGTTTCAGAGATAAGCATGTACAAAATAATTTACATGCAGTTTTGTTGACTTTTCAGTGTTTGGTGTTCTTTCAGTAGAAGCAATCGCTTAATTTAAAAAAAAACTCAACTTATTTTTGAAAATTTTAAATTTTTGTCTTGAAGTCTGTCGGCCTTCTTGAACAAAACTGGCTCTCAAACTACTGGATGGATTTTGATTGGAATTGGGCAGGAGGTAACTTGTTAGCTGGGACATGTTTATTGTGAGATAATATCCCATTTGTAGCAGAAAATAAAAAAAAAACTTCTTAACAACATTTTACCGAAAAAAACTAATTTAAGTATATATTCTGTTTCGGATGCTATAATTATCGATATTATTGCGACTGTAGCTCTGTAAATATTTCATGAAAAAGTTCAAGTGAAAATATATTATTGGGACTTTAAAATTTACTTTTTTGCCATTGACTCTAGCAAAACTTTTTATTTTGCTTTAATTATTTTTTTCGATTTAACAAAAATATACGTACAAATATATTTATGTATATGAATGTTTGTATGAATAATTTAAGACTATTGATAGTTAAATAAAAATAATAAATGTTGTTTTATTTTATTATTTTCTTTTTGTTAATACATATGTATGTTAAATTTATTTTATTAAAATGTAATACATTAATTTAACTTTCTTCTCATTATTGTTGTTACAATATTTAGTTTTTCTCTTAAATATATTTTTACTTAAAGTTTATACTTAATAAAAATTACAGTAAAAATTTATTTTCATAAAATTTTGGTTCCATGTTGTTTCATAATTAGTTTTATCATTAGTTTTTCTTTGTAATATTTGTTTTTGTTCTAAATTCTTATTAAGGCAAAACAACAATTGAGCTAAAAAAAGCTGACATTCCGATCAAGTATGTGAATGCTTTATAAAAGCTTTTCCGAAAAAAGCTAATACTATATACAGCGTTGTCAACTTAGTGATTTTAGCACTGTTTTTAATGCTTTTTGAAATTTTTGTCGCGGAATAAGTCAGTACTTGGTGCGTATTATTTTTGTCATTTCTGATGTAAACTATAGTACCGAAATGCTCAGCCCTTTAGGATTTAAACATATTTCATCAATACGAAATTTATTTTATTTTTATTTTTTTCACTAAAAAGTGGTTGAATTTTGGTCACATTTTTTTCTTTGTAAGTCCACATAGACTTTCAATTAATTAAAAAATTAATAACTTTAGTAAAACTTGATATTTTTAGTTTAATCATAAAATTAATTTTCAATTATCTTGCAGGGTTCAGTTAGTAGGCTTGTTTTTTGAAAAACCAAAAACAGAAGCCATGTTGTTTTTGACACATCAGCAAACTAAAGCAACAATTAAAAGCCGTGTTTATTTCTATACCCTTCACAGAGAGTGTAAGGGTATATATACGTATGTAGGCTTGTAATTTCGTGTGAAATTTCTACAATATGAATTTCGGACTTAATGAAGTACATATATTTTTTAAAATCGTATGATTTAGGGGAGTTGATTGAGCATTGTTAATCTCTCCTTGTGTATGTTGAAATAAGTTGTTGGAGCCCCCCATCATATTTTGGGAGCAGAGTGGTATTGAAAATCAGCACAATCGTCTTATAACTTTTTGAGATATGAGTAAGCCAACATGACTACCTCTGTTTTTCATTTTTTTACAAAAAAAAAAAAAATTAAAATTTTTCTGTCCGAGGATAATTAATAAACACTTTTTTGAATATTTACAAATTTGGCATATCCCTAGAGAAACAAATCGGTCACCAATCGGCAAAGTTATAGGCAAAGATTGTTTGGAAATATATATAATATTATTTGGTTTTTAAATATATCCAATTTTGTAACTTCTTAATAACTTTTGGTCGAAAATACTAAAGAAAATGGCGTACAACATAAAATCTGACGATGTGATCATTATACCTCATATACATGATGGTGAAGGGTGTTATCAGATTTGGCACTTGATCATGCAGCTCTCTTACTTGTTAATGTTGAATTGTTGTAAAATTACCAAGACTTGATAATTGAATTCACCCTGGCTTACAATATCGTTAAAATGTGCTAGCTTCTGAAGATTTTTAGCTTTTAAATATTTGTACCTTACGAAAAATTACGATACATATTAAAGAAACAGTTAAAAGTTTTGTTTTTGTAACAGATTTTGTCTGCTGGTTCGTAACATCAGGATACAAGTTAACTGACTGAATCATTAAGTCTCACAATCATATTTGTACCCGAATACTCACTTTAATAAAAAAGTTTAATCATTTGTACATGCTGCTCAATCGTATAACTTGCCATGGTATTTAACAGGAATATCAATTATCAATTTGGAATTCCTTTCTGTCCTAGTAAATTAAGAATAGTAAAGCCACAACATTTAGTGATCAATAATGGATTAATTACCCCAAGCCCTCAAATAAAGCTAAACGCGATTCACACCTTTTAAAAAGGGGATATTGCAAGTATGCAGACAACTTGGAGGACATTACAAATATGCAATTAGAAGTGCAATTTAAAAAAGCATTAAAGCTTTAAAATTTTGGAATTCTGTTGTAAATAGAAATTCTTAATTATCTATGACCCTAAAACATACACTTTCTCTTCTATTTTTTGAACTGATGTTTTTTAAAGAGGCGAAAAACTTTTAACTGAAATAAAACGCAAACCCATTTTTAATACCCTTATAATAATAAAATAATTAGATAATATTTTCAAATTGATTCTTCAAGCTCGAGGTCTTTATAATATTTGTTTTATTTATTATTCAATATTTCGCTACTCCTTTGTGTAGCATCTTCAGGAAAGAAATTGTGTGTTTTTACAAAATTATATAAAAATTATATAAAAATTTTGTAAAAACACACAATTTCTTTCCTGAAGATGCTACACAAAGGAGTAGCGAAATATTGAATAATAAATAAAACAAATATTATAAAGACCTCGAGCTTGAAGAATCAATTTGAAAATTTTATAAAATAAAGGTCAAATAAGAGCAATAAGAATTCAATAAAGAGAGCACATAATTAGATAATTTTATGGACTTAGGGCCGTATTCATAAAAAATATTTTAGGTTTATTAAAGGCTTATCTGACAGATGTTGTAGAGAAATTTGTCAAATAAGCCTTCAATAAACCTAAAATATTTTTTATGAATACGGCCTTTAGTGTTTAAATATGATTTTAGGCATAAAAGTATAAATTTACATTTCCACAGAGAAAATAATTTAATGGCTTCAAATCACATGAACTAGATGGCCCGTTAAAAGATAATTTTTTTTTCAAATTTTTCATTCGTCACATATCTGTTTCAGTAAAATAATTGTATCAGGCGCTATGTGACATGTGACAACATATTGCTGAAACCACATGTCAATACTAATTTTTTTTAATTGAGGTTCGAAATTAGTAATAATCTTTCTATACCTACCACTATTGACTGTAACGTTCTCACTATTGTTATTTGTGAAAACATATGGACGATTCCACCGACCTATAAAACACAACTAACAGTCAGTTTTTGTGGATGTAAAACTGTTTCGCTTAAAATGCGGTAATTTCGTTTACCGACATATAAACTCAATCAAAATGTGCTTTAACCGCTGGCCGATAGGATTATTGAATTGAACAATAATTTGTAAAATAAATTTGAATAATTTGCAAACGCTGCTCTAGCGTAAATCTGTTCATGATAAATTGCCAAACCAAACTATTCTCAAAACAGTGCCGCCACTTTAAAGTTTTACGTCTTTAAAATTACTTTTATAAAGTCCTTAAAACTCCGCTACTTTTCTTTTATTCTGATGACTCTAGTCAGTCGATCTCGTCAAAGACTGCCGTTAAATAGAATTAGTACAGTTATGAATGCTGAAATAACGTTGTTTCGATTAAGTTTAATGATTTTTCAAGATTTTTTAAAATTGAAAAAAAAAAAAATAAATTTTTGTACTTTATTTTGAGAAGTAAAATTTTGTTTTAAATTTGTATATTTTTTTAAACTTTATTTAGCTTTTCCTTAAATTCTATATCTTCCGGCCCAAGCCATTTCAAAATTGCGAGATGTAAATGAAATTTTCAGTGTGTGTCATATCCTTATAAACAGGATCTACACTGTGGCATTTAAAGAAGTTAAAAAACAAACAAGAGAATAAAAAAAAACTTCTCATAAAAATACCTTAAATTTACCTACACAATTGTGAAGACAGGGCCGTAAAGGGTTAAGTCAATTATTGTTCCACCTTTACTTTTTTAAATTAATTTTATTTGATGTATAAATACAAAAAATCGACTTGTCTATTAATACATATATAAGATGTATTGCGTCTGTCAAGCCATATTTATTCATCTGGTAGTCTTGATTCGTCCGCTGATGATTTTTTTCGTATTTTAAGCTTCTGCTGTCCAAGTGCATAGAAGGAAAGATTTCTACTCTTATTTGTTTCGTAAAAAATATAGACAAAAATATTTTCACCGAACTTCAATTAACTGATAAATTAATATGCCTTGATGTCTGTTCCGTATTGCTAGTGGAATCAAATTGTTTAGAATTTTAATTTTCTTTGCAGCATTGCTAATGACAATTCACAACCATTTAATTCTACTCGCAATACCAAACAGCAGCGTAAATATATTTTTCTAATCTAAAGAAGAAACACTTATATTTTTTCGTTTTTTTGTTCTTTTGATTTTCAGGCTGTAAATTTTAGATTTATTTAAGTTGTTGATTAAATTTTTTTAATTTTACTTATTTTTGAACAAAAACTTTTACATTTAAAATAACCAAAAAAAAAAAAAAAAATAGTTTTACAAAAATACTTCTTATAATAGTTAATAATAAATTATTGTTTCAGCTTGGTTTATAATGTATGTGTGTGTATTTGTAAAAAGAAACCTTAAAAGATAATACATTTTTTAGGCAAATTATTATTATAATTTTTTTTTACAAAAATGCTTTTGTTTTTTTTTATTTTTTAGAATAATAATTGTGAATAATATTTTTTATTTTGCTTTTAAAATCATGTAAAATAATTATTACAAAACTTGCAGATTTTCACAATTCTTAAACTTTGAATCTTCTTTGCCAAAAATCCATGTCAACATTTGTCTTGCCTTCATGCTGGCCATCATCACACTGCGACTATTGTACCAGTGAGACGCTGAAGACGCTGTATCATTATGACCCTGTTCATTATTGCAAAAAAAAACAAAATTATCATTTAGATTTGATTAATTGGAATTTAATTACAATAGTGCTATGAGTTTGGTAAATAGTTTGCAACAAAAGGCGTTTGTTTATATACGGTGAAACAAACAAAAAAAAGGGTGAATGAACGAACATATTTGGTGGTTTCAGAAGGTGGTATTAATATGTCGTATAGTCATAATTTTTCTAAATTTTAAGTCTGCATATTTTGCAATACAATATTGTTAAATCATTTTGCAGTTTTAGAACATTATGACATACATCATGTCGTATCTGGTAAATATATATTTTTTAAATTTGTAGCATATTTAAACATATAAACACTTATGGTAAATAAGAACAATAAAAGAATAATACAGAATAAAAAAGAACAATCCATAAATATGCAAAATGTATGTTAGACACACTTATGAATGATTAATGAGGGTGAGGGAAAATAATAAGAATTAAATTTATTTAAACCTGTTTTTTTTAATTAACAAAAAGATTCTATAAATAATTTATGCAAGTTTTGTAATGATAGATTTCGGAAAACAATACAATGCCAATATACTACTCTATTTACATGAAACATATTTCAATAGAGCCTCTGTTTGTAAACTAATTACTCATTAATCCCAAGAATCATAAAAACAAAATAACGCATTGCGGCTGTTAAAAATTTGATCGTTCTGCCTAAGTACGTATGTCAAAATGTAGAAATGTAGCCCTTAAAAAAATTATTTTCCTTATTTCAATTGATTTACCAATGACCTCTACTTGTCCCTCTGACCCAAAGCAACGAGCAAAACCAGTTTTAACTTAAATTTCTTATGAAAAATTAATTAATTTCTTGTTGAAATTTCTAAAATATATTGGCCTGATTACTCTAGCTTTATAATTTATAGCATTACAATTAACCCTTTAAAACTTAAAGCACATCATTTTAAGCCATAGTCTCAAGAGGTTTTAGAATTTTTTGGAAATTCCCCAGTAGACTAGTCACTAGTGTAGACTACTCTCGTCTAGTTACTCTGCTCAGTTAATAATATATCTATTTATAAAATAAATAAATAAATAAATAAATAAATGAATATTCTTTATATTTTTATAAGGGACCAATTACAAACCGATTATTAAGAAATGTCCGTGAAACGTATTTATTGAACACTTTGATTTTATTTCCAATAACATAAAAGCTGTATATCCTTATTTATAAGTGTACCTTTTACATTGATTTTCAATTATTTTGACACTCTATGTTTATATATCAAACTTTAAATATATAGAAAGAATATAAGATGACACGTCCCTCCACGGTATAAAGTGAATTTTTAACCCTTTCATCACATCACACGTGCATCACATATGATCAACAAATGTAATAGCTAAGCATATAAATAAGTTACAAATACGCATTATAAGGATGTTTTTCTTAGGATCTTTTTAAAATTTATACAAACTTTTTCTGGGAAAATACATAAATATTAAACAAATAACAATTCGGGAATTTTATTATATACAGGAGTAAACGTAGTAAGGGTACATTGAATATACATGTTCATACAGATGTATAAAAACTATTAAAGAAATTTAAATAAATTAACAGGACATTGAGTTAAAAAAAAAAAGATTTTAAAAAGAGTCTATACATTTAAATACATTGATGGAATTAAACACCAAATCTCAAAACAAATACATCTGTTGCTATAAATATTAGAGGACTAAAGGGGATTGGATGGAGTATTGTTAGATAAATAGTAGATATATAAGAGAGAGAGAGAGAAAGATAGTAATAAAACATTTACATAAACTGATTACATAGAAATAGAAATTACTCACCATAACTTCACAATTTCTATCATTTAAAGATTTATCCCCTTGATCAGAATCATAATTCTTGTTATGACAATTATTGTCGATATTTAAATGATCTTTTGGTTTATTTTTAGATTTATTTTTAAATTTTTTCATTTTTGGCTAAAGTAAACAATAATAAGATGAGAGAAATTTAAAATGATACAAGTTTATATGTGTATTTATGTATGTGTGAATGTGAGAAAAGCAATTTGTTATGGAAAATTAATAAAAAATAGTTGAGCCAATAGTTGATAAAAAAAAAAAAAAAAATTTACAAATTTTTAAATAAAAAGGGTGTGAGTGAGAGTATGTGTTTTTAAGTCAAATTAAACAAATTAGGCCAGTGTTAGAAATAGTATAGAAATTGAAAAAATTTTAAATTTGATAAAAACATTGTTGGAAAAAGTTACAAACCTGCAATAAAATTTGTTCCTTTTTTAAGCGTATTTGCGTTAAAGTTCCTACCAACAATTCATCACAGTTGTGATTTATGCCCGCAGACACTTCTATGAATTTGGCACCATATGTACAGGCTAAGCATTTGCCATCTACAATAACAAAAAAAGGCAAATATAATAAAGTTTAAAAAAGGGTTCCATAGTTTTCAAATAACAAAATATGTAAATTTTTTTGTTTGTCACTTACCCTGTGCAGAGACGGCACGTGACCGCGCTAAATCAATTTTGTTTGCCACTAATATAGTTGGTCTGTTTTTAATTAAATCCATATCTTGAATACGTGATAAAGTCTGTTTAGCTCGTGTAAATGAATCTTTGTCCACGCAAGAGTATACAACCAAAAAAGCATCGGCCACATCAAGTTCATCCTTTTTGATTTGTTGTTGTTTATTTAATATTGTATTTTAGAAAAAAAAGGTGAAAGAAAAAACAAATATAAACAATAATATTATTGTAATGTAAACAGTCATATAACAAACAAAATTTTTCAGCAATTTTTTAATTTATTTGAACCATTTAGAAGGGGATTTTGTAGGTTTCTTCCAGGTAAATTAAGGAGAGAGAGAGAGAGAAATTTGGGTAAAAATGAAAACCTTTACTTTAAAGGTTCAGGAAAATTTTTTATAACATTTATGATATTGTTAACAGGATTCATTTTGAATATAATGCTCTATGGCAACACTGTAATACTGAATACCACTTCGTTATTAATCTAAAATAAGCCTTAAGCTCTAAACACATAGACGCCAGCAGACTTCACAACTTCAAGGCTTCAAATGCTGCCAACTTCAAATGCTGCTCTGAACTCAGCTTTATAATTATTTTGAAGACAGCAACAACATAATAATCAGCTGATGTGTATTTTAGCAATACAAAATTTCAGGGATGCCGCATATATATTTTATAATGAATAATATTAAAGTTATTGATAAAAAAAAAGTAATAATATCACGAAAAACTATAAAAACACATACACTTATTTCTTTATTGTATTTTTTTAATGTTCTTTTATGTTTAATATCAAAAATAAGTTTTTTTTCTTTTTTTCCAATTTAATATATATATAATGGCAACACTATATTTGTTCTTGCTACCCGTCAAAATAGAAAATAGCCTAAGTTGGCAGCAGCAGCAAATGCTGTTGTGCAGTCGTGCTGCTGTGCTGCCGTCAAAATAATCGTTTTCATTTAAACACATGGATTTTATTTTTGACATATTGCTGCTTGTTGTCTGCTGTCGTCTATGTGTTTAGAGCATTAATGTTAAGGATTTACTTTGAAATTCGATTTTAAGCAGTGTAGAATACATTGAATCAAATCCCCCAATATAACTTGACTTTAATTAGTTTATGTAATAATATCATCTTAGCTACCTTATTCTAAAATATTTTTTTGAAAATAGTACTTTTGAGAGTTACGAATTTTTTTTATTACTTTTGGTTTGAGTCAAGTTTTTATTTTTGATAGCTTTGTACTTACGTGTTGTCAAATTAAGAGGTAAAATTTTGGCACATATTTTCCAATAGATACTAGACACTTAAGAACTATTATCGATATCTATTTTTACAGACTATCGACGTTTTTATACCCTGCACAGGACAGTGTAAAAGGGTATATATAGGTTTGTCACCCCATGTAATTTCTACAGTAATAAACACGACTGCCTCTGTTTTTGCGCTTATTTTTACTAGCCCTGGGATATTTTATAGACATGGTTGTTACTGTTTATGAATTTAGTATGCCTCTGGAGAAAATTTTTAAACAAATTGGTGTCACTAATCGGCAAAGTTATAGGCAAAAATTATTTGATGAAATATATATTTTTTAAATATATCAATATTTTTTAAAATCTTAAATAAGTTTTAAACACACTTTAGATATCAGATTATGAGCTATAATCTCAAAAATAATTTTTAAGAAAAACTTAGAAATCTGTTTGAAACCGACTGAGGTATAAGCATCAAACTACAACTGCTTCAGTGTTTTTCCTAAAATTTACAAGCGAAAATAGATATTTTTTCAGTTTCTATACAACCAAGAGAGCCAATATAGGGATCAAATGAAAGAGCTTGAGTATTAAAATATAGTAAGTTAGAAAAACAAAAAAAAAATCAAGATGGCGTCCTAGATTAAATGGCGAATATATAAGTCAAATATAGCAGTTAAGACTTTGTCCCCTTTAACCCCCACAATACTATAATCAAAAAAGCGCTCGACCAATAATATATAGTAAACTATAGAGAAGTGTAAAATCCAAGATGGCGTCTAAAGAAAATGGCGGAGCGAATTTTTTTAACTCCAACAATATGGGTATCAAATGAAAAGGCTTGACTAGTAGAATACAGTAACTATGTAAAAATTCAAAATCAAAGATGGCGTTGGAAATAATTGCATGAAATCTAAGATCTAGGCTAAGCTACGATGTGGACCTTATACCTATGTATGTACATGACGGTGAAGCGTATTCGGAAAATTTTCCCAAATAAAAATTAATAAAATGCAACACGTCATTTAATTGTTTAATTTTAAATAAAAGTTTTATTTTAATTAATTAATAATTAACTATTGTATTTAAATATTTCTTCATAAATTAAATTTTTTTATTAGATTTTTCAAATTTTTAAACTGTCATCGCTTTAATGAATTTAGTTGTAAAAAAAGCAAAAAAAAAGTTTGACATTTTGCCGTTATAATAAAAGCGAACAAAGTATAATCAGCTGGCTTTCAGTTGTGTCGGAATTGGGTTTCAAACAAAAAAAAAATAAAAATAAAGGATACAGGGTACACTTATACAAGGTGGCGGTGCCAGCCCAGCTGACAATTTTTTTGTGTTCTGGCGTATGTCAAACTACATATTAAAAAAATGATTTCAACTCCCGAAATTGTCAAACTTCATACATAAAAAAGAGAGCCGAAAATCGCTCTCCTTTACGCTACAACCTTATGTAATTACACCATGTAAGGATACATAAAGTCTTATATGCTGTTGTTAATTCTAACTAATTTTTTCTTCAAACATAAATTTGAAGTATAATAAATGCATGTTCTCGATCTTTTTAATTTATATCGACAGTTGTTTTTTGTATTTAGCTATCACTTTTTTTTATAAAAAATAGTTTTAATTTTATTTTCCGATATTTCGCTACCACATTGGGTAGCTTCCTCTGGGAAAGTTTTTACAATTTACAACAATTAAAAATTAACAAATAATTAACAATTCTAATATATTAATTATTAGTTGTTGTAAATAGGTAAAACTTTCCTAAAAGAACCTACAAAAAGTAGTAGCGAAACATCGGAAAATAAAATAAAATTATTTTTTATAAAAAAGTGATCTCAAGCTCAATAAAAAAGAAACAACTGTTGATAAATTTGAAGTTTTAGAATTTAAGATGCCAAAGTATTTTTTTTTTATTATTTTTAAATTCAATTCCAACAGCAATTGTATTCCATGATCACCCTGTAGACTTCCTTAACTTATACTGAAAGCAGATGTCTAATATTAGAATCATCAAAATTGTAAGTCGCGTGTACAAAGCTTTGATTAAGAAAATATTAAGGATATAGATTTTATAGTAAAAAAATTCTTGTATTATTTGTTTTATTGTATTTGGGTAAACAAAGTGTCACTGTAAAGTCAACTTTCTGTGTGCTTTTTACTTACAAAATTATTAATAATAATAATCGATTTTAAAAAACAGTTCTGCTTAAATTTTGGTGAATCATAAAATTGCAAACAAGTTTTGTTGTTAGAGCCAAAAGGCAGACTTATTGTTGTAGCTTTAATACAAGAAATATTTTAATAAATTTTGTCTCAAGCAAAACAAAACTCTTAGTTTAAACTAACCAATAAATTATGCTTTTAATTACAAAATATTTGAAAGTTGTATGTTTACTTAAAACTTTCGAAATAAACTTTGCCAAACTTTGCCTACATTTACATACAAACATAGTATCAAAATGTTAAGCAGCCCTGCAGTTTTTTTAGTAACAATTGTCAGATTTTTCTTCTGCAAGAAATTTTCGGTAGAAGAAAAAAGTATCATTAATTTCATTACCGAAATTGCTTAAAATATTTCAAATAAAATTGATAAAAAAATTTTTTTTTTAAATTTTTTGTAATAATTTATTTATTCAGAATTTTAGTCTGTCTGTCTGTCTTTCTCTACTAGATTGGCTCAAAAACTATAAATTAAATTTTTGCTAGGTATGGTGATATCTTGATACTTGATTTTATACTTACAAGTCTGTCACACATTTTAATCGAATTGGTTTTCATTTCATATTTGCAATTGTGATTATTTATGGGAAATATCCTTCAGATTCCGTTTATTTTTTATATTTGTTTTTAAGCACAAATATTTGCATTATTTAAGTTGCCACTTTAATTTTTGCATAAAAAACTTAAGGAGCTATTTTATATGGTAATAGAAATGTCTATAAAAACTCCACTTGCGAAATTAAAAGCGGTTTAAGTTTTAATTTATCTTCTCATAAAAGACAAAGTTAGAGTTTAATTTTACTTTTGAACGAAATGTATGTCTGTGACATTCCTGACTTTTTGTATGGAGAAAAACGAAAGTATTTATGATATTTTACCAACTTAAATATTACTTAAGAGTTGTTGTTTTTTAATTAAAAATATGATAACATTTTTTTTGGTTCGCTAGTATTTAATATGTATAGAGAAAATGGCCTATGATCTGTGCTGATGGTTGTAAATACATCCCACTACGTTTGTGTGTGTATTATAATGCGAACTGATAGCAACAACAAATGTTAATATAATTACGTTTATGCTTGATTTGTTTATGTGAGTTATAATCGTTTATTTATTTATTTATTTAAATCTATGATGGCCGTTTCTCTTTTATATCTACAGAAGAAGTAGCTGCATTTCGATACGTGTATAAAAACACAAATCTAAATATGTGAGTATTTCTATGTTAATGCAAATATTTGCTCTGTAATAAAACAATAAATAAGGAGAAAAAAAATAATGCGACTTGTTTTAGATTTTATGAGTAAAATTTGGTAAATAAAGCAATATTTTATTTAGTAGCTGTCCTTATGTCTTTATGCGTATTCATACATTATTTTTGTTATTCTTTTCACTTTTTTTTGTGTGTTTCAGATTTGACCAGTGACCAAACTTATTGCGATTGGACTACTGGGTCAAAAATATCTTTTTTTTTGTTATATTTGTTTTACAAACATCAAGCCCAAAATGATTTAAGTATTACTGACGATTACAATGTCATGTTAGTTGAGAAGAAAGGCACATAAGTTGTCTCTTCGTATGTGTGTGTTACCACAAGCAATTACATGGTCAGTTTGGTTTGCTAAAAAAAAAAAAAAAAAAAACAAAAAATGTTTATAAAAAAAGATAGCTGAAAATGTCTGCTGTATAATGTTGCCATTCTCAATTGAGTAGGTTTGTTATAATTTATTTAGCATTAAACTACATTTTTTAATGTTCACATGATGTTTAATTTTCTTAGTAATATTTTTTTTTATTTATTTCATTGTGTTCTTAATAAATATGTTGAAGTCTTACATGTATTTACAACATCTTTATAACCTAAATGAGACTTTTAAACGACTTATTCATTTTGAATATTTTTGCAAAAATCTAGTTCATTCAATCTCAAAACTTCATTTATATCACATTTTAGGTCGCGGAAAAAATCAACCAAGTTTTTAGTAAACATGAACTAAAGTAACCAATTTAGCTATCTTATTACTCTCTCATTATAAAATACATATTTCCAAGAATGGTTGTCATATTTTACGATCAAAACATTGAAGATTTAAATAAAACTAAAATAGAACAACGTTACAATAAAAAAAATTAAGCTGAATCGGACAAAGATGAAATAGCATATTAGAACTGGAATAGAACATTCAAAACATGCTTGAAAGATCAAATTGTGGAGTTGTTGCCCAAAAATTAATTTTTAAAAATCGAGGTTAAATTTGTCAACAACACTTTATTATGCAAATTATTTTGTTATTCCGTTGCTAACTAAGAAGTGATTTATGGGAGCCAGATTTATGGGAATTATGCTTTAGTTTTGTTTTTCGCTATTAAAAGAGAATATGAATTAAACTTTAAAGAGCTTAAATATCGAACAGATTCGTTTAATAGATCTTAATAAATAACTAGGCGTATACTCGACATTTATTTCATAGCATTAATTTCATAACAAGCATACGCACCGGCGATTGATTTGTTACACTATCCCAGTGAAAAAAACTATGAAAACAACGTGATTTTGCAGGGGTTCAAATAGGGTTGCCTGGTACAAAAAGTCAAATAACTGCACAATGAAAAAATTCAAATGGATTTTAAAAAATCTGGACAATTTAAAATCGTAGTTTAAAAAACAAAATTTTATTTAAATTTTTCTTTACAAAAAAAAAAAAAAAAAAAAAAAAACAGAAAATAATCACATAAAAACAAGGAAACGAAACAACTAAAATTTAGTTTAACGTCATATTACAAATGTGTGTATAAATTAATATCAATTTTGGAAAATGCCATAAATATTTTGAAGTTTTATTTACAGAATGTATTTATTAAGCCAAGTATTTTTGAATACTTTTGCAACTTTCATTCAAATTTACTGCTATTTCAGCTTAAGCCTTTGGTATGCAATGGACAAACGAGATCCATTTATATTTTTTTTCTACTTTATCGTTGTCGCACGTTTTGCAAAGATGAACTATATCTTATTAATTGGAATATTTTTCGGCATATTATTAAAGGCTTCTAGCAGGCAGCAGAAGTCAGTGCAAGACGTGTCATTGTCAATTGAATTTGATATTTTTAAAATATTTTTTTGGTTATTGATTGATTGATGGTATTGTCAGTGATGCACAAAATGTTAAGGGATTATATATATAAGATTATACATTCACAAGCAGAATTGTATAAGTATCTTTTTATCTAGTATACAATTTATTCTGCAGAAAATATCAGTGAAATTAATAAAAAAATAAAATTAACAAAAAATCTTTTTTTTTTTTGAAAATTAAAGAAATATTTTCTTAATTGCGCAAATTGAATTTTAGCTGCATACTGGACAAGGGCAAACAAAAAATATAATTCAGGTGATTACATGAATATATCAACGAATTGAAAAAAGGGCATACAACTAATGGATATTTTAAAAAGGGCATAGAACTAATGGATATTTTGTGAAAAGCATTCGATTTGAAATGAATTGGTTTTATTTGTCATGAATTGTTTAAGCCATTTTGCATGATGTTGCATGAGTTTTTATCATTTACAACAAATAGCTTTGCATTTAGGCAGTCATTTAGAATGACACATGTGCAGTATTGATATAGAAGTCTTGAGAATGTAATTCATTTAACACTACTTCCAATTTTTGTGCTGGGATATTAAAGCCTTACATTTTTACCTTCTATTTGAAAATAATAAAAATAGTTAAATAAATACAAAATAAAGGAAAACAAATGTAAATAAGAGTGCTTCATCCGTTGAAATCTTATTTACCCTTCACCGACATGTTAATTTTTGCAAATTAAAAAAAATAAAAATGATCGTGGTGTTATCAATATCATATGTAAAACGCAATTTTGTATTGAAAAAAAATTTGAACGCGTCATTTTAAAGCCAAAGTGGATACCATTTTGAATTTTATGTAATTAAATAAATTTGTAAAATTTAAAAAAAATTTTTGTTATAGTTAATACTAAATTGCAAGATACCGTAGTTAGTGTTTTTAAAGTCTAGAAGTAAAAAAATGTTATTTGTTATTACCTTTACTGCATGTGTAGTTATTACAATTTTTAATTCCGACTCAATGTTATTTAAAATAATTGAGATATTTTGTTCGGTTTCGTCACATTCTGTAAAATAAATTAAAAAAGAGAGAAAATAATTTAATAAAAGATTTACGAATGCAATAATTATTTTCTATAATTATGTGTTATTGTTTTGCATAATAGTGTCAGCAACTTTTCACTGTATATTTTAAGCGGAAGAAGGAGGGGGAAGCAGTAAAAAAAAAAATAATATTTAATTACAAGACTTAAATTTGTAAAATAAGTAAGAATCAAAAGTTTTTTAACTTTGCTAGAGTTTTCATTTAAACAGTATCTTTGAAGCATTTCATAGTAACAAAAGTTGTTGATGCTTCCACATATAAAAAAAAGAAACGAGCCTGATGAAACAATCTTTCTGAAATATCTTTATTAAATTATATTTTTTTATTGAATTCCTTTTAAGTATAAGTACAAGTAATAAATATAAAAATATAACTACGGCATATGCTTTTTTTTGAATGTCTAAATTTCATAAATGTCGAAGTTCGCCTTTAGGAATAAAAGTCAATTTCGCAAACTGTATTTTACTAAACGCTTCGTTCTTTTTTTATATTTTCATTAACACAAAATTTATGAAGTTAAAAATAGTTTTTGATTTAATTTATATGTTTTGTTTTAATATTTCGCTACATCATTGTGTAACACCAACAGGAAGTTAGTTATTAAACCTGTAACAGATTTAGTGGGACTTACAATTTCCTAAACGACTATAAGCATTAGGCTCCTTGTTATGGAGAAGACAAGACGTGCGAGACTTTTTCTTTCAGCGATCAGCGATCATTGCAAATCCTAACCAGAATGGCAGCGCTAATATAATTTAGTAAATTAGCTTAGCTGGTAAAGCAGTAATACATCAAAGTGTGATGAGTGCATATATATCAAATAGAGTTTGATAACAACAAGGTGCATAACAATAAGTAAAACAATAAGTAAGATTCGGCATAGGTAAAAGTTATTGTTTAGGAACTAATAAAATGCTCTAACATTTTAAACGTAAAATCCCAAGTTGACAATAGAACGAACCGAGGTTTATTTACAGGAAATAAATTAACGTTAATAGAAGGTATAAACGTAAAAATATTATAAATATAGTAAAGAAATAAGGGGTGTCCGATTATGAGGCACTTTTGTGATCACGGCTGGCTGTATATTAAGAATAACTTGACCACTATTGGCTTTTAAAGTAAGAAAATAATTACTTGACCAAGAAGACCAGCTGACAGGTAAATTTCTTGAAATCAACCTATCGCCAAATTTAAATTTAAATAAACTAATGGTTGTGGACACCGTTTGCCACGTAGCGTTATCCACATTTAACCCAGATCAAAGTAATGCATATTTCCTAACAAATATATTTCGGTGGCGATCTTACCGTTCCGATGATGCGTGTAAATCACATCAAACGGAGTCTCTAGGATCTGCTGTAGATTGGCTTTATATTAAATGTGAGCGGTTTGCTTTTTACTACACTTTTTAAGACAAAAATTAACTTCATCATAAATTTTTGCGACAAATCATCGGCTCAGTTCTTAACTGCTTTTCAGCATAATCGGAGAAAAATTGACGCATTTGATGGTCTCGCGGATTTAATGCTTGCAGCAAGTAGATCTTATATGGATGAAGGTCAAGATTTTTGTGCAAAATTTTCTACTTACTAGACGGACAGTAATCAATTCCTGTAACCGCTGACAAATTGATAACTCTTAATCCTCCTATTTATTTTCATTTATAATGGCGATATATTATTCAGATACAGCATTTCAATTGAAAAAGTATTTAAGTGCGTTGATGGAGCGGCAATCTTGATAATTTTCCAGATTATATTGATCATAAATATCAAATAGTGGCCGCAATGTGAAAGTTTGTTTGAAAGTTTTTTTTTTTTGTAATAAGTTCTATAGGACTTGAAGAAACAAATTTTTTATTGGAAAGTCTTATATTAGATTGAATACATTATTTAGTTGTTTGTTGTATAAACCATTATATATTTTCACACTTTAATTACAGATGCCGGATAGTTAAACTCCATATAATAAAATAATTCTTTTGCATAGAATTACAAGCAGTTAGGCGATAAATAAACTTTGTTATGCTATAAGAGAAATGTATATGTGTTGGTGTTTTACTGTAACTATCTTTAATATTAATGTTACTTTTGTGATAGAAATGGTGCTGTAATCAAAGATAATAATTGTATTTATTTTTCACTTTACCTGGTCCATCGTAAGCATTAATATAGTCTGAAGTGCGAAACTGGGAGGCAAGTGCTTGTTTACCCACACCTGGTGCTCCAAGCATAACGACATGATAAGCATCGACTTGCTGCTGTTGGCTGGCATTGTTGGTATTAACATCGACATCTGTGCAGCCAGCTAAAGCACCAACACGTGGGTGTATGGGACTAACAGGAGCCAAACTATTGCTGCGTGAACGACGGCGTCTAAAGGAATCACCACGATTGATAATACCTATGTAGGTTAAGTAAGACAAATACAAAGAAGAAAAAAAAAATTTAAAAAAAAAATATAAGAATGTTTATTAAAAGTGGCAAGATGTTAGCAAAAATATATTTTTTACTTAGTTAATAAAAATAAACAAGTTTGTGAATAAAGCCACTCTGTCAATATATATTTATTTAAAAAGCAAAAGGTTAACTATACAACCACCTCACTTGTTATGCAGAAAATATATGTATAAATTTAATAAATTGTATTTGAAATTGCTGAGAGATAAAATTGTGGAGATGTTGCACAAAATATTATTTTTTTAAAAAACGAGGTTGAATAAATGAGAATATTAAATGTTAAAGTTGTTAAGAACACTTTATTATGCAAATAATTTTCTTATTCCGTTGCTAACTAAGGAGTGATTTATGGTAATTATGCTTTAGTTTTGGTTTTCGCTTTAAAAAGAGGATATGAATTAAGCTCAAACGTTTTTAAAGTTGAAATTGGTTAATTTAATAACCATAACAAACAACTGGGCGTATACGTGATAATCATTTAATGACATTAATATCGCAACAATCATACGCAACGGTGATACATTTTTAAGCATTGTATTTCTACCATCCAATTTATAATAAAATTTTTAATATATTAAAGGATTACAAAAATAAATTTCTATGTAATGTTTGTTTTATTTTTATTTCTTTAAAATATATTAATTTGTTAATGAATTAGGGGGTAAGAATTTTATTAAAAATAAAAATAATAAATAGACCAGCTTGAACTCAACAACCAATGAACTAAAGTTATTAATAAAACCTTAATTTTAATTCAACAAAAACGTAATATTCTCTATTTTTCTATTGATTTAAAGTCTTGTTTTAAATTACAAATTGCATGATTGCCTGCAATTTATTGCTTTTTTCTATAAATTTTAATTCCTTTAAGGTTGCTCTGTCTAATGTAGCCGTTTCTTTTTATTTTTACTTTTTTGCAAAATTTAAAAAAAAAAGTGTAAGTTGTTTGAGTTGGCATAAAAGTATTCTTAATTCTGTTTCAGTAAATACATTAGCAGTTGTTTTATTGCATTTCAACGAAATAATTTTTTTTATTCTTATTTCTGTATATTTCAATTTTGAATTATTTATATTTTCTTTTTGATGCTTTCATTTTAGTTGGTTAATGTTTATAAAATTGCATGCTTAAGCAAAAACATTTTCCACGCTCAAATTGAATTTATGGTGCAACATAAAAACTGTAATAAACGCAAAAGGAAAAACAAACAAACAAACATGTCTAAATTACCGTAATGGAAGTTGTTCACGCTATTAGTTATGTGGTAACTAAATAGTTTCTATCATTAGGTTGGAATTATAGCTTTTAGCAACAGCAAATTAAATGACATTGTTTCGAAATGACTAGCTCTGTTCGATGCTTAAAATTAAAGAAGGAAATAAATATGTGTATATTGTGTAAAACTGTCAAACGATTTTTCGAAAGAGAATGTATGAAAAATTGTTGTATTTAAATAATAAATATTTAAAAAAAATACTGAATTTAAGTTGCTTTTTATAAACTATTAGTTCAAATTTTATGAACTTAAAAAAAGCAAAAAAAAAGAAAAATTTGTTCCTCACAAATGGTTTTGTATCTCTGAAACTACTGATTGGATTTCAAAATAATGTTAGTATGACTTAAAGCCAACTTGTTTTTTGGATAAAATAAGCGGTTCTTGAGATATGCTTAAGTAAGATGTGCAATATTATTTATGTCTTCAGTAAATCTTAAAAACTTTAAAAATTTTAAAAAAATTAAATGCAGATTTCGTGTTTTTTTGGTCTGCATAATCGACTAATTGTGTCCACAATCGGGAAAATAGTGAAAATTGTGGAAACTTCAGCAAACCGGATCTGTAAAAAATGTGAAAACACCTATGCATGCTCGCCTCATTCGTTGAGAACATTGCTGTGTGACAGTAAAGCTGTCAACCTTGACTCGTTTTTGTGCTAAATAATTGAACCTCTCACAAGCGTGCGAATTGTGCATAAAGATTTGATTTTAAACGGTTACAAGTTACAACTGACTAAAGAGCTGAAACTTACTGACCATTTGAAGTGTCATCAATATGCCAAATGGCTGGTTGAAAAGACTGAAGTGAATGGTGACTTTACAAAGAAATCATCTTCAGCGACCTAAATGGAGTCGTTAACATTCAGAACTGCCTCATTCAAGCAAATGAGAATTCACGATCGATTGTTGAAAAGCCGATACATTTACAAAGAGTAACTCTTTGGTATGGTTTATGTGCTTGTCGTAGCCGTTGCGTGTTTTTTGGCTAAAATTCTTATTCTCACTTAATTCTCTGAAAACTTTTTGTTTTATTTACAATAAAAATCGTCTAATTCTTAATGTTTTTTATATTAAATATATGAAATATATCTCCGTAGAGCTTTAAAACACAAAATAAAGTTATTCATGTTACTGAGTTTAGACTTGCAGTCTGGCAGAAATGCAAAAAATTCTAATTTGGCCCATATTTTGACATTTAAATCATAAATTTTAGGCCATATTTCACTAAGAACATTTATTTAATTACATTGCCAATATTCCTTAAAATATTATTATTTTTTAATACGCTGATTTTTTAAGCTGACTATTAAATAGAAACTTTTGTTTTTTCTTTGCAATAACAACATAAACACCTGTTTGTACATTTCACCAGACTAAGATTGATGACGTTAATACCTCAAATAAAAACTAAATTAAATATGTTCATATATTTATGATGTACTAACATATTGCTTATGAAGTGGCATAAGCAAACACGTAAATCACTGTTTTAGCTAGAGGATAAAGTGTTTGGGATAGTACAAAAGCCCACAAATGATATCACTACATACGTGACGCTTTGTTCTCTACTCGCACATATTTAAATTTATAAATTTATAACTTAAGGCCTCTGGAAAAGTAAACCAATACGAATTAAAGCCTCAAGTATTCATGTGTGTAATTATTTATAAATACAAATGTGTTTGCATATGTATGTGCTAATGTGTGTTTAAGGATTTCCTGCTACATGTTTCGAACCGAGTCAAAAGTGTTTTAAATATGCATGTCTGTGCTTGTAACACACACCCACCAGATGTGGTCTCCCAATCTTATCTAATACTTGAATAATTTGTTGTTGTTGTTGTTGTGAAAATCAAATGATTTACTTTCCTGTTTTACTTTAATGTTTAGCCGACTGAACATTGACTAAAAAAGTAAAAGAACGAGTAGAATGGGGAGTATGTCTAAAGATATTTTTATTTAGGAATCTTAAACATGCATTAAAGAAAGCTGCTAGATTTTCTTTGTACATGTTGTACAAAGTATATTATTTATTAATTCAAACATTATCTTAAATTAGAGCAACAAAGAAGTAGTTAAAAAAGCTTTTGGGAAAATTCTTCAAATGGTTATTGAAGGCATTAAATGGTGAAGGGGAGAAGGTGTAAGTTATTATATGAATCATTATGACTCCTTAATGATGATGAAATTATAAAATTAACACACCTATCACAAAATAGCAAGGAGAGTGATATATTAAATTTGTTATTCCGTATGTATCACATCAAAATACTTGTTCAAATCTCCGTAACATGTGTATTTTCTGAGTCTTGGTTGCATCATCAGACATCTAATTCTGTCGGTTTTATGAGGTTTTAAGTTTCATTAACAGTAAATTATGTGAGAACTGGGCTTTAAAGTGGGCGTGTCAAAGTACTTTCTGCTACTAAATTCAAGCTAGATATTTCAATATAGAGTCTTTTATTCTTTCAAAATCTTCGCCAATAGAGAAATTAAATAAATTTAAGATAAAGCGTAGGTGAGCGTTAAAGTGGGTGTGTTTTTGTAAGTTTTTATCTTTAACTCCCTTTGTAATGTATGGATTTCAGCAATATTTTTGGGCAGATAATTTATTTAACTCAGGAAATATACTTGCGAAGTTTCATCGCTCTACGTCGTAGGTAGAACAGTGTTTGTTTGACATACTCTTGCATTACAGCTATAACTTTCTTCCTAATATACCGATTTAGCCCATTATAAAACACTTAACAAGCCTTGTATATGAAAAATATTCTCGCAAAATTTAAACCCCCTCGGTTCAAGCTCTATAGTGCTTTTAACAGACGCACAAGCGAACAGTCGTACAAATGGACGGACATAGCTAGATCATTCTAAAATTATACCAGAACTTAGAAAATATATTCTTTATGTGGTATAAAGTCGATATTTCGATGTGTTACAAATGCAGCTACAAAAATGGTGGTGATGGCGGCTGAGTGCAAATATTACCGGCGGTAGATAGAAGCCCGTTTAAGCCGATATTTAAACAAAAAATAAATACAAGTGTATAGGGGTTTAACTTCAAACTGCTACTTTCCATATCAAATTCAAAATCAAACATTTAAAACAAATTCGGAGTTTAAATTCTCGTTCTATAAAAATTTTTAATAAAAAGTTTTTGCGTACCACATATGGTGCAGGCATGTTATTCGAGTCAAACACCCTGCGACATCAAAAATAAGAAAATTTCGAAAACTTAATCTTTGTCAACCTTCTGATTTCTCTATTGTAAAAAATTTAGACGAGTTCAAGAGAACATGAGCAAAATGTTTGCCTTTCAATTTCTCGTTTGTAAAAGAGGACTATGCTAAGCATTTAACGACATTAGCTGAGATAGCTAGCTGCGCGTCTTACGAAGCTAAATAATTCAGCGGCGGCGGTAAGCCGGCTGGAACCTATAAACCTTGACCTCTAAGCAATAGCTGTAAAGTTTTAAGGTTTTTTTTCGGGCTTTGAATGTGGTTCTTAGCGTTCTAGCAATTTTGGCCTAATTTATCGTTTTGTGAGACTTTACTTTACGTTGAACAAATGCAGTGTTAAAACATTTTCAATTTGCCTTGTTTTTATTTATTTATGCAGGTATGGAAATTAAGATGTTCGTTTGGGTATTGAAAAAGTTTCACTAAGAAATATCGCTTTTTTAATCAAACGGATCATTATAAATTTCCCATCCCTGACTTATGAATTCACCTTAAAAGAAAACATCGCCTTAAATATGCCATTGATTGGAATTTATCAAGAACTCTAAACTAATACAGAAATAGTACATTACCAGTGTTGTGTTGTGAATTGAATAAATATTCTACCCATCCTAATTGCCTAATGTGGCTATAAAAATTTTTACTTGAAAAATTTACCAATAATTAGTGTCGTAGCTTAGGCATCTAGACGAATGTTTAAATGTAGAACTGTGCGTGTGTTAGTAAGCCGCAATTTAAGCATAAAAATCTATAAATTTCATATAATCGCGCGACAAGTTAAGATAAATAAAAGTAAGTCTGCTATAAAAAGAAATCTATCTTCAAAATTTAGCTTGTCATCACGAGCGGAAGTAAGATGAGTATAATGTTTTGTTTTGTTTACTTAAACAGTTGTGCCACAAAGCTTTAATGTAAGTGTCTGTATGTAAAAGATGGGCCAATAGTCACCATGGGGCTTAATTTTGTTATTTTACTTATAAAAAATGTATTCTTTTTAACAATAAATAAAGGGTGAGTTTTGGCCCACACTGTTTAAGTATTTCTTTCAATTTTTTTCGTTTTTTAACTTACCTGATTTTGAAGCACTAAATGTTCTTAAACAATCTAAATCCTCATCATCGCTTACTCTCAGATGATGCATGTTAGTGGCGGGTACGTCCAGGTATGCATTTGATTTACGATGCACTAAAATGAAATTAAAACAAATACGTTTATATCATAATTACAACAAAAATAATTTAATATAAATACTCGCAACCGTCTAAAAGAAGTATAACGGAAAACTTTAAACGGAAATGTCTTTAATAAAGAAATATTTTACTGTTAAATACGAAAAGCTTAAGGTTGTCTAACATTTCTTTATTAATTATACTTAAAGTTAAACACCCAAATACATACGTATCTTTGCAAAATAAGAAACCAATAAATAAATTCGAATAATAAATCAACTTGTGGTTTTTCTATAATCCTCTTTAAGAAGAAATTGACCCTTATCATGCTGTCCAAGCGTAAATGCAATAGAAGAAATGTGATGCATTTACTCATTGTTAGGAATCAGCCACTTATGAACATCAAAAACAACAACAAAATATAAGAAAAAAACAAACAAAATGTCAATTTGATTAATCCTTAAAAAAGTAAAAGATATAAACCACATATTAATATAAATTGTATCTTTTCCTTGGTATTCCTTTGGTTGTAGAACAGCGACCAGAAGAGTAATATAGTAGATCCCTTTTAGATGCGCCACACTATAACAAATATTGATAACAGACTGATAAATAGATTTTCCTTAAATAAATGATGTTTTTGTTTAAAAATTGATTATGGAATAAAATCGTTCATTTGAATTTATTTCATTTCATTTCATTTCATTTTATTTACTTATATAACCACTACCTAATTAATATAATAAAATAAAACAAATGCTTTGTATTTTAAGGACAGTATGCAGTACTTTCTGGTTTTCAGGAACATTGGAACGTAATTTTTCTTTTGCTTCCACATGGAAAATCCACTCTCGTAGACTTGTGTTTGTATACGAATAAATGTCAAAAAATATGCGAATGTAAATATTTATACGGAATGCTAAAGGTTCAGTGAATCATTTCAGCATTAAATTGTTGTCAGTTTTTTAGAAGTAATGACACTTGTGCTAGATATGGTCCACGGTACTTAGTGTCTCAAACATGTTAACTAATGTTAACTGGGTAAAATTACAAAAAGGCTTAATAATTATTTTTTTTTGAGTTTTAATAAAATTCAATCTTATTAATAACTTTATTTTATTTTCTATATTCCCGGACAATTTGTAGACATATCACAAATATTTGCTAGACAAACACGATGAACGTTCCAACGGGTCTTTTTTTTTATTGAAATTCGTCTTTCAATTTTGGTTCCTCAAATATTAGCTTTTTTTGTACACGTGGTAATCAATGTTCCATTGTTTGATGCAAAATGTTTTTATATTGATGTTTACCGTTTTTCTGCCCGTAATCAAATCCACTCACAATCATGATCATATAAATGACAACCAGGTAACATAAATATATGCACACAGCTATATTTGCGGGTTTCACTTTAATGTGTTATCAAAAAAGAAAATAAAAGTGAAAGGAAACTAAATAATTCTTAAGACACCATCTACTTGAGCCATACATTTTAATGCCTCAAATTTCATTCATAAAAATACAAGAATAAAGTTATTATTTTTTAAATTCAACGGTCATTAAAAATAGCCAACAAATTCGCAAACTATTTTCTAAATCGCCAAAATGCCAAATCGAAAATTAGAACGCAAAACAGGTATGAAAATCGTGAGATCTGACAACCCAGGTTCCATGCACTTAGTAGCATAGAGTGCACTTTATTTATATATTCATACTTTTAAACAGATTAGCTCCAATGATATGCTAATGTTTAAATCATTTATGTTTTTTTTTACCTAAATATAAACACTTCGTTATAAGTTTAACCCCCGGAAAATCACTTCCAGGTCACGATGCCAGAGGGAAGAAGAAGTAGAAATAGGCTACAGCCGAGATAGTATGACGGTATTAAAAACGACTTTTAAAGTATTACTTTAAGCAACTGAATAAATGATTGCTGTGGACCACGATTTATAAAGAGCAAAATTTGAGGCAGCAAAGACCCACACCAGGTTTTAGAGCTGGCGACTTAATTTACTTAACAGGAACAAGAATTTTTTGACATGAATTTTTAAACAAAATCTATAAATATTCCGTTATTTGGTGTACAGTCAGCGCTATAGTTCTAAGAATTTAAAAATTTAAAATTAGCAGAATTGAAATTAGAAAATTTTAACATTAGAGAACAACAACCAACTAAATAATTGTGGCTGTTTATGTAAGTAAGAAATACCAATTTTGCCGAGTAGGCAAAAATTTATTCACACTATTGCCAAATTGTATGCAGCCAGAATATTAAAATACGCAGACGAAATTTGATACTTCTCAAGTGACGGACCGTGAAACTGCATTAATAGCAGTTCCCACCAAACTGCAATGTCGGCACACACATGGTTGTGCAACGTGATCTGCGAACAAGCTGCGGTTTGCTGTTTTGGCCAGCGCCCGTGTGATGTCAGTCTTAGTTGTGTGTCGAAATTGATAAGTTGAGAAATTAACTTAATAAAATAATTGTTTTTGATTAAATAAATTAAAAGAAATATAAGTTTAAAAAATTGTTGAGAAATTAAATAAAAAAAATTTAATAAAATATTTGTTAAAAAAATAAAAAGCATTTGTGATTTAATTCAGCGCAGTTTTGCATGTTAAGGGTGGTCCACCCAAACTGCACGATGTTAATGGTACATAAAACAAAAAGTTTTTAGAGAAGTAACTTAATAATTTTTATTATGACAGAAGGATCTGTGACAATTTTGTGTGTGAGAAAATATTGCTGAAATGCTCGTTACGGCTTCGGTGGCATACTTCTATCCAATGGTCCATGTTTTCAATGACACTGAAACATAATTGTGTTTTATATGCCGAAATATTTCTTCGTTTAGATGTTGAATTGTTCTTGACTTTTTGACGTACACTTTTTCTTTTAAATATCCCCAAATCAAAATCAATGTGCTAAATCACATGATCGTGGAGTCCAATTAACATTGCTCCGACTTGAGATAATACGGGAGCTCTATACTGTTGGAACCACATATCATCCAGGTCCATATTCTCAATTTCTTGCCATAAGTAGTCAGTTATCATCTCGCGATAGCGAACACCATTCACGTAAACTGCTTAGCCGACCTTATTTTAAAAGAAGTGTGGCTCGATGACGCCGCCAGCTTATTAAACGCACCAAACAGTCACGCTTTGTGAATGCAAAGGCTTTGAAAAAAATTTTAGTGGATTGTAATTTGCCCAAATGCAGTAATTCTGCTTTGTAATGAATACATTGAGGTGCAAGTATGCCTCGATGATGAAGATGATTTTCGTTTCTTAAATCACTATTCACTTCTGTCTGTTCAAGCAACCATTCGGCGTATTGACGACGCTTGAAGTGGTCAGTAGGCTTCAGCTCTTGAGCTATTTAAACTCCGTAAACGTGAAGATGCGAGATGTTCACGGCGACGAGTCGAAATAGACGGTTTTTCTGCTGCACTATTGCGAACAACAGCAATGTTTTCCACAGAACGAACTGGGGGAGCAAGCACAGATGTTTTCATATTTTTTGCAGACTCGATTTACTGAAATTCGCGTAATTTGCTCAATTCTCCCGATTGTGACCATATTTGGTCGATTGTGAAGAGCACAAAATGCATTTCGATTTGAAAGCCCATTTTAATAAAAGGATCAAACAATTGTGTACCTCTTCATGGTTAAATTTGTAAATTACGAAACATGTATTAAGTAGTTGTTTGATTTGTAATATGGCGTTTAAGCTTCTCTTTTCTTAACAATATCTTAAAATACTAAGAAATCGACATTTAAAAAATTCGGTTCTTAAATTTTTTTAAAATATATTAAAAAAAATAGCGCCTTTTAAATTTTTATAAAAAGGAAACAAATTTCTAAAAATTGGTAATTATCCACTAAGTCGATTTATAAATTTTTTTGTTCTGTAAACTTAAATGAATAATAAGAATCCTTGTTTAACAAATGTATTTTATTAAAAAGTATAAATATTAACGGCACACAAATTCTGTATAAATTGTTTTTATTTTTTTAGCAAATTGTTTTAATAAATTATTAAAAAACGTTATTTCCCAGCAAAATAACACATTACAAAATAATGAGTTGAAAGTACTAAAAAGAGTTCTTAACTACTTACAATTTGGCACATAAATCCGTTATTAGAGGCAAGTACTTACTTACCACCTTCGCTTACGACTAGGAACTTATTACGGTCGCTATAAATAGGGACTTAAACATTTACTTACTTATAAGGCAATAAATAAGTACTTGATTTTAATTACCTAAATAACCCATTAATATTAAGGACTTAGAGAAGTCGTTCGGTTCTTTTAAGGATGAAAATTCGGTTTGATTATTCTGTGATACGTTATTTTAGAATTTAAAAATCAGTGAAAATCTATAAGTCATCACTTTATTATTGAAATGCTTTGCCGTTGTTACCAAAATAATTTATTTATTACTTACTTATGCTCTAAGCGTGTTAAACTAAATGAGAATTATAAAAAGTTATGTATTTCAATAGCGTCTAGCAAATGTCGCAATAAGAAATTGTATTGTGAGTGTATATAGGAAAATGTTTGAAAATAAGTACTTACGTATCACAATATAAATCATGTCATTATTAAAATACTTGCTAGTAAGACAGACGATATGTAGTAGTCATTGAAAAGTATGTAGTTTAGTAAGAGCAAGTCATTACTTAGTTTTTGCTGGGATGCTATTGTTGCGAACGACAAAATACTTTTGCACATCCATTTAATTTTTTTAAAATATATTTGTGCGTGCTTTAAAGAAAACCCAGGGAATTGTCAGTTTAAATTAAAAATAAACGAATTAAATCGATACACACATACATATGCACACACTCACGCATATGATATTAGTAAAGTAAAATCATTAACAATATTTTAAATTTCAACACAATATTTATAATTGATTGTTTCTTGTTGGTTTGAAATATTGGCTTTAGCAATAGTTTGATTTTTTATTGTTATTTCTTTTTTAAGGTTTTAACATTTAAAAGTGGTTCTACAGCCATCAATATGAGTTTATTTTGACATTAAAAAAATTAGTTTTTTCGTGGTATTTACTTTTTTATTTATTTTTTTGCTTTAACTCTTTAATAAAAAGAACTAAAAAATTTTAAAATTCTTTTCCCATAATTTTTTTTTATTTTCATTTAAAGTAGGAATAAGTCAATGTTTATAACTTCATTGCATACTTCCCATCCTTAAATCTACTAAAAAATTTCTTGGTATTGAAAAATAATTTATTTTATAGAAACAATTATTAAGTTCAATTTGATTACCTTGAATTATTTAAGGTTTTTTTTAAAAGCAAATAAACTAAAAAGAACAATAAAATACATTTTTTATGTGTTTTTAAGAAATGCATAAAAATATGTTTGTATATTAATACATTAATTTTAATGCAAACTTATTTTATTGCATTCAAGTAATAAATATTTCAATTACCATAAAATAAACAATTTATTATTAAAGATGTAAGTGCCTTAATACAAATTGCAAAGTACAAGACTTGTATGTATACGAAACCAATTTGTATTTGTATTGTTTTTATATTTTATTACACGAACAAAAAGTGGTATGGGTTTTTGTTAGTGTTTTCTCTTATTTTATTAATTTTACTTTAATTACAATTTTAACTAAACATTTAAGAGAGCACATTTAAAAATAAAGAACGTGGTCAAGTGTAAAAATAACATTAAGTATCGCATTTTAGACAACAGCATGTGTGTTAAGAAAAATATAATGATCAAATTTCAGTTTTAATATTATACGCCATTTTGTTTTAATTTTTGCGACGCCACCTTTATTTTTGCACTTTAAAATAGCTGTTTTCTACTATTTAGTCAATCCCTTTCCTTTGATATCCATACTGATTTTGTTAAGAGTAAAATTTTCCGCCATATTTATTAAAATGGCTTAAGTAGTAAAATATAGTAACGTATGAAAAGGTGTAAAATTGTAGATGGCGTGGAAAGTAATAAATAAAATCGTGTGAAACATTAAATCTGAAATCTAGGCTACGCATTAGTGTGGTAGTAATACCCATGTACATGATGGTGAATGGTATTATCTGATTGGGAACGGAATTTTACATTTTTTAAAAAAATACTGCATTTTACTGGAAAAGCCCTTTTATTTGATCCTGATTTCGCCCATATATCGCCATTTCCTTTATTACGCCTTATTGGATTAGAACATTTTCTTAGTTTACTATATTCCACTGGTCAAGCCCGTTTGTTTGATACTTATATTGATAGGGTTTAAGTTGGTACATTTTTCGTTACAAGATTTGACCCATTTATACATTTATTGTACGCCATTTTGTAGTGGTGGCCATCATGGAATTTATTATTTTAATATGTATTATATTATGTTGGTCAAGCCCTTTCTTTAACTTAAGTCGCTTCTCTCTGTTGTCCACAAGCTAAAAAGAAATTAATTTGCGTTTGTGAGTTTTAGGAAGAACTTCGAAGCAGTTGTATTTTTGGGCTTATATCTCAGTTAGTGTCAAACCGATTTGTTATTTTTTTTCAGAAATGGTTTTCGTGACTACGGCTTATATTCTTTTGTCCTTTGCGTGTCCAGAAATTGGTTAGGAGCTTTAGTATCTTGATATATTAAAAATATATATTTATATATATATTTTTAAGAATTATTTGTCGGCCAGTTTCTAAAAGCAAGCGCGGAGCCAAGGCGGAGGAAAATGTATTACTGTTCAAACAAATCAACTAAAAGTAATAATTTTTTCCTTGATAAATAATTATATCCGGCATCCTTGTCGTGTCAGCTATTTGGCTCAGATTGTTTTCTATTATTAGGTAATGACGTATCTCTCTTCTCTCTTCGAATTTAAATAGATATCCGATTTCTTCTGAAATAAAAATCTTTATAACGCTTTAAGTTATATAATAAGATTTTCCTTAATAAAGCTTAAAAATTCTAGTTTTTTAAAATTAAAACCTGTTAGTGATAAGAATTGATTGACGTGAACATTAGCAAGGCTGCATCTCACAACCAAGTGGCTTCAAAACAACGTAAGAAGCCAAAGAGCAACCGGATTTTCTGTTTGAGTTGAGGTTTTAAGGGTGCAATTACTGGCAACGATGACCGCAGCTATTCAAGGATTTGTTGCTTTTAGGCAAATGGAGTAACAGTCACGTATTTTTTTATTTGCGCTGTATGGCAAAGGAGCGTCATAATTATCAGTTGCGCAAACAAGGCTCCCTCCAATATAGCCTATAGCATCTTTCATAAGTCTGTGTTTTGATTACGCCACCAATGCATACCTACAGACATCATACTTATATATATCATACATATATACTGTATGGATACCAAGCCATCACGGGCTGATCGGAAACGAGAAAGCCGACAAATTATCCAAAATGGGAGCTCTTTTGAGTACTATAACTTTGGAGAACGCCAAACCCCTTAAACGATTTAAGGATGAACTTAAACGTTGGGCGATGGAGGAACATGTCAGAAAATGGCAAAACACTGATGTCGGTAAGGTGTCAAGAACACTATGGGGTGACCCAAATCTTGGGAAATCAAAGGAGATTCTGAGACTAAGTAGACCTACACTTAGGAAACTAACCGGTGTAATTACAGGTCATACGGAGTTGAGAACTCATCTAGCTCGCATGAGATTATCTGAGGAGACGACATGTAGAGAATGCGAGGAAGAGGATGAGACTTTGGCACACTACCTCTGTCATTGTCCTGCGTTTCGGCATATTAGGCGCGAAAACTTTACAGTGGATACTATGCCTAACTTGGAATACCTGGGGAACTCGAACTGGAGATCCATTAGGCGTTACATTGAGGGGACTGGGTTCTTGGACTAGTCCGTCATTTATGGGAAATTATGTTTATGGTTTTTGTTTGGGAACTCCGTTTTTCATATGGAGCGCACAACATGCCAACTGGGCATAAGTGCATACCTGTCATGGGTTTGGGCTTTTATACCCCTCCTTTTCAACCTAACCTAACCTAACCTAACCTATATACTGTTTTTTTATAGCTTTTCTTTTTCTAATAGTTAGGTTGTTAACGAAATGATTTTCAAAATATATGCACTGAATTGTCATTCTTATGTTAATAATAAATAAATTTATGAATATAATATTTGTATTTTTTCGGTAAATTTTATATAAAACAGACACAATAATTATTTAACTAAAACCAATTAAAAATTTTAATTGTAGACCTAATAAAAAAAACTGTATTGCTTTTTAAAAATTATAGTTATTTTAATTATACTTTTAATACTATTTAAAATAATTTTTTTCTCAAATAAAAATATAAATTTTATTAAAAGTAACATTTTGGTGATTAAAGCAAAATCAAATAAGATTTAAATTTCGTAATTAAAAATCATATATGTTGTAGGCTTGTTTTATTTTGTGTAATTTATGTGCTCAAGCCCATTAAGGGCAATTCCATCAGTCTTTTGGCTTGACTTTATCTTAAATGTTTAATAACCTTCTAATATTAGCTGATTTCTTTTGGCACATTTTGTTACACATTATCAAAATCAGTTGGGTTTTATGTTGATCATTATTTTTATAGGCATCAGAATCAATTAAGTACATAAACAAGTGCAATTACTTGTAATTAAAACGAAAAAAAATATTTAATTATTACGACAAAATAATAAAATTCTTACAGTTAGACGATGCATCAATAATAAAATATTCATAGTCGGAATTCTATATTCTATGGTAAGTGTCGCAAATAATGCGTATGAATAAGTTAATGCCCTAAGTATTTTCACCACTACATGTACGAGTATATGGTTCAAAGTTTGTATTAAGAAATCTGTGTGTATTGCGAGTGTATTACAGCGTTGCCAAAAGAATTCATAGAAACAGCATTAAAAGAAAATCGAGAACATTTTGTTGATATTAAAAAGTTGTGTTATAGCAACAAACATATATACTTACCAAGAAAACAATTTTTTTTTTCGTTGATTGTTATTTATTACATTTACACTTACAAGAATACATATATAAATAAATCTGGTACATAAATATAACAGATCATAATACCATTTTCCAGGCTGAGATTACGGTATTTACGGATCATCATGGCATTGTGAATAGCCAGTCAGTTATCAGGACACCGATTAATGAAAAGGTGAAATCTCGGAATATGCTGCAATGTAATGGCGAGATATGAAATTGTGCATTGGAAGCGAAATAGCCAAAGAATTGTTTCAAATGGGGTAATTTGTAAATAACCATAAACTTGGAAAATTCTGCACCCTTTCAGTGGTACAAGAATGAACTTAAAGTTTAGGCGATGAAGTAACTCGTCAAAAAACCGCAAAACACTGATGTCATGGGATGAATTAAATTTTGAGAAATCGAATACGATTCTGACGCTGAGAAGACCAACTCTTAGGAGATTAACATCTAGCTCGCATTGGACTGTTGGATGAAATGACATGTAGAGCATGTGAGGAAGCGAATGAGAATTTAGAACATTAACTTTGTCAATGTCTTGACACAAGAACTTAAACGTGGATACCGTGCTGAACTTCAAGTATTTAAGGAATCCAAATTGGAAATTTTAAAAATAAAAATTTACTTCCTATCACTCTTATTCTCAACTTTATTTTGGTAAGTATAACAATAAAGAATTTGACTTAAGTGTCAATTCGCATAAAAAATTTAAAAATTTTTATTTTTGTTGCAATTTTGTTACAGTTTATATTTTTTTTTTAATTCAGAATTAGGGCATAAATGAATTTCAATATCATTAAACTAACAAATAAAAAATTACTAAATTGTATTAAAAAATTTTTGTATTTATAAAAAAGAAATTTTTTTAATTTTAAAATGTCAAATTTTTTTTCTAATATTTTTAAACTTTTTTTATTTTTATTTGTTTGATCTCTATCTCAAGTTCTATTGTGGCTTAAAAAAATATTATTGTAAATTTTTTACTTTTTAAACAAATCAAAATTCTGGCAACACTCGTTAATTATTACAGCATTTCTTAGCAGTGTCACACAATTTATTGTTTTGGTTTTTCATACTTTTAAACTAGAAGTTCACAGTAGGGCAAAAATGGTAATTGACAAAAGAAATTTTGTAAATAAAAATAATATTAATGAATAAATAGATAAATAAAATAATATATTATATAAAGCGTTATCTAAAGTAATTATTTTTTAAAGTTTTTCATGCATAAATAATAAATTGTTTTAAAAATATTTAATTTTTTGAAAACTGTTCTGTTAACTTATTACATGTTTTCCTATAATTTAGAATTTTTTTTAAGATTTATTAAAAGAAATAATTTCAAAAACTGTCATAATAAAAATAAATGAAATATATATTAATTTAAACTAGTTGAACCTATGCATAGTCCCCACAAAGTTGTTTGTTGTTCCTTTAAATCAGAAAAACTAAGTCCAAATAAACTGTGAATACCAAATTTAGCAAAATACAAATCAAGAAAAAACATTTTTAAATGGGTTTTCAAATTATTATTAATTCTCTGTTTTCTTTTTTAGAGTTCAATTAAACGTACCATAACCACTCAAACCAGCTAATCGAACCAAATTTATGGGCAACACTGTATTTTGCAATAGATAACTCGCCATTGCCATAACCGTAAAAACCAATTGAATTTTAGTTTTGCACCATAACCATAAACAGCTGTTTGCCGATTAGACATAGTGTATGCCTAAAAAAAAAACAAATAAAAACAAGAACAGCTGTTTATGGTTATGGGTGAAGCAATAATGGCTATGGCATTATGGTAAGGCAGGTGTGATTAAATATTCATACCGTATACAGAAAGTACTCTTTACAGAAACAATTTGTATTAAAGCGCATTACTTTTTTCACACATGTGGTTTGCTTAATACAAATATTAAACGCTTATAACTCCTAAACTACTTAAACGATTTAAAAAGAATCATATTGTGTACATCTGCTGGAAAATTCTTTTCAAATGGTATATTTTTATTGAAATCAGTTGTATACTGCGAGCGTTAACTGTGCTACAAAAAAATCGACCTACTTGTATTAATATATAAGATACCCTCCAAATATGTATCCAAGTTACCAATTAGCCACTGTCTAGCAGTGTGTGTGTGTGTTTTTTTGAACGAGAAAGTGTATATTTGATTGTATAGTTAATTCATGTGTGTATAATTTTGTATGTTAGTGATGTAACGAATATCAAGTTTGTAGTCCGTTAAAGTTACCATGTGAGCGTTTGCAGCAGTTTTCTGATTCTATGATTTATTATAGAGAAAGAAAATATATGCTTGAGAAAATAAAAATAACACTTATACTATATTCGCACACGCGCCCTATTTGTCAGTTTATAATATTATCGCAATTAAAAGCCTTATTGAGCTCAATTTACCATAATATAAATTACTTATAAATTGAGCAATATATACTTTATTGTTTCACTTTTGTTGTCCAAAATTCGAAATACAACTCTTGAGAAATATGTTCAGTGAGAAGAAAATTCTATAGGTGGCATTTCTAATGTCAAACAAATAAATATACAAAAAACAAGAAGTAAGAAAATGAAAAATGGTTGATGAAAATTTTAAAAATATGTTTCAATAAATTCAAAATCTTATATGTGTATATGTATTTTATGAAAAGGAAACAAAACTGAAGAGAAGGCATTATTTGATTTGGTATAAATACATCGTACTTTTACAGCTATCAAATGCTGATGGAGTAAGCTTAATTTGGTATGTGTGAACACTTATTTTAATTGCTCAATCAACACTAAATTGAAACAACGCTTGTCGTTTGTGGTTGTTCTTTAGGCTCGCGCTCTGAAGCAATTATTCGCTGCAATTATTGAACATGTAAAGCAAAGTGTTAACGAAACACCAGAAACATCTACCAGAATGCGTTTTATTGAGCTAGGAATGGCTCATACATATATCACTGCGGCTACGTGACTTACTGCTATTTCTATAAAAGATGCAATTGGTGCAAGATGTAACGTGCGTCGTAATTTAAGCTCTTCCAAAAATTGCATTAAAAAAGTTTTGCAATTGTTTTTTTTGTATCTGCAACAGTACTACTGGGAGACCTGTTAAGTGACCTGAAATCTTTTTTATTTGAATTTTCTTTCGTAAATAAAAAAAATATAGAACAAATTAGAGCACACTTTAGTTGAAATGTTGTCAGATGACATATGTTTTAAAGTAGTAATGTTTTAATGCAAACACACGACATATACGTTTTTAGAAGTTGTGAAATTTATAATTCAGATGTAAAAAATATACGGTGCTTTACTAACACTGTTTTTTTTTTAATTTTATCTTCTATCCAGGTAATATTTAAAAGAAATTTTTAGGTCTTAGATCACCAGATATCAAGCAAAAAGTACAAAAAACTTCGCCCAAAAAATTTATAGTTTTATTTCATCCTAATATCTTATTAACTGTAACAGGTAACCTATTTTGTTTAGATATTTTAAGCAGCTTTCTCAGTGTGGAATTTTTTGCAAATCCAGATGAAAACTTAATTTTTGGTGATTTATTTTTAAAAAGTTCATACTCGAAATGACCAGCTCATGAGCCATATGGGTTGTGTGCGTTGGTATTCGCATAGATTTTTCGAATCATAATGCGAATATTCTTTACATCACTAATGTGTGTATGTTCATGTGTATATTAAAGCTTGTTATTACTAAAGGAAAAAGAAACTTGTACAACATAAAAAGGATGATGAACTTACAAAAACAGAACAACATTTTATTATGCCCTGACAAACAGACACACTTATTTTTATTTGCATGCATTTGTAGTTCATACAATTACGAGTTTATGCTGGTATAAGAGTAAGCCAACGAGAAGAGTCTGTATTATTTTATTAAAATTGATTTTTTGATGTACATATGTTTTTTATCTTCCTTTTATTTAATTTCTTTCTTCTAAGATAACACTAACAATATCTCTACAGTGATTATATAGTATGTTACGCCACAATTTACAACACATGTTGGCTTTTTATTTCTATTTACTATTTGGGTTTGCAATAGAGATTAAAGCTTATAATCATGATATCAAATAGAAAAGTAGTATTAATCGTTCTAAGAATTTAAATAATATAAAAGCTTCTTAAATGGTAGATGGCAGACTGTAATTTAATTTTATTAAAACTAAGCATTCCATGAATTTAATATTTTTTGCTGAATGTCAAAAGAGCAACTTTATTTGTTCTAATTTTAATGTTGTAAAACAAAATAAAATCAAATTTTAAAATATTCTGTTTTTTTGTAACCACATAAACACAAGTGTATGAGAGAAGTTTTATTTTATGAACAAAGAATGTGAAACTACTTCGATTACGAATTAGTGATGACAGTTTTGTCTTTAGGCAACCAAATAATTGTCTGGTACTAGTACACTAGATTCCCCTTTTATTATCGAAGTGTTATCAAGTATAAAAAGTGAAAACAAGAGAAGCAACTTCGCTTCCTGGAAATTGGTATCTGAAAATAAGAGCATAAGAAAATACTGAAACATGTACGCGACTTAATTCTGTGTATTATTTTTGATACCAATTTGTATAAAAAATCATGTTACGTCGGAATTCACTTTGGTCATTTAAATTAAAAATTATTTGAGATATTGAAAAGTAATTTTTTTTTGTATTTATGTTTGTGTTAACACTTTTCTAAATCTTACTATTCATTGATAGCAAATTTTCCACAAATTTCTCATTTTTAAAAGGTGTTTGACAATTTTAATTTTTTCTATTTTTTACTCTCTTACCTATTGTCAATAACAACAAGTTATTAAGTTTTATTAAAAATTTTCCCGAAACAAATTTTAAATAAATTCAACACATAAACTTGCTCTTTACTAAGTATCGCTTAAAAGAAATTTTGAAAACTTTGACTTTCTTTCATAGTTGCTGGAGTTGTTTGTAGTTGCAATTCAAGTACATAACACTTTAACTTTTGAGAAGTATTTTAAAAGTTTCCTTGCACTTATTTTTCCCATTATTATATTCTTCAATTCTCTTTTACTGTATATTTTTTTAAAAAGAGAACTTATTTGTTTTTAACTTACCGTGTTGTTGTGGCCTTCTTTGTGAAAGTTTTCTTCTTTGTGGTGGTGTTTCCGTTTCGCTTAGTTTGGGTTCACTTGTGCAATATGATCGGGTTTCTTGTAAATTATGTTGCATTTGTTGTTGTTGCTGAGGACGCCTTCGTACCTAAAACGGTATAGGAAAAAAAACAGTAAATAAACTGAAATAGTAAAAAATTTAAAGTTTGTGGCAAAAACTCGCATATAACCGATTCTATAAATTACTGTTTTATAGACAATGGCGTGTGTAGCTAACTTTTTCTGGGCATGGCAAAAGCTTAAAAAGTGTTTTTTGGGGAGAGGGGGAAAAAATCTAAAACTAAGTTAATTTTATATCGTTGGTCACAAGTTGAAGGCCCTAACTCAAAAAATTGTTACTTTAGAGGAGAAGGTTAAAACGAAATAAAAACTGTGTTTATCAGAGCGTAGGTTTGGTTAGGTAGAACAGGCAGCTGTTGTACAGCTCACTTGGGTCCATTATATTGACCCCTTTGTGATACCTGAATAGAAAAGTAAGAATAGAATAGAAAAGAAGCAGACAAGTCCAGAGTCTCCGGCGGGAATCGAACCCGCAACCCCTAAGCTAGCAGAGCAGCACACTGCTGACTAGTTCATCGGGGCACCTTATCAGAGCGTAAGTTTTTTCGTAAAATTGCTTGTAAGATTGTTATTTTTAAAACTATTGAATTAAAATCTTGTGTCGAGGTGTGTTTGTATGAAATATATTGGAATCACTGACCAACTCAATTTCATAAAAAATACGTGTTAGGGCCGTTCTAAATATTTGTGACCATCGCTATATATCATAGTTTTTTTATACCCTTCACACAGTGAAAAAGGGTATATATAGGTTTGTCATTCCGTGTGAAATTTCTACAATTTTCATTTCCGACCCCATAAAGTATATATTTTCTGAAAGCTTATGAATAGGGGAGTCGATTAAGCCCTGTCAGTCTGTCCGTCTGTCCGTCTGACCGTCTGTCCGTGTGTATGTTGAAATCAACTTTTTGAAGCCCCCCGACATAGGTTGAACCCGGGTAAGGTATTAAAATATCAGAAATATTCGGGAGTAGATCGCTATAGAAAATCAGAAACATCGGTACATAAACAACTGAGATATGAGCAAAAACCCACGACCACCTCGATTTTTTTTTCACAAAAACAACATTACAACAACAACATACATACATACAAACGTGTATACTGGTTAGAGAAAACGTGGCATCGAATCCCAACTGAGCCAAAAAAAAAATTTTTTTTAATTTTTTTAAAAATTTTTTTTTAATTTTTTTTTTATTTTTTTTTTATTTTTTATTTAATATATTATTTATATATATATTTATTATTTTTTTTAATTTTTTTTTTTATTTTTTTTTTTTTTATTTTTTTTTTTGTTTTATATATGTATATTATATATATAATAATTTTTTTTTTAATTTTTTTTTTAAATTTTTTTTAAAATTTTTTTTTTAATTTTTTTTTTTTAAATTTTTTTTTTTTTTTGTTTTTTTAACATACATACGTGTACGTATTTCATATGGGATGAATGGTGATACAAGCAACTGTTATTGCATGACTACACGTTGTGAAGGGTATATAAGATTCGCCATGGCCGAATATAGCACTCTTACTTGTTTTTTTAAGTTCTGGGTGGGCAATAAAAATATTTTTTGTTTTGTACTCGCACCTAACATCAGACTTGAAATAACGTCCTAATTTGAATAAGCAAAACTGTAGGTTCTGAGGTTTTTAAAGTCCAAGAAGGATTTTTCAATACCAAATACACCCTATTAAGTATACAGTCTGATGTGGCATTTATCTAAAAATATCAATGTTCCCTACTTCTTCAAAAATGTAGGTAGAAGTGCTGTAACCGTATATGGAATAGATAGACCTGAGAGGTGGTTTTAGTAGGATGAAGCCACGGTCTATATTGATTGAGACACAATGGATTAGGTTTAAAACCATCCTTGAACTCAAGGCCAACATTATTGCAGAAATTCAAGGGCTACAGCTACGAATTATAAAAAATGTTATGGAAAATGCTTTTAAACGAGCCCATTATCGGGATGCTGATAACAGGAGTCATTTAAGTGATATTATTTTCTTTACTTCGTGTAATAAAATGTCAATTTTGTATATTTTAGAATCTGAAAAAAAAATATGTAAATATAAATGAAAAAGTTATAACATTGTTAAATGAAATGGTGGCAACAGATACGTTCACAGAAAAAAGTCAATATGAATTTCAAGTTACGAAATTAATACTATAAATTAAAATTTTATTTGATCTTGCTACAATCATCAAAATAATACTATTAATTAAATGAAAAATGAATACTTTAAAGAAGAAGAAAGAAGAAGAAACAGCAATTAAAACTGTATTAAAAAATTATTTCAAATTCACACCCATAATTGAAATTTAGGTTAAAGTTAAATAAAGTATTTATTGTATTAAAAATATAAACTGTTGAATCTGTTTTAAATAAAAGAACCCGAAAAAAATAGAAAAATATTTTATATATTTTTTAACATATTTTTAACAAACAAAAAAAAAAAAAACAAAGCGTAAGAGTACATACAACATAACACATTAAAAAACAGGTGGCATCACCAAACGTCATATTTTCAATAGTGGGTGGTGCATCATAGACTTGGGCACAAAGAAATTTTACACTTAAAAATTGTGATCAAAGAAATATTTCGGGCTACAAGGAATATTGACGTCAGTCCCATCTGCAATAAAGTTCAGGCCTTCTATGATATTTATCAAAGTCTATTTTATGGGCTGTGTAAATATTTAAGTACTTACTAGAATTTTTTTTCCTACCTACCTACCTACTATTGGTCTCCGAGTGTGGGTGTAGGAGGCAGATACTGCTTTCTGCATCCTCCTTTCCTACCTACTAGAATTTTCATCCGCTGATTGATCATTTTTTTAAGTATTAACCTCACTATTTTAACTGACAAACGGAAAGTTGTCTGAAATTTTTTCAAGCCTTAATTTCAGGCTGTTTTTTCATACATTTTTATTATGAAAGCTTTACACTTAAACTTAACTGCAAACTGGCTTTTAAACATAAAATTTATTTACATAATTTCCTGCTGTACTATTGAAAATTTTGGAAAAATCCACTACAAGGTTTATTATTTTCTAACAGTCCGCCTATTATTTATATTACCCTTGATTCTAACTTCTCCTTACTACAACTTAACATTTAAAAGGTGTAAACCACAATTATGTATGTATATTTGTAAATCGATGATTTATTATTTATTTTTTTGTTGTTGGTAAATAATGTTTAAAATGTCACACGATGACAAAGTAAAAAAATTGTTACTTTTATTTCCCCTTCATTTTGCTGACAAGGCAAGAATTATTTATTTAATAAGTGGGGATTTTTTACTCTTTAAAGACTGAGTTGTAGAGTGTAATATAAAATCAAAATCTAAGGATGATTGCTTTTAAAGCAATTTAATGAATGTGACTCTATTGAAAATGTTGCAATTAAAACAGATTTAATAATACTAGTATTTGGCTGGTTTAATGTAAAACATGATAAAATTTAAAAAATTATTACATTTTACCGAATTAAGTTAAATTTAATATTCTTTTCCATTCCTGTTTTATATTACTGATTTAATTTTTATTTTGTTTCTAATTCCTTTTTTGGTTATTTATCCAACTATTAAAACTTCTGAACCGAAACACATGTCATGTGTCTGTATATGTTAAAAAAAACTGTAGGTAAATACCTTTCAAATGGCTTTTATGATTTTATAAGAAAAAAGCATTTTTAGAAAACATTATATTATTCTTTAATTTAAAGTCTCTGCAACTTCCACATACAATGAAATTGTATTACAAATAAAATAATTTGACAATACACTTAACAAACAAGCAACGTTATGACGAAACTTAAAAAAAAAATATTTTGATTTTACTTTTAATAATTGACTATGAGAAAAAAACTTCTAACCAAGAGTCTATGCTGATTTTTTTGTTTTATATACGTTTACTAAGGATGCCAATCCCTTATCCCAGGATTTATTTTGAAATTCCGAAAACCCCATTCAAACACAAGCTTTAAAATATCTTAACGTAAATGTGAGTGGACTTACACCATTTTCAAAATGAATAGCTCATAAACTTATTATCTTATTCAATAAGAATGCCATACAAGTTTTTCAGTTTATATCCTTTCACTGTTATTTATAGTAATTGTTTCCCTATTTGTTATATATTTAATAAGTTTATGAATTACTTTAATTAAGTTCTATGAATTTAATTTTGTTATTGAATTAAAAAAATATATTTTAAAATGATTTCAATAAATTGTGTTTTTAATACATATGTATGTATATATTAATAATAAATCCCGAAATCCTAAAAACTCCCGGAATCCCGAAAGTTTTGGGGTCCCGGAAAATTACGGGATTTGAGATTTGAGAATCCTGAATCCCAGTAATCTCAAAATAATTCCCGTTCGGCATCTCGAATTTTATCCCAAAAAATCCTGGGTTCCCGAAAAATCCCGGGATTTAAGATTTCGGAATCCTGAATCCCGGTCAACTTAAAATAAGTCTCATTTGGCATCCCTAATTCTATATCGAAAAATCCTGGGATCGCGAAAAGATTTCATAATCCTGAATCCCTGTAATTGCAAACCCGTCCTGTTTGGCATCCCTAATTTTCACCTTTATAAATTGATACAACGTACATTCGATGTATACATTTTGCAATGAAATAACTAAAGTTTTTCGAAAGTTAATAAAATAAAATGAAATATTCTTACAAATATACTTCATACATGTTGGCACGAGTATAAGTAATGTGTTCGTTCCCTGCAGATAATACGAATAGTCCGTATACGCATGTTAAGTATATTCCATAATGTACTAGAATTAGTCCAAACGTCACCCAAATGTATGAAGGAAACATGGTAGACTTAACATTACGATCTTTAAGGGGTGGATCATATTATCCATCGGAGTAAATAGTCACAAAACTACTCTTTGCCCCTATTCGACCGATACTGTATCTAGTCCATTTCACTACTATATGCAGGGTTTTGTAAAAGTTTAACATTTAACATATACGTTCATATGTACATAAATATATGTGGATATGTTCACACACAATTGTAAAAATGATGCTGATGATAAAATATTTGCACTGTAGAAAACTTCTACGTGCAATTTACATGTTTGTAAAAAAAACTCATCGTAGGTTGTACATTCATATTTAAAAGCGAACACATGAACCCATATTTATTTATTTGGTTTATTGATAGACAGGCAGTTTGTTAGTCAAACAGACTTCCAGGAAGTTTGTTGTAGAGAAGTAGGTTTTATTAAGAAATTAAAAATAAAACACTTTTTTTGTTACATATTCGGAATGATATAAAAAAGGAAAACTTAATACACACTTTTGAGTAGTTAACTCTGTTTATGTATCAGAGAATAACAAATGTATCAGTTGGGGTACTCTTTAAGTAATGGCTGGTTCAACCATTATGCACGTTGTTAATTATGAGTCATACCTTAACGACAAGTTTTTTGCCCAACATAAATTTACATTTCGTTGTTTTAGTGTATGACAAACTATGGAGAGGTTAACAATTAAATAGCGCATTAAGATTGTTAAAGCCTTTACATAACTTTGCGTTCAAATCAAAATTAATTTTGTGCACTTCGTGATTTCTTTTTTGGTCAGCATAATCGACTAATCGACATTCGCAGGAATTGTTCATAAATTTCAGCAAACCGAGTTTGTAGGAAAGTATGGAAGACTCGTTGTTGTGCCCAACCAATTGAACACCATTGATACGAATTTTGATTAAAGATTTAAATTTATACATTTCTGAGGTTCAGTTAAATACTTTCGGTCTAAAGCGACAAGTTTTGTCCTATTTTGCGGATAGTCGAAAGTGAGAAAAACAAAAAAAAAAAAAGAAACTCACCACTTTACTTTCTTTTGCCTATATCTTTTGTTTTTGTATTTGACAGTGCACTAAAATAAGACATGATTTCTCAAAATGAAATAATAAATGTATGTGTAGTAGTTACATTTCCGTAATCTTGAATATGTGTAAAAGATTATGCTTTAGACATACATACACATATACGTGAAATTCTTTTTATATAAATATTTACATCCAAAGGTAGACGCATCATGTATTTTGTTGCTAAAAAAAACTTCTTAAATGTCAAAACAAAATCTGCTGATAAAAGTAGTAGCAAAATGTTATTAAATAAAAAATATTTATGATACATGCACATCTAGTAAGAAAACAAGATACGTAAAGGTAAACACTTTTTGACATTTGTGAAGAGAAATGCATAAACAAAACAATGATCAGCTGTGGACTTAAGTCTACCTGGAGTTAATATACCTTGTTTACATCTTAACGATTAAAGAGTATAACTTTTTTCGGAGTACATGTTGTGAGTCTCTGATGTGCTTATTTTTTGTTAGTTTATAAGAGAAGAGAATTAAAACAGATACATATGTATTTGAGTAACTTATTTTAGCATAAGCAGTAACAGTTAACCAAATTCCGCTAGGGAAAAGTTTTCTGTGTCAAACGACTACTATTCAATACTATTCTTCACTTTTTTTGGGTACACTATGGCGTACGATACTTATAAGGATTTTTTTTCTTATAACCTAGAAGAGTCTTCATTACAAAGAAAGACAGTTTAAAAATATGTATGTAGTGGTAAATATATTTTGTGTACACTTAAAAGAAATTATCAAATTATCAACATCATTATTTAAAAAAACAGAGTAGTTGTATCGCAATAGTATATAATTAAAATATATAATTAAGCTTTATTGGTAACTACTTATTTGATTGCTTTCTGTAAGTACATTTGTAAGCAAGGGTCATGATTTCTGGGACAACTCAAACAAAAATAAGTAGTTATTCATTCGAAAAATAAAAAGTTGATGATAATATTCAAAGTTTACTTTAATAAATTTAGTTTTTATTGGCAAACTTTTCACTTATACTAATAGTTTAATTTATCTAGGCTGGAGAAATATTCATAAATGTATCTTTCCAGTCGTTTATTTATAATCGTATATTTTTATCTGAGTTTATTATTTTACTATCACAATTAAACTTTTTTACAGTATGTAAGTTAACGCAGTACATTCTGCTTACGCTTGCTTACGGACGTCCAGCAAGCTGACGAGTCATTTTTCGTTGTGAGAACAGAAAAAGCAACACGTTGCATTCTGCTTACGCTAGCATGCAGACGTATTGCGAAATATGTGGATCAGGTTACACATTGGGAACGGTAACGGCACATGCACTAACAGCGTGACACTTTTGCACCACTAGCACCGTTTTTGATAGAATAAGTTTTAGAGTTTTAGTAAGTTAAATTAATCTTGTTGTGACACTCAAAAGAATAAAGGCCTAACTATATTATGCTTTTGCTGGCCTTATGTCAGACTTAAATTAATAAAATTAATAGAGTTTTGGAGTTTTGTTGTTGGGGCATTGGTGACAGTCATACAAGCGTAGTTTTTAGCGAGATGCCAAACTTTTAACATACAATTTTCTTTAATGCTTCAACTGACAACACTGATTGAACACTTTTATCATAAAATTCTGTGACAAAAATTACTTGCACATGTATGCAATATGTGTAAAAAAATGTTTATTGGATTGTGGTCTCTGGAACAATGATGTATTTAAATTGTGACAGTAAAAATTGACAGTAATATGAATAAATTACACATCAGTTAATTTATAAATAAATTAAATTATATTATTTTCAATTGATTTTATTATTCACATGCAAATAAAAGTAAAAAAAAAAGTAAGAGCACTATATTTGGCCATGCCGTATCTTATATACCCTTCACAACGTGTAGTCATGCAATAACAGTGTTTGTATCACCATTCATCCCATATGAAATACGTACACACATATAAAAAACATACATATATAAAAACATCCCATTGTAAAATTATAAATATGTTAAAAAAGAAATTTAAAAAAAAATAAAAAAAAATTTAAAAAAAAAATTAAAAAAAAAAAATTTAAATATATATAATAAATATAAAACAAAAAGAAAAATAAAAAAAAAATTAAAAAAAAAATTAGAAAAAAAATAATAATAAAGATATAAAAAATATATTAAATAAAAAAAAAAAAAAAAATTAAAAAAAAATATAAAAAAAATAAAAAAAATTTTTTTTGGCTCAGCTGGGATTCGATCCCACGTTTACTTTAACCAAAATACAAGTTTGTATGTATGTATGTTGTTTTTGTGAAGAAAAAATCGAGGTGGTCGTGGGTTTTTGCTCATATATCAGTTGTTTATGTACCGCTGTTTCTGATTTTCAATACCGATATACTCCCGAATATTTTTGATATTTAAATACCTCACATGGGTCCAAGCGATGTCGGGGGGCTTCAAAAAGTTGATTTCAACATACACACGGACAGACGATCAGACGGACAAACGGACAGACGGACCGACGGACATAAGGACAGACGGACAGACTGACAGAGCTTAATCGACTTCCCTATTCATAAACTTTCAGAATATATTTATATACTTTATGGGGTCGGAAATGAAAATTGTAGAAATTTCACACGGAATGACAAACCTATATATACCCTTTTTCACTGTGTGAAGGGTATAAAAATAAAATAATTAAACCATGTTCATAACTAAAATGGAATGTGTACAAAAAAATAGTTGGAAAATAACTTACCGATCTACCCGCAGTGTTTGCAATACGTGCACTTTGTGTTCTGGTAGCAGGTCGACGTCTTCTGTAGCTGGGTGTACCCTGTGAATCTGGTGTATTGCTGCCCGAGGGCATATTGTAAATAACATTTTCTATGCTTCCGCCGGTAGCACATATGGAAGCGCTCCTCTTTTTCTTTTGCATTCCCATCGGTGATGATATATCGTCAGCCATATTTATTTAATATTTTTTATATATTTCAGAGCTTTATTTTTTGTAAGTTTTCTTTCTAAAACTATTAAAATAATTTTAAGAATTGTTCAGTGTTGAGGTAAAAATGTTATTTTTTTCGCTCATTCAGCTTTGTAGCAAATTTTCGGTGAGTCAAAAGAACTGCAATCAAAAAATAGAAACACAGAGAAATATTATTTGTATGAATGTATGTATTTAAAATATCTTTGCAACATTAAATAAACAACAACAAAAAAGAACATCTTCTTGTAAACAGAAAAATATACGCAAATACTAACATACATACATACATATGCACATACATTTGTATGTAAGTTTGTTTACGTATGCATGTTTATGGCTTGTGATGTTAATTTCTTTGTATTTTTGATGTTGTTTGTTTTAAAAATAAACCCATTCTACACTATCATATGTGTGTATCGATGTATAAGTATAAAAATAAAAACTATTTATATATAAGTATAACAAACAAAAAAAAATTCAAAAATTTTTAGCAACAAAGTAGGTCATTTATACTCATGTGTGTTTAAAAGTTGAAAATAAATATTCGTCCTGGTTTAAAATTGAACAAGTAAGATGCCCTATATTTGGCTATTCTGAATTTTTTCAAACCCACATTTTTTCGTATATCAGCGATGGAAAAGTTGTTATGATCAATTTAGTTTAGGAAAAGTTAATAAAAAAATGTTGTATCTTTGTGCAACCGATGATAAAACAAATAAATTCAACAAATCAAAATAAAATTTGTATTTTTTTTATAAAAAAAGTATAGTGCCGTAAAACTTAGTGAAGAAAAGATATCAATTGGTAGTGATTAAATCACTGGGTAGCAAAGAGGATCGAAAAGGGACCCAAAATATAACGGCGCAGCTAAATGTTCTGTTGGTGGCAAAAGCTAAAAAAATTTATTTTGTTTTGAAAAATCTTAAACGGAGTTAGATTTATATGTTAGATGTTATATATATTTTTTTTAATATTAAATTTTTTTTAAAATTCTTGTCCCAGAATGGTCTAGTCAATTAATAAAATCAAAACGAACAAGTAAGAGTACTTTATTCGGATTTGCCGAATTTTTGATAACCACCTCTTATTTGATGTATTTCTATAGCACAAAATTTATTTTTTTTATTATTAACAGTAATCGCTATGGAATAATACATTTATAATATTTGATTTTTTATTTTTTTTTAATATAATTTGTATACATATTTACGCTGAAGAAGCTACCCATTGTTTGGTAGCGAAATATTGTTTAAATAATAAATAGTTTTTTTTATAAAAAAACAAAAAAGTTGATCTCAAGCTTAAATAAAAATCAAATATTAGCAATTAAAAGGGATCAAGAAATTTAGACGATATATAAACCATTTATACTTAAATATGTATCACTTTCTTTCTAGCACTTCGATTTGCTATTAATTTCTATCCTGAAATTAAGTTTAATAAAATTTACAAAGAAACATTACGAATTTCTACATTAAAAATGATACTACTCACTCTTCTTTTCAACATTGTTGAATTTTTCAAAGTCTGAATAGTATAATTTGATACCCAGAGGTGTTGGCATGGCACCTCCTACTTTTTAAATTATATAATTATTGCTTGAATTCAACTCAGATAATTCATTACAGACTTGTTTTTTTTTTAATTTTTTTTGAAAAAATGTTTTGTTATTGGTATAATACACAGAAAAAAATATTCTTTACATTTTTTTAATTAATTGACTTTTTGACTTGTTTCTAAATTCTAATTAAAGTTTTATTTAATTAAATTAATTTTTTTAATTGATATAAAATGTTTTCAAAAAACATAGAGATTTCTGTCAGTTGAAAAAATAAAAAATTTTTTTTTATATGACAATTTTTGAAAATTTGCTTTCGAAGGATAGATTTAATATTTGTTATCCAAGGAGCAGAATAATAAAAAATAGTGGACAATCTACAAGAGGTAATACTGGTAGGTGGGTATGTGCAAACTTATAATAAATATATCATGTTTAAAATATAATAAATTGTTTCAGTTTCATTCTAGATATGTCCAAAGCCAATATTTCTTGTATTCTGGTATATTGCTCAAGATTCCCATGTTAATAGGTAAGTCAGTAGTAGTCTACACTCTGAACAAGCTTTTTTACCGGTAAATATTTCATTTTGTCTAGGTTATTGATGCTACTGATTATTTTTTTGAATTTCAACCAATCAAACGATGTAAACGTGGACAAAACTTCCCTATTACATGTTACATAGTGAACATTAAAGTGAAAGTTTTGTAAAAACAATTTAAGTGTTCAATTATCTATTCCACAGATGACGGAGAATTGTTAATCAAATACTTGCAATTTGATTTCTCTTGTGGGGTTTTTAATGTCGTAGTTCTATGGAAATACGCTACAATCGACGAATGAATTTAAAACCAACCCGGGGCTTGACATGGCATAGTATGTGTACTTGTGGAACCCTATATCTTATATTAAATTATTAGAATATATGTAAGTAATGAAATGTAATTAAAAATTATGTTAAGAAAAAAATATTAAAAAAATGAATTTTTTCTTTTTGGGTAATTTTATTAAAAATAGTTTTAATACTATAAATTACTAATACAATAAACTATTTATTTACATAAATCGCGAATTTTAATTATAGGCATGATTCAATTAATTAAAATCATTTTTAAAACTTAGGAAAATTTTAATTAATTTTTTAATACTGTTTTAATTGATATTTTTTGCAATATTTTTTCAATTACAACTTTTAATTTTTATTTAATTAATAGTATTAATTTCGTGATTGAAATTCATATTTATTTTTTTCTGTGTATGCATTTAAGATAAACCTTAATATTCCGTTATTTTGAGCAAAAAGCAATTTTTGCATGTCTAATTTTATCGGTTTTATTACGTTTTTAATTTTGAACATACCAACAAATACAGTGTGCGGTCTAAATTTTCGTACATTTTGATCTATGACTTTCGTAATATATTGATTTAAGCAATTTTCAAGGAGAGATTTTTTTCTCAGAAAATATACTTTCGAAATTGTATTGCTCTTTGTCAATGCGTTAAGACACAATTGCATTTTAATCGATGTTGGTGGAATAACATTGTTTTTTCGACCTACTCTTGCTTTACTCTTGCAAAATTAGAGCATTCTAACTTATTCGGTTCGGGCCCTACCTTTCTTCCAACAAATGGACAGACAGACGGACATACCTAGATCGTCCTAAAATGCATTCAGGAAAATATATACTTAATGGGGTCTAAAATAGATATTTCAAAAAAAAATGGCAAAATGAATATACCGCCACACCATTTTTTTGCTTGTTTGTATAAAAATCATGTAATTGTGTGTTCGTTGTATTTATTTTGCTGTATAAGTTTTTACATCCATTTCTAGTAATAAACTTTTCCAATTTTTTTAAATTTATTTTCCGAAGGCGGTGCTCTCAATAATTTCCTCAAAGATGCTGCAAATAAAGTATAAATGACCGCATCACATGACTGATTAAACAGAGTTTCAATCTAAAACGAATCATACTATTCGGCGCTTTCTAATTGAAAATAGTTTTTTGTTTTACTGTAAATTCTGTCATTCCTTATGTTTGATTGTTTATTTTTAAAATGCTTCAATGTCGATTTTAGCTTAATAATTTCTACATATGTATTTATAATTAATTCTTTTAACTTTTCAAAGGTCTATCAAACACTATTTTCGAGTAAAATTTGTTTGAAAATAATTTTAAATTTTTGTTTAATGTAAAACTTGATTACATTATTTATTGTTATTAAAATTTAAAGTTATTAAGAAAAATATATAATTTAGTGGTTCTATAATGTAAGCAAACATGATAATTACTTCATACGCTTTCAAAATTGGGGATGGTAAGAATGTAACATAAAACGGTTTTGCAGACATGTAATTTTAGCAACTGTGCCCCATGCCATACAATCAATTCAACAAAAGAAACTTTTCACGAGCAATTAATTCTACAAAATCTGTGATTTAATAGCATTAAATTGTTTTCTTTGAGTTATATTATTTGTCTAAGCCAAAAACCAATAAACTGCTTTTTGTATTTCAATAGAATTCACCCCTTTTTATGTAATCAGGATCAAACTTCGTAAGTATAATGTGTTAAAGATTAAAAACTTTGTCTAAGTTCATAAGAAAAGTAGTGTCTTTACAGACGGAGTGACAAAGCTATATATACCGTTGTCACCACAGGTGAAGGGTATAAAAACGAAGGGTATAAAACGAAATGTATCTATTGTAGTTTAAAATATTTTTTTTAAACAAAATTGACAAATGTTGTATTTTCCTTATACTCTTGCATATGACATAAAGCAGTCATATTTACTCAATCTCAAAAAATAGTGCCCTTACAGTGTTAAGCAGAGGTAAGTTTTTAGCAGAGCTAGTTTTTAGGGAAAATTTTATTGAAACGAAATATGTATAGTGTGAAATCAAAATAATATCTGTTATTTTACAATACTCCTACTTCGGTTTTTTGTTGTTTTTAAAGTGATGTACAAATATAATTTACAATGACATTTTAAAGCAAATATTTGTATTGCCCACCCACTGTAGTTCATTATATACTTGTTCTCTTTTAATTTGAATGACTTTTCTGTGTCACTTCTTAATCATCTTCTTCGTGTTTTTGTCCGTGCGTGTGTGTGCGTGTGTCTAGTTAGTGCATAAGTACATACAACACGTAATTGTGACAGTACTTGAATCTCTTATACACTCTTTCGTGTACATAAAACTCGTGCTCAAGTGTTGCTTGTTTCGAATTTAATTCCTTCCGGTCTGTTGCCTTTTTTGTTTGATAAGTACATACACATTTGTATTTAAGAATAGTTAAATAAAGAAAACATGTTACTACTTTAATTAAACGCTGTGAACAAAACTTTCTTCATTGTAGCTAATAGTTAAGCAGAAGAAATAAAAAATATAAAAACTTTTATAGACTTTTGAAACTATATTTCTTATAACTGCATATTAATTCCATATTCATAAAGATATCAAATAAATCGCTCTTTAATGGGTAACAGTTAATAAGGAAAAATGTTTACTGATTTGTTTTACTAAAATAATGCCAACTTAATGATCTTTAATATTCATGATAGAAAAAGCTTGAGAATAACATCAATTTTGTGACTCTAGTTTATACACATTAATAAAAATATTTATTAAAGACAGCAATCTAATATCGCTCTAAAATAAAGTAGGATAGAGCTAAAACAACAAAAATTTTAGTTGATAAAATAATGTCATTAATAAAATTTTGAAAACTATTGGCTTTAAAAAAGGGCAAAGAAATGTGTTAATTTTTAAATTGTTTGAAGCCATCAATTGTGAAAAGAGTAAAAAATCAAGTTATTGATATAGCCGAAATTTAAGTCCAAGAGCGTTATAACAGCGTTTTCCCCAAAAATGTGACCTGGTACCATCAAGTGTCCCTCTAGTGTTAAAAATATTTTAAGCGTTATGCGGACCATTTCTGAGATACCTGCTGAATGGAGTTGTGACTTATCCGGTAAAAGCTCTTGATGAGTAGATAACAAAACATAAGAGGGTATATAAAGTTCTTTCTCAGGAGCTGCGGTACTGGGGGTGGAATATATTAAAATGCCCAACTGTATTAAACATTAACTAAGAGATATGCGGGCCATTTTGCCTATTTAATATTTAATTAATAACAATTGCCATACATATCGTAATTTAGTTCATTAGTAGAAGTTAGTGCGAGGTCAAAATTAAAGCCACAACTGGTAGTTTGTATTTATTATGAAAAGTTCTGTGATTCTGTATTTAACATAAGTTAAAAAGACAAAAAGCAACATCACCACCCCTCATAATTAACCAAAAGTATTTTTATTGACATTTGACCTTCCCATTGTGCCATAACAGACTCTTGTCACAAAACAAAATATTACTTATACTCTAAGATCTTTTTGTACCAAGATTTCCAAAACATCGAAGAACTATCAAAGTTGCTGTCAGAATAAAAAGTATTGACAACCTTGCAATTCTTTGATTTCATCTTATTTGCTATTTTTCTTTTTTAAATGAAATAAAAAGTATCCTGTACGTTAATTCTGGTGCCAAATTTTACTTAAATCCATTGAGTGAATTTTGAGCGAGTTGAGTCAGTCTGTCAAAATTTAGTCGACTTTTAAACTGTGTTCGCTAGCCCGATAAGACAAAAGTAATAAATTCCTGCAAAGAAAGGCCGTGTTTGTATAATGACACTGAAAAACAAAAAAAAAATTTTGTCATAATGGGTGAAAACCTCTCCGATCCCTTTAAGCAAGGCGATGCCATATTGTGCATCTACTTCAACCTGCTAATGGAGAAGATTTTTTAAGAAACTAAAATTAAAACCACCGACATTATTAAAAACAAAAGTCTTATGTAGCTTGACGATATTGAAATCATTGGTCGACACAGGAGAGCATTAAGCGTAGAACTTGCAAAACAGTAATCACTGAGAACTATGAACTCAATTTAGAAATTGGGGGGAGAACAACTCTTGCCAATAGACGTTACTTTGGGCTTAATAGGGAATTGAGAAGTAAGGACGAATACCCTCTAAGGACGAAGATAATGTTGTACAAATCTTTCATCTTTCTCTCCTAGAGTAGAAAACATGGTGCTGAAAAATGGACAATGAAAAAGTCAGACGAGGTCTTGTTGGTAGTGTTTGAGGGAAAATTTCTTCTTAAGATCTATGACACAAAGCGCATTGATAAGGAGTTTTAAATTAGAATCGACCACGAGCCGTATGAGCATTACAGCAACGTAGATGTAATTAAGCGCATTAAAATACAAGGAATAATGACACTCCAGCTCTTAAAACCTACAAGAAAGGACTAATATTTGTTGAAATCACCAGGAGCAACAAGATCTGAAAACACTTAGCTCCATAATGCAGATGACAGGAATTGAAGGTGTTCTAATTTATTTTAGGCTCACACCGACTCTCAGTTGTAATAGCCACAAAAGAAGTAGTGTTTTGTATTCAAAATCAGTGACTTTATACTCGTACACTACACTGCACTCGTACTCATGTACAGACACAGTTTTTTTTACAATCCTATTCAGATATAGATAATAATTGGTGTATTTACAAGTAGTCCTAAGTATCGTATTATCACAATGTTACCATATCCTACAAATTTTAAAATAGTTAAAAATTATTTTATTATTTAAAGTAAAATTTTCAAAAATTGTTAAACATTTTTAAAATTATGATAATACGGCATTAAGGAAATTTTGTGAATACACTTGTTTTTATCAATACTTTAGTCATGTTTTATAGACTGTCTTGAAGGCAATCAACCACTTCTTTAAAAGTTTTTAATGAAGAGGGAAATGGCTTGAACATTCTGTTAGCTTAAATTCCATTAGTGGCAATTAGCACAACTAATAGAAATGTGACACTAAAACAATTTTCGAAATAAAGAAAAACTTAAAAGTTCAGTGTTAAAAAAAAAAAAAAAAAAAAATACGAACTGAAAAATAACACCATTGATAAATATACGTGAAGAATAGTGCCAAAAGCCTTGTAGCAAAAGAAAAATAACAACAATTATTATCACGGGTAGAAACAAAAAATGGGTGGGTCAGCAGTTAAGGAATGAACATTTAGTGGAATAATAAAAAAGTAAGATAAATAAAACATTTGATTAGGGGAAGGAATCCCTCTGTAAAAATGTTATGGTATGAGTTTTTTTTTTTTTTTAAATAAAAACAACAAATTATAAAAACAACTTAAAATTTAAATACTTCAAAATTTAGAAGAGTCAATGTAGGAGAGTTTTAAAGTTTATCTTAAACTAATTTAGAAATATGTTTAATATTTATGTAAATAAGCAAACCTTCTCCTTCGTTTGATATTTTTATTTGCTAAAAAAAGTTAAAAAAGCAAATCTCACAATGCTTAAGGGTATAACTTCAGCACAAAGAACAATAAAAAATACAAAAAAAGTGTTAGAAAAACATAAAAAGGACAACGTGAGAGTCACAAAATCTGTGCGTTGTTAAAGTAAATAAATTTATTTCATATTTGAGGAAAGAAAAGAAATTTTTGGTCAAGTTAAGAAAAAACAACAAAAACAAATGCTAAGTTAACTCTCATATTCATTAATAATTTATTTATTTTTTTTTAGCAAAGACAAATCTTGTATGAAAATTTTGTTCAATAAACCTGTGACAAATTTTAAAATTGATTAGGAATATGAACACAATTAAGTTGTTTAAAAATGATTAGCTTGGGTTAGGCTGGGATGAAAAAGAAGGCCACTAAAAGCCCAAAGCCATGACAGGTCTGCCCAATTTGCATGTTATGCAGTCTGAAAGAACTAATTTTCCCTAATAAATAAAACCCATAATCCCAATTCCGGAAATATATTGATTAGGTCAAGAATACAGTCCATTCAATATAATGTATTAGAGACAATCTGAATTCTTTACATATTTCAAGTTCGGCATAGTGTCCACGTTAAAATTCTAACAATGTTACAAAGTCTCATTCATCCTCTTCCTCGTTTGCTTTATATGTCATTTCATCAGACAGTCCCATGCGACCTAGATGAAAACTCATTTCCGTATGACCAGTTATTAATATGGTTAAACTCGTAAGTGTTGGTCTACACAGTTTCAGAATCTCTTTATATTTCTCAAGTTAGGGATTACCCATAGTTTGTTCTTCACCTTATCGTTATTGTTGTCAGTATTTTTTTGATGTTTTCTTTTGTCGCTTAAATTTTAAGTTCATTTTTGCACCACTTTAAGGGTTTCGCATTTTCCAAAGTAATAGTATTGTTAAACAATTATTACATTTAGGATAATTTGTCGGTTTTCTTGTTTCCGATTTTGCCGTGATGCCTTTTGGTATCTATATCACCTCTAGACGTTCTTAATTTGCATGCAAGTTTATATTACTCTTGCGTTACAAGACATTCCGAGTTAGGATATTGGCTACCTGTAAAATACCAATCGGAGCTTCAATATCACTCTCTTAAATCCATTTAGTGCCTTCTGTAATTGCCATAATCTCAGCCTATAAAATGGCAATTCGATCTGGTAAACGTAAGTGTCAACTGTAAATACCAAAGTAGAAGATAAGAAAAACAAGTAACAGTGCTATATTCGGCCATGCCGAATCTTATTTACCCTTCACAACGTGTAGTCATGCAATAACAATTGTTTGTATCACCATTCATCTCATATCAAATACATACATATGTATATACTGGTTAGAATAAATGTGGCATCGAATCCCAGCTGAGCCAAAAAAATTTTATTTTATTTAATATATTTTTATATTTTGTTATTATTTTTTTTATATATTTTTTTTAATTTTTTTAAAAAATTTTTAAAAATTTTTTTTAAAATTTAAAATTTTTTTTTTGTAATTTTTTTTATTATTTTTTTTTATTTTTAATATTTTTTCTTTTTGTAATTTCTTCTTTTTTTGTATGGTTTTTACATATATTTATGTATGTTGTTGTTGTAATTGTGTAAAAAAACGACGTGGTCGTGGTTTTTTGCTCATATCTCAGAAAGTTATTGGGCGATTGTGCTGAATTTCAATAGCGATTCATTCCTGAATATTTCCAAGAGATTGATACCATATAGAGATCTGAGGAACATATAGTTGCTTCTAAAAGTTGATTTCAACCAACACACGGACAGACGGGCAGACGGACAGATGGGCAGACGGTCAGACGGACAGACGATCAGGGCTCAATCGACTCCTCTATTCATAAGCTTTCAGAAAATATATACTTTATGGGGTCGGAAATGAAATTTGTAGAAATTACAAACGGAATGACGAAGCTATATATACCCTTGTGCACCACAGGTGAAGGGTATAATGAAGAAAGTCCCATTTAGGTTTAAAAAAAAAAAATTTCTTTGTGCAAAACAGCCTTGCAAAAACTCATTTTATTTGAAGGTTTACCACGAACGGTTTACTGCAAATTCGCTAAATTATTAGTCAAGTAAACAAACGTTTTGCTGGGTTACACTTCATAGATACTTGAAACTAAATATTAATGCTCATACATGGTTACTTGCGTATTAAATCAATAAATATATTTTCGGTTTTTATGATTGAGTAGAAAAAATAAAACATTTTAATTGTGTGGTAATAAATTGTGCACACACGTTTTGTGTTATTCACTAAAATAACAATTCATCAAAATTCATTTAGATTTGATTTTTATTAAAGCATGAGCTAATTTCTATTCACTTTTTTGGTTTTTCGAAAAATAATTAAAATTGATTTGTTTCCTTCAGAAAATTGTAAAAATAATTGATGGGGGTTTCTTTTAATCAAAACAAACAAAGAAAATAAAAAAATAAAAATAAGAAAATAAAAATGTTTTCCCTAAACTATTGTATAAAGAAATCAAAATTGTTTTTTTCACTTGAGCAGAAAGATCATGTATATATTTATTTCACATTTTATTACATTTCACTACTATTTTAAACGTTTTATAAATTGGATAAAGAAATTCTACATCAAATGTAGTTTGATATTAGGATATATTCGTATTGCTATTCTGTTTGTAACACATAGAAATATTCATTCAAGACTCCATAAAAAATATATATCCTGAATCCGAGGGACTTTCAACAAAGAATTGAGAGGGGGTGAAACTTGATTGAAACATTCTTTTTCTACATAAATATTTGGTATGGAATAGGAACTAGATCAAACCAAATGAAGCAAGATAAAAAATCACATAAAAGCAAAAGAAATGCATGTAATATGTTTTCTTTAATACCTTTAATTGTCTTTATTAGTTAGACGAGTTTATGGTATTAATATTTTAATATTATTATGGGCATGTGGCTGCCGATGCTAGCGCGTTCACACCTCAGCCTGGGTATAAAAATTTCTGGACACCCTTTGAAGGAAATAAAGCTCTAGTACGTCAATAACTGCATAGACCTGGAAATTTAGAAATCCCCAAATAATAAATCGAAAGGCTCCAAACTACATGAACGAGAAATCCATTTCTTGAAATTATTAGTTCGTCAACTGATTCTCGCTTTGCGTCATAAGGCACCTTTCTGCTAAAACAACATGTCTGCAGTCCATGTGCCTTTTAAAGAGTTACAAAAATTTAAAAAAAAATTCTCCGTAACACTCACCATTGACTGTAACATTCTGACCGTCGTTATTTGTCAAAACAATGACTATGCAGCCATTTTTTCTCAACGAAATGGTACTTCGACAATGGGTTAAGGATTGTCATCGCTCAAAATTATGCATTAATGTTTATTGTCATAACCATTTACCAATAATACCCTTCAGATGATGCCCGATAAGTTTTCCAAATTGAAGCATAAATTTTGAAATTAATTAAATAATTTACAAACGTTACTCTGGCTGGAGTCTGTTTATGAAAAATGTCCAAACCAATGTAACCTCAAAAATACCGAAAACTTTAAAAGCAGTTGCCAAATGTTACCTGGAAATGCAACTTAAAAAAAAGAAACTCATTTAAAAACAGTTCTGTGGCAAAAAAAAAATATCTGCTTAAGTCGACATAAGCTAAAATTGAGATGAAAAACTACCCTCACACTACCCTTAAAGAAATATATCAATTGGAATATTAACTTAATTTACAACTTAACTAAAACCGATATGCTTTTTCAATAATACAGGGTGGAATTCATATAAAAGCAGTCATAATCAGTTTTTCCTTTTTGCCACAGAGATATACATTTGAGCAAAAAAACAATAAAACAATGTTTGCTGTGGAAGGTGTTTTTAGTTAATAGAATTACAAGTTATTGCGCTCTATACCGGTGCTGCCAAGGAAATATTTATATATATATAGCTTTGTTCCTTTGTTTGTTAGTTCTACGACATACATTTCCGTCTCCATATAACATACATTTTATAACACCCTATAAAGTCGGGGAGTCGATTGATCCCTTTGTACGTGTGTTGGCTTAAATCAAAGTTCTGAAGACCTGTAAGTAGCTTTAATCTTATAAAAATACTTGGGAATAAATTTAAAGTAAAATCTAGAACAATGGACCCATTAGTTTCCGAGAAATCAGCAAGACACACATTTGCTTTTGTTTTTCCCTTATTTCTACAATAAAAATTAAGATTTTTCAGCCTTAGGATAACTTATGGATATTTTGCAATGGTTGCCTTTTATATTTCGGAATTGAGCAACCCCAGTGCTGCAATCTGGTAACTGACGTTTCTATAGTGAAGTTTGACACTTTATACAATGTGCATACTCCGAACGTTTTGACGTTCGAACGCCATTCGTGTTGTTTACAGTAACTTGAAAAGATAATGTCGGTCAAAAAGTAAAATTAGGTCGTGAACGTATATGTTCAATTCTTTTTTTTTTACAACTTTCGACGTGAACTAAAACAACAATGGTGCATCGATTAACTTAGCGATTTAGCGATGAGGCACTTTTAAGGACCAGTGTTTATCGATGGTTTACTGAATTTAATCGTGGCCGTGGTTCGCTCAACAACAAGTTTGGTGAAGGTCGTCCAAAAACGGTTTTTGTTTTTGGATGCAGATGTTTTGCATGAAATCATACTGCATGATCGTCGTGATTTTGAGGAAACCTTAAATATTTGTGGGGCCAACATACATTTAATATGGCATGAACATTTGTTAGCATAAAAGATTTGTTCGCATTAAATACCACAATAATTTTACATTTGCTCAAAAAAAGGCTCGTATCAATTGTTTAAAGGAATTTAGCACTTTAAGTTGTTTTTAAAAATTTACAATTTACGTGGCGGAAAATTCGTAATAGTGACTTCTTGTACAAGATAATCTCAATAACAGAAATAACTGTAACATGTCCGCCTTAACATCCATCTCCCATATAACAGGCTGGACATTATTAGCACTTTTCAGTGTGTTACAATTAAATTAGCTTAATAGTTTGACTGTGAAAAGTTATCTTGAACTGAAATATTGTTAGAAAATTTAATTTAACTCTTTTATATAACATAACCATTAACTTAATTGAATTTTTTATGACTCTATACTCAGCTTTATTTATTTAAATATCAACTGAGTATTTCTGACCAATACCTACTTGTTACTCGGCTAAAAGTTATTATTAATAAAAAAAAACGTATGTCTGTTTGTTATTGAAAGGCAGATGTTGGATTGGTACTCTGTTTGCTATATAAACATTAACTCGAAATTCTACTTTTATCAAACAATAAAAATGAATTGTTTATTACGACACACTTCAAATTATTTGCAAACATACCATTAGGTGTGCAGTGTTTTCTATTGTTATCTTATCCCATTTGTTGTTTCGTATTTTACAACAAATCTTATAGTTGTTGTTTTTATCATCAACAAATAACTGTATGCCGTTTTGACGTATTTTTCCCAACGATTATTTTTACAGTCCCTTTTACGTCCGTTTTATATCTGTTAAACATCTGTTAGAATAATAAAATAAAATAAAAATAAATAAATAAAAACATCAAAAGCAATCAAGTCGGAAAATAGTTAGGATGGAGTGTGGTATAGAAACAGAGATATAAAATCCATTTATAACCCCATCAGTGTTGTGATATAAAAGTTTTTCTTTAACTTGTTTTCGTTTAAAGGCGAATCAATAAAAATGACAATATCGACAATAAAATGACAAGAGGAAAAGGCATTTACATTAACAGTGAATAATAAAAATATAGCCACGAACAACAACACTAAGATACCAAGTTAAAATACTTGTTACATTTACCATACCCGATTGTATTTTGTTTCGTCTATTATACGGTTTTCTTTTATTTACTTGTGAGTACAATTTCTGTTATATCGGTTGTATTGTTTGTTAAACGTCAGGCAAATAAACAACAAATCACAAATGGGAAAGTTGATCAAATCAAAAAGTTACTAAAAGTGTTTTAAAATTATTTTTATTAAAAGTTGTACGCATACGAAACAAAAATCAACACAACATATAAGAATGATGTTTAAATATTTTTAATATTTTGGGAAGAAAAAAAAATGCAACAAAAAATTGTAGGTTTCAATACTTCATTTCAAAAATATATATAATCAAGGCACATTTTTCTATCAGAAAATCGTAGTTCAGAGAGAAGTTTTCGTTTATATTTTCTACTAGAAAAGCCCGGCGCGCGTTGCTACGCCCCTTAATGAATAAGAATGCATTGCGAATTGAATATCAAGTGCTAAAAATTATAATTTTTTTATGGGCGTGGCACTGCCCACTTTTCTAACCACAAAACTGTATAGTCATGATAACTCAATATGTGGGCAAAGTTTCACAAAATTCGGTCCAGAGCAAGTACCTCAATATTATAAATTTTTGTATGGGCGTGGCCCTGCCCACTTTTCTAATCACGAAATTGTATAGTCATGACAGCTCAATATGTGTGCAAAGTTTCAGAAAAATCGGTTCATGGCAAGTACCTCAAAATTATTACTTTTTTATGGGCGTGGCCTCGCCCTTTTTTCTTATCACGAAATTATAAAGTCGTGACAGCTCAATATGTGTGCAAAATTTCAGAAAAATCGGTCAAGTGGAAGTTGCTAAAAATGATTAGTAATTTTTTATGGGCGTGGCCCCGCCCACTTTTTTCCACCCATAAACACTCCCAAACAACATGCCAAAGTTTGAGTCCGATCGGTGTTACAGTTTCGGAGTCTATAGCTAACACACACACACACAGAGTTTCACTTTTATATATATAGATAGATAGATAGATAGATAGATAGATAGATAGATAGATAGATAGATAGAAAGATAGAAAGATAGATAGATAGATATATGCAGATTGAAATTTGAAATAAATGAGAGAAGTTTCGAGGTTGTCTGGAAGGAACAGTTTTGTCAGACATCGCGATTCCTCCCCAAACATGGTGATATAAAAATTTGTTTGACGTCCTTATTTTTGATTTGTCGACATGATTTAGCGATTTTGAAAATAGTTGGCGATTTTCTTGGCTATTTTTCATAAGACATGAATTTGTGTTGAGAATCGTTGATTCAATATCTTAGAGTTGGATGTAAATATCATCTATTTAATTAAACTTCACATACAATTTTATATTCTTTGCTGTAGTGAGTGAGAACGAAATTTACCAAACCCGAGCTTTTCCCCTTTTTGTTTTTCTTGTAATTATCACATTTTTATTTTAATTCTAAAACGCAATAGATGGTACACTTATTTTTCATGCAACAAAATTTATTTTATTTCTTATACAGATGCAGATTTAAGATAAAGTACAAAAAATAAGTAAATTTTTACATTTAAGCTGATTCAAGTTTTTGCTGTTATTGTGCGTTCAAAGTTTCTTAAGATTATTTCTGTCTTAAAGGTTCTTACTAGGGTGATCGATTATTCGACTTTTTTAAGAAACCGGTTTTCAAATAGTTTGAAATTTAGAATTTAAAAAAACCGGCTAACCGGTTCGAATATATAAAATATAATATTTAAAGAAAAAATTAAAAAATATTGTTCAAAAAGATTATAATAAAAATTATATATAAATATGAAATTTTTACAGTTTGTATTCGTTTGGCTGCACAATAACGCAATAACTGACATGAATGCAGTTGATAAATTTGGTTTTAAATTTAAGGACAAAAGGTACTCTTTACTAGTTAAATAAATAAATACAATAAATTAATACACAAATAAATAAGACTTTTTATAAGGCTGTTATAAATTTCTGTATCTCCTTCTGTACATTTTTTAAATGTTAAATAGATCTTTTAAACTAATATGCACTAACGTATTTTGTTTGAAATGATTTCTGTAATTTGAAATAAATTTTAAAGGCTAGGGAGAAAATCTTTAAAAAATCATTTTAAAAATTCTTTCTTATAGCCCTGACAGACATACAAATATAGGTATAAATTAGTTTGTTCAATGGTTTAACTGAAATTTAAGTTGACAGACACTCAATGCCATTAATTAAAATTAGGATCTGGAAAAAGAGATTATTGGTTTTTTTTTATTGTAACTACATTTTTCAACTAAAAGTGATCGATCAGCTTAGTTTATGCTTCAATTACCTTTAACTCTTAACTTTAGGTTCATATCCTATAAAAAAATAATATTTTTCTTATTTTGCATTTGTTTTTTAAACAGCAAATAGATTGCTTACAATATTATAGAAGAATATTTAATAGTTTTTATTTTCTGATTTTTGGAAGCTTTTCTCGTACTCAATATACTATGGTACGATTGGTTACAAAGATATATGAAAATAAACTTTAAAATATAAAAAACCGGCGTTTTCGGATACAAAAAACCGGTGTATTTGATATTCGAAAAATCAACATTTAGAAAAAACCGCCAGAAAAAAGAGGAAAAAACCGGGTTTTCTACTGGTTGTAAAACCGAGTCGATCACCCTAGTTCTTACCCTTATGGCGGTAGTTGTTTAAATCATTCATACATGCATATTTATTAGAAACATAATTTGTTACGTCATATTCATGACATTGGTTTGTCCGTGTATTAACTAGATGAGACGCAACTAAATTCTCTCTTAAATTCTAATAAATATTCGTTAAGCTTTAAGTTTTTCTTTTAACCGCAAATTTCTTATCATTCGTATTCTATCCCTTAACTCTTTTCTGTAACAATTTATATCAGTATGTTTATTTAGTCCCTTTATTTACTGACAGGACAATAAACTACAAAAATTAATAAAAAAAGGGGGAGAACACAAAATGTAACAACTGCTCAGACCACAACTTCAAATAAATATTTATTTATAAGTGGAAGAAAAAGGAGATTTATGTATGTATGTATGTATGTATGTATGTATGTATGTATGTAGAGAAAGACTTCTATTTATTTTTATTAAACTTATTTATTAATTTATTAATTCATTTGTAGTGTTTAAAGTTAAGAACAAATAGTTATAATATTTATTTAAATACAATTGTCCGAATGCTCCGTCTATGTCAGTCGCGATTTGAAGATCTTTCTCAACTGTCCTAACACAATATAAGTCTTGTCCAACTACTCGTCGTTCCGTTCCCATTGTCCCTTCACTCATCGGTGTCTTTCGTTATTACCTTGTCAACTATGTTCGGGTCGATTGCAGTAGGTACCCTACATTCGGCCCTCCTGACGGCAATACGGCTCGGATTGCCACCTTTTCATAAATTCGGCAACCGTGGTTGTCCGAGTAGGACCCTCATGATCTCCAACTTTTTGCACCTCATACCTGCCATGGGGTAGTATCTCGGTCACTTTGTAAGGACCTAAAAACTTCCCTTTGAGCTTAAGACCCGTACCGAACTGAGTCCGCTTAATGGCGACCAACTCATTCAACTGGTATTCTACTTCTCTCTTTCTGTTCTTATTGAAAGTTCTGCAATTTTCCTTTTGGACTTTGGTAGCTAAACGTTTTATGTGGTACTGCTTTTCTACAAGTTCTTGGGTCTTAACTGTACCATAATGGCCTTGTTTATGAGCGAGCTTTATAATTTCATCTTCCATCTGGACTGGCACTACCACAAGTTCCTTGATGGGATCTTTAAATAAAACACCATTGTTCATGTAAAAATCTTCATAATCGCCATATTCGAGTATATCCCTTATCACCTTAGTCCACTCATCCGTTTCCTGAGCTTCTCTTATAAGATGGGTTAGACTACTTTCAACCATCAGACAACACATCCGACTCAATGCGTCCACATGTTTCATCTTGGTGCCTGGCCTATGTTCAATCTCGTAGGAAAAGTCTTGGAGGAACATTGCCCGTCGAGATATTCTAGGTGGGACGTCTTCTTCATTCATCGTCATTTTAAAGGCACTGCAATCGGTCACGATTTTGAATGGTATGCCCAACAGATACACTCGCCACTTCTTCAATGCTTCAATTATGGCTAGGACTTCCTCCATTAGCGGCATGGGAAAATGATCCCGCACAATCTTTTGATTTATCTTACGATAATCACAACATAGCCTTTTCGATCCGTCTTTTTTCGCTGCTAAGACAACTGGTGAGGCATATTCTGCTGTACTTGGCTGGATTATCTCTTGTTTAAGCCATTCTGAAATTTGTTCGTCAACTATACGCTGGTCTGCAAATGGTATACGTCTCGGACGCTGGTACACGGGTATATCATCCTTTACCACGATTTTCATCTCCACAGGGCTTTTAAAATCATTCCGGGGCTTATATTTGGTTACTAACGTCTTCACGTTGCTTTCGGTTTTCTTGTCGAGGTGATCCAATTTTATTTCCACATTCGCGACACATTCTTCAACATTCAAACAAATACTTGCGAACTCCCTTAACAACAGCATTTTATCGATCGGCTTTTTGAAAGTGGCCTTACCATTCCTGATTGTTACCTCAGCCTGCTTCATCAAACTATTTCCTATCATTATAGAATGAATAGCGTCAGTCTCCTTAACGACATAGAAGGTCACGTCAAATTTCAAACCATCTATCTCAATCTGTGTATCGAAACGGCCTATGGTCGTAATCATGCTATCACCGATACCATACAATCTCACTTTCTCAGGAATAAAATCAACGTCACCTATTATTACCAACACGTCATTTCGCATAATACAAATATCGCACCCGGTATCTACTAATGCTGACAAATTTTTGTCGTTTACCAATATGTCCTTAAAAATAAGACCAGGACCCTTGCGCACCATATTAGCCTCACATTGTTCTTGCTTAAAAGGTCGTGACTCTGGTTCTCTCATCTGACATTCAAATGAACGATGTCCGAATTTCTGACACTTAAAACATTTAACCTGTTTTTCTGGACATTCTTTCGCCATGTGAGTAGATGCACCACATTTAAAACATCTTCTCGCAGTTGCATTCGTCTTTGGCTTGTCTTGAGCTAATTTTCCATCCATCGCGATAAGGTCTTTTCCTTTATTCGTTGAACGAGAGTGCAATCTTACTTTTTCGTAGACCTGGATCTGTCGTTTAAGCTCACTAATATTGTCGGCTTGATATAACACGGTCTTTCCAATTTTCGAATCTGGTATTCCCTCTATAAAATATTCAACGACGCTCTTTTCGTCCAACTTTATACGTTTCGATAATTCCATTAGGGAATACAAATACTCTATCAGGGTTTCGTTTCGGTTTAATTTTCTACTACGAAGTTGTTGATGCACCTCCGCAGACGACAAACTTACGCGAAATTCCCTCTGCAGACACGTTTTCAATGTTGACCAACTCTTTATGCCATTTTGACTCTTCGCAAACATTTTCGCAGCACCCCCTAGTAATTGTCTTGCATACACGAACATCTGCAACGAGGTCCACTGCACAATTTCTGCCATTTCTTCAAATTCAGTAATCCACTGACTGATGTCAGGTGAATTAATTCCGTCGAATGTTGACAGACTATCCTCAACGTCTTTAAGAGTGTACATGCTTTTCACCGCAGGGACTATTCCCACGTCACCAATACCGGCATCCACCACACTACCCTCAGCAGAACCGACTGCACTGGCACAATCTACCACCTCGTCTAAAGCGTCAGTAAACCTAATTTCGTAGTGCCCTAAAAGTCTCGTCTGTAGGTCCGCCTTAAGTCCTGTTGTGTCTAGTCCGAGTCTCTCCAATTCCGCCCTAAGAGCATTCACACTCAACCCTAAAACAGTTTGTCTGTCCATCTTACAACAATATAATCAAAATATTATAGTCAAGAAATAAAATAAATCAATCAAAAGTATTTGAATCTCCACGTTACTTTGCCTTTCTTAAAAAACAATAGATTGGCTATTATTAAATTTACGTTAATTTTCTTAATACAAAAACACAAAATGTTCGTTATTATTTCAACCAAAATAATTTACGTTAATTCTCTTATAAGAAAAATACAAAATATTCGTTACTATTTCAACAAAAATAATTTACGTTAATTCTCTTATAACAAAAATACAAAATATTCGTTAATAATAATTTACGTTAATCTTCTTATAACAAAAATACAAAATATTCGTTATTATTTCAACAGAATTAAATGTACGTTAATTTTCTTACAACAAAACACAAAATATTCGTTATTATTTCATCAGGGTAAATTTTACGTTACTTTAAATTTTCTGTTTTTTCTTTTTAATTTTATTGTTAAAAAAAAACACAAATTATCATATGATTTGATCTGCAACTTATCTGCCAATAGTTCTGCAACAGCATGCACCAATAACGTCTTCTCCTCTGCAACACCAACACCTGCTATATACACTTCTCTAAGCAACACTTTCAATGTATATATTTTTTAATGTAGTATATATATTTTTTCGTTTAATACTCTGGTGCCATAACTGTTTGTTATTTATTTATTATCTTTCAATGTTCACACTCTGACTTCTGCTTTAGTTTTTCACACCACCCCGCACAATACAAAGATCATCTCTTCGTTGACAACACAAATAGTTTTTTCTTCTTTCTTTAGAAATACAAAAACTCTTTATTATTTCTATGTTTTTGATTTCGCATACAGCTTATTTTCTCTGCTTTAAAACCACGACAAATTCTGCTTAAGTTTATTCTTTTTCTTAATGTAATTTCGTCTATTTAACTTCACAACAACACTAGAGTTTAACTCTCTACACAAAACAAAAAATTGATCGTCTTTTTTGCTTTTTCACGTTTCATTGCCTAGGCAAACACAATCTTCACTTCTCAATGTATGTACACATATGCACACACACACACAACTCTCTTCTTTATATTGTTTCAATCTCAATTGTTCATATTGTCAACGTACACAAGTGTTTGGTGGTGGGTTTAACTTTAATTGTTCGTATTTGTTGTTGCAATATAAGAACAATATACGCACTTTAAGCATTTGAATTCAATGATTATTTAATATTCTTCTTTTCAGCACTAACACTACACTTATTTATTTCGGCTGAGCCCCCATTTGTAGAGAAAGACTTCTATTTATTTTTATTAAACTTATTTATTAATTTATTAATTCATTTGTAGTGTTTAAAGTTAAGAACAAATAGTTATAATATTTATTTAAATACAATTGTCCGAATGCTCCGTCTATGTCAGTCGCGATTTGAAGATCTTTCTCAACTGTCCTAACACAATATAAGTCTTGTCCAACTACTCGTCGTTCCGTTCCCATTGTCCCTTCACTCATCGGTGTCTTTCGTTATTACCTTGTCAACTATGTTCGGGTCGATTGCAGTAGGTACCCTACATGTATGTATGTATGTATGTATGTATGTATGTATGTATGTATGTATGTATGTATGTATGTATGTATGTATGTATGTATGTATGTATGTATGTATGTATGTATGTATGTATGTATGTATGTATGTATGTATGTATGTATGTATGTATGTATGTATGTATGTATGTATGTATGAATGTATGTATGTTTTTATGTATAAACGATGATCATTCAAATAATAATAATAATGTGGTTGCTGTTGGTCGTAAATAGCTGCGAAATAAGTAACAAGTAAATTTTATACACTTAATAGGGAACACTAATGATGTAAGAATGATGTTTATGATGACGGTTATAGTTAATAAAGAATAAGAACAGTAATAAAGGTATACGACAAGATAAAATGTCAACCTTAAGCACAAACGATATAAGCGGATACATTTGCTTAAGAACGCTGTATTTGTATTAATAAACCACGGTGGAGTTCTAATAATTCGTACGCGACTTAATCAAAAATCTCAATTTACTGAAAACAAAAACTATTGATCTTTAAAGAGATATCGTCTTTAATCTTAATAACTCTTGTCCTCGTTAGTTCATGCTTTAAGCAAAATAAAATATCTTCAATATTATTATCCTCTTAAAAAGTCATTGTTTGTATGGATTTCGAACTGGCGACGTTATAGGTCCGTATTTCTTTAAGGATAACATTGGTCGGGACATTACCGTTAAAGGCGAGTGCTAAAGGTCAATGACAATCAAATAATTTAAGACTGAATTTAAAATTATGGTGTTATGTGCCACACAGCTTATGCCACATTGGACATTCTGCACGAGCGATTTAAGAGCTGGCTCATATCACGTTTAGGTAATAAGAGCTTATATAAAGGTAAATTGACCCTGTTTGTCTTTTTTGTGTGATTGTCCAAAGTCAAAGATCTATATGAGTAAGTCGTAAATAACAGCAGCCCTTAAAGCCAATATTGGTCAAATTCAGTCTGGTTTATGCAACTCTACTTCAACTCTTGGTATATTTTAGATTGGCGCCTTAAGAGTACCAGCTGGCATTTGCACATAATACCATCAAAAGGCATTTTAAACGAATAGAAAGTGATGATGATATCTCTCACAAATCTTGTTTTTTTAAATTTATATATAGAAAGCACTTAATAAACAACTAACATTTTTATATTGTCATAGTGGGAAGTAAAGATGCATGATTTTAGTTCTATGTTTACTTTAATCTCGTGAAACCGAAAACTAGTTCAATCAAAAATTCTTTAAGTTCGTCAAAAATTGCTGGTTTTTTTATATTTCGAGTTATCGGGATACTACTTTACTTTCTCCAACAATTACACAAGGGACACAATCGACTGGAACTTTATTGCAATTTTTTACTCATTTGAGTTCGCTGATTTAATCGTATTTTTGACTTTTTCCAAAAAAATTAAAATTCAAAAAATCATGACTTTACTCTTCAGTAAGTGATTTTGAAAATAGTTTTTTTAAGGACTAAATTGCTTCTTTTGAACAACAATCTATTTTTTTAAATCACCAAAAAATACCTCTGGTTGTTTAAATACAAAAAAGTAATAAAGTTTTGTTATTTTTACAAATCATGAAAAGTCCAATACGGACAACAGTCTTATTAATGGCATCACATAACCCATGAACAAAATTAGACGTCGTTCATATTTTCTAGGCGCTCACTCAACAAGTGTTTACAAAGGCGTAAAGTACAAGTAACTGTTATACGGTTTTCTTTAAGTAAATAACTAACTGATGATTTTCCACGAGAACAACAATATAAATTACAACAAAGATGTTTGACGGGTCACTGGATGTTAGGCAAACATGCAAGTCGACTCGGACTTCTATCGAACGACCATTGTCGTAGCTGTCTGGATAGGAAGAAGGGGGAATCGATTTTCTAACTTCTCTGCAAATGTCCTGCACTGGCGGCTAAGAGACTAAGACTTCTGGGCGAACATGAATTGGATGGCCTCTTCGTAATATCTGAGGTTTGACTGAATTATATACTGAAATACTTCACGGCCACGGGGTGCATCTGGTACCCCTATTCTTGGATTTATTCTGAGATACATTAGAACTAACGAGTGATGTCGTGCTGTCAAAACGGTGTCATACAGACTCCACTTGACTGTTTGCGTGCAGTGAACTACCACGTTAACCAACCAACTAACCAACCAACCAACAACAAAAATGTTTATAAAATATGTAACTTTCAAAAATAGGTAAATATTGTAAAAATTATAATATATGTATTTACAAATACATACACAATAAACACATATAAAAGGAAATTAAATTTCGAAATGGCAAATCCAATATGTGATTTTTTTCAGTCTTTAAATTTAGTTAGTGTCAGTCAGTAGCATTTTGGCTAATGGAATACAATGATTACGCAACCTTTGCAAATAATTTTTCATTTCTTCCTTGACAATCGGAATTGGTGACTCATCATGAATAGCATTATTTGTTATCAACCATTGGGCATTGACAATAGACCTTAATGTTTTAGGTGGAAGCCTTTGCAATATTTCAATGTTAGAATTACTGGTTTCAACATCACCTTGTATAAAATTACTTTATTTTCAAGACTGAGTTTTGTCCTTGGACCAGATAAGTAAAATATGCGTTAGATTTTAAATATTTAAATTTTTTTCGCCTTAATTTGGGTTTTCCATGATCAATATGCAGTTCTAAATTTTTGAACGTGCCAAATTGTGGAATATGACTGTTGTTAAGGGACACATTTCTGCAGTCTCCATGACGTAAGGAAAACGTTATATGATTTATTGACTTTTATCTACCATTTATTTAACCATTTTGCTATTCTATTAATTTCGTTTGGTAGCTGTATTGAAGCTACATCTGGATCTGGACTTGTTAATAACATTGCAGTACCATCAGCCTATGTAGCAACTAAAATGTGGTTTGTTACCGGCATGAGGGATGCCAGCCTTAACATTATAAATTTCTGAAAACTATCTCTTGAATTTGACATAGTAACGCCTTTGGCTAAGATATAATTTAAATATTAGATAGAAATGTGTTGAAAGTAGTTTCTAAATTTTATGGAATGAACCTGTGTCGAATCCATTTGCCAAATTCTTCTTTGTCTTCTTTTATTTTAGGTCATTGTTCTCATTTTGGCAGTAACAAAGTAGTAGTTCTGAGGATTAAGGTGTCATATATCAAATTGCTAATGCTTTCAGTTACGGTATTTTATTCCAGTGTAATTTATTGGCATGTTGAGGTTGACATTTCTTTCTGGACAGATGCTAAACGATGTCAGATCGGGTTACTCGATAAAAATTTTATAATTTTCTGAGCGACAATGTGAAAAAGTATTAAAGTCAACAACAAGTGGGGAATGATCAGAGCTTAGATCACAACAATCAGTTATTAGAAGGAGATTACTAGATGTACCGGAATATACAACAAAATCTAGCAAATCAGATACTTTCGACGAAAAAACACGTGTAAAATATATTCCAGCCATTTTTTTTATCATTCCTTTAAATTAAATCCTTTAATTTTTTCCATGTTTTTTTTTAAATATATTTTTTAATAATTATTAATAATTTAATAATTAGAAAATGAAAAGACACTTATGCTTTATGAGTCAACAATAAATAAAAAAATAAAATAAAAAATATTTTGCATGTACTTTGAAGCACATTACTAAAGGCTAACTGGTTTGTATTTGAAGAAGGCATTCTTCATGCCTCATTTCGCACTTATAAATTAGAAGTCATCAACAATTTTATACACATTGAACTAATTAAAAAATTTTATTGCTGAGTTAAAGTAAAATTGTAAGTTTTTAAGTTCTAAGACTAAAACTTATATGAACTCAAAGTGAGACTAGTAAAGTTCCTGATTCTAGTCACCGTCACCGTCACCGAAATATTAAAATATTAGATAAAATTACTGTTTATTTTCGAAAACTTTTGAAAATTTAATTTTTCTATAATTGAAAATTTTTCGAAATTCTGTTCGCTATTTAATTTTTTTTTTTATTTATTTTGTTTTATTTCATATTTGATTCAAAGAAATTTAGAAAAAGTATATAGAATTTTTTGTAATTTGTTTATTTTCTGAAAATAATTGTCAAATTCTCTCTTTACAGACAACTTAAAGTAAATTCTACTTTAACGAAAATTTTGTGGTGGGTATTAAGGATTCAACACATCCAACTTAGGACTTTTTTAATACTTGTTCGTTTAGGTTTTTCATTGCTTTTCATCTCGTAAGAGGAAATCCACCTGCCGCACGTGTTTCCTATTTAGAAGCAAAATTTTTGAAAGGCTGTAAAATAAAGCAAAAAATTATATTTCACCCCTCACTCCTTCCAACCCTCTCTGACAGTCTCTGTTTTTATGTTTTACTTAAAGGCTTTTGGTCATGAAATTCTATTGATTTTAAAGAGTTAATAAATTTCAACGCAAAATATTCTATTTATACAAATTTTTTTATTTAAATAAAATTTTGTTAATTTTAGTTCTTTAATCGAACACTTTGCTATATTTAAAGAATAAAGAAGTTCTTTTGTCAGAGGTAAACTTTAATAATTTTTTTTATGTTTTGGTTTAATTTTCATTTTAAAGAAATTCTAATAATTTTTCAATTAGTAGGACATTTTGTTTAACTTTGTTAAATTCTCTATTTAAAAAAAAAATAATATAAATAAAAAAACGATGGAGTTCAACTACAGTCCTTGTAGATAATATTTCAGCAAACATTGACAAGATACGCCCTCTGACTTCCCTCAGACGGCCATTGTCGCAGCTATATGGAATAGCAAAAAAAGTTTTTACACCTTCTCTGCGAATGTTCTGTCCTGACTGACAGGAGACACTGATTCCTTGACAAACATATGCAGGAAAACTTATCTGGGGCTAAACTGAAAAATCTGCTAAGATAAGTACCTACCTCACGGCTACGAGGTGGATACAGTACCCCCCTTTTACACTCATTTTAAGAGACGCCAAAATCTATCAAGGGATGTGGTCTTGTCAAAACGGTGCCATACAGACTGCTCTTGACAGTTGTTAGTGGTGAACCATCCAACCAGGTACCGCCCGAAATACTAGAAAAAGGTGGCCAAAATTGAAGCTCACGGATGAACCACCTGCGGTAAGATTTACATAAAATAATCTTAGAAAGGTAAATGTCTGGCATTCATTTATCACTCTAAATAAATATTTCATTCTTTTCGCAATTCTTTTTTTTACTTAAAAAAATACAATTGACAAAATTTTCAATAAATTCTTGTCTAAGATAATTATTAAAAGCAATCCAACCATGTTATTCTTTAAAGAAAATTATCGTAATTTTTAGAAAAAGGAAAAAAAATATTATTAAAAAAAAATATTGTTCGTACAAATTAAGGTTTGCAAATTCTTAGGTTTGTTGGCCCGATAGAAAAGGAGATCAGGATGTGAGTAAAGTCCTTCTTCCTCTGCCACCAACAAACCCAAGAGTTTGCAAACTTTAATTTGGGCGTGTGCTCTTAGGGAGATAGCTATGATTATTATTTTTAACAGAAATATTAAAAAAGTAATAAAATAGATAATACAAAATATTTTGGCAACACCAATTGAAAGTTTCTTTTTTATATTTTTTATTTTGCTGTTTGTTTTGTTGGCATGTTTAATATTTTTTCTTTATTCTCCTGCTATTGGAAGTTTTTCTCTTTTTGTGTTTGGCTTTTATGTTTGTGCTTTTTGTAAACATGAGTTTGTTTGTTTGTTTGTGTGCAAAATCGCACTATACAATTCGTTGTTCATATATAAATACACCTCAATGTAGCCAAATTTAAATATTAAACTGTAAAATTAAGATACCCGGTGGCGAACGTCATCCTGATTCATCGTGATAAACACTGATAATGTTAAGTCATAGATGACAAATGCTGATTTTTCTTTGGCTTCGTATATGGATTTTTAAAGTAAATGTCCGAACATTCATAGATGGCCAAAGTTGATTTTGTCTCGTAAGCCTCCGCGTATTAATAAATTCTAGCAGACAATTTCATCATAATTCATTGTTGTACTATTATGTACTGTTATGGATTCATAACAGTTTTAACTTTCAGAAGTATAGTGACCCTTCATTATATGGTCATGCATAACTCCCTTTGTTTGTGTCATTGTCACGTGGATTCATCTATAAAATTATCATTTACAATAATTTCGTGCAAATTTCGAACTGATATTGATTCTGTCGCAATGATTCATTGATGAAAATGTGATTGTGATTATATCGCCCAAATTCGCCACCGGGTATATATGTATGCATGTGTATATGTGTATATTCATATGTATACACATTTTAAACAATTCATAGCAAATGTTTTTCCGAAACTACTTTGTATACATTCGGTTGGATAAATTCTCTTGCTTACCCAAAGCTTAGCAGAAACGAAAAATCAATCAAAATTAAGCCCGATGTTTTACGAAAACATTTTTATAAGATAAACCAATAATATAAGCTTTTTGGTAAAAAAAAAACTCTATTTATCTTCTTAAAAATTGGTCAAGTTTTTCGGTCTATGATTTATTCAAATATTTGTACACACACACATTTGCGCTTAATTTAATTAACTAAAATGCTGTTTGTATTTTTGTTTACTCATTTTTATTCTTAGTTCGCTTGTTTATATTGTTCCAAAAATCAAAAATTCAACACAATAAAAAATATGACTTATTTTTCAGACAAATTCACTTTTCAGATGTTGTTAATTTTACAATAGATACAAAACGGGTTTTTACCGTTTTTGTATTTGGGCGGTGTGTCAAAAATAAATGAGCAAAATTTCACACCTTTATTAAAAGAAGAAAACACTCACTTAGAAATAATAAAATACTTTTAAAAACAGAGAATATTCTTACAAGAAATTAACAATCAACTACAAAAAAAAAATCAAAATTAAATGTGCTTTGTCTTAAAATTTTATGTTAAAATTAATACAACTGCTACGTTGCCATCAAACTGATGGTTAAGGCAAGAACTAACAACAACAAGTAAAAGCACTATTATCGGCTGTGCCGAATTTTTGATACCCACCACCAATTTGATGTACTCTTACCGCACAAAATTGATGCTACTAACTTTTCTTTACAACAATGTTTTGTTTTTACAAAATCTGAAGAGTATAATTTGATGGCCAGAGGTAGCAAAGACAAAATAAATATAAGCTTTGTGTGGGCATGTCACCTCCTACTTTTAAAATTATACAATAATTGTTTGAATTCAACTCAGATAATCCATTACAGACCTCCATTTTTTAAATATTTGTGCATATAAAAAATATGAATTTCAGATAAAGCGCTGTATGTGAGGTAGGCGTTTAAGTGGGCGTGTCACCTTAATTTTTTGGAATTATTCTTATTTTGGGCTAAATAAATTCACACTTACACATCTAATTCTGTCATTTTTATAAGCTTTTAAATTTCATTAATTGAACATTATGATAGAAGTGGCATTTAAGTAGGCGTATCAAAGTAGTTTCAGCTGAAAAAATCAACTTAGATATTTTAATACAGAGTCCTTGGTTCTTCCAAAATCTTTGTCCATCGAAAAAATATGTATATGAATTTGAGATGAAGCTTTAGAGTGGGCGTGTCAGCTTAACTTTTCGCTATAGAAGTCTTTTGATCGAAGAGCAATTTTTGCAAAATTTCCGAATCATTATTTTATAAATTTTATTACGTTTTTAATTTTAAATATGCCGAAAAGGACACTGTTCGGTATACATTTTCGTATATTTTGATCTATAACTTTCGTAATATATAAATTTGAGCAAGTTCTAGGGAGAGATATTTTTTTACTGAGGAAATATATTTTCGAAGTTTCATGGCTTTACGTTAATTCGTTTGGACACAATTGTATTTTATTCGATGTTGAAAGGACATGGTTTTTTTGACCTACCCTTGCATTAGGAGATATTACTCTCTTCCTAGTATTCCGATTAAGCCCATTTCAATACCAGACAGACCTTTTAAGTTCCTTAGCTTTTTTGGTTCGAGCTCTATCATTCTTTCAGCAGACAGACAGAAGGACGGACATTGCTAGATCATTCTAAATTGATACTTGGACTTAGAAAATATATGCTTTATAGGGTGTAAGATGGAGATTTCGATGTGTTACAAACGGAATGACAAAATGAATCATTTTTTTTGGTGGTGGGTATAAAAACATACAAATTAACAATATACAGTTTACAACACTAGTGTTTTAAAATAATATTTCAGTGTGAATTATTTAAATTTATTGGTGCTGGAAACTTATTGTAGATGTCAACACCTACAAACATGAGAGTGTTTACATGGTATGTTTGCACACACAGAAACACCAACAAGTAAATAAAGAATAAAAGCATCAAAGAGGATAAAAGAGATACAAAGAAACATAATAAAGGAGGCATCAGTTTTATGTAAATTAAAATACCACAGCAGCAGTCAGTACATGAAATTAATTCAAGCGAAAGTTAAGCTCAGTTATTGCTTCGTTTTGGCAAACATGTATTAAGGATTTTTAAATTAACTAGAAAATTGGTAGAAAAAACGACAGGAATTTGAAATGAATTTGCAGAAATAATGCAGGAAAATGCCCCCAAAAGCTTTCTTGATACATTTTTGTTATGATAAATATTTAATATTTGATTTAAGTTTAATATTTTGATAGGGAAGACTATGGGTTTAAATTGCCAGGCATTTTTGTAGTAAAGTGTTGATAGCTCTACAAAACATTTTTTTAAAAGTTTTGTTGAAAGTACAGAAACATTAAAACAGTGTTGTGACAACCTACACTTAGTCAGGATTTGTAAGTCAATGCTGATCAATTTTAAAGGACACAAGAACTTCAGCTAAGGCGCCATGCACAGTGCTCGTCGAATGGATTATTGGACATCATCAGTAGATACGGATTTATTCCAAGCATAATTATCTTAAGCGATAAGAAATATTTTTTTACCTTGATTTTATGGATCCAGGAAAAGCCCCCAATGAAATAACGCTCAGGAAATGAAGTAACCCCCAAAAAATTGGAAATAACACCCAAAAACAGTAAATGAAATAACATCGAAAAATAAATGAAATAAACCCTTAAGCGAAAACGAAACAACCCCCAATATTTGGGAGTTATTTCATATGAAATAACTCCCAATGATCAGCAACAAAAATGAAATTATGCCCAAAATTCATAAAAGAGTCAGTTTCACTAAGGATTTCATGAAATCAATATGGAGCAACAGCAAAATCGGAAAATTATTGATATAAATCGTGTGGAGGCCCGCAGGTGTCTTCTTCATAATAAGGATATATGCAACTTTGAAAGTGTGCCAGCATTCTTAATCAATTTTTTTTGTGAAGGAACATACAAAGCTCGTTTAATAATGACTACTTTTGGTTTTGTAAATGGACTAAGTCCAGTGCAGTTATTTTACCTTATACGATGGAAGCGATTTCAGATCAGCCACCAACGAGCTATCCTAAAACTTTCGAATGGCTTGAAGATTCAACTCATGGACAACGTTATTATAGTAACAATGTTGTAAAGAAGGCAATTATTTTCTGGAATGGAGATGTGAGGAAGTATGGACAAAGAATTGTGTAATATTTCCAATATATTTATTGTTGAAACCCAACTAACAAAAAATTATTTTCATGTACATACATAAATAATAAACTTAATACATAATACGTAAGGAATGGTGAAAAAAAAAAATGGTTGCTCATGAATTCAAGATGGAGAAAATATACGTTGTATGGTACACTGCTTGGCAGAAGTGGAACCAACAACCGATTACTTTTGATTTAGGGAAAACAATCATTATTGTCGTCCGTAGACTAATTTCGTAGTCTGTCACGAAGGTCGCACCGTCCAAATCCAGAACGTTATCATTTATGTATTTGAAAAAATTATGTAATATATTTACAGACTAAACGATTTCTTGTAAAAGGCCTATTTTTATATAAAACACCCAAAAATGTATGAAAAAAATTTGGAGAATATTTCATTTTTCGTTTGGGCGTTATTTCATTGGGGGCGTTTCGTGGAGCCGATTTTATTTATTTATTTAAGTTTATAGAGTTCGATACAAATTTTAAACAGTATATACTTAATCACAGTTTAAAAACAGTTATTTAAAAACTAAATTATTTTACATTTTACAATATTAACTTTTAAAGAAAAATCAATATATAAATAAACTTAATTAACTTCAGTACAAATTCTTCAGAATGGTCTAACGTTGGCATAATTTGTTTGAAAACCTTAACAGATAACATAAGGAAACAAAGTTTTTGTTGATTAAGAACTGAATGTTGTTCTAAAGATTATTTGGGGCGCTGAATCCAAATCTACACTTGGTTTTTTTATCAGCTCGACTTTTTGCGATATACCGTTATACGCAAAATTATTACACTTCCACTACACATATTGGAACAACTTGCTTACTGCTTGCATTAGTTTAAAATTTGTTTAGTATTCTCAGAGATATCAAGGAAGTTGTGGCAGAGTTGTGTTTTTTTAACAAAATTTCAACATTTTTGATTTTTTAAAACTTTTTTGAAATATAGAATTACGAAAATCCCGTTATTTTTTTGAGAGCGTACAGGCAAAACGAGCCATATTTCGTTTAAATCCATCTACAACTTTCCAACTGTGCTACGGCACTGATGCATGTATACTTAGCGATTTGTAACACTAAATTAACGTTTTTTCTTTCATTTCAAAATGAGATACCTTCACTTAATTGTGAATAAAATGTCTCATTTTGTCATTTAAGAAATTTTTGTGATTTTCAAAAGTTTGATTGTTTTTCAAAGGTAACAATCAAGGCATATCCATAAGGTACTCGTATCCAATCAGCTGACTGTTTTTTTTTATATACATTTTAAAAGCGTTACCAAGGCATATTCATACAGGTATATGCAACGGCGAATTGATACAACAAAGCAAATTTTTAGGGGATTTTTTCTTTCAAGGCCAGTTTGTATAACAAGGATGGAAAAGTTGTTTTTGTATGTTTTATCAATAAAATTTTATTAAAAAAAGGATATGTGCTTGTGAAGCACATTATAAATGGTGCAAGCACAAGAAATATACATAAATTTGGTACATTTATTATCATAAAAAGCACAATTAAGTTAAATGTTTAATTCGGAATCCAAAATCTAATCTTCCATTCCTGCATTAATAAATAGAATAAAGGAGAATTCAACAAATTTAGACATTATGTTTCCCCATCATCATGTGCTGAGAAGTGCACCTGTATGAATTTGTTTTAGCATTACCAACTTTTTTTAAAAGCCATGCCTGCAGTTGTCAAACTTAATTTTTTAAATTTTATTGTACAATAAATAATTCGCAGATTCAGTTGGTTTAAAGCGTGTTAAAAAATACAAAACCGTGAATTAAAAGTTTTCGCTATAAAGTTTTTTAAAAGTTGTTCAAATTTGAGAAGAAAATAAAAAAAATTGTTTGACATATGCCGGCATATATACAAAAACAAAATACATGTGTTTTTTATTGTTGTGTTTGTTGCCGCGATGCATATACCTTATGGATATGCCTTGGTAACAATTTTGAAAATCGCTTCATGAGGAGTTATGATTTCTTGAACTTTTAATTTTTAGAAAAAAGTCAGAAATACGATTAGTACCTAATGAAAAAAAAACAGAGATTAGATTTGAAATCAGCAACCTGAAATTAGTAATATTTTGCAATAAAGTTCCCGTCAACACAAAAAAAGTTCAATTTTGTTCCCTTGCTTAGTCGACAAAAATAACGTGTAAAACGAGAAGCTACATTCAAAGAGATATTGGCAATTGAGAAATCAGAGCATATATTTTCTTTTATTAAATCGAGAATAAGCAAAACCTTTAGCCTCGTTCTTCGACCCTTTATCGTTGGTAATTTTATATGAGCAAGTCTATTATTTAATCTAAACTTCAAACTTTAATAAAGATTAAGGCATTGGACCTTCAGAACATTGCATATTGTTTATGGTGATTTGATTGCTAAGTGTTTACGTTCAAAATTGATATTTTTTGTGTAAATCATATATCAAGTCTTCTAACGTGATCAAGGCAAGAAATAACATCTTATTTATAATTCAAATTGTAAATCAGTTTTAAATTTTATTAGAGCATTTAATGGTTTACGTCATATGACAGTGTGAAAAATGCCGACAAACACAATCACTTGTGACGTCTGACACATGAGTGTCAACAGACTGGAACAGAAAAATCAAACAGAGTGACGATATATTATCTACCATACGAATCGATATATTTCACACATAGATATACATACATACATATGTGTATAGTAGCTATGGAAGATTGTGAAGAAATACCCTCCGGCATTCGTTCTTCTACCACGACATTTGTCAACACTAGAAAAATTAAAAGAAATGGATCTACAAAAATTTAAGTAGAAAATAATAAATAATTTCAAAATATTTTCAACACAAATATTTAGGCAAACAAAATTTAAATCTTAATACATCATCCACCTTTTATCTGGATATTTTGTTTATTCTAAGGGAATATTCAAACAAACATATAAAAATATATTATATGCATATGTACATACATATGTTTGTACATACAAACATACACATACAAACATATGTATGTACATATGTACATATACATATATTATTTAAAAATTATTGAAAATAAAAATCAAACAGATTTCATTTTCCAACTGTTTTTTTTTTCTTTTTGCAAAAAATTTAGATTTTTTTTATTTTTGTGTTTAACTCAAACGAAATGGATGAGCCATATGTTTAGTTTCATTTTGAAATCATTGTTTATGCGTTTGTCTGTCTGCCAGCTAAATATTTTTATTTTTTTTTTAATTTTTCTAAATTATTTTTAAAAATAGCTTTTTTACAGTTTTTGTTATACAAGGTGGGCCAAAAGTCATCCTGGTGCTGAACAATTTAATTTTAGTTTTTATATATTTTTTTATTTATTTTTTATTTATTTTTTATTTAGATTATATAAATAAGATCTGAAAAATAAACAACGGAAAAAGGCACAATTCAACAAAAAAAAACAAAAAAAAAAATATAAATATATATATAAATATAATAAAAAAAATTCATTATTTAAATTAGCGTTCAAATATCAAAAATCGAAGACCATTTTTAATTCGAACTGCTGAAAATATTGAGCGTCTAGGGAAACGTTTTATCGAAACATCAGCTAGAAAGCAAGTAAGAGCGCTATAGTTGTGCTGAAACTTATATTGCCTTTACACAGTTTGTATTACGTACATTATACACATGTAGGTATGTATCAACGACGTCTTGTTTTTGTTGTTATTGTAGCTAAATCGACTTTTCTATCTAAATTATTCAGAATATCTGTAATTTATGGAGTCGCAAATAAATACTGTTTATATCTCAGAAATTAATATTAAAATTTTTTATCTTTTCAACGCTAACAGTTCTTAGATCACAATTAAGGATTTTATCTTGTGTAATTGTGACCAAAACTAATATAGGAAATCGATAATCGTAACTTTTTCAAACATATTTTTTCGCCGATATCTTTGTCGGTAATTGACTCTTTGAAAAATGATTTTCTAAAAATATTTGCAAAGGCACACATTTGACATGTGCATAACAAACGTTTCAAGAAATTCTATAGGACTTACTAACTATGGCTTTATTTGAATGAAAGACAGGGGCAATTGAGTTCTTTCGCTTATATCTCAGCTCGTAATATGTCCACATAACTGATTTTCAATAGCAAAATTTTCGAAAGCATAACTAATAAACAAATACCGTAAAAAGGTCTGAAGTTTACGTGGGGACTTCAGAAAGTTGATTTCAACAAACTTATCGAAATCAATTCTTCTAGCTATAAGGTTCTAGAATATTTATTTTTTACAATCTCTAAAATGAATATTGTAGGAACTACAAAAGGAATGTCAAACACATAATATATTCCAATATGAGGTGAAATTATGTATTAAAACTTCAATTGTTGGCTAGAAGTGAATTAAAATTTATTGATAATCTGATTAGTAATTAATAAACCGAACTCAAAATTCAAGACGTGTGGCTTAACAGTTATCAGCACTCGACTATTTTCTTTGGGACTACTCAAAGGAGAAAGACAATCCCTAAAGTCAAGGATAACACTATTGCAGATATTCCAGCTCTACAGCAACAAAGTTTGAAGGATAACATTAAAAATGCCCTAAAACCAGCCAATTGTAGAGAAGCTGAAAACGGAGGCCACTTAAGTAATATTACTTTCTTACTTTATATATCTTTAATTTGTATATTTTATGAAATAAAAACATTTAAATTATATAAAGAAAACAGATATTAAATTCTTATGTCCCATGATGACTTTTGGTTCACTCTGTAAAATTTTTTCATACATACAAAATTGGCCGGGCCCATGCTTATAGTTAAAATCAATTTGCTGTTTGTTTTGTTCAAATATTTTCTTTTTGTATAAATTTTATAAATTAATTAAATATAAAATGGAAGAAAGAAAAATACCATCGTTCTTACTCTGACACTTTGTTGCACAGCTATAAATACACTTCATTTCTATTGGTTATACTGTAAAAAAGGAATATGTTTTGATCTGAAAGTTTTTCAAACCAAAATAGCAAAGAAGTTTTCGACTAGAAATAAGTCATACAATTTTTTTTAAAGCTGTCGTGTCCTGTTTACAAGCCAATTATTTTTTATTATGACATTTTGTAAAAGATAATAATTTATTTTCTGATAATGTTTTGCAGAACGAATCGAGAATAAAATAACTTCTTTTTCAAAAATACAGTAGTTTTTTGCCTGTACATTTTTAACGACCTCTTTAAGTCATAAAAATTAATTTTTCTTCTTCTGATGTTGAAGTTTTTTTACAAGCGTTCGTGACGTTCTTTAGACATAACGATTCTGTGGCCTTAACTATTGTATGTAAGTGTTAATTTTATAAAGAGTTTAATACTTATGTATTTCGAATCTTATTAGAATTAGTTGAAATAGTGGTGCGATTCATTTTACTTTTAACGACCCAACCAACAATCGTTAAAACTGTTAAGACTTACTGTTGTTTGCTCTAACGAATATGAGATTCACTAAATACGTTTGACCGATTCTCGGCAACTGTTGCAATCAAGTGGCAACTCCCTGCAAAAATAGGCAAAATAAATTCACCAATAACATCACTCCTAAAGCTACTAGCATCATAGCCCAGACTTTAACAAATTTTTTTTGAAAATTACTTTCATTTTGATAACAATAACAGCTATTGTTAAAATATCGTTAGCTAAACGTGCAAAGGTCGTAAGTCCATTTTTTTAAATTTTACAGGACAGACAAAAAACTTTTCAGTTTTTTTCCTTTAAAGATTATTGAAATCTTTAAATGCAGTTACGTGTTTATTGTTCTTGCTCTTTAATTGAAGCAGAAAATATATGGAAAAAATAATTTCTCGAGCAACTGCAGCAATTTTTGTGGACTTACGACTTTTTCTGTTTTCAATTGTGAACTTTTTTGAGGACTTACGACTTTTTCTGTGTGTGTGTTTTTTTTATATTGTTTTAATAAAAAATATTAATACAAATAATACAATTTTTCATTGTTTTTAAAATAGTAAAGCAAATAATAACTAACATAAACATTAATTACACAGTCTTATTTCATTGCTGTTTAACAAATTACAAAGTGCAAAAAAGAAAAATTCTACAAATTCAAGATCAGAACACTTATTAAGGTAAACAGGAAGATATAAAATTATTCATGAGGTAAATCGTCATAAAATTTATGGTGACTCTTTTTTAAAGTTGACTTTAAAAATTGCAAATCTTGATATTTTCTGTTTGTTATTTTTCTTCTATTCTGGTGAAGTTGTTGCAAGTTGGACCAATCCATTGCCAATATATTTTTATTTAGTTTTTGAGGTAGATTTTGCCACTTGCTTGGAAATCTTATTTTATAATTTATTTGACCATTTGGGATATATTGGATGCCACGAATATCTGTCACTCTATAATCGCCTTTACCTTGGCCTGGGTGAATATTTTTGTAATATTGAACATCAGAAAATTTTTTAATGAGTGTTCCAAATACATAACGTCGTATGGTTGAGGATTTTTTCGTGCTCTTTTAACTATTTCAATGTACTCACTGGGGAGATCTATATTTCTTTTTTTTATGGCACGTTCAATTGTGGAATGAACACTGTCTGCTTCCATTTGTGTGTGGCCAACTTCTAGAATCTTTTGCTCAATGACAATATTACGCTTGACAGCTACATTTAGTAAGGCATTACTCATGACAGTGTTCCGATTTTGATAATTACAACCATCACTATAAAAAATTATTTTAACAGGGTTTTTATTTTCATTAAGAATTTTTTTTCAATAAAGTAAACCCATACTAGCGAATTCTTTGGCATTTACACCACCTTCAGCTTCATTCCATATGAAACAATAAGCTTTTTGGGTTTTAAGATTAAAAAATAGCAAATTATGAACTTGCAACTTTGCGCGGTAGTATAAACTGCTGACATTAGACACACTCAATTAAAAAGATTGCAAACAGTAAGTGATTGTTTTATAATCGTTTCTGTTTTTCGTTAAAGATATATCAGGCTTTCAACAGACAACTATACGAACAGATAATCGATGTGTCAGACGGACATCGCTAAGTCCTTTAATTTGATGAGACTTATAAAGAATAGTATATTTTTAAGTGTGTCTGACTATTTGATCTCAATATCATTCAATAAAATTGATACTTTGACTGACATTTTTAATATGTAATTTTTTAATGGACTTACGACCTTTTCTTTTGTTACATTTGGACTTACGACTTTTGCACATCACTGCAAAACAACAACTAAAAAGGACATATCTAAAATTTTTCTTTTTGTAAATAATGTACTTCAACCTGTTAAACATTTCTGCATCAAAATCTCAATTTCGAAAAAAATATGGACTTACGACCTTTGCACGTTTAGCTAACGAATTGTTAAAATATGTTACTGAGCACCGAAATCGATAAAATTGTTGTTTACTTTACAAATATTCTTTTTAACACATTTTTGTTTGCCTGTAGGAAATTATGTTTTATATGAAACTTTTAAATTGAAAATATTTTTTGCTGATTTTTTATTAAGTTACCTTTGCTTTAAATTTAAAAATTTTCAATTAATAATTGATATTTAGGAAAAAAAAAACAACTTTTAAATAATTTTGTGTCGTAAATAATTTCTATTATAACAATTACTGTGTGCATATTTCTAAAGGATATATCAATTTACGGCAAGATAAATAAGATAAATTTGTCTGAAGTCTTTCCTTACAATTGTACTCCAAGTGGATAATTTACCACATCAAGAATGCATTGACTTGTGATTGAATGGTAAAAGGTGTTACTTGATGAAAGTTCGCCAATTGGGAGAAAATCAGATCAACACATTCTCTTCACTAGTGGACAAGCAATGGAAAAGTGTATCAAACTAAATTTTCAATTACTCTAATAACCAATTATTAACCATTTTTTATTTTTATTTAAGATTGCTGCCTAAAGTTAAATATCCCTGGTAACAGGTTCAAGTGTTTCCGTAATTCAAATTGGGAACTCAGCACACCCTCAACGATGACCTCAGCTGGAACATAACGTAGCTTCGTTTCCAAAACTTATCACCGACTTTAAGAATCGTTACAAACTTTAAAACAAGTTAGAGAATCGCTCTACAGAACATCAGCAATACAGCTTTCGTAGCAACGTGTGGCTGAAAACGTTCGCACAGTATAGCAAGCACAACTGAAATATCGAAGCTGTAAGAATTATTGATCAAACAGAACTGTGACTGCAAAAATTAAGCCCAAAAACATGGAACATAATTAAATCGACTGCAGTAACGGTAAGTACTATCCTTTAATTGTGTCCTTTTGAGCTAATTTTTTTTTTGCGTCAAAATGTTTGCAAATGAATGAAATTTTAACGGAAATATTGTGACATTGTTAAGCGAATTAGTCTCTTAAAAAAAGAATATAAGAGGATATGCTCTGAAAGTGATCCGATCTAGCAACTAGTTTCTGTAACATATTTTAGATACCAATTTGTAGACAGAACAATATTTGGTGCTATTTTTTACCGCTGGATTTTACATTTTAATATTAATATTTGCCTGTGTTCTACATTCCTAGTGAAATTAAATAACTCGAAATTGCCATAAAATTGTTGTTATAAACAAAAACACTGCATTGGCAATTCCGAGTGATTTAATTTCACTCCGAATACAGGACACAGGCGATTGTTTTATAAAAAAAAGGAGTTAAAACTATGAGAGTAAAAACACTTTTCTCAAAGAGGATACTGATTACATTACAGTGCAGTGCAATCAAAAATAATGAATTATTTGAAAAACACAAAATAAGAAATCATATCGCACTTGATCAACAAGAGGGTATTAACTCAAAATTTTTGAATTTTCAGTAGAGTCAAAAAACTGTTTGTGGCCACATTTTAACAGAATTTAAAAATTCAAATATACCATAGGAAGCAAATTCCATTTGAAAATATATATATACATTGTTTTTGTTTTAAATTTTACTAATCATTGCAAAAAAATCTATTTTTTGAGTTAACACCATTTTTTCATGAAAAGGGTCACAACTCAAAAAAAATTTGAACAATTTTTTCATAAAAAGAGTCACATTTCGAATTAAAATTATGGAATAAAAAAAATTTTATCAAAAAAATAGTATCAACTCAAAATACAACCAAATATAAATAAAACAGTTTGATTATTTTTAACATAAATAAAGGCTCAAATCAAAATAATACCTTTTTTATGAAAATATACGATTCTTACCTATTTCAACTTTTGTATTAACTCGAAATAATACCTTTTTGTTGAAATAAAGGTAATCACTACATTATCATGAATATGGTCTCAAAAGTGGTTTTCGAGATGAAAGAGTAAACGGAATACGTTGAAATTTTTACAGTAGATAGATATTGATGTTGTTTGCTGATTTCTTGAAAAAAGTGATATTTTAAAAATTTTGAGTTAATACCCTCTTGTTGATCAAGTGCGATATGAGTTATAACGGTGCTATTAATTTTGCCGGCACTGTATATATATATATATATATATATTTAGTTATTAAAAATTTATCTCCTCAATATTAGTATGAAATCTAAGGGCTAGACCAGTAAAATACAATCTATATATAAAAATCAATGTGTGTTTGTATGTTTGTTTGTGGTTTATAGACGGTTAAACGGCTGGACCGATTTTCTTGAAATTTTCGCAGAATCTTTCTGTGTGTCTGGAAGGAACTATAGGCTATACTTTGGTTTGGGGGTGCCACGCCCTATTAAAGAATAAGTATTAAATATTATATATCACGAAAGTTAATGCAGCTAGAGTCTTCACATTAAGTACGGTAAACTTTGATATCCACACGAACATTTGGGTAAAAAATGGGCGTACTTTCAATAGTAATCGTGGCCACATGAGTTAAATACTAAAATTCGTATATCTGGAAAACGATATCGATTAGAGTACTGAAATTTTGCAAAAGCAACTTTGATATTAAAATAAACATTTATGGAAAAAATGGGTGCATTAACAACAGTGGGCGTTGCACCTGCCATATGAATTAAATACTAAAATTTGGGGTGGCGAAGCACACCGGGTATTAGCTAGTAAAATATAAAAATGATAAAAGCCAAGATGGTGTCCAAAACAATATGTCGGATAATTCTCAGCTCCATCTACATATATCGATATTAAATAAAGAAGTTTGACTAGTACTATACAGCTAAAAATATAGAAATTCAATATTAAATATTGTATCAGATATAATACAGCGAAATTGCAGATAACATTAAATCTGAAATCTAGGCTACTTTGCAAGGGGGGGGGGTTGTAATTTTACAAATGTTTTCTTTTTGTTTGTAATTCTTTACCTCACTGTTACTTACTGGGATGTAAATGATAGATGGCACTTATGTGCTGCTTTAAAAACGTGTGCATGTGTTTTTTTTTTTTTGCTAAAGAAACGGAACAATCTAAAAATTTTTACAAAAAGCTCTCGATTTTAGCTTGTTTTTTTTAACAAAAAATTTAATATTAAAATTGTAAAAATTTTTTTGTGCATTACCTTTTTCTTTTTATTCATTTCAATACAACGTAATATTTTAATTACATACATTTACACAAACTTCGTAGCATAAATCAAAACTGTGATTTATTAAATCTTTAACAATATTTATTATTTATCGCATTTTCAATAGTTGTTGTGTGTTCTTAAATCTTTTTTGCATCTTAAGAGAAATTAAATAAAAAGAAAATTGTTAAGTGTAATCATATTAAAGCAACGAAGTGCTGCAGTTAAACAAAATCAAAAGAAATTCTTAATACATGTGCTAATGAAAATCTTATAAACTTTAATGCTGTTTTTGCTAAGATTTACTTTTCGGCCAAATTGTGTGTCTAGAATTATTTCAAACCCACAAATAGCAAACTGGATCATGGGGGAAAATTTAATAAAAGAAATATTTTAAATGTTTAAATAGTCTAAGACATACATACGTTTGTATGCATGTATTTAATGTAAACAAAAAATATTTCCAATTGACTGAGAGATAAAAGAAAATCAAGTCGAAATAGAAAAAGAAATGTATCGTATATTATTTAATTTAAGATATTTGCAGTTGGAGCTTGATATGAAAACATTTTTCTTGGATGGGTAATAATTTTCTATTTTTTTACTTTTTATTTACCATTTTGTGGAATTATACATCTAAGGAAATGTTTCTTTTTAACATTTCTTATTAACAGAGGACCCGTGTAAAACGTTACACCGGTCTTTTGAAATTAAAGTTAATTTTTGACAAAAAGTTAGCTATTGTTTATAAACCCCGAAATGAGCTTTTTATTTATAAACATTTACGAAAAAATTCTTTCATTGTTTTAGATAAATAAATAAATTTAGGTACATGCATACCCAGCAAAAACTAGGTAATGACTTGCTCTTACTGAACAACACACTTTTCAATAACTATTTCATATGCCATATCTTACTAAGAAGTGTTAAAAAATTTGTTTGGAAACACACACGATACAAATTCTTAATGCTGTTCAGAAAACTTTTTTATAATTCTCATTTAGTTTGTCACACTTAGAGTATAAGTAATAATCTTTTTTTTGCAACAGCAATTGTAAATGCGGTGATATCGTCCTTCATCGATATTTTTATGACGTCTGTGGACATTATGCCAACGACGGAGGATGGGCTTAGGACACTGGATTACGAATCGGATCACAGGGCTATCCAGATGGTATTTTTTGCTTCTGACTGTGTGATACGTGAGCGACCTACACGGTATGACTATGATCGGATGAATGTACGTAGATTTAGGAGTATTTTGTCAGGGAATCTTTCTGAGTGTGGGTTACCAATTGACCGTAATGTCTCTGAGGGCGAAATTGACGACTGTATTAAGGCAATGAACATGGGCTTTTTAGATGCTATGAATAGGTCGATACCTAGGGTACCAGCTGGTGGAAAGGGTTTGCGCAAACTTCCACCGGATATAATTAACCTTATTGGACAGAAGAAAAGACTTAGGCGTTGTCTGCGAAGATGTGAGGATCCGGGCAGGTGCAATATATTGAGGGCGGAGATACGTAACTTTGATAGAATAATACAGGGTGCAATTTCAATTTTTGAACGTGATTCATTTACAAAATTTCTTAGCGATATTCGTGTTGATAATAAGACATATGGAAAGGTAAAATCTGCTGCTGGACTAAATGTCCGCCGTGAAATTCGGAATTTGATAGGTCCTGAGGGAACGACAGTTTCGGATGACTCTGGAAAGGCGAATCTGCTGGCGAGCGAACTTTTGCAAGTGACTCTGCCTGGCCGGGATGCGAACACCGGCGCTTTTTCTATGACGGTTAGGGAGATGGTGTCGACACTGCGCGGGACAATACCATTGACTACATTTGGGGTGGGACTTACTGCAGACATGGGAACTGCTGGACTTGATGGACTGGGATTTGTTAGTGCCACGACTGTGGGGGGCGCGTTGAAAAGAAGATCTAATAAGCGATCTTGTGGGGTAGATGGTGTACCGGACTTTGTACTTAAAAAGACTGATACCTTGACATGGGGATTCTTGTCAGTTTTGATTAACCATTGCCTTAATATAGGTTACTTTCCTAAGGCATGGAAGGAGGCCTTGGTAATACCTATTCTAAAGCCAGGGTCTGACCCTGGACGGAGTCAGGGATATAGGCCGATTTCTTTGCTATCGGCATTTGGTAAATTGTTGGAGTATTTCATACTGGCGAGGATTAATGACAGGATTCTTGACGGGAATGTATTAAGGGACTTTCAGTTTGGATTTAGGAGCGAGCTTTCTACATCGCACGCGTTGATGGTGTTTTCAGACTACGTTGCTAAGGGTCTGAACAGAAGATGCCCGACAATTGCTGTGAGCTTGGACTTTTCTAAGGCCTTCGACACTGTTTGGCAGGACGGAATAGTATATAAACTCATGAACAAGGGATTCGAAACGGACGTAAGCCGTATGGTGGCCAGTTTTCTGCGTGATCGTACTTACAGGGTTAGAGTAGGAGACGTTTTATCGGATAAGGGAACCATTTCCGCTGGTGTTCCACAGGGCTCATTACTTGGCCCTGTGCTTTACAATATTTTTGTGGCTGATATACCACAACCACCTGATGGTGTTTTGATTTTAATTTACGCGGATGACATTCTTATTGCCGCTTCGGGCGCTAGTGCTAGGGTTATTAACAATAGACTTAATGGGTACCTATGTACACTTTCGGACTTTTTTTCTAAATGGAGACTTAATTTGAACCTACAGAAGACTGTGGCAGTGATGATAAAAGGGAGGCGTAAATATATTTACCCTAACTGTAGGAAGTATATACCTTGTTTAATGATAGGGAACGAAATGATAGGAATCTCTGATAGGATGAAATATTTGGGGGTTACTTTTCACGAGAATTTTGAATTCTATCGTCACATTGACAATAAATTGGTTGGGGCGAAGAGAATTTTTTGTGCGTATCAAAGCATATTGAAGCGTAGAGGTGGTTTCGATAGGAGAATACGCCTTCTCTTGTATCGTCAGGTAATTCGACCTATCATCTCCTATGCTTTTCCATCTTGGTTTGGAATTTCTTCCTCCCAAATGGAGAGGCTTAGAAGATGGGAGAGGGGTGTTTTAGTTAGTTGTCTGGGCCTAAGATCTCGGTTGGGGGCGGATGGGACTGTACGTAGACCATCGTGCATGTCGGTTTATAGGAGTATAAACTTTAGTAGAATAGATGTTTGCATGATTGAGATGGCAATAAAGTTTTTAGAGGGTGCACGTTCCTTGGGGAACAGTATTGTCAGGGAATGCTTTGATAGAATAGATTCTATTGAAATTGTCCAAATGAATAGATATTTGTCCCCGGTGGACCTTTTAACCCTTAGACGAGCTGGTTTCCTTTATGAGGGTGCAGATCTCATGTTCTATCATAGGAGAATTCGCACGCTAGATATAAGTGACTCTGTGTATAACACTGCTCAGTAGACTATTGCCTTTTCCATTGTGTATATTTCCTTCTATCCTTAGCATAAGTTACCTTTAAGTAGTTTGTAAGCTTTTTAACTTAAGTTATATAAATAAGTTCTAGTTCATAAGTTTTTATAATATGAGAGAATCCCCTTTTTGATCCCTTTTTTGGGGAATTTAAAGCAAGAGCCAAGTAGATTAATGTAAGAATGACGTAGCTAAGCTATAATATATGTGTAATAGTAAAGTCCTTGAAAAATATGTTAGTATGTAAGGAAAACAGTAGAAATGTATTAGTTTTCTAGATTAAGAAACTAAATTTTATGTAATGAATTTAATGGGAATTAATAAAATATCAATCAATCAATCAATGCAACAGCAATTGTTTCCTAGTGAATTGATGACTTATTGATTTTTACTCATTTTGAAATATCAACTTAAAATATTGCAAAATAATCAAACTGAATTTTTATCCTTAAAAGAATCGAACAATTTCTGTAAGTCCATAATAGTAATGGGTTAAGGTAGCATTAGTCTTTACTTTCTGTTCCGTGACAAATCAGCTGACTTGTTTTTATTAATAGAAAATTTGTATAAGTCGTTAGTTTTTCTGTTTCGTTTCGTTGCGGATGAACCTGTAGAAAATATAATTCAACGTTAAGTGACGGCCATTAAGAGAGAAACAGCTGATATTTAGGTGCCTATATTTAAAAGGTGGCTGTAACAGAGGGACTCTGTTTGCTTATAAATAGATGAAATCTGACCCGTGATCTGATCTGGCACGTCACAGAACGACAACAGAAAGTAAATACTAATGAAGCCTTTATTTAGGTTATTAAAATCAAGTACTAACTTAATGCTATAAAAGTATTAGTTTATTCAAGTCCCTATTTGTAAGCGAGGTGGGTAAGAACTTACCTCCAGTGGCATCGCCGTGTTAAAATAATGGGCATAAAGCTGAAAGTCCATACCACGCTTTCTGCATTTCAAGTTACATACCACGCATCAAATAACACAATTTGAGAGATGACAGTCAATATGTAAATATGTAGTTTCGATAACCAAAATGCTAATTTTTCTCATGAGCAAGTTTTCCAGTAATTATATTTATTACGAAATCTTTTTCTTATTTTTATTTATTTTTTTCTAAAAAAAATGTAAGAAAATAAATATACACTACAAACATAACTGTAGATAAAATAATGTATAATTAGTCATCTCTGGCTTTTCACATCAGTTGAGTTGTTTTCTCGCCGCTCATGACGCTTAAAAAAGTAGAAGATAAATGAAATTTTTGCGTTGTATGCGCCGGAAAGTCCTACACTTTGTGCTCTGTAACTTGCAACAAATAACTACATTGATTCAACTTTTTTTAAAGAGAGAGATGTACGACGAGAAAAAGCGTAGAAAGCGTTGTGTGGACTTTCAGCTTAAGGCCATGTCAGATAAAACTTTTGTGTAAATGTTGTCAAAGTTTTCATTGTGACATATACCTTTTCTCTTGCGCTTTTCTGTCAAAGTTAGAAATGTCACGCAGAGCGACAAAGTTTTATCTGGCATGGCCTTTAGATACCAAATTGTAAGTGATAAAGAATTGGTTTTTAGTACTTCAAGTCATTATTTTCTAATGAGAGTTTTTGGGCAGCTAATTAAATCTACTCTAATAATAATAATGTTACGAAAACTGGGTCTGTCCATGAAATATTTTTTGAAAAATTTTATAGCATTATAATCGGCAACAAGTTTTTAGAATTTTTGTCGGTCTGTCTTTCCTAAACAAAATTGGCTCAATTGACATTTTAAGTCGAATAGAAACGTTTACAGGGAAATTTTGACGTACACAATTTTCTTATTTGAATTTCAAATCCGAATATACTAAATTTTTTAATTTAAAAGATTAAAAAAACCAGATACGAGTGCTATCTTCGACCGTGCCGAAACTAATAATACCCTTTACCATCACCTACATCGGTATAATGACCACATCATAGGTTGACCTGAATGTTAAACTTCATGTTGTTCCTTTATCATTTCTGACGCCATCTTTGATTTAGAATTTTTACAAAGTTAACTGTAAGTTAAGTGTACAAGTTAAGCGCTTTCATTTTAATGGAGTTAAGAAAAAAATTTCCGACATTTAATTTACGCTGGGTCTCCACGTAGCAATTTTCATTGCTAAGCATAAGCAAAAACGTCGGCAGAATAACGGCACTTTATTGCTAAAGTGTGTTTATTTTCATTGGGTGGAGAACACGACACAAGTAATTTATTTATAAAATTTAATATTTTTGTTTTATTTTTTATGGGTTTTCTTGAAATACCTCACTCTATATTATTATCAGGTAAAATATTCTAATTTTCCTTTGTTTCTCTAAAGAAAAACAAAAACTTTAAAGGAAATTAAAATGATTTTGACAGCTAATTGCAGCAATAGTTGCTCAAGTAATCAGCAGAGCAATGATTGCGCAATGCATTGCTACATATAGCAATTTGCAGTCTACACATCGCAATTTGCAGTCTACACATCGCAATTTCTATGGACACAATCAAATTTGACAATTGCGGAAATAAATATTGCTACGTGGAGACTCCGGGTTAGGGCGTCATCTTGGATTTTACACTTTCTAAAAATTTATGGGTCGATTATGGATAGCAACCAAACCTCAGTTACGTTGCCAGTTGCCAAAAAAGGCATTACAGATGGCAACTGGCAACTAACAGCTGTCAATTTTATATGAAAATTTGGCAACCGAAAATTTGTAGTTGCTAGCTGGCAACGCAACTAAAGTTCGGTTGCTATCCATAATCGACCCATTAGTGTATACTACTGGTCAAGCTCTTTTACTTAATAGAAATATTGTGGGGGGTTGAAAGGGACAAAGCCGTAATTACTACATATGACTCATATATCCGCAATTTTATTCAGGACGTCATCTTGGATTTTTACTTTTTCATAGTTAAATGCATTTTACTGGTCAGCATGGAAATACCAGATTTTACCCAAATATAAATTAATTGTCCGCAATTTTGTAATGGCAGCCATAATGGATTTTAGTTTTTTTTATAGTGTTTTTTATATATAAATTTTTTGCTTATAACTCCCCGATTAGTGACAGAATTGTTCAAAATTTTTTCACGAATATATCTAGAGGCATAATATATCTACAAACTTATTCTTAAAATTTTTCAAGGGATGGAAAATATTAATTGTTGTGTTAAAAATATGGTTAAAAACAGAGGCAGTCTTGCTTTTTTGTTCACATCTTTAAAAGTTATTGGGCCATTGTGCTGGATTCCAATAGGGATTCATTAAATGATACTACACATAGGTTTGTGGTTCTAAAAGCTGATTTCAGCCAACACCAACACACGGACAAACGGGCTTTGCTCAACTGACTTTCCAGAAAATATATACCTTATGGGATCGTAAATTAAAATTGTAGAATTTATAAACGAAATGAAAAAGCTTTTTATGTATACCCTTGGGCATCACATACGATGGGTTGTGTGTCATATGCGGGCGTATATACGAAAATAAAAAAAATACATGAATTTTTTAGTTGTGTTCATTAACGCGAAGTATATACCTTATACCTTATACCATGATTTGTTCATAATTAATTAGATTTTTGGGCTTTTCAGTATATAAAGATATACCGTTTATATTTAGAAACAACTTTGAACACTTTTTCCCAAAATTGGTGCTAAGAAAAATTCCAGAAATTATTAAACAAATGAAAATACGTAAATATGCATGTGGTCTCTGATATGAAATTAGGTCTTTCCACCTTTTTTTATTATTTTGTCTTACTAAAGAAGTTTAATAATTTAAGCAATATTTTTGCTTGTTAATATGTTTGTTGTAAAAACAATTTCATTAGCAGTCTTCCGCCTAATTACAAAAAGCTTTTAAAGCATGACTTGCATATAAACAAGATGCCTTTGAAAACATCCCAACAATTTTAGGAAAACACTTTGGCAAACAAAAAACATTAATATTGACATTAATTACAAATTATGTTTTTGGGAAATGAAAATCTTGGTCATGTTCTAAAAAAAAAATGGTGTAGACTTTATGGTCAGAAGTAGGATGCAAATGTATACCAAGAAATAAAATATAAGCACAGATAGGTAGACCTAATTAGAGGTCGTATATAGAATTTGGCAAAAAATATTAAAACTAGACGTAAAGTCTGTTTCGAAGGGAACAACAAATTAATGAAGTGTTACTTACAAATTAATTACAAAAAAAGAAAAAAAAATACCAAAAAAAGTATTAAACGCGTTATGAATCAGTTAGTAGATTTGTATCGTGATGTTACGTTGCATCTAAAAAAATCTGTCACTTAAAAAAAGGGTGTTTCTATTTATTTAATTAGTATCGTATCTATCTGTGAGCTAAAAATCTACAAAAAGTAGATTTCTACGTTGGAAACGTAATACATTGAGATATAAATGAAATTTTCTTAAATATTTTGTCCATATTTTGTTGGCCGACTTTTTTTTTTTAACAAATTGTGTCTGTAAACATAAAGTTCATTTAACATGGCTTATTAGTACGTACGCATAAATATTTTTCACAGACAAAGCTAAATATGTTTCGAAAGTAACAAGAACCAAGAAAATAATTACTTTATTGGGCCTTTGCAAGATACATCTTAATATTTCACACAATGTTACAAACATACATAAAGGTGGCGCAAAAGAAATCCTCCTATCAGAAAATGCTACAAATTTTGCAATTGGCCCCTAATGTCAGTTCTGTTTTGACATTTGTGTAGTAAACACATGCAAAATATACGTTAATAAACAATGTTACGCTACACTGCTCCAGAACGCGGAATATTGGTGACTATTTAGGAAGATGATTTTTCATCAAAAATAATCATGAGTGATGAGGCCCATTTCCATCTTAGCGGGTACGTAAATAAGCAAAATTTACGCTTCTGGGGCACTGAAAATCCGCGTGTAACCCACGAAGAGCGATTACACCCGCTCAAAGTTACTGTATGGTGTGCTGTTTTCGCTGGAGGAGTCATCGGACCTTTTTTCTTCGAAGACGTCGAGGGCCAAACGGTTACTGTGGATGGTGAGCGCTACAGAGCAATGATCAACGAGTTCTTTTTGCCGCAACTTGATGAATGGGGATTGGAAAACATGTGGTTCCAACAGGACGGTGCAACAGCACACACTGCACGTGCCACAACCGATATGCTGAAGGATGCATTTCCCGGGCGCCTAATCTCCCGTTTTGGCGATTTGAACTGGCCAGCAAGATCGCCTGATTTGACCGCTCCAGACTTCTTTTTGTGGGGCTTTTTGAAGTCGCGGGTTTATGTCAACAAGCCTCAGACTCTTGCAGCTCTTAAAGACAATATCCGTCAAGAATGTGAGGACCTATCGCCGGAAGTTTTGGCCAAAGTGATGGAAAATGCCATAAAAAGGGCTCAAATGACAATCAACTGTGGCGGCGGCCATTTACATGACATCATATTCTCGACTTGATGTAAAAAAAATTAAAAGACCAAATAAAAATACTCCACAAGAAGAATCAAAGTTTTTAATTTTTTTTTTTAATTACAGCCAAAAAACTTCGGAAGGTTATTTTTGCGCCACCTTGTATAATCCCTCTGCTACTGTTTGTGGTGGTGAAGGGTATACAAAGTATTGTAAAACTTTTTTTACTTTTAAGGTTTTAATCTAAAAAGTTTCCTTTTATTGAATACATCAAATATTTTTACTTAGTACTTAGTATCGGGTTATTCATTGTGAGGTTCGATTTTAAACAGGTCCTTTTTTTTGGCAGATTAGGGGAGACTCATATTAAACTGCTTTGTCATTTTTGTTTAGTATAATTTGGTAAGCTATCATGGAAAGACATACACCACAACAGCTGTTCAAAATTGTTCATCTGTATTACGAACAATTGCGTTCTGTGTGATATTTTTTTCCGGTATTTAATCGTGGAGTTTTGTTCGTTGTTAAAACACTTTTCGGACTCAATGAATAAATAAAACTGCAATATTTAGGCTGATGAGCCACCCCAAGAGTACAGAGAGCTACTTTTATATTTTATATTGATTTAAAACAACAGTTGGGTGTGGTTTATGGGCTAGTAGAGTCATTGGTCCATATTTCTGAAAAAAAATTAGGCAAATCAGTATTTTACTGTCAATGTTAACCGTTATCACACCATGTTATTGGACTATGTGTTTCCTGATATTAAATCGAATGGTCTCGGTGAGCTTTTGTTTCAACAAGATGGCGGCACAAGTTATACAGCGCGTGAATCAATGAACTTGTCATGATTTTTTTACGGTAAATTGATCGTGCGATATATTACACTTTTAGACTATTTTTACTGGGTTTCCACAAAGTCTGAGAGCTTCAGTTATAAGCCAGCTGCAATCGACGCTTTGGTAGCTAACGTAATATTCTCGTGTTGTTGTTGGTCCTTCTGAATGATGGACCACTTCAGACGTAGTCATGACCAACATTTAAATCATAAAATCACTTTCAAACATTAAATGCCATAAATTGTTCTTTTAACCGATATTACAAATTTATGTTTTTTATTTTGAATTATTAATCAAACCTCATGAGGAACCACCCATTACTGAATGTCGTTAGCTTCTTGAAATAATATTGTAGTGGATGGGTGTAAACTGTGAAAACAAAAATATTAATGCAGGTACAGCCCACATTCATACTTACATATATAATTATATAAAGTATAGCTACATATATTCACATTTAACAAATATTTGCCCAAAAAAGCGTACACACAGAAAACAGAAAATCACATTCATTGTCAATTGAATGGTTCAGTTCCTGCAATCGAACTTTTCATTTGTGATTATAAAATTTCTATTGCAAGAATCATAATTTATTAGTGCTGACTACATATTTATATAACAAAGCGGAATTCTGTTGATGTAACCATAAAATTCTACACTCACAGCTAAACTATGCGATTGACAACAATTGTGGTACTCACAACCGATTCTGTTTTCTCTGTGTAACGACTATTTGTGGAAAATACTTATTTAATGTTATAAAAAAATGTAGTCAAAACTAAAAAAACAGCAGTTTATTATTGCAATTTATTTAAATTAAAAAAAAATAATAATAAAAACAAGAAAGAGCGCTATATTCGGCTATGCCGAATCTTATATACCCTTCACAACGTGTAGTCATGCAATAACAGTAGTTTGTATCACCATTCATCCCATATAAAATACGTACATACATATAAAAAACATACATATATAAAAACATCCCATTGTAAAATTATAAATTTACGTAAATAATAATAAATATCAAACAAAAAAAAATAAAAAAAAAATAAAAAAAAAAAATTAAAAAAAAATAATAATAAAAATGCAAATAATATACATCTATATATATAAAAGTGAAACTCTGTGTGTGTGTGTGTGTGTTAGCTATAGACTCCGAAACTGTAAAACCGATCGGGCTCAAACTTTGGTAAGTTGTTGTACACATACCAGGGAGTGTTTATGGGTGGAAAAAATGGGCGGGGCCACGCCCATAAAAAATAAGTTATCATTTTAAGCTACTTGCACATGACCGATTTTTCTGAAACTTTGCACACACATTGAGCTCTAATGACTAAATAATTTCGTGATAAGAAAAGTGGGCGGGGCCACGCCCCTAAAAAAGTTTTAAGTTTGAGGTACTTGCACTAGACCGATTTTTCTGAAACTTTGCACACACATTGACCTCTAATGACTAAATAATTTCGTGATAAGAAAAGTGGGCGGGGTCACGCCCCTAAAAAAGTTTTAAGTTTGAGGTACTTGCACTGGACCGATGTTTGTGAAACTTTGCACACATATTGAGCTGTCATGACTTTATAATTTCGTAATTAAAAAAGTGGGCAGTGCCACGCCCATAAAAAAGAGTTATAATTTTGAGGTACTTGCACTGGACCGATTTTTCTGAAACTTTGCACACGTATTGAGCTGTCATGACTGTATAATTTCGTGATTAGAAAAGTGGGCAGGGCCACGCCCATAAAAAAATTTGTAATTTTTAAGGTACTTGCTCTGGACCGATTTTTGTGAAGTTTTGCACACATATTGAGTTGTCATGACTATAAAACTTCGTGATTAGAAAAGTGGGCAGTGCCACGCCCGTTAAAAAAAGGTTATAATTTTTAGCTTTTTGCACTTGATATTCAATTAAAAATCAGAATGCATTTTTATTCATTAAGGGGCGTAGCAACGCGCGCCGGGCTTTTCTAGTATTAAATAAAAAATAAAAAAAAATAAAAAATTTAAAAAAATTAAAAAAAATTTTTTTTTGGCTCAGCTGGGACTCGAAGCCACGTTTTCTCAAACCAGTATACACGTTTGTATGTATGTATGTTGTTGTCGTTTTTGTGAAAAAAAAATCGAGGTGGTCGTGGGTTTTTGCTCATATCTCAGTTGTTTATGTACCGATGTTTCTGATTTTCAACACCATCTACTCCCGAATATTTCTGATTTTTTAGTACCTCACCCGGGCCCAAGCGATGTCGGGGGGCTTCAAAAAGTTGATTTCAACATACACACGGTCAGACGGACAGACTGACAGGGCTTAATCGACTCCCCTATTCATAAGCTTTCAGAAAATATATGCTTTATGGGGTCGGAAATGAAAACTGTAGAAATTTCACACGGAATGACAAACCTATATATACCCTTTTTCACTGTGTGAAGGGTATAATAATTATTCGCAATTTGTGTTTTTTCTTGAGTTTAAGAAAAAAGAATAAATTATTAAGATTAAGAAATTTAGACAATATTATTCCCCATACATTGCTGTATCTAATATCAACATTCAAAATTTTCAGTTTTATTACATTTTCGTTATAGTTTTTATTCAAAACGAGGGTTTAAAAATAAAACTTTGCTTATTACGACAAAAATTAATATGGAAATTTTAGTGGTTATGTTTATTTCAAATATTTGTCTAATGTGAGCAGAACTAAAGCCACACACACATCCATAAACAGCATATTTGTTACCTTAATTGAAATATTTGTTTTTTGGTTATTCCTTGCTGGTTTAAACATATTTTCCCTTGTCCATTTGTAGGTCAAACACAAAAATCCCCTAAAAAAAACTATTTCAAACTCAACACAACTACACTGACACGCCAAAAAAATGTCAACTATGTAAATCAATGGCACAATTAAGAAACAATATAAACATTAATCAAATCAAACCACTAACCTGTGTGTGTGTGTTTGTTTTTTACTCCGGCTATATAAATACTTTGTTTTAAAGGTGTTTGTGAATTTGTTGTTGTCGTATAATCCACCACGAAAACGCTGTGCTAATGAAGCTGTGGACGATGAAATGTTTTTGAAATGAATACTGCACAAAAAACGTGTCAATATCTTGTTTTATTTAGAAAATACTAAATACATCGTTTTTTTCACTGTAGTGTCTGTGTGTGGGTGTTTTGTTTTTTGTTGTTGTTTTTTCTTGTGATGCTAGTAAAATAGTTAAATGTAACTTTGATTGAATTAAGTTAAAGGAAGAGTTGTTTTAATTCAATTATTTATGATGTAAAATTCTCTGAAATTTTATTTAAAACGAAAAATCGTGTTGTTTTTCATATATTTCATGCAAAATTGAAGAATTTTGTTAAGGTTGTATAAATATTTTTAAGATGAATAATAAACTTTTGGAAGCAAAACCATATAAGAAAAGCTTATTTGAAAGTTTTTAGTACCGCAAAAGTTGCGGTTAGCAGCTCTTTAATCATCTTAAATTAGAGTCTATTTTTAAATGGACATTAATCATTAAACCATATTTGCCACAATCACAAAACTAAACTACTTATAACTTTATGCCAAATTTAATAAACATTTTAGGGCATTTTTAATCAAATTAAGTATGTGAACACAAACAATTTATCTTTTTCACATAAACTGATATATGGTTAAGTTAGACGTTTCAACAAAACTATGGGCAACAAAGTATTAAATTATATGTGTCTTGCCATAGCGCCATAGCCATAACCATAGAGATCAATTGAATTTCGGTTTCTTATGGCAATGGCATTGTAGTTATGTCACGTCTATTTCAAACATACATAAGTTCTGAAAAGTAAGAATGCTATAGTCTGCCAATAACCCTAATAACCATCATATACAAAGGAATAGTGCTTTAATATTTTCGATGCCATTTTTGATTTCTACATAGTTTACTCTAATCTTCTGGGCAAGCCTTTTTATTATATCGTCGGCCTAATATGCAAACCTGCTTAATCCACTAACTGAGATATAAGCACCAAAATACAACTGCTTCGGTGATTTTCTTAAAGTTTGTACAAGAAAAGAGTCAATATGGGTATCAAATAAAAGAGCTTGTGTAGCGAACTATAATACACTCTTTAAATGGTGTTAAAAAAATTATATATTAAAAATCTAGTATTTATAAATGTAACCCCGTTCAATATTGGTACTAATTAAAAGGGCCATCCATACCAGTCAAGCACACCAAAATTTAAAAATGTTAAAATCCATGATTTCGTTGTCAATAAAACAGCGAATACGTTTGTCATATATAGTAATTACGGCTTTGCCTGCTTCGACCTCCACAATATTGGTGTCAAATGAAAGAGGCCGACCAATACAAACTGCCGAATATGGCACTAACTTACGTGTTAAAATTAATGTTGTGCAAATATTTTTCCCTAGCGTTAAAACCAACAATAAAATTTCTTATAACTTATCGGCAGTCAGGTCACGAACAGACTAATTAACATTCAAAGTGTTTTCTTTTTTTCCATAATGAGCGATGTCCATCTGTACGTACATGTAAATCCTCTAATTATTGTGCAAAGGGTCAATTCATTTTTTATAATTAACAATGTGAAATGAAAAATTGTTTCATTTTTGTTTTTTGTGGCCACCGTTTTCTTTATCTTTTCATTAGAATAAATTTCACGACTTTTATTTGTTATTTTACTTTCACGCACGTAGCCTTATTAATAATTTAAGGCGTTTTAAAATTAATATTCGCTGCTTGGGCTTCATTTGCTTTAAAAATATTCAAGTGACATCTAAGGCAATTAAAGGCTTTGTAATGTGAAATGAAATTATAAAATAAAGGAAAGTGAAACAGAAGTCTGCACTAGTATTATTTTTGTCTAAAAATGTTTTCGGCATTGTTCCTAAAATTTACAAACGATAATAAATTTTTTCGATTTCCAGACAACCCAAAATAATCGATATGTGTTTCGAAAGAAAAGGTTTGATTAGCAGAATATAATACACTACAAAAAATTAAAAATCCATATTGGCCGCCTCCACTAGTAAATAAGAGTAGACTGTAAAAAAGCTAAAATCCAAGATGACATCAAAAAAAAAAAATGGAGGATATTTTTTTCTCAATCCCATCAAATGAAATAAAAGTGATTGTCTAGTAAAATACACTTTACTATGTAAATACTCAAAGTCAAACATGGCGTCGAAATTAAGAAATCATAATGGTGCAAAGCAATTTAAGCTAAGATGTGGTTACTATACTTATGTAAATGATGGTATTATCATATTTGGAAAAGCCGAACTATTGCCCCTTGCTTGTTTATATGAAAACCGTTTTTTAGTTATTTCCGATATCCAACTACCACATTGAATAACTTCTCTTTAGGAAAAAATAATTTTCTTAAAAATTTCGGAAAAATTCCTATTATTACTTAAAACTACATACATTAATAGTGTATAATAGTATGTTAACATGGTCAACAAAATTCGTATTTCACTCTCTCATTCAAAGTTCGCGCTCGAATTATGTTTCAACCAACATGTTTCGCCATACAAACTTTTAGTAGCGAAGCATCTGGTACATTTTTGAATCTTCTGCGAACCGCGAAATATTTACTATCATCTGCAATTTTATTAACAAATTATCGCTAGTTTATCTATACTAGCTGTACAAAAAAAAAAAAAAAAAAAAAAATCACTCGGTAGACCACAACTATATAGGGTTTCACATAGATTCCTGTGCGTAGCTAGACCATTCTCTGGGATGCAATGCCCACCCCAGAATTGTTTTTGAAGAATTCGAAAAAACTTAACTAAATTTAAGATTTTTTTATAATAAGGGTACTCACAAAGGATAGTGAAAACTGTACAAACATTGCAAATGATTGCAAAAATGCACTATTATTTGAACATTATACCAAAATGTATGCATTTACAATTTTCTTCACTTTATCTTATTTGCACTATAAGTAAGAGCACTTTATTCGGCTGTGCCGAATCTTTTATACCCACCAACAATTTTGTGTACATTTAAAGCATAATATTTATTATTATTATTTATTATAAAATATGTATCACTTTCTTTGTAGAGGGTGGTTAAATTTTAAGGGCCCATGTTGAAGGTGAACTACACCTAGCCTTTAAATTTGGTTTCTGCATTTCACTTGACATTTCTCAATTTCAAACTTACTCAATTTGATCCGTGGAAAGATACGCAAATGAGCAACGCTTTAAAGTTATTCAGGTTTTTTTATAAAAATGGGCGTTCAAATCAAAATTCATTTTGTGCACTTCGTAATTCTTTTGACCAACATAATCGTTCAAATTCGTCCACAATCGGGAGAATTGTAAAAAATATTTAAATGTCTGCAAAGCAGGTCTGTATAAAATGTTAGAACATCTGTGAATGCCTTCTTAGTTCGTTGAATGGGAACCACTGCTGGTTTTTGCGATAAAGTTGCAAAAGAGCAGTCAACCTCGCCTCATCATCATGCCCAACAATTGAGCATCAACATTGTCATTGAAAATTTGGACCATCAGATAGAGGAGTGGCGCCAAGGATGGGGGGGCCATTTGGCCGATATTTTGTAAAGTACATAATTGAACCATAATAATAATAATTTGTGTTTTATTCAAATTCAACATCGGTCCTTAAAATTAACCACCCTTTATAACTTCGATATGCTACTAAAATGCTTTTGTAAATGTAGTCTTTCAATGAAAGTGGGCGTTAAGGTAGGCGTGTCAATAAAGTTATATGGGAGGTAGGCGTTAAAGTGGGCGTGTCACCTAAACTTTTTGGTACAACAATAACATTGATTAGAAGGGTATACGTAGCAAATTTGATCATCATACCTCTAATTTTGGCGGTTTTATGAGCTTTTAAATTTCATTAACGGTAGATAACGTGAAAAGTGGGCGTTATAGTAGGCGTGTCAAAGTTGTTTTTGCGAATGTGTACAACTTAGGTGTTTCAATATAGCCCTTTATTATTCCAAAATCATTATTAGTAGAGAAATTATATGAATTTTAGGTAAAACGTTATATGAGAGGTGGGCGTAAAAGTGGGCGTGGATACATAATTTTCTGGCACAAAAAAGCGTCTCACCAAAAAGTAAAGTGTGCAAAATTTTAGAGTCGTACATCCAATTTTGTTGCTTTTATGACGTTTTTGTTTTTAAATATACCGAAAAATACACTGTGCGGTATAAATTTTCGTACATTTTGATCGATAACTCCTCTCCTAATGCATAGATTTAGATAATTTTCGGGGAAAAATATTGTTTTTACTCAGGAAATATATATTCGAAGTTTCATGAGGCTACGTTAATGCGTTTGGACACAATTCCATTTTATTCGATGTTTGAAGGACACGGTTTTTTCGACCTACTCTTGCTTTTCGAGCTATAACTCTCTTCCTAATATTCCGATTTAGCCCATTTTTAATACCAAACCTTGTCTATAAGAAAGATTCGGGCAAAATTTGAGCCCCCTAGCTTTTTCGGTGCGACCTCTATCGTGCTTTCAACAGACGGACAGACGGACGGACATAGCTAGATCGTCATAAAATCAAACCCGATTCAGAATATATATACTTTATGGGGTCTAAAATGGATATTTCGATGTGTTACAAACGGAATGACAGAATGAATATACCCCCACAATTATTTTGGTGGCGGGTATAAAAAGCTTGAGCAAAATTGGCTGTGTATGTATGCATAGAAGCAAATAGGTGACAAATGTTGCTTTTGACATTTCGACCGCCATTAATTTCATGTAAAATAAAACTGAAATTACAAGAAATTACTTTTAGTAAGAATGAAATTAAAAAAAATAGATTCTTTTGAAAACAAAAATAAATATTTATGAAATTCGATAAGAAGTTGCCAGATGGTTTTGGTCGGTAACTCTGACAACACCGGATGAAATAAATATGTAATTCGGTTTAAAAAAGGGCTCCCACGATTTGCCGTAATATACACTGCAAATTTTCACAGGTTTAATCGTGGATACCCTGATATTTATTAATTTAAAAGCAATAAAACATGTTCGAGCCTGTCTTTTACACACATAAATATTGTTTTCTTATTATATGCAATACAAATCGAAACTCTGATCTCATAGAAATCATAATTTTAGGAAAATTTTGAAAAAATTTAACAAAGCGGAAGACCTGTCAAAAAATCTGTCAAAATTTTTCTTTTCGAATAAATACTATCACACGTTTTGAGCACACACAATTACTTTTTACAGATCGAACAACTAAATCTGATAGTGAAATGCGGTCATTAATAAACATATGTTTGCATTTAGTTTAAATTTTCTTATTTTAATTATACCCTTCATTTTGTTAATATTTTTAAAATTTCAATTTGAATCTCACTTATTTGATTGATTTATATAAAAGTAAAATATTGTATATTTATCGAAAAAAAAAAATTATGTTAAAAATATTAAACACGTACACATAAATATATACTTTTTATGCACCAAAATTGAATTTACCAAGATTTTCTCGTTAAGTTTTATTTGAATTTATTTTATTACCTAAATTTATTGAGCACGATTTTATTATTATTATTTTTGTTTTTTTTTATTAAATATTATTATTTGTTTAGGTAAATTTATATTTTTCCATTTTGTATATAGAAAAATAAAATACAATTTTTATATTCAACTTATTGAAAACACTTTTTTCCAGCCGTTAGATTTCATTTAAATTCAAACTAATCAAAATTTATTTTTGACTTGAAAACTGCATAATGATTTTTTTTATGGTCAAACTGATATCCATTCCGTTGAAATGCACGTCCGTATGTTAGCCTTTATATCGTACTGAATGATTAAGTAAAATTCTGCACGTTTATTTTAAACAAAAAATTATTAATAAACAAAAGAATAAAACTGCCAGAAAACTAGGCTGGTAGACTTTTCACACATTGTATTTGTGAATATAAAAAAAGAATAAAAAAAACACTTTCACATCTCTACCGCACTTTTGTTTTAAATTTTAATTTAAATTGTTATTTTTTTCTTTGCGATTTTTCTTTTGCCGTAGTTTTTATTTTGATTTTTTATTTTCTAAGGATTTAAAAAAAAATGAAATTTTTTCCACCGTTTTACCGTTGTTGACTTGCTAAAGGGGCCAATGTCCGCGTTGCACTGAATTTTCCATAAAAATGTTTTCTTGAAATTTTCACATACAAAAAACCGATACATAGTAATCAAACAATAACAACAACATTATGTTGGCTTAAATGCACAAATAAATGGCTGAATTTGAAAAGAGTTGAAAAGTGCTAAGTGCGCAGACTCCATTTATACTTTAAGAAGAAAAAAGCTATTTTGCAAGTGACGCCACAAAAAAGCTCTGTAAAGGCCTTAAGCGCTTAATACTAGTGTAGTAATGTTGATGTTGTCTTTTTGTTGTTGTTGCTTGTGTTGTAAATATATATCAATATGTTACACTTTGTCTACGACATATTGAAATTCAAAAACTAAGAACAACAACAACTATAAATAAAAGAGCATACATTTAAATAAGATGCATTTGTGAAAATTGCTAAAGGAATTTAATTTCATTGTGTCTTACACTCTACACCTAATGAGGGAGTATTGATGATTTCTAAGGGCCGTATTCATAAAAAATATTTTAGGTTTATTGAAGGCTTATTTGACAAATTTCTCTACAACATCTAAAATATTTTTTATGAATACGTCCCTAAGTCTTTTAGATGTAGTGGGAGTTTTTGGATTTTAAAGTGTTGAATTTTAGTGCTGTTTTACAACGGCAGACCAAAGATTTTAAACGTAAAATTTTTATACAGCGAAAAAGTACTTCAACAACAATCCTAATTTAAAATTTTGAATAAGCTTTTTTTATCTTTTAAATTGTTACTTTTTGCTTGGAAATTAAATATCAATTTGTTAAAATTGTTTAGCGGTGAAAATCAGAAGTATAAATTTTGCTCATGACAAAAGTGTATATTTTTTTGCTCTCTAATACAAAAAATTAAAATTTTTTTATCTTTTCTTAAAAAGCCTACTCTCTTAGAGTGCAACGTGTTAATGAAAATAAAAAAAGGCAACAAATATTTTTTCCTCTTTTGGCCCTCAAAGATATAATAAAATTATAAAAACAGCGATGTTAACAATTGCTGCTAAGGATAGTGTTAAAAATCAATTAAATAGAATTACCCCCATATTCATAAAATTTAAAATGAGTTTGTAATGTATTTCATTTAAAATGTTTCATACAAAATTTTCTTAAAACGGATTTCAAATACATTTTATGTTTTTATGAATATAAGCCTCAGTTTTTAATAATTAATTAAAACAGTACTCAGAAAGTGTAAACTTTCTGTAATCTATAATGAATATTTCGATGGGTTACAAACAAAATGAATATACCACATCATTTCTATTTGGTGGGTATATGCGTTTCACGGTACTGTATAAATGATAGTATAACATGATATCGAGTCGGTCGGAGAGGTATTTTGTTTTGCATTTGTTCCTAAATGTCTATCGTCAGTCATCATATTAACTCGGAATATTTCTTTCATTTCACTAATTGCCAGGGTATTTTGTAACTCCTAAACATCTCTCAACAATTATTGAAATTTGTTTGCCGTAAATTTGTTTCGTAAAAACATCTAAACTTATGCAATAATGAGCAATTGCCATCATTAAAACAATAAAGTAAAATGTTTAATAGGTTTTCTGGAGGCACCTTTATATCTGCTTGCTGCATACGTATTTAGAAAAAAAAAATACTTAAATGTTTATGGCTTTATTTATAAGCAAATTTATCTTGATGTTGATGTTGATGTTGTACATTGAAATTGTTTTCTATAAAAATTTGTTTTGTGTAACTTAAAATTAGATTATGAGTAAATCATTTAAAAAATATGTAGTTTTAAAATCTGTGTTAACAACTTACTCATACGTGCGTTGTTCTAAGAATTTTTAAAGATTTTGAGTTTTATGCGGCTGTTAGTTTCGAAGAAACTATTTATATGCCCACTAGCACACTACTGTTAGTGAAACATTTTATTAAGTTTTCAACTCTGTTTGTAACAGAACAAGGTTTTGTAAAGTATATGTTGTCATCTAAAACGCAAACTTTTTTGATCCCAAATATTTAAAATTAGTTTTTTGTATAAAATTCGTATTATTGTGTTAAAATACATGGCGGGATATAATCAGTTCTTAACTGACAAAAATTGGAAAATGATTTATATATGTTGTGTTAAGTATTTCTACTGTAAATTTTCGATAGGGATTTAATTGTACTACTAAAGGTTCAATCAGATGTGCCCGCCACAACCATAAATATATTTAAATCACCTATTAGTGCTGCCACCACAACCATAAACAGCTGTTTGTATTTTCATTTGCTTATTTATTTTTTAGACAAAATAACAAATATGTCTGAACAACAAACAGCTGTTTTATGGGTAGGATGAAAAAGCAAATATGTACAAAGTCACCAACATGTCAAAAAGATTTTCCCAAACAATTTTTCTAGGAGAAGATCATTAACTACTCAATTTTATGTATATCAAACAAAAAAACTAAAATTTTGTGAAAATGAGCGAGATACTTAATTGTGAATAAATTCGAAAGAAATCAATCGATTTTTCTGATCGATATCTTATTTTGTTGCTATTACATGTGGGTTTGCGATAAAGTAATAAATTTGAAAATTTTTTGCCGTTTTCGATTTTTTATGATTTTTTGAAAACGAAAAAAATTGCTATTTTGACGTAAAAAATATATTTTTTTCTTTAATTTTTTATTATAACTTCGAAACTACTCATCCGATTAAAACGCAATATATAAACGAATTAAAGGCTATGTAAATTTTAATTTTTCAAAGTTTATTTTAAGAATATCGGACTAACCGTTTTCTAGTTGTTATGGATTATGTGAAGCAACGTCTAAAAAAATCTTGAATTTTTAAAAAAAATTTTTTTAAAAAAAATTTTTCTATAAAATTTCAAATTTGGACAATATTTGTACTACTGGAACCACAACACATCAAAATTGCATAGTGGTTTTAAAAGCATATTAAATTTTTAAAATTTTGTTGCCTTGTGTAATCAAATACAGTGCTGGCCAAAACTATGCTGTCGATTAGCTGCTTTGTATGGTTATGGATATGGCACGTTTAATTTAATTTTAAATTCCGTATAAAATTTCTAATTCTCTTCTTGGAACAATGTTATGAATAAGCTTAATTTTTGTCCATAAAGTTTTATTTTTTAATATTAAAAACTATGTGAGACATCGTTTAATGTTTGTAAAGGTTCACAAGCGATTGTAAAAGAGTATATAAATATTCGTCATTTCGCTTGTTTTTTCTACAATATTCTTTAAGACTCTAAAATGTATATATTCTGAATGCTTATAGATAGAGGAATTGATATAGCTAATTCGTCTAAATATCTGTCTGTGCGTATGTTGAAATCAACTTTATGAATCCCCCACGTATACTCTAGAATTTTATATTTTGTCAGTTTATCAGATCTACTTTCTAGAATTTTGCTATTAAAAATCACTTATATAAGCATTAAATAAACTGAGATATAAGCAAAAGAAAAAAAGAAAAGATTGGTCCAATTTGTAACCCAAAAAAGTCAACCCGAAAAAAAACTATGGAAAAAAACGGAGATTAGAACGAAAAAGTCCAAAAGAAAGTGCAGGTAGGACATGTGTCGCAAGAACAATAAAGATTACTCCTACATGCCAACAAAATAAAAGTTTACTGAGCATGTTAAAACTCTAACATCACTTTACCCATGTTCCTATTGGCTAATAATTTTTGAAAACAGAATTGGTTTAAACGACAGGGCTGCCAACTTTTACATAATACATAAATGCTTCACAAAACATTGTTAATTTCACTAAAAAAAACCCCATACGAAATGACAACTACGTCATCTAAAGGGAAATTGTGCAAAAGATCTTATCTTTGTTTTATTGTTATTCTTGCTGTGACGTTGCTTGTATGCTTTTACAAGAATTAATTAAATATATTTATTTTAAATTTTGCTTTTGCCTTCTTTTATATTTTATATTTTTTTTCAAATTTCCTTAAAACAACAGTATAATTTGCGTACACAAATCGGCCTTATGACTATTAATTGAACAGTTTTTTTATGAAAATAAAATTACGCTGCCAAATATCAAGTATATAAATTGAATACAAAATAAAAACACGTTGAACATGCCGCCATGCCAATGCGAGGCGTTAAAAAATATTTAAAAATTAATAAATAAAATTAAAACATTTAATGACCAACAAGGGAGACCTAGAATTAATATACAAACGTATTAGGTACGAGAATGTGTTTGTTGCTGTCTGTGCATAAAAAATTTTAAAAGAAATTTATATAAGTAAAACATACAAAAAATATGTAAATAAAATAGGGTACTTGGTAGACTCAACAATCGTGCCTTGGAGATAGTGTCTATAAATTTCTTTTTATTTAGGAGTAGCAGCGGTTTTTTAAAGTGGTAACAAGATGATGCGTTGCACCTCAGCGTGATTAACGTCTTGATTATTCTTTTAATGAAAATATATTTTATTTTATTTAAGGCTCAAAGATTGAAGGTGAATTTCGAAGGTAATTTTTTCGTTTCCCTTTCCAAGCATTTGGGCTTGTATCTATTTACTCTATGGTACGTATAATTTTGTCTGTTAAGTCGTCAAAAGTAACTGGGGCCGAATTACGGCCCTCTACTCGTTCGAGTAGAATTTCGATCGTGATCGAATGCTGTTATTCGGCTCCTGGTTTAGTTGAAAAAAACAACGACTTTATATATTCTGAGAGTAAATGGTTAAACAAAATTTATGTATACAGTCCTTTGTAAATGCCACAATCTTGGGAAGACTGAGGTCCCCCATTAGCATTCACACTTCATGTTTTGTTAGAGCGCACAACATGCCAATTGGGTATACGTGTATATTTGTCCTGGATTTGGGCTTTTAGTGATCCTTTTTCAACCTGAACTAAGCTTGTGTTTGCCCACCCGTAAATCTTAGTTCCAGATTTTTAGGATTTTCCTCTGCCCCATAATAAAAAATACTGATGTCAATATCTATGTCCACATTGTACGTAGATCCTTCCACCATACGCTCAATCGACTCATGTGCTCCATTGTCATTTGAGTCTTCCTAATCTTAAGTTCCGGGATTCCTCTATCCCTCAGCCGGTGGTCATGGTAACACTTCTAGATGCTGGATTTTTAATTACACTAAAGGGTGGACACTCCACTAAGGTAATATGCCATATCCAAAAATACCAAATTTGTAAAATGTTTCCCTCAGTAATTCATTTTGTTTTAGTTTGCAGTAAATATGCCATTTAATTCAGGCTTTATACAATTACGAATCATGCGTCCTTACTATTCCGTTGATGCTATTATAGACTTAGAAATTATTTTTAGAGAAGCATGCCACCAGAAAATAAGAAGAATTAAACAGGGATTTTTCCTCTCTCTCTCTCTGTTTTTGTATATTTACGTGCTCATTATGCTCAAAATTAGCCCGATCAGTGAAAAAAGTATAACATAGACCTACTTAACCATAATCGCATAAAATTTTAGACAGTGGCCAACCTAGCTTCTGTCTGGGCCCATTCGATTCAAATTGCCTGAATAAACTAACATTAAATCAAATAAACTCTCATAAAAAAACAATGTTTTCAATTTGTTTTTCTTGGCCACTACAAACTTACAAAGTAAATAATAGGAGGGGGTTTTATGCGTTATATGCAGGATACACTTATATAAGTAGATGGCGTTACCAGCCCAGTTGATTATTTCTTTGTGTGCCAATGTTTGGCAAACTCCATGAATTAAATAAGAGATACCAAAAATACTCTCCCTTACGCTATCACCTTATGTAATTACACCATGGTTATGAAAACGTATGACATCTGTCATAGATTGTGTTAGTTATATGTACATATATGCTCATTAGTAACCTAAAACGGACTCCTTTTAACTTTAGAATAATATTAGAATGATATTCATGACCTATAGAATTAGTTTTTTTAATTTTTGTTGTACACGCTTGTTAATTTTCTTTTTTAAATTTTCTTGTTTTATACCTTTTAAACGATAAACAGATATTTGTTTAATGATTTTGCTGTTGATATTTTGGCTACTGGCCAAAAAAAAGAAAATATTTTCTTTTAAACGTGCTTGTATAGCGAGTCAGCAGAATGTTCTGTGTTGATGATGCAGTCTCTCTTCTTTTTTTTTATCAGCAAATAAAAGAGAAATAAAATTTTTTATTGGAAGCTTGGTTGGATACAATGCAGCTTTAAAGTCGAGTTAAAAGATTGTTTAAACAAAACAATTATATAAGAAACTTTTGTCCGCCAAATCGCTACTCGAAATATCTGCATATAAAAAGTTGCATCATATAAAGTATATGTATGACTATCTAATATATAAAATTCTCGTTGAGTGGTGTTTGTGATTAAGCTCCTCCGAAATGGCGTGACCGATTTTCATGAAATTTTGTATACATATCGGGTAGGTTTAAGGATCGGTCAGCATCTATTTTTCATACCCCCCAACGCCACGCTTTTTTCACGCCCCTCAGATAGGCCAGACTTCTGAGCCGATTTTCTTGAAATTTTCACATAGTATAACTAAGACTCAAATATGAATAAAAGGATACTTTTTTAACCACGCCTACTTTAACGCCCACTTTTTTAAATTATGTATAGGTTTTTTGTATTTGTATTTAAACTGTACACAATTTATAGTCCAGCAGAAATAAATGTTAAAGAATCAGTCAAAATCTACTTTTCGTACACCTAAATATGTAGGGTGACTCACCCAAAGGGAAAATATACATATCGATGGCTTACTTCCTCAACCTCGTATCTTAAAAAATAAAATTTTTCAGGAGAGAAAAAAAAACGGTTCATCTTTTTATACTTCGGTGTTTGGTTTAAAGTTTAAATGCAATTATTAAGAAATTGATTGTATTTATGTATATTAGTAGTAATAATATACTAATCTCTTTTAGTTAAAGCATAAAACAATCGTTTGATATGAAAAAGTCAAAACCGTATTTTTTAAGATACGAGGTTGAGGAAGTAAGGCATCGATATGTCTCACCTAAATAACGTAACGACTTCGATAAAATTTAAACTAAGATAGATCGGCAAAACAATGTTTGCCGGGTCAGCTAGTTTCTTAATAAAAATGTTGTAAACATTATAATATTTCTAAAAAATTTATTATTAAAAAAGATTTCAAAATTTTTACATTTTACAGTTATGTAATTCACAAACCCCTCGTAATATACAATCGGTACAATTAATGTTTTAGTTTACAGTATTTTATGATTGTTTTTGATTAATTTTACAACAAGATTTTTCAAAGTAATACAATTTAATTTCTAACATTTTTTGAGTGTTATATTGGATTCATACAGGGATGGGAAAAGAAAATTTTTTGTAATATATAAAAAAATTGTTTTTTTAGTATTCCTTCTCAAAGAAAATATTGTAAAAAATATATTTATATTTTTAACTCAAACGATTTGTTGATTTTTATTTTCCAACCCCATAAAGTATAAAATATCTGAAATCTTATAAATAGGAAAGTCGACTTAGCAATTTTGATCGGATCGTCTGTCTGTGTGTTGGTTCAAATAAACTTTTAGGAGCCTCTATATGTTGCACTGATCATTATGTGATATCAATCTTTTGGAAATAAATCGCTATTGCAATCCAGCACAATCGCCCCATAACATTCCAAGATTTGAGCAAATAACTACAACTGACTCTGTTTTTTCCCATTTTTTTATAAACAAATTTAAATTTTTTACTTTAATATAATTTATAGACACGATTGTAGATATAAAATATCTCTGTGAGATAAACGCAGTCTTCCGGTTTGTCGAAAATCTCTTACAAATGCTTTAGAAGGCAAAACTCTGACGTTTAAATGTCGACGACATGCTCACCTTAAAACCATTGATCGCGTTTTTAAATAAAAAAAAAATATTCTGGATTTTTATTTAGTTTTGAACCATTATTTGTTTTCTAAGTGCTGTTTATTAAGGAGCTGCACAAGCGTAAGAAAAAGGTCTTACAAGCAATATCATTAAATTTGAAATAGTGTGTTTATATTACTTTCTCATTATAAATTACACACTTGTCTACATATGTGTTTTTCATAACGATCAAAATATTTAAAAATAGAAAAAAATTGAAATAAAACAACGCAGAAATAAATTAAAGCTGAATCAGAACAAAAATGAAATAAAATATTAAAACTAAAGTAGAACTTTCCAAACGTATTAAAATAGTTTTGATATGAGATGAGTTCACATTAACTAAGAATATCGCTTAGAAATGGTTTCTCTCTAAACTCTTCTAAAAGTAATTATTTTGCAATGCTGCTGCTTAATATTTGTACATGTTTTGTATGTCTTATTGTGTACTCGATGATTCTGTTCGTTGTTTCAGTGTCGTCTTCTGTTTTGATATTCTACTATGTTTAAAAAAACAGAAGCACTAACAATGCTGCCGTTCAAGTGATAATTGATTTGTTTTAGTAAGAGCAATGCTTTTTGTTTTGTTTTTTATATTAACACTAAAATAGAGTGATTGGAAGTAGTATGAAATAAAATGCTTAACATTTAGAACATTTTGCTAAGCTCTGGAAAAAAAATAAACAAAAATTTTTATAAGCGGAAAAGTTATTAAATGTTTAAACCCAATGGAGAATCTCAGCCTATTCTGTACAAAATGACAAGAAAAGAGAAATTTATCCAGTAGGTAAATGAAACCTTTAATTTGTTTAAAAAATCAGAATTTAATTTATTTGGTGTAAGTAATTTTTAAAAAAGGTTTTTTTGTCAAATTTAAAATTTTTAAAACAAATAAACTTGTATTCTTTAGGTTGTAATTATTGACTAACTTCTTCTAATCACATCTTTCGCATAAAAAAATGTATAAGGAGGTGTTGATTATTATTAAGCATGAAACTAAATCCTTAAGAAAATGCTTAAGCTAAAGTTGTTCTTACTCCTACAATAAAAAGTTTTGTTCTCAATTTTCCAAACATCATTTAATCCATTATATAATGTCTGCAATAATAAAAAGCTGCATGTGTTTAGAAAAAGTTTAGAAAAAATTCTTTACAACAACATTGTTAAGTTTGATTTATTGCAATGATGTCTTTGAGAAAACAAATTAAAGAAACTCCCATAGGGATGAAGATACACATAAGAAATCTAGATGTATTTGAAACTACATATTTCTTTTCCTAAAGCACTAAAGATAAGTCAATTAAATCAAACAGCCATATAAATGCGTTAAACAAAGAAACAATTTAAAAAAGTAAGGAAGTACCGTGACATACCAAACCATATGATAGGTGGGTAGGTAGCGCTGGCAGCTGTTGTGCAGTTCACTTGTGTCCATCATATTGATCCCTTTGTAGCACCGGAATAGAATAGAAAAAATAAAAAAAAGAGAAAGAGAAAGAGAAACAGACCAGACCAGAGTCTCTGGCGGGAATCGAACGCGCAATCCCTAGACCAGCAGACCAGCACACTACTGACTATTCTTTCAGGGCACCCAAGCCATATAATAATAATTTTTTAATGATAATTTTTTATTTATTTTTATGGTGGTCTCCATAAAATGGATAGTTCTCTGATAGCACTGTACGAAAATCAAATAATATTAATACATCCTCATCCGTTTCTCATCTACTCCTTTAATATAAATAGATATAAATTTAACTAGAAATATTTGAAAATCGCATTAGAATATCAAATTTTCGCCAGATTGCAATATATTTGTATTATTTTTTTACAAACCCACAAATTTGCATGCCTTGACAATTTATTGTAATTGAGCCTTGACGTACGAGAACAATTATGCCAGCAGAAAATTACTTCTTGCCCGCAAAACAAGTGAAGAGTATTCTTCAATCCCGTACTTTAGCATAAGACCAAACCAATTATATTAAAAAGCAGGTTTCCTTTTTTTTAAACAGAACATATTTAGTCATTATTCGACTGTCATAATGTAATAATGAATTCGAAAGAGGAAGCAAGGGGTCTAGTCAAGCAAGCAAGTTTTGAAATTTATAAATTAATTAAAGCAGCAAGGAAGCATTAGAAGAAATAATTATTGCAATTTAAAGTGATTTTAAAGCAAATGATGTAATGATGTGTAAAATAAAATTACGAGTTTTTCAGCAGCAAAAAACAATAAGCGTTTTATCATTCACTCTCTTCCTATTTGCGTCCACTTAAAATTTATGCGCTTAAATATATATGCATACAGCCAAATGTCGAATGAACAAAGCTGTGCACACGTTTACAATTTATGAAAGAAAGAAAACCCAAACTGAAACAACAGCTCTTTAAAGTGTCGTTAACCTTAAATTCTGCAATCTAACTTATAGAATGCTTAAACACATTCCTCTTAATGGCAACAAAATTTAAAGTTTGGTCGCCATTATCTTGTTCCTCAATATTTTTGAAATTAAGCCAAGAAAATCTGTTTTTCTTCTTCTTCATGTGTTTTCAGTAACTATTTTTATGACTTTCAGAATACTGTTGACCTTCAGTTTTGAGTTCATGACGACGTATGTAAATATGCATGTTCTTGTGTACTTGTTTTGGTTTTTGCTATTTTGCAATTTGATTAAGCAGAGAGAAACCCAACTGCACAATTACTTAGTTTGTGTGTGAAAATACAATTTTGCTGTCATGTGGAATGGTTACCATTCATATTATCGCCATGAGCAGCAACATTTTATAAATAAAATGTTATAACAAAAGAACATTAAAAGTGATTCATAAAAGTATTCTTTGTTTCATATAAAAATATTTATATTTTGTTTTGTGCGTTTGCTTTTGCCCTATTTCAAAACTTGTGATCACTTGTGATGGTAAAAATCAGACTAGAATAATGTATTTCTTTTAGGTCATTCAACGAAATGCTGCTGTCAAAGTTTTGGCATCTGCAACAGTTGAGCGTTAGTTTTAGGTTATTGACGAAAATTTGCATAATTAATCTTTTAATTAAAAAAAAACTGCTAATCAGTAAACAGTTCTTGTTTGCAAAGGAAAACATTTTAATTTCAGTTAAGCTCTGACCAGAGATACATAAAAACAAGTAAACGTGCTGTAGTAGGCCGTGCCGGATCCTTTATACCCTTTACTAACATTTATATATAAAAATTCCAATAACGACTACGTTATACGCCATCTTTGAATTGAAATTTTTACGTAGTTAAATGTATTATACAGGTCCAGCCCTCTCACTTTATATCCATATTCATGGGGTTCAGAAAAAATTTTATCCGCCATTTTGTTTTGGGCGCCATTTTAGATTTTGAATATTTTTTTAGTTAACTGTATTGTAATGGTCAAGCTTTTTTATTTGATATCAATATTAAAGAGGTTTAAGTGGATAAATTTGTAAAACTATATTCGCATTGGCGTAGCTACAAATTCTTTCTGCGGGTGGCAAAAGCTTAAAAATTGTTTTCATCAACTGAATTAATTTTATTTGTGTTGTATACCAAATGCAAAAAATTAATTTATTTAAATACAGGGGGGCATTGAACTTTCCAGAATGTTCTCGTTACGCCCATGTATTTCTGACTCATAAATATCGGACGCCATATTCTATTGGATTCGTTCGTTGTTCAATTATTTAAGCCCTTTCATTTGATATCTATATTGTTAGGGTTAAATGGCATAAATCTGTAATTACTTTATTTAACCCATTAAGTTTACCAGTCAAGCCTGTTTCCTTTGAGACCAATATTAAAGGATGCCAAAGGAGACAAATATTAATCTTCTAGATTTGAAATTATTGTACGCTATATTAAATAATAAATTTTGATGTACAGTATTCTGATAGTCCTTATATTTGATAACCACATTGACCCTTACTGTTGTCCCGAAGATTAAGAAATTTTAAAATTGCTTGTTTTAAACTTCAGAAAAAGCAACTCAACAAATATAAGTAGTGTGTTTCGAAAGAGATTTGTCAGGTTTTTTTAGGAATAGAAAATATATAAAAATAAATATATTTTTGTGCTTTTTTTTACCTTAGTCAGTTTTGGAAGAGATTTATTAGTTTTTTATATAAATAATATTTGAGACCACAGCTTACATATCAAAACAAAAAAATTTTTTTTAAAATAATTCTTGATTATAATTTTGCCGTCTTGTGAACGTTTTGTCTAAGTATTAGAGCGTATATTTATGCATATAAAATTTATAAGAAATTATAAAATTTTCTACAGTGTTGTGGTAAAAATATGGCTAAAAAACAAAGTTAGTCGTGCTTATTTGCTTATATCTCAGCAAGTTGTGGGACGATTATGCTGGTTTTAATATTGCGAATATTTCCAAAAGATTTTTACCAAATACAGTTCTGTGCAACATTGTAGCGATTTAAAAAGTTAATTTCAAACAAAACATGGACAGATGGACATTAATTAATCTACTCTCCTTTTCTTTAGCTTTTAGAAAATTTATAACTTTTTCAAAATGTAAATTACGAATTGAGAAATAAAGCTTCATTAAGCACCACAGGTAAAAAACGGAAAATATCAAATTTAAAATGGCCTCCACCTCAAAATGGCGAATTTCATTAAAAAACAAACTAGAAGAATATATTACACCAAGGCGAATTCATACAAGTGAAATATCAGCCCAGCTGATGGGAGAAACATAATGTTAAAATTAGTTAAAATCCCCCTGATTTAATTTATTAATGCAGGGATGGAAAATATGATTTTGATTTCGGTGTTAAACAATTAACTTAAGAGTCCTTGTTTTATAATAAATGCACCAAATTTATGCATATTTATTGCTATTGAACCATTTATAATGTGTTTCACAAATATATACATCCATTTTTAAATAAGATTTTATTAAATTAAAGATATCATAACAACTTCTCCATCCCTGATATACGAATTGGCTTTGACAGAAAACATCCCCTAAAAAGTGGCTTTCTTGTATTAATTCGCCGTTGCATATACCTGATGAATATGCCTTTTATTACACCTAGAAAATGGCTAAAATCAAAAGCGCGTGTAAAAAAAATAGTTGATATAATTCACGTTAAAGAAATTTCAAATTCCAGATAGCATCTGAAATAAAATGGCATGTATCAAATGATAGGACTTGACCAAATAGTTGAACACACTTTACACTAATTCTAAATCCAAAATAAATTTTGAAACAAAATAGTGTATAATGTATGTATTTTTTGAACAGTGAAAAATATATGTAAAAGTAAATCCGTTACTGTTATCGTGCAGCATCAAAGAATGACCATTTTCAGACTTATTTTCTTATAATGATGGGGTAATTTTTAGAGTTTTTTTAAGCTACATGTTGGTGAAGGAAAGATAAGATTCGGCACTCTTATTTGCGTATAAAAACCATTTAACTGAACTTAAGAAAATTGCATGTCGAAATTGTATTCAAATTATGAATAATTATTGACAAATAAGAAAAGTTTATTTAAAAAGTACCAAAAAAGGAATAATTTTTACCCCTTATACATATGAATTTGAAAAAAGTGCCGAATTCCTATTAATATTTTTTCGCGGGTTACTTAATACAGTTTAAATTTTTTTCCTAGCTTTATGCGTTTGGAAGTTACATAGGGTACCAAAAAAGTACCAAATTATAGTTTTTACCCGTTTTTTCCCCTTAGGGGTTGAAAATTTCAAAAAAGGCCAGACACCTGTCAGCTTGGTTTTTGTGCAAATTACAATACTTTTTCAATTTAATTTGTATCATTTTTAGTTTAGCAGATATAAGATTACCGATTTTACCCGTTTTTACCCCTCTAAAGTACGAATTTCCAAAAATTCCTTCCTAGTGGAGCTATACATCGAAAGAGGAACCGATTGTACAAATTTCATGTCTCTAGCTCTTAGCGTTTGGGCTGTGCGATGATGAATCAGTCAGTCAGTCAGTCAGTCACGTTACTCTTTTATATATATAGATAATCTGTTATAACTAAAACTTTAAGAGTGCTAATTTTCATTTGCAATAATTATAACAATAATTTAAAAAATATCTTTTATTTTGTTTTTAGAGTTTTACATTTTATAATAATTTGGAAAAATGCTACATAAACTATTCCAATATTTAAAGAAAGTAAAATAATTTTTTTTTGCAAATTATTGCTTCACTGATAATTTAACAAATATGTTTATAAATAGTTTTAAAACATAAATAGTTTTATTTTACAAATTTTCTGTTTTCAATTTTGTGTTTAAATTTTTATCTTTTAATTGAACTTCTAGTTAATACTTGATATCTGATTACTACTTCAAGTACCTTTTTTCTTTGCTTCCCCCCCCATATTCACGTTCACCATTTTCACTAAATCAAGAGAAACAACTTGCTAATTGCAATCAGAAAAATTTTTACCAAACAAAAAAAAATCAATAAAATTATTTCAAAACTATAATCAAACTTGCACAACAACGACCATAAACAATTGTAGTTGTTATAAATAATTTTGCAAAATAATGTTTTCAAATACATACATACAAATATGCCGACTCGTAATTAGTGTAATTTTTATTTTTAGAAATCAGAAAAAAAGAAAATATTTAATACAAATAATATTTTTCTTGGCACAAATCCATAAATCATTCTGTGGCAAGCAGGAAAAACTGCCTATGACTGTTTTGAGAGTTTTTCAGGAAAGAACTTTTAAATTTTTTAGTTGATTTCTATACACTGGTTGCCTTTGAATCCAAGACTTTTATATGAACTCCATGCTCCATTAATTGAAAACTACATCAGTTTTTCTTATATTTTTTTAAATTATAAGTAAAACTAAGTTATTATTAGGTCCTTTATTGCCAAGGGTATATAGTAAATATATATATAAATAGCCGCCCGGTATGTATCAAGTATAATAATTAAAAAAAACTACATGCATTAGGTCCAAAGATACAAAATTTCCGATTTTGCCCGTTTTCAGTCCTGTTCCCTCTAAATTCCAAAATTTTGAAAAAGTTCAAAAATTCATTATAGATTGTTTAAGGAGAGTAAAACTACGTTTGTACTTTTTCCCTATTGGTATCCCTCTCAAAGATAAATGCTGTTCAAAAAAGTACCAAAATTCAGTTTTTACCCGTTTTTCCCCTTAAAGCTTAAAAATTCCAAAAAGTACCAGACACCTGTCCAATTATTTTTAACAGGCTCTTTGATCCTTTCTGAATTTTTGTGATATCTTTATTAAGCCCGGAGATACTGTGTTATCGATTTTACCCTTTTTTACCCGTAAGCCACTCGACGGGTTTTGTGCAAGCTTCACATAAACCATCAACTAAATAGTCCGAACAAAGCGTAAACATTTGGTTTGGATAAGTGAGCCCGTTCTGGAGGTATAAAGTCACAGCGCACTTGCAACAATTTTTTATATGTATGTGGAATAAGGGAGTTAAATAAAGGACTGACACAGTTTCCCAACACTGACGTATTGAATTTAGCATTACAGACATATACGAGTTAAAAGAATTAAAAAAAGAAGTTAAAGTTGATAAAAAAAAGGCGGGCAGTCGTTGTGAAGTACAAGAAAGAAACACAAGTTGTTAAGTCGTTTTAAAAGTTGCAAAGTCGAGCCAAATTCGGACGGAAGAAAGTTGTTAAGTAAAAGAATAAAATTTAATTCGGACAGACATTTTTATAAACCCTTTTTACAATAAATAAATACAATTGTTATCTTTTCATTTAAAACTAATTTTAAAACATTGAAATTAACTAAATGAATTAAATAAATTGTTTCAATAAACATGAAAATATAAAACCCATTCTGTGATATCTTATATTTTCCCTACATATACACTTAGATTGATTGATTGCCAACTCCATAAAGTATCTATTGGCCAAGAGCTTATTACTAGGAGAGTCGATTGAGCAATGTCCATCCTTCTATCCATGTGTTGGTTTAAATCAACAGATCCGTTTATGGTGTCAGTCTTTTGCAAATGTCCGAAAATTATCCGATATTGAAATCCAGCACGATTACCTTATTATTTTCTGAGATATAAGCAGACAAACACGACGCCCTCTGTTTTCCCAAATTTATACCAAAAATTATAACTTTTCAGTTCCAGGATATTTTTTGTAGAAACTTTCGTTACTATTTATAGGTATGATATGCTTGTAGAAATATTTTTTTTAAAATGTTGAATAAATCGGATACTTACCGACAAAGTTATAGGCAAAAAAAATTTTTTAAATATAAATTGTTTTTAAATATATCAAATTATTGAAGCTTTTATTAATTTTTCAACATGCTTAAGACAAAATATCAACCGTAGCCCCAAAAAAAAAAATCAAGAGAAGCTGACAAATCGGTTTAAAACTAGCTGAGTTATAAAATCTAAAATACAAATGCTTTGGTGTTTTTCCTAAAATTTGCGAACAACAATCGATTTTTTTTAGTTTTTGTACAACAGAGAGGAATGATATGGTTGGCAAAAGAATGGGCTTAGTATAAAACACTATAGAAAATTTAAAACCCAACATGGCCGCCGCTACAAAATGACGTACAAATTATTTTTATATGGGTCAAATCTGGCAATTAAAAATGTACCCGCTTCAATCCCCTCAATATTGGCATCAAACTAAAGGACTTTGCCAGTGGAATACTGCAAATACTGAAAAAGTTAAAATCCAAAATGGCGTCTGAAACAAAATAGCGGAATTTTTTTTAACCCCGTCAATGTGGGTATTAAATAAGAGGGTTTGATAAGTAGAATACAGTTAACGATTTAAAAATTCAAAATCAAATATGGCGTCCGAGATGATATTTAACATGAAATCTGAAATTTAAGCTACACTACGATGAGTACATAATAGTGAAGGGTATTATCAAAATCGGCAAAGCCGATTAAAGCGCTCTTATTGGTTTTAAATAAAATTGTTCAGTGAAAAAATATAAGCAAAAAGGTTTAAGGCTATAAATTCCTGTAAAATTGTTAAAAACCGTCAAAAATTTACCTGAGGGTAGTTTTGAATCGTTGAAATACAATGGTGTTATTATCTTATTTTTAGCATTTGTCGACTAGAGCAGTTATGCCCTTTTGCCACAGAATTATTAAAGATGCGATGAAAAGTACGCCGAATTTTTAATACTCTCTACAGACTAAAAATTCTGCCCACTTTTTTAATCAACATTTTTCTTAAGCAAATCAACATTTCTTTGATTTATTAGAATTAAGTTTGTCAAATCCTGAAATCCTGAAAAATTCTTGGTTGAAATTTTTATACTAATTTTGATATAGAAAAGTTCGACATTTAAGGTTAATTTTATTTATTTTAGGTTAGTAGCTCGACTGTGAATAAATTCCCACAGACAGACAGTCAGACGGACACAGGCACAGAGGTTCATAAGTATCAAAAAAAATACTATGTATATATTCCACTAGTTTTTAGATGAAAATTTCTTGGATCCTTAAATAATATTACTGGAAATTAGTTGGCAACCTGTCACTCCTGTTAATGCTGAAGGGTATAAAAAACACACACACACAAAGATCTGATTGATATAATATAATTTGAAATGTATTTTGTACCAAAATTGTTAAATATAAAGTCTTTTTTATATTTTGCTACAATCTGTGAATGTTTTCAAAATTAATTTTGTTATTTTAGCAATTATTTTGTGTTTAAATAGAAAAAATACTTTCTGCAATAAAAATTAAATAGCAATTTAACGCTTAACAAATTTATTAATATTTTTGAGATAAACCAGAAAATAATTAAAAATTGTACTAAAATTATATGAAAAACAATTCAGTAAATTTAAATTGCTTGAAAATATCTTGTAAGTATTTTTGCGGTTAAAAGCAAACACTCCTTGTCATATAAGACATTTTGACATTTTTGCATGAACCATAAATAAAAATAAATAAATTTGAATTAAAACAATTGTTAGGCACAATAGTTGTTTTAGGTCAATGCTTATCTGCCAGCATGTAAATGTTTTTTATGTTTTTTTTTCAATTTTTTGGATATGGGCGCAACCACAGAAATATTTACTTTTGTCACGTAGTGCCAGGATCTTAAACTTATTTGAACTTAGAAGCTAAATATTTGTTACTTCTCTTTCACAATTCTTACTATTTTTTTTTATTATTTAAGTTATTTTTATATTATCGATCAAATTTTTTGTTATGTTTGTGAAAGCTTGTTTTTGTAATAAATTCTATTTAGAAAAATGAAAGGCACTTTGAGGACATAAAGGGGAACTATATACTCATTTTTGAATTATTATTTACCTCAATTATTTAATTTATTTAATAACTAATATCCTTCTTATATAAAAATGTGAATATGTTTAGATGTTTAGATCTTTGTTGCACAATCACGCAGAGACGGCTGAATGGAACTTGATGAATTAAAAAATAAACTAGATTTTGGGTAATCTACCATTTATTAGTAAAAAACCAAACTAATTTGCGGAAATATACAATATAAATATTTTTTGTAGTTAGTTAGTCGGTTGTTCAAGGATTTCGAGACTTCAAAATTTATACCTACAGGCGAAATTGAAGTATTTTGTCTAAAATATTTGCATTATAAATTCCATCTCACTCATATAAATAATATGAGTGATTGCATGTTTAAACATGTAAAAGTGCTATATTCGGCCGTGCCGAATCTTATATACCCTTCAGAACGTTTAGTCATGCAACAACAATTGTTTGTATCACCATTCATTTCATTAATATGAAATACGTACATACATACATACATTTGAAATTTTCAATTGAGTTTACGTATGTATAATTAAATATTAAGTATTAAAAACAAGTAAGAGCACTATATTCGGCCGTGCCGAATCTTATATACCCTTCACAACGTGTGGTCAAGCAATAACAGTAGTTTGTGTCACCATTCATCCCACATGAAATACGTACATACATATAAAAACATACATATATAAAAACATCCCATTGTAAAATTATAAATTCACGTATGTATGTTAAAAAAACAAACAAAAAATAAAAAAAAATTAAAAAAAAATATTATTAATATATATATAATAAAAAAAAATAAAAAAAAATTAAAAAAAAATAATAAAAATATATATAAAATATTAAATAAAAAATAAAAAAAAAAAAATAAAAAAAATAAAAAAAAAATTTTAAAAAAAATTTAAAAAAAAAAATTTTTTTGGCTCAGCTGGGATTCGATGCCACGTTTTCTCTAACCAGTATACACGTTTGTATGTATGTATGTTGTTGTTGTAATGTTGTTTGTGTGAAAAAAAGATCGAGGTGGTCGTGGGTTTTTGCTCATATCTCAGTTGTTTATGTACCGATGTTTCTGATTTTCAATACCGATCTACTCCCGAATATTTCTGATATTTTAATACCTTACCCGGGTCCAACCTATGTCGGGGGGCTTCAAAAAGTTGATTTCAACATACACACGGTCAGACGAACAGACGGACAGACTGACAGGGCTTAATCGACTCCCCTATTCATAAGCTTTCAGAAAATATATACTTTATGGGGTCGGAAATGAAAATTGTAGAAATTTCACACGGAATGACAAACCTATATATACCCTTTTTCACTGTGTGAAGGGTATAAAAATTTAAGAAAAAATTCAAAAAATAATAAAAAATTAAAAAAAAAAATAAAAAAATTAATAGTAAATAATGGCTCAGCTGGGATTTAATGCCACGTTTACACTTACCAGTATACCACGTTTGTATGTATGTATGTTGTTGTTATTGTACAGGAACGAGGTGGTCATGGCAATTTTAGTCCCCCTATCATTTCCTTTCTCAGTTAAGATCAATGCTTCTTAGTTTCTCAGTTTGAGATTAATAAAGTCAGAAAATTAAAAATTAAAAAAAAAAAATTTTCTCCCTCTTTGCAATTTGTAAACCCAGCTTGGATTAATAGTACCCAATTTTAGAATTCCATGTAAAGTCGTAAATAAAAATAAAAAAGTACCACGAAAATATGAAAAAGTACCTTTTGTATCACACAAATCATTATCAATTACAACTTGGATTAATAGTCAATAATAAAGGAAAATTTTATTCACAAAAGTAGAACATACAAAAAGTGCCATAAAACTGCAAAAAGTACCTTTTGTGTTGCCCATATTATTTTCAATCTCAGTTCAGATCAATAGTCTCTAATTTTAAACTTCTAGCTTTATAAACTTAGAAAATACAATAGGAAAAAGTTGTGAAGTGAAGTTTCCTCAACGTGATATTTTAACAGACATAATTAAAAACGAATAGATTTACTCGCTTTTGCAAGAAAAAAATTGTTTCCTAAAGAGTACCAAATTTTATTCCCGGATTTTTCCTTTTCTACCCCGTTATGAATGTGTTTCAAGTGAATGTGTCTGGCATAAAAATTAGGATATTTTTCTATGTGTTACCCTTTTTGGTACTGTTTTTGATTCCCTAAAATCTTCGAAACATTTTACATAAATTAATCGTTATATTGTAGTTCGTAAATTACTGTATTCTATATGACAAAAATGTGCTATTGGTAAATCCTTATTTAATTTTAGTTTTTTTACAAATATGTTGTGTGGCACAAAGTCGGTGTCTTATGTTTTGAAAACTATGAATGATAAAAGCAAGCAGAATAAACATATTGACAGCTATCGAAAAGTTTACATAAAAGTCTTTTATAATTTTTTTTTGCAATTTTGGGGTATAGAACACAACAAATTGAAATATACTACCGTATAGTATAAGAAGATTAATAACTATTTGAACCAAAAAGAGGGACACTCTTTCACCCTGTATTAATAGTTTTTCGCTTAACAAATACAGTTTAAGTTATTTTCCGATGTTTATGTGTTTATGTTTGGATAGGGTACAAAAAAGTACCAAAAAATATAGTTTTTACCCGTTTTTGCTCCTAGGGGGTTTTAAAAGGTCCAAACACTTGTCAGCTTATTTTTTGAGTAAATCATAATACCTTTTCAAGTTAATCTGATTCATATTTAACAATTTTGCCCCCTTAAAGTTAAAATTTCCCAAATTCCAAATTTAAAGGATTTTTGCATAAGAATGTAATTTTGTTTTATGAATATAACTTTGTAATAGAAGTGTACGAATAGATGATGGAAAATTTCATGCCAATCATAAGGTCCTGCAAGCATAGCCGTAACAGAATTTGGCTGACATTGCTTTAGATTATTAATGGCACATCCTTTTCTTTAACATTAAATAAACATCCGATTATTTTGCTTGATTTTGCCCGTTTTACGTATGAAAGATTAAATTTCTTATGAAACTTTTCAATCGCAACAAGCTGCATTGTGTAGTGAGAAAAAAAAATTAAAACCACAAATTTACTTTAGCAGTCGCTGATTTGGAAATGTTTAGACCATTCCTGCTCAGTCCACTAAAACTTCTATGAAAATTGTGATTGTTATTTAGTCAGTATTTGGTCGTTAGTTGGTTTATGTGGTTAAGTTTGTGTGTTAACTTGATTGCAACCATCAGAATGCAACCATTTTAAAATCTCATTTTAACGCTAAAATACGTACAAAAAAGGTGAAGCATTTTAAAGTTTACTGTTATTTTTGCTGTCACTAACAAAAAAAAAAAAAAACAAAGAATGATGTGGGGGTAGTTTCATTTTGCCATTTCATTTGTAATGTTCATTTTTGACCCCATAAAGTAAAATTTTTCTGAGTCCTGTGGTGCGATTCACTGTCGACATTAATTGTTTTTCGCACTAACGATAATGCGATTGACTAAATACTTTTAAACGATAGCATTAATAGTTATTGACCTGTTACATTAAAGTGTCATCTTTGTCAAAAAAGTTGTTTAAATAAATTCACCACAAACATCACTCCCACAGGTACCCAGCAAAAATTTATTTTGTACCGGTAAGCAGTAGAAAAAAATCATGCCTTCTTATAGCGCAATATTAGAGCGCATTCGAGGGTGCTATAAATGGAAGTCAGAAATTTTATTAAATATATTTCATTTTTTATAAAATAACTTACTGCAACTTCTCTCGCTTACGAGGATGCAGGAATGTAAGCGAATGATTACCTCTCTTTACTGTAGTTCTTAAAAAATTTATTGAAAACACATAAAAGAGACATGATATTACTGCATTAACCATGTGTGAAAATAGCAAATAATTAGAGCATCAAAGAGCCCTACCAAGTGGGAAAGGAGAGTACATTTGTCTCTCCCTTACAAACCTGCTTCCGGGTATGCAGTAATTTTTGCTGGGTATTCGCGCCATAGCCGAGACTAAATTGGTTTTTGTTTCGATAAAATAACAAACAACAAAATTATTGTCGTTTAAATAAAATTAACAACTTTTGATAAAATATGTTACTGAATACTGAAATCGATTAAATTTTTATAATTTTTTTTTAACGATACGATTATCGTCAAAGCAACGCACTAATGGTTTCATTTGATAACGATCTTCCATCGTTTGTCTGTCGTTTAAAAAACGATACAATTCCAATAGAAATAGGAAAGGAAAGTTTGCTAAAATATTTCAAGGACATCAAAAATATTTGTCAATAAAAATGGGCTAAATCGGCCTTTTAGTAAGAAAGTTCTGCAGTGTAATACAATTGTAGGTCATGAAAAAATGTCATTATGACATCGATAGTGATGATCGCAATAATGTAGAGCAATAAAATATCACAGGTTTATTTATTGAGTAAAACTAGCTAACATTACGAGGAGTTATAGATTTAAATGTATAAAAATTTATCCCGCACATTTTTTTTCTTTTGGTCTATTTAAAATTTAAAGCCTCATAAAAGCAAAAGATTTGGTGTTTGTTCGTTAATTGGCTTATGTGGTTGGATTTGTGTGTTTAATTGACTGTATGATTATGCAACAATTAAAATCTCATTGTGATGCTAAAATACAAACAAAGCTATCGTACATAGTGGCTGATGTGTCAACACGCTTAGTTAAAAATTTTATACTGAATACTTTGAGATCTAAAAATGATTTACTATATTTATAAGGCGCCTGTGCTGTCATAACTATTCAGATATCCACAGCAATCTGCTAAAAGTCTGCTCAGTCAAGCCATTTGTAATATTTGTAGTGCGCCCCTACAAGATCCGTTAAAATCTTAATTTATCAGAAATTTAGCAAAATTGGCGATATAAATTTTTTATATTTCACATTTAGTTATGAAGGGTCGTTCACAACAGTCATATTTCTTTATGTTTTCATTTTAGAACATTTGAATTTAGGATGCCTTGTGAATACAACAATTATAATAAAAAAAAATATTTCATTTCTATTGGATTAGTAAAAGAAACAATTAAAGTGTTGACTAATGGAATAGGAGTCAAAGTTATTTCAATGAAATTTTAAGTGCAAAAGTCTACAATTAGTGACAATAAAAAAAATACAAAGCGGTATATTGTGACGGAGTGAAAGGGAATTTAATAGAATATCGCTTAGGAAAGCATTATACCCTGGTGCTGAAAAACCACTTTACAGCTGGTAGTTAGGACAGCTGTTAAAAAATTTGTCAATAAATGGAGAAATGTTAGGGCACAAAGTTATAAACATCATGAGCTATTGCTAAAAGGATTGGTTACCATGCAGGCCCAGGTCTGCTTCAAAGCACGAAATGGAACCAGGCTTTATTATTGAATTTAAAATGTTCAGAGAGAAGGTATTGTCAGATATTTCTGCAGTAGTTCCATTTCAAAACAAATTGAATGTCACTATCAGAGAATGTGGGATTTGTCTATTTGGAAAAAGTTTCCCGAAAAAATATGAATATATTTTCTAAAGGCCTAACGCTTAAATTTAACACCTTCATTCTCATGTTAGCACTAGATATGATAAAAAGAATCATAAGGCTCCTCTTTTAAGTTGTTGTATAAATACAGCGGATAGTGATGACGAAGAGGAAAATATGCCTTTAAACATATTGTTAACTTCACTTAGACAACATTATCGAGAAGAACAAAAAACCTTAAAAATTGTTTTTTTTAGGTTTTTACATTAAAAAAAGTAAGAGTGCAATATTCAGCCGTGCCGAATTTTATATACCCCTTTACAAGGTGTAGTCAAGCTATAACAACTGTTTGTATCATTATTCATCTCATTAGTATAAAATACCTACATTCCTAAATATGTTTCATTGTCTTAATAATGACTTTATCCGCTTAAAAACAAACAAAAAATATTAAAAAAATTGTTTTTCTTAACTAGAATTCGAACCTACGTTCATCCACTCTGTATTGGTGTGAAAAAACGTGATGGCCTAAGTCTTTTCATCTTATCTCAGCCAATCTGCTCTGGGGACATACACACCAGAGAACTGCAACAATAGATAATACTTGCGGGCGCGCTCGCTGTTTACTATATCATTTTTAGTCTCGAATACTTTTAAGCACTCGCCTTTACTGATATGGTGGCTCGTTGACTCGTTCTTCATACAAAGCGAGCTTACGCATGAAATATTACACAATAACTTTTTACTTGTACATGTCAATATCACAACCACTCAAAGCAAAGTTTCGTGTTTTTTCTATTTTCATATTCGGTAACTTCTTTGTATTTAACTTACACGACTTAAGTGTTACGACCAGTTCGTAACAACAACATTCACGGCATATTTATTTAGTATATGTTCGTGCATTTAAAATTCAACATTAGGTGAAAACGTGGCTGCCAGATTTTATGATTTGTCGTAGGTTAGACGATTTGAGGCGTTTAAATGATTTAGTGCATGTTTTGTTATTTATTTTATGTATAAAAAATAGCAATGCTTTTTTAAAGTATTTTATTTATTATTACCTATAAAATTTTAAATATGTGTACATTAAATTAAAAATTACATAAAAAGCGCATCTTCAGCATCATAGAATATAATGGTGTGTTTGTTGTAAAATTTGTTTTCAAAAATGTATAAATATATAAAAAGTAAATTCTGTGTCTAAGTCGCACAATGAAATAACGGACTGCGCTGCGTTGCCATTGGTAAAAATTTTTATAAAAATATTTACATATAAATGAAATTGACGTATTAAAAAATTGTGATTCGTTAGCCTGTCGCATTTTCATTATATATTTTAATTAAAATTTTTCACGAAAATTTTTCTTGTAATAACTTTTAAATTCATTTTATGTCATAATGAACTTACATGAATTTTAAATATACGATCATTGATCATTTCCTAAGACATTTGGCAACGCTGCTTAAAATATTACTACGAATGACGAATGCTGCGAGAAAACGCTTGTGTACTCAGACAAATATAACTTTAGGTCAGTGAAGGGCAGATAGAGAACATTGAATAAAAGAGAATAAATTAGTTGTATTATATTTACGAAATCATATAAATTTCATTGTGTTTGCTAAAGGCTCGTATGTTGCAATCACAATTTCTTACGAGCCTGGCGAGTACATACAAAAGCAATAGGCTGTATTAACTACACTGCAAATCGTTTTAGGGCGAGTATCATAAATCATAAAAACGGGTGCTCGTTGCAGTTCTCTGGTACACACGGACAGATGGATAGATGGACAGACAGACAGACAGACAATGCTTAATTGACTCCCCTATTCATAAGCTTTCAAAAAAAATATATACGTTATGAGGTCAGAAATTAAAATTGCAGAAATTTCACATGGAATGACAAACCTATATAAGTATACCTTTACACTCACCGTGAAGGGTATAAAAATTCGTTTGAATCTACTAGAAGGGAACTTTTTGAATTTGCACGATTAAGTTAACTCCATCCAGAGTTAAATGTATGTTGTTTTTAAAAACTTTTGTTTTCAGTAAAGTTTCTCATATAGACCATTTTCAATATCTACCATTTGTGTATTGCTTTTTATTGACCCTTAAATATTTTATCTATTTTCTAATGCAAAAATTAATACGGTGAATGCAGTCACAGGACTTTGATTTTTAACATTCAGTAATTAAATCTTCTTTTAAACTTTATTAAATTTCAAATGCTACAGAGTCTTTTAACCAGAATTTAAACTAGAAAATATTTCTATTCTATCGACCAAAGAGTACAGAGTATGAAATTGTGGGTTAAATTAATTAAATTATATTGTGCACTTACAAGTTCTTTTTGTGCAACATACAGCAGTGATGCCTAAAATGAGATCAACACAACAATTTGAAAATTTTTTAAATTTGTCTAAATTTGTTGTAAATTCCTCTACTGATTTCTGCATTTTTGAAGATGCGGCATTACAGAATAATTTTGTTTTTTTTACAAACAATTTGGAATGGCTGATTTACTTTGTAGAGCTGAAGAGTAAATTGCTTTCCTGTGGAAGCTTTTAAGAATTGCTGTTGCAAAAGCTCTTAAGAATTTCAAAAGATTATCATTAGTAATTTAGAATTGATAAAGCATATGAATTAACTTTAGTATTTTGAAGGACTGATGCATTATATTGCTGGTGTTTCCAATAACTGTATGTAACTGAATGTACAGTACCGTGAAAAAATACCAACTGCGTTTTCGTTTTCGTTTATTTTTAATTTTTATTTTTATGTTTTAAGCGATTAACTTTAGGCAATAATATATTTAAAGGGTTAAAGGTAATAAGTTTGCATACATCTGTTAAAAATTATAAATGTTTTTTAATTAAACATGTTACAAAAGTCAATCCATTTTAAAGACTGGGATAACACAGGACAATTTAAGTTGCCCAACCAAAGAAAAATTATTTCTATAAACAGATTTAAATGATTTTTTTGCATTACAAAATGGTAATCAGTGTTGCCGCCGACCAACCATTTTTCGCAGTGAAATCGAAAAAAAAAAACGCAGTGAAGAGAAATAAAATAATGTCGTTTTCGTTTGGACAAAAAAAGTAAATTTTTTTAACTTCTTCACACTTTTTTGCCCTTTTTTAAACGCCAACTTACCCATTCATTTCGAAACAATATAAAAATTAATTAAATGGACTGAAAATCAAATATTTTTTTCAGGAAATAGTTTGTTTATGTTTTTCTAACGGGGTTTTTGACATTTTAATTCAAGACCTAATCAGTCAACTGCAACGTAACGTAACAGCAGAAAATGTTGCCGTCTAGCTGCTTCATTTATGACAGGGTGACAATTTTATCTCGTTGTGTTATAGCCTTTACAGACTTACGTGTTAAACATGTTTGAGGTAAATCATGTTAAGGCGTTGTTGATCAAAAAAAGAGAAAAACTACCAAAAACTGAAAAACGCAGTGATATTAAAAAAACGCAGTTACGCAGTGACGACGGCCAAATCGCAGTGAAAACGGCAACACTGATGGTAATGTGGTAGTGTTTTTTTTTTTTGATTCGAAAATACTGTATTTTGTACTCACTTCACTTCCTTAATTGGAGAGAAAGTGCCACAACGATTAAGGTGAATTCACCCATTTGTCCGGAGAATAACATTTTTTACTGAGAGTTTTCTGCAGAACGATTCTTCGATTTCGAAAAAACAAAGCTGCCATATAACATAAAAATGCAAACAGTTATACAAAGTGGCAGCACCGCTAGCAAACTATGTAAGTAAATACAAACGTAAATTATTTAATTAAAATATATGTGAAGAAAATGTCGGTTAGAAGACAACTAAAATTATTATTTTTAATTGAAGTGCATAAAGTCAAATTGTTTGCAAAATAAATTTATAAAAAAAAAATCGAAAATAAAATTAGTCGCAGTGAGAAAAATCTTAAAAGAAAGAAGATCACACGGTTTATTTCACACATCGGTTCCTGATATGCAACTTAATGACGTGGAGTCCTTAAAAAATTTTCACCGTATGGTTTTTTTAATTCTTGTATTAATTTTTGAGCAATATTTTCATTAAATTCCATTTTAATTGTTAATTTTCAGCAAAAACAATTTTTGTATAATTAATGTACTGACACTGTGTGATGTGGCAACTAAATTCAATTTTCATGTAAATATTGAAAACAAGTGGCATCCCAATTCAGTTTCTTCTGAAAAAGAATTAATATTAAACCAATTCAAGAAAAAACTTTCTGAACAAAATTATCTCTCTCAAAAGTAAAACGTTAAACTCAATATACAAAAAATTTGTTCTGAACTAAAATTTTATGGGTGAATCCAGCTTTACTCACTAAAACTTATGGTGATTGTGTTGTATCGGCCATGGCGTGCAAGAAATGGTTTGTGAGGTTCAAAATTGATCATTTTTGGCTTAAAATAAAATGATCGCCCAGTACTTACTAAGCATGGTCTACCTGTTCAAGGCATTTCTTTCACATTGTCATGATGGTGGTTATGACTAAGTTAGCAACAATACATTGCTTCAGATGGAGACACCTTGACGTTAAAATATTGATCGATGCTTCTTACATTTGAATAATTGATCGCTGATTTAAATAACAAAATTCTTTTGTTCTGGTTCTTTGTTGTAAATCTTTCCATTATTTACTCTTTAGATGTTACATACAAAATATAAAAACTAATATAAAAACGAAAAATTTAATAAATCTTTAAGCCCTATAGTAACTTTTAACCCACCCTGTATGTACACATCAACGATCTTACAAAAAAAAAAACTGTTATTAGCTGTTGCTATATATATGAACTTGCAATAAAAATTATTATAATATTACACGCTACTTTATATCCTGCAACCGCAATCCGCAATGTTTCTTTTATATGTTCATATGATGCATAGAGATTGTTGCATCGCATCAATACAACCATATGAAATATGTACTATAGTCTTAACCAGAATTTATGCATACATTTTGTCTAAAACGAAAAGCAAAATTATTAAACTTAATCAGCTTAAAATTGTCAAAAGGATGTTCTCTCTTAGTAGCCACTACTGCAATCCAAGTACTTTGTTTGGACTACTTATAAATTTATGCAGAGAATATTGCTAGAGATTTAGTAAATAATTTCATTAGAAAACTGAAACTTTTAGGTTTTAATAGTTTTGAATAATTGTATGTTAGAAAAGAGAAAAGTGCCTTTCAAACCTGATGTTTTTAATATACTCATAATTGATGGAAACTAGATACATTTTAAATATTATCTGTTTCATATAAGTAGTTTCACTTAAGCACCTTAAAGTGTATCATTTATAAGACCTCATGTCATTCTAAGCTAATCTATCAGACTCAGCTAGTCAGTTCATGTGTATCTCTAAAAAAAACTTGGACAAAACAAATTCTAGCTGAAATAATAAAAAATAATAAATAATGAAACATCAGTAATGTATTGTACTAAAAATGGAAGATATCCAAAAAAAAGCTGTGTATTACAAGGCACAAAGGGCTTAACTCAATGTGCCAAAATTCAAGAATTTTAAAAATGGAAAAATTCCTGAAAATGTTTCAAACCAGAATTTGGCGAAACTGCATAATTCGACTTTAATTGTTTTAATTTATCAATTTCTTATTCAGCGTATGAGTAATATTATTTAATTATGACAAGTATACTTAAATTTAATTAAGTATATACTAAGGTGATCGACTCGTTTTTACTACCGGTGGAAAACCCGGTTTTTCCACTTTCAGCTGGCGGTTTTTTTTAAATGTTGATTTTTCGAATATCGAATAAACCGGTTTTTTTATCCGAAAAAGCCGATTTTTTATTTTTTTTTTGGTTTATTTTCATATATCTTTGTAACCAAGCGTACCATAGTATATTTAGTACGCGATAAGTTTCAAAAAATCAGAAAATAAAAACTATTAAATATTCTTCCATAATATTGTATGAAATTTATTTTTTAAATTTATATATTTAATTATCCAAGCCTAAGGTCATACAACAGTTTTTATTCTTTTTTTTTTATATATAAAAAGCAACACAATTTAAACAATATTTTATTTTTCAATATTTCGCTACTCCTTCGTGTAGCATCTTCAGGAAAATTAATTAACAAATTAACAAAAATTAACAAATATTACAAAATTTTTCTTTTTTTTTTATACTAATAATAAAAATTAAATTAAAAATTAAAAATTAAGTATAAAAAAAAAAGAAAAATTTTGTAATATTTGTTAATTTTTGTTAATTTGTTAATTAATTTTCCTGAAGATGCTACACGAAGGAGTAGCGAAATATTGAAAAATAAAATATTGTTTAAATTGTGTTGCTTTTTATATATAAAAAAAAGAATAAAAACTGTTGTATGACCTTAGGCTTGGATAATTAAATATATAAATTTATAAAAAAAGAGGTCAAATAAAATAAATAAATTTATTTTTTGTTTAAAACACAAATGTAAAATAAGAAAAATAATTGAGCTTAAATATTATTTTTTTTATTACATATAAACCTAAAGTTAAAAGTTAAAGATATTTCAAGCATAAACTTAGCTGATCGATCAGTGTAGTTACAATAAAGAAAAACCAATAATCTCTCCTTCCAGATCTTAATTTTAATTAATGGCATTGAGTGCCTGTCAACTTAAAGTTTAACTAAACCATCGAACAAACTAGTTTATGCCTATATTTGTATGTCGGTCAGGGTTATAATAAAGAATTTTTAAAATGACATTTTTTTCTCCCTAGCCTTTGAAATGTGTTTCATATTACAGAAATCATTTTAAACAATATACGTTAGTGCATATTAGGTTAAAAGATATATTTAACATTTACAAAATGTACAGAAGGAGATACAAAAATTTATAACAGCCTTATAAAAAGTCTTATTTATTTATGTATTAATTTATTGTATTTATTTATTTAACTAGTAAATAGTACCTTCTGTCCTAAATTCAACTAAATAATTAAAACCAAATTAGTCAACTGCGTTTATGTCAGTTATTGCGTTATTGTGCAGCCAAACGTATATAAACTGTAAAAATTTCATATTTAGATATAATTTTTATTATAATCTTTTTAAACATTATTTTTTAATTTTTTCTTTAAATATTATATTTTATATATTCGGACCGGCTAACCGGTTTTTTCTCAATTTTCAAAATAGCAACCGGTTTTTTTTTTAATTCTAAATTTCAAGCTATTTGAAAACCGGTTCCTTAAAAAGTCGAATAATCGATCACCCAATTATATACTAGGGATGTAGACCTCTTCAAAACCTGATTCTAAAATATTCCGAATAGTTGCAATTAAGTTCAATTAAGCATTTAAAAAATAACCGGTTAACCGGTTTTATTAAAAATTTGTCTTTTTAGTTGCTTCATTTAAAATAAGCTCTTCGAAACAGAATGCAATTTAAATCTTTTGAATTATGTTTATCTATTTTTTTCTTTTGTTTTTATGAAACTTGACATTGAAAATTACCTTTCACTTCGCATACATCTTGGACCAGTTAATCTTTTAAGCATTTCAGATCACTTCCTTAAAAGAATTTCTCCAAAATGTGTTATTTATGATTGTCTTTTCTAGGTCATTTTGGTGTGGGCATATATTTAGTAGTACTGTTCAACTCATAACAATAACAGGTTTGTCTGTTCAAAATAACCGGTTTATTCAATATTTCAAAAAATGGAAATTTTAAAATATTTGGCTTTGAAAAAGCTGAAAAAAATGGTTAAAACCGGTCGAATAATAACCGTTTATTCATTCTGATACATCCTAGACAGCGTTATCAACTTGTTGCTCTTAGCACTGTTTTCAGTTATTTTTGCTGTTTTTGTCGCGGAAAATTTTCGATTCAGTGACCGGTGCATTTTTTTTTTAATTTTTGTGCTTTTGTTTTTCATCGGTGACACCAAATACTAGATCTAAAATTTTTTTTTATTAAAACTGTTAAATAGGAAAAGTACAAGAATTGATAGCACACAATGTTTCTATTTCCAACAGGTCGTCAGAATATTATTGTTTTGAATCAAATAGTTATGAGGGGATTTTACATTATATATTGCGATTTTAAGTTTTATAAAATTAATAAATTGTGAAATTATGTTGTCCAGAGAACTTAATATGTTAGTTAAGTTGAATTGAGTATTATTGATTATCAATAGCAATCGAACTTCAACTTCGTTTCCAGTTGTAAAATAAGGTATTCCAGACGGCATAAAAATTATGCTCATGAGGACTTATGCAAGGGAATTTATTATATTTTCGTAAGGAAGTTTATAATTTTATTCAAATAAAAAGAATCAAAAATTATAAACTCTGTTTAGATGCTTTTTGAAATTTCAAAGTTAACAACCCTGATACAAGAGCTCTGTATGAACACATTAATTTGTTTTATTATACACAACAAACACAATATTTATACAACTATTGAACAGCTAATGAGTGACAAAGAGGATAAAATAAGTACAAACACAAGAACTATTTTCTATAAGAACGAAATATTGTGTAAAAGGCGTAATGATAAATACAAAAACCACACATTTCTTTTAAAGTATTTTATTGTCGATTTTTGTTTTAATATTCAAAATTTTTAGTTTAAATAAATTTAAAAATTAGTTAAAATTTCTGTAACCTTTAACATAGTTCTATTTAATTTGATCACTTCTTTAAATAAAATTTGGAATAATTGTATTAATAACTCCAGTATATAATGAATGAGATGCTTAAAAATTTGGATATATAAGATTTTTCCTAATACGATTTTAAATGACTCTAAATTCTACATTTTAGGTTTTTGTACCAAGGTTAGGTTAGGTAGAACAGGCAGCTGTTGTGCAGCTCACATGGGTCCATTATATTGATCCCTTTGTGATACCTGAATAGAAAAGTAAGAATAGAATAGAAAGGAAGCAGATAAGTCCAGAGTTTCCGGCGGGAATCGAGCCCGCAATCCCCAAACTAGCAGAACAGCACACGACTGACTAGTCCATCGGGGCACCCTAGGTTTTTGTACCTAAAGAGGAAGATTAAAAATATAAGGAAATAAGATCATTTCCATTATATACGACTACTGGAATATGACCGGAAGATTATTATATTATATTTACTACCATACATCCCTCCAGTTTTACAATTTCATTAATGATAATAAGAATGGATTACTTTTCACTTTTAACTTAAAAATCATTAACCAATTTTCTTAAACTATTGTTTATTTTCTAGTTTGGTCATTCAGTTAATTTCGAAAATGGTATGAGTCAATACTTCATCATCCGAAAATAACATTTGCGTATGAGATACACACAAAGTTCTACATTCATAACAAATTTTCATTAATTGAGATTAATTAAATCTAAAATTTAAATGCTATACAATATAGAAATATTTTTTTTAATTTACTCACACGCAAAACATTAAATATCTCGAAACAAAAATTACATGACTTAGACCACTTTCATAATTACGGGCACATAGTATGTATATGCATGTATCTGTGTAGGTATGTACATAAATATGTACGATATGTTAATAATAAAACTGATATTCAACAGGACCTCAAAACTATTCAGCACTATTACAAAGGAGGCACACACATATAGATAAAGAGAGAGTAGATGCCAAATATGTAGAGTATTTGCTGAATATGCTTAAATGACGTCACAAAAAAGCTCTGTGGACATTTTTACACACTCAGTTGTTTTATCGCACCTTCAATTGTTTTTGGTGTAATTACAAATATATTGTTTGTTTAACGATTTTGTGATTCTCTTTATTGTGATGTGAGAAAATATTTGTTTTTGTAAACTTATTCAAGTAATTATAGTAAAGTGTACATGTGTACATACAGGCGTGCCATACCAATTACCAGAATGTTGATTTACCTTTTCTTGCTTCAAAAATGCCGATTTTTCGATTAACACTTAAAACACGATTACCTTGTTTGTTTTAGAACAATTTATTAATTTATACTTGTTACCTTAATAAGAAACGACTGTCGATAAGTCAGCACATCTACTAAAGAGTTTACTTAAATTATATGCAGTGTTTGTATGATTTATGAACACAAAGAATTTTTTTAAATTTGCCAAGGTGCTTTTGGGCTTGTTGGTTTAAGAGTTAATATTAGAATCAAAACTTAGTAAATAATTAACAAAAACTTAATAAAAGTAGAACTTACAAAATTGTGAATAATTTTATTGATTTTTTTTATCAAAAGTTTTAATTTTGAATGTAAATCTTATAAATATTTGAATATGATTAACCCTAACTGAAATATGAAGAAGAACAATAATTTTTTAATAAAGATTTTAAAAGAATTCTCCAGCTGTAGTTTTTTTAGAGAGTTAAGACTTTTTAATTTTTTTTTATTTTAATTTTTTAAGAAATTTTTGAAAGAAGTAAAGAGAATCTTTCAACTTTTTGGCAAAAAAATCATATTTTAAACACAGTTTTTCACAAATTTGTAAAGAATTTTTAGTTAAATTAATCTAAATAAAACACAATAATTCGGTGTTCCGTACGAAACTAAAATTATAATTTACCCTAAAGTACAAAATATATACATAATTTTTCTTAAATCAACTACACGCAAAGAAAAACCATGGTTACGACATGATCACGACGATCATAATATTTTTCCTAAAACAATATTTGGTTGTCGAAAACAAGTAATAGTTATTTTTGTTTCATTTCATCATATATTTTGTCACGTTAATCAAGCATTTGTTTGAATTGTATCATTTAATGTTTATTTTTCCTAAAAATTTCAAAATGGTTATCATTTAAAAATAGTATGATTTAAAAACATTAATTTGACAAAAATAACATTAAATTCAAAATCATTAAAAATTAAAAATAATCATTAAATAATAAGTGAGACAACAGTATGATTACAAATTAATCAAACTATGATTTTTTTTTAATAATAATTTGATTTCAACTGTTCTTCTTCTTGCTGAATAAATTTTTATTGTTTTAAAAGTTTGAGATGTCAAGAAAATGAACACAAATTTTGAAAAATTAAAGAAAATTTACAAATAAACAATAAAATGTAAAAAAATTTTGGAATAAAAATGGCAATTAAATTGGTGAGTACAAGCAATATGTGTATGTTACAGCAAAAGACAATAATTTGCCGTAAAAAAGCAAAGATTGTCGATTTCAATTGTAGTCATATATATGATTATTGAATGATACTTTAATTAAACATAATAATGATAACTGGTAACCATTATTCGTTTTAACCATAACCATACAATTCAATCATAATATGTTGCTCTTGGATTATGGTTACCACAACCATATTTTTTCTTTGTGTGTACAAATTATTTGTAAAATTTTTGGTTTTATTGACTTTTATTTTATTTATTTATTATTTTTTTTGTTATTAACAAATTATTTTGTTGTACTTAAAATTAGTATTTTGAATTTGTCGATTTTTTTGCCAAATTGTTTAAATGAAAGTGCCGATAGTGCCGATTTTTTAATGTCCATTTTTTATCCAAATGATATGGCACCCTCTCGCTTTTAAATGCAAATTTAAATTATATTTTCAAACTTGGTAATAAATTATTATATGACAAGTGACATGTCTTGATGATCATATGATATCGCCAAATATAATGCTTAACTTGAACATACAAACATACGACGACTATATAATATTTGTCACTAATAACATCTCAACCACTCAGTAAAATTGTTGTAGTATTAGTCTAAGTTTACACACGCCGATTTAAATTGGGCAATTCCTGAGTTTATAAATGTTTTTTGCGATTTACGGTGCGGTAATAAAAAGTAACAAATATTTGCCGGTACTTGACTTATTCTCTTTCGACGATTCTATCATAATTTTTTTTTTAGTTGAATATTTGTAATTTCTATTTATTCGGAGTTACGCTTCTTGGTGTGTAAATAATTCATAAATTGACTTAAAATAAATGCAGAGAAATAATTATACAAGTGTAAAAATTTTAATTAAAAGCGTGTAACGTATTAATGTTTACTTTATTGAATTGGCGTTTAAATGGAATCTAATGAATAATGACAATTGTATTTGTATTGTTAAATGTAAAGAATATATGGATAGAGACAAGCATGCAACACTATTTTGAAGGAGATTCAAACAGCGACGAGACTGGTATATTGGTGAGGTGTCCTCGGTGAGCAGATGGCAGCTGTATTTTTTTCTCAACCGGAAAAAAAGTTTTGGCGGTGGCTTATTTATTGATTTTCTATCTTGTATCAGACATCGGGCAAATGGCATTTCATGAATAATGCTTGCATTTTCAGTGCATGTTTAATTGTACGTTTAGATGAAACTGGGCTTCATAGCACTTGATAAATTTGGCTAAGCTCACTTAATAATTATTCTAAAAAAACAATAACATGAATTCCACATTCTAGAGAAGATATTAGAGCTTATCGAAGAGTATTAGATAACTGTTTAAAAAGCGACCACTACATTCAGCAAAAAAAAAAAAAAAATTTAATTGCCTTATAAAAATAATCTATTTTCAAAGGTGTATGGACATAAGTATGTACATTTAGCTCTATCATTACGATATTTAAATCTTCCATTAATAATTTTACATAAATTTTTACGACGCCAAAATGCTGTCCTCCACAACATGTTGGTCCTTGTGTCAAGCATTGTTGATATTTTTATTATTCTTTTCATCTTAATTAAAAACATATTGGATTTAACTTATTTATGTATTAAATCCTTTTATAAATTATAACTCTCTTTCGTCATGCATGAGATGTATTGTCCATATTACCACATTACACTATGAATACTTGTTAGACAGATTGTAGTTGTTGTTCATGCGTTAAATGATTTCCATACAAATTAATTAAATTATTGTTTTGTTTCTATTGGCCATTAAGAGCAGTCAACATTTTCAAAGTATATTTTTAGTAGCAACTAGGTTTTAAGTAAGAAATCATTTTTTATATAAAAAAAAAAGTGGGCTTGAGCCAAAAAATATGAGCTATGCATAGTAAAGAGTGAGAGAGAGAGGGAGGGATAGAGAGAGAAAAAAAAACTAAAGGATAAGAAGTAGAGTGAGAAGATGAACATTTTTTTTCGAATATATATATTACCTATTTTGCTTTGTAGAATCGTCTTAATATTTTTTATTACAATAGAAGGATCTATAAAACAATTATGTGTGAAAGAAAATATCGGTCAAATGCTCGCATGGCCTCCGATGGTCCATGAGGTTCACTGTCGTCAAGGTGACGAATTATTTAATACTTTAGTTCTTTTATTTTTTTGGCGTTTTTGAAAGTATACTTTTTTTTTAGATATCGCCAAAGAAAGGAGTTTAAAGGACTCAATCACATGATCGTAACGGCCAATTAATATCGCCACGACGTAAAATAACAAGACTGTTGGCATGTGGCACTATCTTTTTGAAACCACATATAGTCCAGGTCCTAATTTCTGACTAAAAGCATTTAAACTTTTTACGGCAACTGATTGTACAATCTAGTTTTAAAAGAAGTAAGGCCCTCTGTCGCTGCTAGCCCATAAACCGCACCAAACACTCACTCTTTGTCAATGCATCGACTTTTTACATTCACTCGTGGAATCTCTTTTGCCCGAACGCGGTAATTCTGCTTGTTAACGAATCCACGAAAGTGAAAGTGTACCCAGTCGCTGAAGACGATTTTTTTTGTAAAGTCACCATTCAATTCTATCTGTTTAAGCAACAATTCGGCGTATTGGCGACGGTTGAAATGGTTAGTAGAGCTAGGATCATTTAAACCTTGTAAGATTGCAAAGTTCAAAATTTTTATTAAAAATTTGCATCAGTGATATTCGTGAGTACATTTCCTGCTTATCCGGTTTGCTAAAATTTACGCACAGTTCTTCCGATTGTGGACATATTTGGTCGATTATGCTGACCAAAAAAAAAAAATCACGAAGAGCACGAAATGCATTTTGATTTGAACGCCGATTTTCGAAAAACTCTACAACAATCTTAATAGGCTGCTCAATTGTAAACATTTTCGTGGTTTAGTTTGCCAAGACACCGAAACAAATAAATGTCAAATTAAGTTGGGCAAAAAAGCTTAACGTTAAAAGGTGTGACTCACAATTAAAATCATGCATTATGGGTGGAACATCTTGTGTATCGCTTAGTTTCGAAACAATTTTTTTCTCTGGATTAGTTCTTGAGACTAAGGCTTGTAAGTTGGTATCGCTACAGTATCCCAAACTTATATATATTACTAAGCAAAAATATTTCTCTAACTTATTTTTACCTTAAAGTTGGTTGTTATTTCTGGAGAGATGATAATTTTTAATTTGTATGTAAAAGATATTAGAAAAAAAAAAAACGGAGACAGTCTTGTTTCTTTGTTTATATCTCAGCAGATAATGGACCGATTTTGCTGACTTGCAACACTAATTTTCTATTAAATATGCTGCATCCCTGCAGATAATGCGTGTATGGACTAAGACTAGTTCTAAAGTCACCCAAATGTATAGATAAAACATGATCGATTTAAAAACAGTTAAAGAGTAAAAAGTCACAAAAAATTCGTGGTATAAATGAAAAGGAATTCTTGTAGATTCTCTAAAGAGAAATAAAAAAATCCACCATTTTATATCATTATCTGAAATGGGTGCAATTGTTCTTTAATTATCATTTATTTTTGTATGCAAGTGCAAGTAAACTTTTCCTCTCAACTTCTATTAATAACGAAGCACAGTGTATTATATTAGCATTGATGATGTACTTACCTGTGTCACACTGACACTGAGATTCTGTCGGACATTTTCATTTATCAGAAGGTCTAAAACAAAAGAGAATTTAATGAAAGTTATAGCAAAGATGCATAAAAGTTGACTTATTTTCTCTGTTGCAATATGTTTACTGAATGTTGGGTGCTGTCGCTCATAGTTGTAGTTGATTGTTGAAATGTTGCAACATTATTATTGTGGTTTCGCTGGTTGGTTAAAAATAAATAACTTTTTGCTAACATGTGCTCACGTTTCTCTCCCGATAATTCTTTTGTCGAAAGGGATGAAATTGTTGAAATTAATTTGAAAAATTATTAAATACAATAAATAAATATTGTTACAAATTAATTGTTGTTGTGTGAGTGTACACAAGTACGTACGTATATTTCATATTAAGAGTTTCATAACCATAAAAATAATTAAATTTCATTAAAATGTTTAAAGAGTTTATTTCAACCACAATATGCATATGAATGAAACACAAAGGTTTCCACATAAAATCAATTTTAATTGAAATTATCAAAAGAAACCCCGTTTCGCAGTACAGCGTATTCAAAGAAAGAAACTATAGTTTTCAACAGCATTTGCAGTTTTTAACAAAAAAATAAAAGATGTGCACAATAAATTAATGTATTTCAAAAATAAAGAAATATGGAAAAATATGTATAGTTTCATTTTGGTTAATTTTATTTGAAATTGGTTCAATAATTCAAGCAACTGCTATAAAAAATAATTTATTTCAACTCTTTCAAAATTTCAATTATGGAAGTGATTATTTTTCTTTTATAAACTTATTTTAAACTCGATTCCACCAAGCTTACGTAGCAGTTTCCATTTTTCGAGATCCACTAGGAAAAAACAAATTTTGATTCCTCTTATATCTACATCCATCTTCGAACGATCATTTTTAGTAAGAGGTGCTCGACTTTGGAATGATTTGCCTCTAAACCTTAGAGTGTTTAAATACTCTAATAAGGTCTTCAAAGAGAAATTGCTTTTTCACTTTCGTAATACAACCTAATATAATGAACGATTGTAAAGTCTTAACGTAATGATTGCTTGCAACAGTTTGTTTTTGGTTCAGTTTTACGGACATGATGTTTTTATAATTTTTTTATTTTTAATTTTTTTTTTTATTTTTATATTCTTACATTTCAAAATAACAAATCTGTCACTAACCTGGACCTATATTATCCGTCGTTGTAGTATACTTTTTAGTACTTCTTATGCTTGGCTGGGGGGCCATCTAAACGGTTTATTATATAAGAAACCTATTAATTAAGTTATATTTTATTTTGTGAATTAGTATTATTTAACTTGTAGACTTTAATGTGATAAACTCTGTAATATTGGTTTTGGCCTTTAGGGGCTTTTGATATTACTTCAAATTAAATAAATAAATAAATAAAAATAAATAAATAAATTAATAAGAATTATTTTTTAAAATTGAATTAATATTAATTAATTTTTTTAATACTGGGGCCAAATTACGACTTTCGATCTCAATCGAAATTTTGCTCGATCATTTGAGTTTGCTATGCTTTTTCTGAAGAGATTATTTTAAATTTTGATCACGTTCGAATGCCATGATTTGCCTCTGAATTTAAATTTTTCGCACAACTTTTTTTCAATTAAAATTATTTATTTTCATTTTATTAATGGTTTGATTTTGATAGCGTAAGAGCTGCACTTTTTTTATTTTCCTTAACTGTTAAATACTTCACTTATTTTTTATGGTGGTTCCCCATCGCAGCAAGCTTCGATTAACTTGATTCCCGTTTCTTTAACCATCACTATATGAGACTCCTTTTCCACTATCGGATGGTATTTTCTATTAAATTCTTTCCGTGTCATTGCATCATTCCTTCTGCCATCAAAATAAAAAGCTAGTAAAGCTGACTCATTGTTTTGCATACGAAGAACGGAATCCCTTCTTTCAATTTTTACACGAAGTACTTTATCCATAACAATTGGTTTCTTAGTTTCATCACTAAAGTAATTAAACCTCTCGGCGGGAGCTAGGTTTTGATTTTAGACCCACTTACTTAAGCAAAATTTATTAAACTTTGCCGTAGACTACGTTTAAAAATGATGTGGGGGTATATTCGTTTCGTTTTATTGTTTGTAACACATCGAAATATTCATTTAAGGCTCCATAACGAATATATTATCTGAGTCCAGGTTTCATTTTAGGACTATCTATCTATGTTCATCCGTCTGTTCGTCTGTTGAAAGCACGTTAGAGCTGGAACCGAAAATTTAGAGGAATCAAATTAATACTAAATAATGCAGTCAAATTAGCTGTTGAGTTATCTTTTTAGTGTTGCCAATACTTTAGTTCACAAATGGCGACAAATTTTAATTTTTGCGTTTTGGCATAAAACTTTTTGTTAATCTCGGGACACTCTTAAGTCTGGCGTTAATTGTGAGACATCCTATACGTGCGGTGCACAAAACAGTATTGAAAATTTAATTTTTTAGCATATGTATGTATGTAAAACTCACTTATTAAATTAATGTTTAAAACTATTTTTCATAAAATCAAAGATAACAACAAATTTAATTTTAAAACAAAAATAAAAACTTTTCTTAACTAAAGTGCAAACTGGAACCACACAAACGCACACTGACAGAGAAAGTATTTGCCAATGAAAACTGGAAAAAGGAAAATTATGAAACATTCACCAAACAAGGAAATTAACAACACCCAAGGAAGCCTCAATGTTCAACCTCAACAGCAGGATGTAATACAAATGTGTTAAAAACAAGTTTTGAAAAAATTAAATAATTGAATTACAGCTTTTAACAGACGCTTGTGTCAAGTGGAATATTGTGCAAAATACATCTTCGAATTTTAGAGAGAGCAACTTTTGTATTCATTTAGATTTTTTTGTATCACTTCTGTAATACTGAAAATGTTAGTGACAGCTGGGAGTGTGGCAGTTGATTTTGTTACTCATTTCTTTTTAATGCAGGATTAGATTTCTATATATTTGGGTTAAGAACCAGAATATGTAAGCAAACCTGCTATTACAATGAAAGACTGAAAATGATCACTTAATCGATTACATTAAATCTATTCAAATCTACATCTTTAATGTTAAAATTAGATTCACAGATGCATTGCTAAAACAATTTTTCTACTTTTTTTAGTCTGCATACATTCGTACATTTATACAGACGCGTATGTATGTATGTAAGATCAGCATTAAGCAACTATCGCTGCAAGTAGGTGTTGGATAAGTTAATTGTCCCCAAAACAGTGGAAGTATCCTAAAAACGACGTGTTGGAAAAATCCTGGCGGCTATTATTGAAATGCTAAGGTAATGATAAAAAATTAAATTTGTAGGTTACTTTTATGACTGTTCCTTTACTTTGTGTAACAGAAACTAAATTTTGTAAAATTGTTTACTCACAAACAAACAAGAATTAAAACATTAAAAGAAGAGATGAACAAATTAATTTGAAAGAAATTCGATTTAAGTTTGTAAATCAGTTTGTGTTCCAGTTTTTATGCTTGCAAATATATTTTCCAACCACAACCAATACATGACCTGACATGTAGATCTAGCATTGAAAAATACGCATTGAAAACTAAAATAAAATAGGCAGTAGAAGAAAAGGTTGCTGAAAATTGAGCTTTAACTATGTACAATTAAAATGGATCCATTACGATAACCCGAAGCGTAAGAGATTGTATATAAAACCCGACCAATTAACTGAATCAAAACTGAAGTTAAATATCCATGGAACTTAGATAATCCTCCCTTAAATCGAACCAAAAGAGTCGTATATGCTATGAGCTACAAAATATATTGGTTTGTTCATCTCAGGAAATCTGTATCAAACTGGTAATTGTGACAACTTTCGGTTACATTTTGAAATACCAGTTAACAAATTTTTAAAAAAGAATTGTTTATGTTTTATTTCACCCTTAGTCTGCCTTAGTATGTCTAGACTTTGCCTGTCCGACTACTGATATCTGCGATTATGCAGATCTTTCTGGAAAATGCTACACTTCAGAACAGAGTAACCGATATTTAAAGTTACACACTCAATAGTTCTGTAAAACATTTGTGTAAGTAACTTTACAAACAACTTAAGCTTTAGTTAAGAATTTTTTTTAAATTTTTCGAACATATAGGGAGGTACACTCTTTATACTCCCACCATAACAACATGGAGTCGTTCGATACTACTTGGGATAATTTTATTCGGCTAGCTTAAGAAAAGCATTCAACCTCGTCGTTTTAACAACATGGAGCCACAGCATATACTGCAGGTACGTAAGTGGCCTTAGCAAGAGATGCATTATTTCGCTTTTAAGCGATTTGCCTTGCCTTCTCGTTTATTGGTTTCAAAAGCTTCTGACAGTTTTCTTTGGAGATATTTGAAAGAAAAATTGAATTTTAACAAGTTGAAAAACATTTCTTAACGAAAATCCAATAATCGAAATGAAAACATGGCCGAAATGTATATGTATTTAAATCAAAAATATTTTTAACATTTTTCATTAAATAAACAAAAGTAACATTCTTCTAAAGATAAAAAAAAAACATTTTTTTCAGTCACATCCTTAAGTTGTTTAGCGATATTTAAGACCCACTTGTCTTTTTAAGATTTTGTAAAAAAAAACAAATTTTTATAATTTTTTTTTCTACAAACAAAACATGGCACTGTGACTTTATTTTTTAGTTCCTTCTTTATAACTTTATTTTTTAAAGGATACAAAATTTTTAATATTTAATTATTTATTTTTATTTCAATATGTAAAATCTTGTTTAAGTATAAATATTATAAGAAAGGGCATGATATGTAGAATAAAAAAATATATTTTTAGTTGGACAAGGAAAATTAAAATTTCTTTTGAAAAAATGTATCTTTCCTTATTATTGAACAGCTGACAAGTAACAAAAAATACGGAAATTTTTCTGAAATATTTTAGTTAAATATTTCAAGGATATGGAAGGATACATTTTTCAAATAAATTTATTTGTTAAGTCGAACAAAAAAATAAAATATTACAGTGAAATCGTAATAATATAAACTTATTTAAACCAAGCCGGTTCACCACTGCAACATTGTTTTTATTTGCGATTGGCATATAGATGCCTTACTTCCTCAACCTCGTATCTTAAAAAATAAAATTTTTAGAGGAGAAAAGAAAAACGGTTCATCTTTTTATACTTCGGTGTTTGGTTAAAAGTTTAAGTGCAATTATTAAGGAATTGATTGTATTTATGTATATTAGTAGTAAAAAGTTAAAGCATAAAACAATCGTTTGATATGAAAAAGTCAAAACCGTATTTTTTAAGTTACGTGGTTGAGGAAGTAAGGCATCGATATAAGGTCCTTTTAAAAACGTTTTGCCTTGAGAAAGAAAAGTTAATTATATACAATCTTCTTTTTTTTTTTGTTTATTGAATTTAAGAAATTATATTTTTTTTGCTACAAAAAAAACTTATGCGAAAGACTTTGTGCTGTTATTTTTCCGCTTCAATTGTTCAATCAGTTTTAAATCGACCAGCTCTCTTAACTTTCTGAGTTAATTCAAATCTCGTTGATCAAGAACTTCACCTGCGGCCCATTCCAATTCTTTATTAAAAAGACCTGTTTGGCATCTCGACATAACATCTCTTTATGTAATCACCACTTTTGGCGTTTTCTTCTAACAGCAGCCTGCTGAAAGAAATCTTTTAGTCTCTTTCAGTGTGACTAACGCATTTTACTTTTTTATATACTCAGAAGGTACAACAGTTTTTTTTGGGATTCTTCGCTTTAAATTGATTTATAATTAAAAAAGGATTATGGAATTTTAGTTGAATGAGAGCTCGTAAGAAATTTGAATAAACAGCTGAAGACTATTTAAAAGCATATAGTTTTAGGAAATCCCTAAATTATAAGGCAGTTGAATCAAAATTTAACCACTACCCTATTGATTAAGATTATAAAATTGTGAATATTAAATCCTATGAAAACTAATTAGCTGTTCATATTTTAGAGCTCATATTTTAGACTAGTCAATGTTAGAAAAAAAAAGTGTTCACATCTTGTGCCGTTTTTATATAAAGGTGTTAGTATTATCGCGACTGCACTGTAATTTAATATTAAATGAGATCACATTTCTAATATCCGGTAAAAAATCAATTTCTCTTACACGATATTTTGGAAATAGCATTGCGTGATTGTTCATCTCGGTTATTGAGGTATTTCGGTTACCATTCTACGTTTAAATATTTACTGCAGTTTCCTGAAATTGACTTAAGAAAAACCTCTTTCAGCTTCTGACATCAAAACACACTCTTACTAATGTGTTGGTGGTGCGTAGATTTTCTAGAGAACGTATTAAATTTGATTTAAGAGTTTTAAAAGTTAACCACAAATATTAATTACGTAACAAACTGGCAATAATAAATAATAATTTTCAAAATATTTTTCCCTTAAAAAGCAGTAACTCGTATTTAAGCAGCATAAATCACAGCCATTAGACTCCATACAATTGCAGATATGTATAAGAGATGCCAAATAATAGAAAATTCTTAAAAATTTATTTCAAGTTAAAGAAAGTTATAAACAATAAGAACTTATTACTCATTTGGTTTTTATTAAAATTTACTTGTGCTACATTTAAAAGTTTCTATTTCTTGGCACCGTTTGATAAATCACAGCTCATTAAGCATTTACACAATTTCCCTGAATTATTTAAATTCAATAGAAAAATTATACTTTATTGTTGGCCAAAATGTCATGGTTTTATTCTTTAGCGTTTTTTGAGCTATTGTTGCAGCCAAAAAAAAAAAAAATATAAAAGACGAAAACATTATTGTACAGACATTGCCACATGGATTATAACAGAAACACAATAAGAATTTATATGTTTGTCATCATTTGTGTAATTCTAACAAAACGCCAACGATATAAAAGCAACCTTCGAGTGTCCTTCTTAAGGTGGATTTTTTACTTGATGACAAAAACAAGTAAGAGTGCTATATTAGGTTGAGCCCAATCTGATAATACCCTTCATCGTCATGTTCATTCATAAGTATAATTACCACATCGTAGCGTAGCTTAGATTTAAAATTTACCATTTCGCTCTATTATTTCCGATGTCATCTTTAATCCTAATTAATATAATAAATGTGAATGTTTGTATGTTTGGATGTTTGAATATTTGTTACTCAAACACGCAAAAACGGCTGAAAGGAACTAAATGAAATTCGGCACATAGATAGATAACACCATAGATTGACACATAGGCTGCTTTTTATCGCGATAATAACGCAAAGTCGTTGGCAAACTCATCATCACACATCCTAAACGGGTTGTTTGTATTGTAAATATTTTTATTTTTGTTGTTAATACTAAGTCTACCTTCTATCCCGACAACTACGCAGACAAAGTCGCGACCCCAAGCTCGTTTTTACATAATTAACTAAAGGGATATTAAACCAAAATGCACGATGTAAATTATGAGTCACACCTTTCACAGACATTACTCAATCGACTCTCCCATTCATCAGGTTTCAAAAAATATATATTCTTTATGGAGTCAGAAATTAATATTGTGGAAATAACAAACAGACTGACAAAACTATATACACCCTTCCCACCGCTGGTGAAGGGTATGAGAAAAAGGAATTACGTAATACTGCTGTACTTGGAATCACACAATATCAATTTACAAAAGGAAGCTGTTGGCCCTACACTTTAATATCTAGTATGTGTGCATACTTACATATGTATGTGTAAACTTAGTAACCATGATAGATTTCATACACACACATATACTAAGCTTATTTATTATGAGCCGTTAGTTATTTGGTTAGAATATTTATGAGTGTGTATGTCTCCCCCAATGTACTTGTAAACTGGTAACAATAGATTGACAATAAAGAAAACAACTATTTATTCCTTCTCTAGATAATTTTTTTATTTAAAGGGCATCTCTAAAATATCAACAAACATTTTTTTTAGATCATTTGCCAAAAGTATTTTTGTGTAAAATTTTACGAAAAAAAAACTAATATTTGTAAGTGTCTATTGTAGGGCCATAAAATTATACAATTCCAAATATTTGTCAATATTATAAATAATTGTTTGTAAGACAATAAAAAATGAATAAGATTGCAAGTCAATATTTGGCAAAGTCACATCTTTGGTGTCCTTCCTCAATTCTAAGGACTTCTTATGCATTATATCCAAGATACTTTTTAAAATAATCAAGAGGGCGACTTGTGTTTATGTATATAAGTTAAGTATTGAAAAAAAAAACAAAAGGTTCCCATGTGGAAAGTGTAAAAAATTTGACCAAACCTTTTTGAGAACAACCAAAAGTCTTATATTTGGCAGTAATAAATCAGATATGCCCTACAACATTGTGCAGATACATCCTAAAACTTCTAGATTAGATTTTGTTTATTTGATATTTATCATGTCCATGCTATAGTTAAGAAAACATAAATAAAAATACCAAATGTCTTTAGCATACTTATAATATGTAAGATAAAAAAGGTTATCCAGAGGTGACGCACCATTTAAATAGATTTTAGTTGAAACATGTAAGAGCTCTATATTCAGCTGTGCCGAATTTTTTATACCCACCACCGATTTTGTGTACTTTCATAGCACAAAATTTTTTTATTTTGTAATTCATACCCTGTTCAGACAGATATTTTTAATTGTTTAAATTTAGTAATGATTGAGCAATTAAAAAAGGTGTTCACACATACTCAATTAAACCTACTCCATTAGCATTTGATAGCTGTAAAAATACGATGTATTTATACCAAATCAAATAATGCCTTCTTTTTAGTGTTTTTCCTGTTGATAAAATATATATTTACAATTATATTTATACATATATATGTATACTCATATGTATGTATGTATTTGAATATATTTAAACATTTTTTTAAAATTTTCATCAAACATTTTCCATTGTCTTAATTTTTATTTTTTGTATATTTATTTGTTTGACATTATAAATGCCATATATAGACTTTTATTCTCACTGAACATACTTCTCAAGAGTTGTATTTCGAGTTTTGAACAATAATTTAAACAATTAAGTATCTATTGCTCAATTTAAAAATAATTTTAAGTATGGGAAATTGAGCTCAATTAAGGCCTCTAATTGCGATAATATTATAAATTGACAATAAGGGCGCGTGTGTGAACATAGTATAACTACAATCGATATGGAATAATCTTTTTATACTAAAAACTGTTTCATTTTCTTAGTATTTCTTAAGTATTTCTACATAAGAAATGATACTACTGATTCTTCTTTTCAACAATGTTGTATTTTAAGGGAACTTGAATAGTATAGTTTGGTACCCGGAGGTAGTTAAAAAATAATATTAGCTTTGTATGGGCATGTCACCTCCTACTTTTAAAATTATAAAATTAATATTTGAATTCAAGTCAGATAATCCATTACAGAATTTTTTTTAATTTTGTTTAATATGAATTTAAGATAAAGTGTTAATTATGTGGGTAGTGGGCGTGTCACCTTAACTTTTTTGAATTATACTTATATTGCAAAAATTCAAAATTTCATCATCATACATCTAATTCTGTCGATTTTATGAATTTTTAAATTTCATTAACAGTAAAATATGTAAGAAGTGGGCAATGAAGTAGGCGTGTCAAATAGTTTCTACTTATAAAATCAACTTGGAGTCCTTTATTCTTCAAAAATCTATGTTCATAGAGTTATATAAATTTGAGATAAAGCGTTTTATGGGAATCGGGCTTTAAACTGTACGTGTCACCTTAATTTTCTGTTAGTACAAAGTCTTTCGATCAAAAAGCAATGTTTGCTAAATCAAAATTATCATCTTATTTGGTCAGTTTTATTACGTTTTGATTCTGAATATACCGAGAAAGACACTGTGCGGTACAAATTTTCGTACACTTTGATCTATAGCTTTCGTAATATATAGATTTAAGCAATTTTCAGGGAGAGACATTTTGTTACTCAGAAAATAAACTATCGAAATATCATCGCTCTACGTCAATGCATTTAGACACAATTGCATTTTATTCGATGTTGGAAGGACATGGTTTTTTTCACCTACTCTTGCATTACGACCTATAACTCACTTCAAAACATACCGATTTAGCCCATTTACTCACATATGTATTTATGTACGTACATGAAAAATTTATATAGTTGAAATATGGATAATAATTTAGGGCCGTATTCATAAATAATATTTTAGGTTTATTGAAGGCTTATTTGACAAATTTCTCTACAACATCTGTCAAATAAGCCTTTAATAAACCTAAAATATTTTTTATGAATACGGCCCTTAGTTTATATTTATTATCAATAATTTTTGTAATATTTTTTTTTATTTTTTTCAATAGCCTCTATAATGCCGAGTGACGAGTAACTGATAAAATGTATTAAATAATTATTATTTAAAAAAAAATTGTAGTTTAATAGGGACAGACGGATGGACATAGCTAGATATTTAGTACTAAAATGAAACCTGAAATCTGATAATATTTACTTTATGGGGTTTTAAATGGATATTTCCAAAATATTGCAACAACAAAATTTTATTAAAACAACTAAAGCAGACGACGTGTGTGTGTGTGTGTGTGAAGGATATATAAGATTCAGCACAGCCGAATATAGTGCTCTTACTTGTTTTAACTAACGAAAGCAATGGCTACTATTTTTTAATAAAATTTTTTTTTCTTTAAATGATGAATGCATTTTTTTTTCGGAGTATGTATTCATGTATTTGTATGACCATTGTGAACTTGTGTAAATAAAAATGATTGTGACAGTTTGATTTCTATGTCAAAAACATTCTATATCCTTCAATAGCATACGACGATAATACACAAAACATTACAGTTGTTTTCTTTCTTAAACATTTTTGCTTTAATAATACTGTATCAAACTGTAAACATTATCATGTACAAACATGTTTAAAATATTTTAAATTGATTTAAAGACGATTTAAATTGATAGATTATTAAGACTTATAAAAGCGTGAAAGAAATATAAATATAGTGGCAGCTAAATTTATAGCAGCATGATTATTTCTTATAAATAAAAAGGTATTTTAAAATTGTTCATTTTAATATTTAGATAATTTTCGCTAATAATTGTAGTAGACTATGAAAGAAAACTTTGATTTCAAGAACTGAATCATTCGATAGACCAAGAATATTTTTTAGCACAGCCAATCCATCTGTTTTCAGTGCGCAGAACTTTTTTAATAATTGATGATTGCTAAGAACTTGTAGATCTGTGGGATAACGGCTGACCGCTATAGATCTAATATTTTTATTTAATAGTTCCTTAGTAATAACATAACTACCTTTGCAGATTGTGTATATCAGCCACATACACAGAGAGAGGAAGAATAAAATTGCTGTCACTCATGAGGTTTACTTGTAAGGCTGTTATCTTATTGCTGTCTCTACAGAATTTCATTTTAGATTTTCAATATATGATCTATAGTTAGCAAGTTCGTTTGTTGCAGTAACTGCAAGAAAACGTTGATTGGAAGATTGAAGTATACTTTAATTATTGATGCTCAGGTCATTCCAAATTAAATACGTTTTTTTTATTTAATACAAGTAATACATGCATTGTTGTTGTAGATATCGTCAGCAATATGTTATCGTTGCCAATTTTACCTCCTTTTACTCAGAGAGGTATTCAGATGCATCGTATAGCAATACTACAGCTGATGCACTAATCTACCACTTTATTGATTTAGGATAATATTACACTAAATGCACACTATGTGCAACTTCATTACTAGTTCATTTCATCTACTATTGATACGAAGACTAATACAATCTGCAATGAGGATATTTGTTAGAATGATCTGACGCCCTTAGATCACAAACATAATCGAAATTTATCTTTAACTGGATGGAAAATCATTCCGACCTTAGACTTATTTAACACTACACAGTATTGGTTGTTGCCAGTCGCAAAGTTTAGATGTGATTGCAGAATCTTACGTTTGCATCTACATAATTTCGTTTTGTAATATCAATATTTAGTCTGCTCTATAAAATTATGATTCTTGTAGTGGAACTTTTATAACCTCAAAAGAAAAATTAGTTTGAAGTAACTGAACCATTCGATTAGCAATGAATTTGACTTTTCTGGGTGTAGATACCAATGCTGACACTAAAATAAAGAATATTCTTGTTATATTACTTAGCGTATAGGTCACTGATCCCTTGTGCAGATTCAACCCCCACACTCTGCCTTTATATTGACACTTACTCCTACATTGGAGATTTCGCTCAAATAGGCGAATAAATAAGCCTTCGCGAATAACTTGGTACTCAAGTTTGTATATTCTTCAATTTAAAATCAAATTTGAAAACCTTTTCAGAAGACTTACACTAACAAATATTTTGAGTTCTTTTAAGGCTCTCACAATGTTCACATCTATTTCTGTTTCCGTATTTTTTCCGGTTATAAAGCATTTGCATGCACTCACAAAACAGTGACTTGTGTGTAGCGATAATAAACTTTGTCAAAATCTATAAATTTATCAGACAGCACTTTGCTCATGCCTAAAAGTATTTCTTCCACATCGGTTTCATATCCTTCTCCTGAGATCTCTAATGCTACACAAAGAGACAAATACAATGAACGCAAGCTAACAATATGTCATATGTTTAACATCTTACTACTTCATATTTATTTTACCATTTATTTATATAAAAAAAAAAATAATACAATTTTCCTGTTTGAACTTTTAAGAGCAAAAGTGTCCTTATAACGTATCGCTATGGATTTCCCTGTGACTTTTCCTTATTGAAAACGATTGATAATATTTCTTTGTCTGTATAATTTTTGCTTTTGTTGTTGTCCTTTAAAGTTCTGTCAAAAATTGTTTATATATTAATATGTTTGACTGTGTGTGTTGAAGCGGAAATCAAAAAACTTATCTCACGGAAACTTGAATCTCACACACATTTTGCACATTGTTACATTTACATTTTATTTATTCAAATTTAAACAATTGAATGAGAAAATGAATGCAAGCCTTCGTTTAAAACAGAAAAGTTTCAGAGTTACAATGTTATTTACTTGTCGTAATTTAATATAATTTGGCATGTCAGTCAGTCCATTAGTCAGCCCATCAGTCTGTCCAATTTTCAGTTTTTTGTTTGGTTTAACAGATGTCTAGATTTAAAAACACATTTATCGTAAAAAACTGGCGGAGGAAATTAATATATATGATTTTTTTGACAATTTTTTTTTCTATTTGTGACACAATACATACACACATACATATTAAGCAGGACATCTGCAACATTTTTGTATAAAAAACCTCAAAAGCAAAAGACGAAGAATGTTGATTTATTATGTTGTTGGTGACAATTTATTATCATTTGTGAGATAAACATATTTTTTTTTAAGTTTTCCCTTAAGACGAAAAGCCATATATTGGATCTTTTGTTTATTAACTTACTGGGCATCATTTAGTTTTAATGGACAAGTAAAATATAAATCCTGATTAATAAATAAATTATGTTAGATGTGGAAAATTCAATTTGAAAAACATAAAATTTAATAATAATTGCAAAATCTTTTTACTGTTGTTTAGTAAAAATATCAAATTAACGAATTAGACATAAGAAGATAATTGTAAAAGCGATTTTTGACGTTCCTTAATTTTGTAAATTTTGAACAGTAACCTAGGGTGTCCATACCAAAAAAAAAAAAATTCGAATTTTGTAAGCAGTACAGACTTCATTCTATTTAAGTATTGCTTCCATGGAAATTCTTAAATTTTTTGCATATGAAAGCACAATAAAGTACGTCTTCTGTACTGCTTATTTTTCAGCAGAATTGTGAATAATTTATTTCAATAGTAATTTTTTACATTTCTCCCTTACGTGCATAAAGGAAAGAAATTTAAAACTGCTCTTGGAAGAGATGAAATTAGTGCTTATTAATAGACCTACGAGTGGAAGTTCTCAAATATAAATCATGGGTTCCAAAAGCGATCTTGAAAGCAGGTAAATACCAAATAAGCCATTTAAGATGCGTTTTTTGGTGAGATTTTTTTAAAGCCAAAAAAAAAAATCTTTTGTTTTATTATTATTTTTATTCTATCAAGTGTAAATGCATTTTGTTTCAAAATTTCATTGAACGCGCAAATCATACAGTGGTAAACACTTTTAATTCAAACTATCTTTGAAATTATAACACGCAAAAATTAATAATAATAATACGCCCAAACATTGAACAAGGGCAGTTTTCCAAAGTCTTATCCTCTTCTTCGCATGCTCTACATGTCGTTTTATCCGACAGCGCCATGTGATCCAGATGAATTCCCATCACCTTGTAACATGTTATTTAACTAGTTAATCTTCTAAGTTTCAGAATCGACTTTGAATTTTTATGATTTGGATCAATCCAAAGCATGTTCGTCACCTAAACGACAGCAGTATTTTACCACTTTCTAACAAATTCCTCCGTTGGCCAAACTTTGTTAATTTTTGATTCTCTGAATGGTGATGGTATGCAAAAGTGATCCCATTTTGAATAATTTGTCGGTTTCTTCGTTTCCGATTATTTCGTGACGGCCTTATATCTATGTATATACGCTCACGATTCCCATGCATTTCACTCTTGCATTGCAGAATATTACGAGATTTAACTTTGCCGTCCATTAAAGTCTTGATAACTGATTGGATATTCATTAAAATTGGAATGGGAGCTTTGTAATCAGTCTCGATAGTCTCTTATATACAAATATTATTTAATGTGATACCTCTTATTGGGATACCCTTATTTTATTTTATATATTATAAGTATGATTAAGACATTTAGTATTTTTATTTCTGATTTGTTAACTACTAAAAGCATTAACATGAATCTGTGAGGTGGTTTAAAAAAAAATAGTTTTTTTTTTTTTTTAAATGTTAACGAAAGCAAAGCAAAATGAGATTTTGAGTTGATGCCTAACGTCTTTTGGTTATAAATAGTTGACATCGCTATTTTTGTACAGTTTCAAAATATCGTAAATATTTTATTTTAGTCAAAAACCTTTAATATCGTATGTTGACGAAATGGTATATTTCAACAGGAATGTACTCGTATTGCTTTCTCACACAGGCAGTATCACATATGTTAAATGTTGTGAAGCCGCCATATCTGGTGTACCTTGTGTTAGTCAACTGGTTTGTGAATTAACTAAAAACGTAAAAGATAGTAAAAATATCAAAAAATAAACAATATTAGGTATGAAGTTTAATTGGTAGAAATATTATTTATTAATAATACAAATATCGTTACGATAATTAATAACACAGGTCTGCAGCAAAAAATGGTTACATTTTTCAATTCTATGGATAATTTTATTTTAAAAATTTTTAAGTAAAATTAAAGATTTTTTTAAAACGTTTCTCAACATAATTAATGATTAGTCAAAAAATGTAAGTCCGATATTATTAAAAATAAACTTAGAAAAATTTAGATTTACATAGCCTTTAACTTATATACTGCGTTTCAATCGGTCCAGTAATTTCGGTGTTATAATAAAAAATTTAAGTAAAAAAAAATATGTTTTACGTGAAATTAGCAATTAGAAATTATTCAAAATAAACTTAGAAAAATTTAGATTTACATAAATAAAATATTTTTTACGTAAAAATAGCAATTTTTTATTTTCAAAAAATCATAAAAAAAATTAAAACGCCAAAAATTGTTGAGATTTATTGCTTTATCGTAAAGCCTCCTGTAATAGCAATAGAATAAGATACCGATCATAAAAATTGATTGAAATTATTCACAATTAGGTGAACTCGCACAAAATTTTAGTTATCGTTTGATGTACATAAACTTAGTAGTTTATGTTCTTCCGATATTATTAAAATTAAATTGTTAAAATTTAGATTTACATAGCCTTTAATCCGTTTATATATTCATTCCAAGCGTCTCAGTAGTTTCGGAGTTATAATAAAAAATTTAAGCAAAAAATATCATTTTTGTTTTCAAAAAATCATAAAAAATTAAAACGGCATAAACGCACTGAACGAGAACGTATACAGGTTGCTTTATCCAATGAATATCCATTTACATAAAATCGCTTCACAAATCGACGCATAAACTGAACTGAAGGCCAATCTCTCCTCGAAAAATTTTCACGTAAATTTCTTACAGTTTGCAATAAAGATTCACTACTTTTTTGTTTGAGCATAAAGCGTCTGATTTAGCATATGTCAAACATAAACCTGCAAATAAAAATAAATGTTATTCTACCATTCAAAATCCAAACAGTATTCAGTAGTTTAAATTGAAAATTTAAAATGGGCAACCCTTTAATAATAACGACACACATGTAAAATTTTCACTCAAAGAAATCATTCAAATTCTAAAAGCAACACATCATTAATTAACACAATTTAAACCAACAACGTCTTTTTGACCATTATTTTCGCTTTGCCAACCCATATTCATATTAACAGAAATAAACTAGTTAGTTTTAAAATGTACAACAAAAACAAAGGCACATTCAACTGCAACTGCAAACGTAAATATGAAAACTCACTCCTGACAACAATAACGCCAATACACAGGTGAATGAGGAGAGTAAATAATATGAATAATAACTCTTAAACTCACACTCTACTGAACACAAAACACACACAAACAAATATACTTTTAAGTGAAACTAACGCTAAGAGAAACGAGAAACTATTGTAACTGATGGATATTAATGAGTAACAGGAGTGGGGGGAAGAATTCAAGTTATAATTCAGATACTGATTAAAAAAAAGATCGTTAAAGTATTATGGGATCACACTATAAGTAAGAAAGGGACAAACTAAAATACTAATAAAGGTGGAAATAGTTAGTTGTCTTCTCGGGTATGTAGATACAGCGAAACAATGTTTTTTAAGTTAGTGTTATTAAGAGTTTGTTTTAATGTAGACGGGGATTGTAAAAAACGCGAAACACCATTAGATTAATCATAAAAAAAAATTAAAAGAGAATTAAAAAATGTTTCCAATAAAATAAAAATTCGACAAAAGTGTTTAATTTTTTCAAAATAATTACAATAATATAAAAAGTAATTCATTTTATAGAAAAATTATTGAAATAAATAGTGAAATAGTTTACTAAATTTGTGTTAAAAGTGCTTTAGAAGAAACCACATGAAAGAAAAAAATGTTTGAGTGTAATAATTAAATAAACGCGAAAAAAAATATTTAAGAGAGAGTGTGAGTGTGCTTAAATACAATTGTATACATATATATGTATAAACATACATATATTTACGTACACATGTGTGAATATGTAAAAAAATCTAATAAATAACCAAACAGTCAAAAAATATCTGTAAGATGCCAAAAAGTTTGCCTCTAAAATTATTAGGAAATTCGCAAAATTAAAATCTCATTAACTACCAACAGCCTACAGATAATTTATATATAATCGTAGGTAGGTACCTACATATAACCTAAAATATTAAAATAAGTCTTGAAAAACAAGAAAGATTCCTAAATTACTTTACAACTATTCCAACAACTAAATGAAATCTTTTCAACCAACTAGGTATTTATAAGATACAGCAACAACAACAAATTGAAAAATATTAAATTCCACATTGTCGTTTTTTTGTGTGGCTTGTGAATATTGTTTTACTTTTGTTGTTCTTCTTCTTTTTTTTTTCTCCTCTAAAGCAATTGAAGCGTTTATCCTACGAAAACAACAAAAAAAATACGAAATAATGCCACAACCATCTCATTAACGGTATAAACGTGATTTTGTTTGGTTTCTTAATAAAAAACACAGTGTAGGTACGACAACAACAAATGAAAAAAAATTAAAGTCATCATTCGCAACAACAACAGAAATAACCAGAAACACTATGGAATACAAGTATAGAAAAATGCCTGAAAATTAAAAGAAGACAAAAATTAAATTAATTTGTATTTGTCGAGATCTTGTCATAAAATTATTTAAAGGTCTAAAGCATATTTTTTCACAACTTTTTTAATATAAAAAAAAACTTGTGATAAATCTTCTTACGTTTTAATTGTATATGCAATTATCATAAATGAAGTGTTACATACAGTGTATAGCGGTGTCCTACTGTATGTTTGTTGGAAGTACGATAAAGCTAATACAATGAAATTTAGTTTAAATATTTTTGAAAAAATTAAAAAAAATTGCTATTGAAATCTAGCTGAAATTGATCTATTGCATTGTATTTCAATAATAAGTCATGTTATTAAAAAGTAAGATCGTAAAATATAAGCGGAATTCCCTCTTGGTAGCATTTTTGCAATTAGTGCAAATATGCACTAATTTTTTGCTACCAAGCGTGAGTGCATTTTTCATGTGTGTTGCAAACTTATGGCAACGAGCTGATTTTTTAGGTATTTAAGAAACAACAAATCTTTTTTTAAATTATTAAGTAAGATTCTGTGTTTTAATATTTTTCGGAAAAAAAAAACAATTAATTTTAAATAAATTACAATGCAATACAATGAATTTTTGGTAAAAAATGCCATGTATGAAATTGAATTTGTGGAGATTTTAAATTCTGACAGTAAAAAATTGTGTATCTGTTGTGCAAATTTGTGTGACATTAGTTTGCACTGATTTTTAGTTGTGCATATTTGCTCAAGTGATGCAAATTGCAATTTAATAGAATTTGTTTTTGTAGTCGTGCACAAGTTAAATTGTTTGCTAGACTTGCACGGTCTGCACGACTTGCAAGGGTAGTTTGCATCAAAGAGTGAGTTCCGCTATAATTTAATAATTTGGAAATGTTTTATTTTATAATTTGGATTTTCTTTCATTTAACTGATATTATATTACAGATTAGAGAAAATTTATATATTTATATAGTTCTAAGCACTACTTATGAATTCGTGGAGCTTTTTCGGTAACCCTTCCATTAGAGATTTAATAGATGTGTCATTCACTTTTTTTGAACAGTTTGACCATTTCTTTTTAAAATATTCCATACTGTGGGACACATACTGCCACCAACAACGATAAAAGTAACATTATTTCTTTACTTTGTATTTGAATTGAACATCGCGGAACAATTTTTTAAATTTTTTTATAAAGATTAAAATTTATTTACATGTTCACAGCTTTTCAATGAATTAAACCAGAAATAACAATAAACACCGATACATCCAACATCAATGCAACCAGAAAATAACAATTTATCAATATATTTTTGAAACTTAGCTTACAACAATAACTTAAACCATAAACATGAGTACACACTATGCAACCAACAATAAAAAATCACAGGTTGTTTTAATATGTTGCAAAGTGTGTACTAGGTTTGTTTGTTAGTGGTTGTTAAAAATAGTAAAAAAAAATTATACTTGTTTTATTTATTGGCGTAGCTTTAAATGTTTTGTGTGTGTGGTAAAAGTATAGAACATTTTTTTCTGATTGAAAATCGTAAATAAATGGTCTACTTACATCAATATTTTTCGTAAAAATCATTCTAGAGTCAAGTATCCTATATCTGTAGAAATTTTGCTAAACTGTTTGTATATATGGGCACACCTATGTATATGAATTCCAATAAGAATTCTATGACTATAAAGATTTGTCTCCAGACCTATAGTGCAATTATAAAAAAAATGATTATAAAATACATACAACTATTTAACGTTGATGGTCACAGGCAACAAGATAATGATGAAGAAAAAGCCGATGAAAAAAATTTTAAATTATGGTCCATTTTGTATACATACTGTGTGAATTTCCTTTTTAGAGTAGGAACAGCTAAAACAGCAACGTTAAAAAGTAGAATATAGTTTGCTAAATGTAGTTGTTGCCATAAATATTTTGTTGTATGTAGCTGCTGTTGCTTCGAATGTTTTTTGAGCTCCAGTTGTTTGCAACTAGTTGTAATCGTAGATGATACCAACAATATAGCAACAACACCATAATATTGAAAATGGCAGTGACGATGATGATTTTATACCAGTCAGTCACATGAAATCAAGGAAGATGAGACCAAGGCTAAGTGATTTAGTGACGAAGAAGAAATAATGTTGAAAATAAATTTAATTTGTTTTGTAGTCACGATTGCAAGAAATATTGTCCAGTGTTGTTTTCGTCATCATCACGATGATGACCATTAGCTAACAATTTTATATTTATAATAAAATTTAAAACAAAAGCATTTAAAAAAATAGTTACATATTTAGACAGTAACGGTTAACATTTTAAATTACCAGCTCTTAATTCTAATTTCACGACAATAATTTAGAAAATACAAATATAAAAAAAATTAATTTAAGCCCAAACTTATAAGAAATCTTTTACAAATATAATATTTAATTTAGGTTTTTTTTATTAAAAAAAATGTATAACATTTATGGTGAGGGTAGAAACACTTATTATGGTATTCAAATTTAGCTTAACAGTACGGTAGGTTCAGGTGCACTCTCTCGTAATGAAATTGGACCAGTGACGCAAATTTATGGAACTATGAATGCAACAAAATACTGTGATATTTTTTAAGACAACATGGTGTTCCATCTTCGATAAAAAAAATAAACAATGGAATATGGCGCATATACACCCAGCAGCAAAAGTCTGCGTACAAGTTTTAGATATTTTTTTCAGAATTAAAAAAGTAACAACACTTTACGTAAATTGTAAAAAATTCAGTTTTATTTGTTTATTAGGATTATTTCTAAAAATTATTGTACTAATTTTTAACAAAAACAAAAACAAAAGGTCATAACTACAAGGTAAATTAACAGCCTATTCAATATGGCATATGCAAAAGTCTGCGTACAAAAATGTTTTGTAATGTTTTTTGTTTAAACCTCTGCCAAACGTTTTGGCATAGAATCGACTAGCTTTGACGTTTCTTCAAAGGAAATTTTGTTCCATTCTTCAACCATCACATTTTTTAATGTTTCTTTGGAAGAAATTTTGTGCTACCTAATACGGCGTTCCAATAAATCCCATAAATGTTGTATGGGATTTATGTCTGGATGGTGCGGTGGCGTTTTGAGTTGTTGCGGGACATTGTAAAGTAGCCAAAGCTTCGTATTATGAGCCGTATGCTTCGGGTCGTTATCTTGTTGAAACATGTAATCATTACCCAGGTTCAATTTTACTATGCTTGGCTGCAAATTTTCTTTTAATATATCAATATATACTTTAGCGTCCATTGTAAAAGGTATAAAAACTAAATTTCCCACTCCTTGGTACGACATATGTAGATCCCCATACCATGCAACCGCCTCCACCATGTTTTACAGTTGCACTTAAATTCTTAGGATCAAGTGCTTTTCCTGGTTTTCTCCAAACAAGCTGTTTGCCCTTAACACCAAAAATGCAAAACTTACTTTCGTCCGTAAATAAGATCTTTTGCCAGAATTCTTTTGGCTTATTTAAATATTCTTTGGCAAAGGCAATTCGCTTCTGACGATTTACAAGTGACACCAGAGGCTTCCTACGTGCTATGCGACTCTTATAATTAGCTTTTTTTAAAACTCTACGTACGGTGTCTTTACTAACAGCCTTATTAAACTGATTTTCAACAGATTTTGTGACTTCTCTTGACGTAGTTTTCGAATTCAGCTGGACTAATTGCAGAATGTGTCGTTTTTTCCCGTACAGTTAGAATAGGTGGACGTCCAGAACGCGGACGGGACACAAAAACTCCTGTTTCTTTATAATTATTCACAACTCTCTCTACTGAAGAATGAGTTCTGCCGACAGTCTTACCAATTTCGCGAAGAGTTTTTCCTTCCTTCCATAGCTTTATTATAATTTTCCGCTCTTCCTCATGAATTTCTTTTTTCACTTGACTCATTTCCATAAAATTTTTAAATTATCTTTTTAAATCCTTTATACTTGTCAATTGAAACAATATACAGTTACAATGGTGTGGAAGTTTTAAAGTGGCCACTATAAGCACAAGATCTGAACCACAAAGAAAAAAGAAGGAAAAACCCGACAAATTTTTAGAATATTTTAGAAATTTTTAGAAATATGTGTGGAATAAAAATTCTGTGGTAACTACTAAACCATTGGTAGGTTCTATGTATTTAAGATTAAGAGCGGTAATTGAAAATAAAGGACATGCCACTTAATATTAGCTGTACGATAAATTTTTTACTAATTATGAAAATAAATAAAATAAATTTAATGAACCAATGAACTTGTTGTATTTTTTTTTTGCTCGCATAAGATTTTTGATAACTATTTTCTAAAACAAACGGAGATTTTATTCATGGAATTTATTAATTATATTATGATTACCCAAATTGCAGCTGGCACTCAAGGCTACAAAACATCATGAAAAGGTCTTCTTGTCATGGCGTTTTATTTTTTTTTTTTTTTTGCAGATACTGTATGTATGTAGATTAAATCCTCTTGAAATCATATCTAAAAAATTATATTATTTACTTAACAAAATTTTATTTTATTACCCAGCGAAAAAAGACATGCAAAAGAAATAATGAATGCATGAGTTCAACCCATGATGAGGTGAGATGACGCTAACGTGTCATTGGAGAGCATGTGCTTATATGAACTTATAAATAAAATTCACTTCATTCTAATAAGTGTTTAGAACACATTCAGAGTAGGTGAAAATAAACCCATGTTTCATGAGTTGATAATGTTTATTTACATGAATTGTTTAAGATATTTTGCATGCATTTGCATGTATTTTGAAGAACATCATTAAAGGCTAACTTTTTTGGATTTGGAGAAGACATTTTTTTAGGCCGCCTCTTGCACTTGTGAATAAGAACTCACGTAAATGTTAACATTAAACTAGTGCAAAATTGTTTTGCGGGGTAATAATGTTTTACAAACTTTACTAAACAAAATTTTTGCCTTACAACCTACAACTTACAACAACAAATTAGTCAAACGAGCTGAAATCACTATGAATGTTGTTCTACTATAGAACAATGTTAAGGGATTCTTTCCGAAATTTTCTCTGAATATAGAAATTATTAAAATTTATAATCTATTTTTTGATGAATATATGACTTATGGAATGTTTTCTCAAATTCTTACGAATCGCTATTTGGTTAACCTCTGGTATATGGTATAAATGTCATTATTATTGTAATCATTTCACAGTTAAGTACATATGCTGCTTCATGCTTGTTAACTATCATTAACCGTTATTTATTTTTTCGCTATTTGATTCTTTCAGTATTGTTACAACAATAATGATAATCATCGTCTTTATTATCATTATCGACTATCGTCATTATACAAAGCGACATAATTTTTTAGCATCATCCATAGATTTTACTTGTAATGTTTTTGTTGTTGTTGTTTTTTGCTATAGATGTTTACGTATGCACTCTAAATATTTGTAATACCTTATTCGTTCTCATCTAGTCTAATAAGTCTGCAAACAACAATTTCTGGTTCTTGAATAAATTTTCATCGATTTAGAGTAAAAAAAGTTGAAACACACGCACACACTTTCCTACACAACTGATTATAAAAGCTTTAGACATTAAGTCTAAACAAATATCTATGTAAAAGAATGAAGAAAATAAACATTATGACAACCAAAGCCAGTTAAAAATTTAGTAGCTAATGCCTGTCCGCCGTGTTCAAGCGTGAACGGAGCGAGTGAATTAATAATGCTTCAGTGGCAACATTTTTTTTTGTAAAAAAAATTTATTTTTTAAATATGTAAACAAAAACACTACAAACAGTTTTTTGAGATCTTTATGTGGGAATTTACGTTTAATTTTTATTTTTATGACCCTTTACAAAAGAATGTAAAGAAAAACTAAAATGTTTAACGTTCACATTTTATTAGCCCTTTGTTGACTAGTTGTGAAAATAAATGTATTCAAAAGTTACGAAAAATTTTATATTTTATCTAGATTTTCTTAAATATATAAGTTTCACAATTCGTTTTTTGTTTTTTAAGAAAACGTAAATTAGGGGTACATTTCATTTGTTATTTCAAGATACAGTTTAGTTAGTTCACACAGGCCTTAAATGTTACACAACTGAAGTTAGCTAGATGCTAGCGATTTTTTTCATCATCCTCAATTAAAAAAAAACACACACATACAGTTGCAATGTTATATATATGTAGTTGGTTAAATTATAGCATACATACATATAATACATAAAATAATTTTATTTTGGTTTGGAGGCTATTTAAAAGGATGTACCAATTATAATCAATATCAATGAGGTTCGTCATCAAGCACTGATCCAGCTTGTGTGTTTGGAGGAAGGAGAAGTTGTGTAAAAAATATATGACTGTTTTGTTTGTTTTATGGCTGCCGAAACTATTGTATTTATAACTTATTAAAAGAATAATTTTTTGTTTTAAATATACTTTATTCCATAGATAGGCGGCGATATCTAATGACGAATTTTCACTATATATTGGTGTCAAAGGCCTAGAAAGAAAGTAAAAAAGGTGTTTATTGAAAAATAAGAAGAATTTTTTTTTAATTGTTTACCAACTAGTAAAAGATGTCTTTTGCAGAATAAAAACGAAATATAAAAGCATGTTTGGAATACATTTAGTCATTTTATTTTATTAGCATAGAGTTGCGACATAGGAAAACTCTACTGAAAAATTCTATAAAATGTTATTTCACACGATTTTGTTGGTCAACCTTTGTAATCGTCGTAATTATACCCTCAAATATTTTATGCAAACTATCCTACGTAGCATCCAATATGTGGTGCGGCGCACCATTTTCTAGCTACCACAGTTTTATTTATGTCCATCTACAACAAATGGCGTTGCTTCTGTATATTTTTTAAAATATATTTATTAATTTCTTCCTTTATTTCATCCAGTTAAAAGCAGATATATCATCCTCAAAAGCTTTTCTTTAAAAAATGTTTTGGCTACCTGTGCTAATTTATTAAAAATTACACAATATGATTTATTTTTCAATAAAATTCAAAACAAATTGTAAAATTTATTAGATAAATTAAAAATATTATTTAAACTTTTTAATGAATCAATTGTAGATTTGATTGAACATTTATGAATAATATTTTTTTCTGTGTACTAAACTTTAATGAAATATGTACGAACGGATTTTGCCTATTAAACGAATGCTTAGTTCACATAAGGCTATTAAGTTTTCTAAGCTTTTTGCACAAATTTAATATCAATTTAAAAATTATTTAAATTAATTAAAAATATAATTCAGAGTTAAGATTACATCAATTTTATAATTTTTTCAGTGTATTTCTTATGCTATAAACACAATCAAGTCCACCGACCATCGACTACAAGATGTCAATAGAATACATGCGTGCTTATGAGAATAATTCTTTTAGCCGCTACACGACTACCGACTACACGGCTACTTTTGTAGCCCGTAGCCAACTTAGGCTAATTTCTATTTTTCTTGGCTACAAAAAACAGATAAGTGCTGCCAATACAATAAATGCATGAAATGGTGGTTTTAAAAACGCAATACATTAAATATCGCTATTAAAAACTCGAAAAACTATTATAGTGGCACCATTAATTACGTTTGTTTTGTTTTGGTTAACTTTAATACATATGTCAAAACAGATGTTTATTTTTTGTAGTTAGTGGTCGGTAGTCGTTAAAAGAATTAAGTAGCTGGCGACTTGGCTATTTTTGTATCCAGCTACTTTTGTAGTCGGTATTCGATGGTCGGTAGCCTTTGATTGTGTTTATAGCTTTAATTATCAAAAATAAATTTATTGTTTTCATAAGAAATTTAAAACTAACTTGAGTCAGATTAAAATAATATAAGAAATTTGTATTAAAATACTGTTAAGTGTACCCGCGTACCACCGAAGTTTTAATTGTACCAAATTTGGTACAATTGTACCACAAATCCCAACTATGGAGTATACCAGTCTGAAAGAGCCCCTCTAATATGTATTAATAATTAAAGTGTTGCAATGACTAAAAAACATTTAACTGTGATTTGGTCTATTTTTGTCTTTCTTTTATTTTTATTTTCTATTTATTTAATTGCTTGTTTTAGTAAAAAAAAAAAAGTTTATACCTGAACTTTTATTGTAGTTGTCATTTTGTTTAGCTAACTGGTATTAAAACAACAGCAACAAAAACGTTAAAGTAAACAAACAAGCCTTCTCTTTAAAACCCACAACATATTTATAAGTGTGTGTTTGTGTGTATGTTCATACATACTTATACTTATGCATGCATATGTATATTAAGTGTGTGTTTTACTGATCGTGAATGAATTTTGTTGGTAAAACATTAGTCTTTGAACATTAATCGAAAAAAAGAAAAAACAAATACAATTAAACTTACCACAAACTGTGTAATAAAAGACCAGATAATTTATCCTCGCTGCATGACAAATAATTACTGGCCTAATAATGATTCTAACAATAATCATGATCACAACATGATTATTAACATCAAATGATAATAATTATTAAATTGATGTTGAATTTAATAACAATTTTATATGTGTACAAAAAAAAACACACACAAGCAAATCATGCATGGCTTTCAGCAATGGCAATTGCAAAATTATTTTTAAGCCAGAGAAGTAAATAAGTACACTTATACCAGGGTTGGCAAAGTTTGTGTACAAAGAGGAAAATTGCAATAAGCGTTCTATTTATAAAACAACATCACTCAATTTTTTACTTATAAAAAAATTTTAAAAAATATTTTGTTTTTTATTGAAAACCTTCATAAAAATTTTAGACAAAAACAAAATTAATCGCTAAAATTTGAAAATTTATTATAAGTTGTCTATTCATAGTAAAAATAATATCAGATTCAATAACGAAACTTGTAAAACAAAGTGAAATCCTATCTGTATTAGGACCTATTTCTAAAATTTCAAATTCAAACAAAAAAATGTGAAAAAAATCATTTTCTTTTCTATATAATTTTATTTTAAAAAATATTCAAACAAAACATTTATAACAACAATAAGGGCCATTAATACAACTTGCCGTTAGTTAAAGGCATGCATGCATGATAAATTGCTTTGCATTATAAATCCTTCATTTATTATTTTTTCATTGATTAAATATTATTATTATTAATAATAATAGTAACAATAAAAAATGGAAGTTGTAATAATGCGAAGCTAAAGGCAAGTTGTAATAATGGCCCTAAAAGTATTTAAAGCAAGATTTTGTTTGAACATGATAATAAGTTTCTTTTTAAGGAGCATTTCCATTAGCTTAAAGTTCGGCAAAAATGTCTAAAATTAGAAACTGGAGTTTTTGTTTACAACCATACAAACAAGGCATTTTTCAGAATTCTGCCTAAGATTAGAATAATTACTATATGAGTTAATAATACTGTTCTTTATAACTTACAATTTACCATCTAAACCAATTATTTTTACGGGTCGTCCCTATTTTCTGCTAAAATAAGCGGTTTTAATGTCTTTGTGTGTTTTAGCGGATATTATGGCGTTTTTTTTTACAAAATCGGAAGTACAAATTTTTAAAACAAATACTTTTATAGACTGATTTATACTAAGCAAAAAATTTTATACTTATTTAATGCAATAAATTTGTCCCTATCCAAACGTGCAACTTTAATTAAAAAAATTATTTCTCTTTAGAATTTTTTTTATTTTAACATTGTTTCAACATCTCAATCTCAACAATTAATTTCGAAAACTGCATTTCTCGCCAACGACTTAGTGTGTTTGAATTTTTAAATGTCAGTATGCAGATATGCATGTTAAAAACCTTTTAGTCAACTTTCTCTTCGCCTGTACGCAGCAAGTAATTGCTGATGTTTTTTTTATCTAATAGAGAAGAGATGTCATTTCTGTTAGTGGAACTTTTTTCCATCAACTAAACTAAATACATTTTATATATTTTCTACATTAATTTAATTTTTCAACATTTATTTGTGCATAAACAAATTTTCTTTACAACTCTACATGATTTTTTTCCCCGTGTTAAAATAAATGAAAAATTTTGTACCAGCAATTCAGGTTGTACGACATATTGGAAGTAAATCTTAGTTCCGTAAAATAAAGATTTTTTTATTTAAACATTTTCGAAAATTTTATTGTTGAGTATGATTCGTAAATGTAGAATTTAGCGGTTTTTAGTGGATTTTGAATAATTGGCAACAGTGTACGATAACTTTAGGCTCGCTTACAAACTGGGACTTTAATAATCAGCTAAAAAGCGCCAAAATTTTATTTTACTTTGATTTTTGTAAACATGAAAACCTATTCTTGTTTAAATTAATTTTGGGATAATATTGTGAATTAAGTACGGGTTCAGGTGATTTTTTGTTAATGCTTTAAGTAGTTATGAAAGCAGAAATATAAACACCAAATGTCTTTAGCATTATTCTAATATGAGAGATAACTAAAGGGTGTCCAAATGTCATTCATCATTATAATTTTAATAAAAAACATATATTTTCTGAGATATTTAAAATATTTTTATTGCAAATTACTACACACCGGTTTTGGTTAAAAATTAGGTTGCTCAAGTGACCCCATTTCGATTTCAAAAACCCCACAAAAATTAGTCTAAAGGAGTCAAATCGCACGATCATTGTAGCCAGTTCAATTGTCCTCTATGAGAAATAATGCGATTTTTTAACTTTTCTTTCAAAATATCCATTATTATATTTAAACAAAAGTTTAAAAACAAATCTGTGCAAATTTAGTTACGCAATAAAAACATAATTTTTTTGGTAACACTAGAGATAACTTAAATAAGAAGTTTTACTAATTAAATTCAAAAAAGTAATTTTTAAAAATTAGCCTATAAAATAACTGGCATCTTTAATCTAAATCACTTAGTTTTTCTTTAAGTGCAATTATCTCACAACTGCAGTTTATAACTTATGCTTCACAAAATGAGGTACTTTATAACTAGTTGTCACGTTTTAGACTCTCTGCCATCCATTGAGATGTCAAGTAATTGTTTGTTATTATTTTAGTTTAAATTTTTGGTATGCCGATGAACATGGATCCAAAAACCAACCAGTTTCATTAATGGCGTCCGTTTTTTTTATTATTTATGTGATCAGATTTTGTGTTGTCGTTAAGTTTGTGTGTGTATGTGTGATTTTGAAAATTGTTGCTTGATTTTTGTTACTTTGAATTTTCATCTCTAGTTTTTTATACATTTCATCCATTATAGTGAATGAAGATTTGGCTTCACAGACTTTATTATACCGGTTTACAGAAAAACAAAGAGTTGAAGTGGAAAAATTGAAAAAAAAAACAACAAATGCTGTAATATGTCTTTTCAGCGATTTTTAGGAGTATGTACCTACAGATATAACAAATTACTTTTTATATATATGTACACTGTTTGAATGCCAATGTTTAGTTTTATTTATTAAGAGACTTATATTTTTAAAATAATTTAAGTCTAAGTTTTCACATATTCAGCTAGCTGAATAGTTACTTTCAGTCTAAGAAATAAAATAGAAATTATTTAAAATTATTAAATTGTGTGTTTCTTTTTTAATTTTTAATATTCAGCTAGCTGAATAAAGCTTTTGTAATTCAAAATGTATATAGTGGCATATCTCTTGAGCGCGCATAGAAGGGACCATTAAAATGTGTCCGTACAAGGGGGTTGTCCGGTCACGGGAATGCAATACTCATCTTATAGGACGTTACCGGGACCAACTAATAGTATTCTTGTAAAAGAGTTAAGAGAAGTGTCTGTAATGGGAGATTCCACTGCAGTTTAAATAAAAATATATTACGATTATTTTTTGTAACAACTTCTTCACTAGTGATATTATCCGGTCGAAATTGTACGACTATTTTTTTTCTTCTCGTTTTTATTAAATTTCATGATTGTTTGAAATTATTTAAATTCATCTGGCTGAATTGTGTATCATCAATAAATTAACCACTAACGTGTTTTATTTTAGATATTTTCAGTTGGCTGTATATTGATTGGAACTGTTACCCATTAGCAAAGATATTTTCAAAATGTGATATCTCTTTAAATTAAAAATCTTAAAAATTTTTTCTAAAGTACTAACATAATTGTAAACACTTTTAAGGGCTTTTTGTTGTTTTTTTTTAATTTTAAATTTCGTACTGAACGAGTATTTAACTACGTCCACATTTTTAATAGTATGTAGTTGTTGTTGTTGCTTTTTTTCGCTGATTGTTTTTTTTTTTTTTCAATACTATCAGTTTTTTTAATTTTTTTGTTTAAGTTGTTTTTTTTCATGTTTCAAACTGGATACGACCACATTCTTTTGGGAGACTTGATTGTTTTTGTTTTTTTTTTCTAAACGTCATGACAACCGATACGTACGTGGATTTTTTGAAATACGCGATATTTTTTCCACTCAAATGTATCTGTATTTTTTAGTATTGCTCTTTTGCTCTCCATTTAATTGCTTTGAGCTACGAAATGAGTTTGAGCTTAAGTTTATTTTTAAAACAGGAATTCATTCGGCTTTTAAACTTCGTTTTGTGTTGTTGTGAAACAAAATTAAAACCGACTTTGGCGGTTAAAAATTTTATTGTTTTTGAAAAAAAAAAATTCTTGTCTCCATAAAGTGCTCTCTTTTAAGTTTGCAATGTGCAGTCAAAGTGTATCTTAAAGATTTATTTTTTTAATAGGTTTTTTTAAGTAAAGAATTTAAATAAAAACTATGATTCGGCAATGTGTTTTGATTGCTTGACCAATTAAAAAAAAATTAAATTTAAGTGTCATTTTTATTTAATAAATTTTTATCTTTCCAGGTGCTCGGCATACAAATTCCTTAACAAATTAAAAAAGTGAAAATTTATATTGAAAAAATTCAAAATTACAAAAGTGTTTCTATAAAATAAGTTAAAAAAGAAATCAAATTATTTATTTAAAAATTTGAAATCGAAATAAAATCACCTGAAAAATATCTAGTTAAAAAAGGTGAGCGCATGATTCAACAAGTTTGTACCAGTGTTTGCATGTGATAAAAGTGATTTAAAACATCAGTCGGTTTGGGGGGAAAGAAAAAGTTAAAAATTCAATACCTGTCTTCGTTATTTTTTGTACTGCCTTGTGCTGCTGCTGCTGCTGTTGCCGCCATCACACAAACTGTAATCGCTAGTCTGAAATTGATTTCAAAGCAGTTTTTTGTTGCCTCTTTCTACGTAGTTGGATTTTAATTGTGACAAATCGCTGCTTTTTACATGCTGTAATGTAAGGTCAGTAATATTTTTTTCCACGTTTTTTTTTTCGTATTTTATACAGATTGGTATTATTTATAGAAATATCTCAATGCTTTATAAGTAATTGAAATATGTACATAAAAAATTTATTTCTCCAGGATTTAATACAAATTGCTGTATTTAGGCGAATTATTTGATAGTGTTTTAACCTTTTAACGATTTTTTGTAATCAAATTTTTTATTCATACAAAAGCTGTCCCATATACTGTAAGGAAAAAATCAATAACTGTTTGTAAGCGTTGCAACTAGGGTGATCGATTATTCGACTTTTTTAAGAAACCGGTTTTCAAATAGTTTGAAATTTAGAATTTAAAAAAAAAACCGATTGCTGTTTTGAAAATTGATAAAAAAAACCGGTTAACCGGTTCGAATATATCTATATATATAAAAGTGAAACTCTGTGTGTGTGTGTGTGTGTGTGTGTGTGTGTTAGCTATAGACTCTGAAACTGTAAAACCGATCGGGCTCAAACTTTGGTAAGTTGTTGTACACATACCGGGGAGTGTTTATGGATGAAAAAAAGTGGGCGGGGCCACGCCCATAAAAAATTAGTTATCAGTTTTAGCTACTTGCACTTGACCGATTTTTCTGAAACTTTGCACACATATCGAGCTGTCATGACTAAATAATTTCGTGATAAGAAAAGTGGGCGGGGCCACGCCCCTAAAAAAGTTTTAACTTTGAGGTACTTGCACTAGACCGATTTTTCTGAAACTTTGCACACATATTAAGCTGTCGTGACTTTATAACTTTGTGATTAAAAAAGTGGGCGGGGCCACGCCCATAAAAAAAGGCTATAATTTTGAGGTACTTGCATCAGACCGATTTTTCTGAAACTTTGCACACATATTGAGCTGTCATGACTAAATAATTTCAAGATTAGAAAAGTGGGCAGTGCCACGCCCATAAAAACAATTTCAATTTTGGGATACTTGCACTGGTCCGATTCTTCTGAAACTTTGCACACATATTGAGCTGTTATGACTTTACAATTTCGTGACTAGAAAAGTGGGAAATGCCACGCCCATAAAAAAATTATAATTTTTAGGTTTTTGCACTTGATATTCAATTAAAATTCAGAATGCATTTTGATTCATTAAGGGGCGTAGCAACGCGCGCCGGGTTTGGCTAGTATAATATAATATTTAAAGAAAAAATTAAAAAATATTAAAAAAAAATTATAATAAAAATTATATGTAAATATGAAATTTTTACAGTTTATGTACGTTTGACTGCACAATAACGCAATATCTGACATGAATGCAGTTGACTTATTTGGTTTTAACTAGTTGAATTTAAGTACAAAAGGTATTCTTTACAAGTAAAATAAATAAATACAATAAATTTATACATAAATAAATAAGACTTTTTATAAGGCTGTTATAAATCTACTTCTGTAAATTTTTTAAATGTTAAAAAATATATCTTTTAAACTAATATGCACTAACGTATTTTGTTCGATATGATTTCTGTAATTTGAAATACATATTAAAGGCTAGGGAGAAAATCTTCAAAATTTCATTTTAAAAATTCTTTCTTATACCCCTGACAGACATACAAATATAGGCATAATCTAATTTGTTCGATGGTTTAATTGAAATTTAAGTTGACAGACACTCAATGCCATTAATTAACATTAGGATCTGAAAGGAGAAAAAAAAGATCGATCAGCTAAGTTTATGCTTCAATTACCTTTAACTTTTAACGTTACGTTTATATCCTATACAAAAACTAATATATAAGGTCAGTTATTTTTTTTTTTTATTTTACATTTGTTTTTTAAACAACAAATAAATTTCTTACAATAATATGGAAGAATATTTAAGATTTTATTTTCTGATTTTTGGAAAATTTTCGCATACTAAATATACTATGGTACGATTGGTTACAAAGTTATGAAAATAAATTAAAAAAAATAGAAAACCGGTTTTTTCGGATAAAAAAGACCGTGTATTCGGATTAAAAAAACCGGTGTATTCGATATTCGAAAAATCAACATTTAGGAAAAACCGTCAGCTGAAAGAGGAAAAAACCGAGTCGATCACCCTAGTTGCAACCACATCATGTGTATGTATGTCCATTGTGATCTGAGCAGGTCCTCTACGATTATGTTCCACAGCATATAATTATCAATCTTTAGGGCAAAATTAATCGTATGGAAAATACTGGACAACAACATGTTTTTACTGAATAACGCACTTATCAATTCCCAGCATATATCGCCGTCAGCCCATAAGCAAGTGTAGTAAGCACTTGCCTCCAATGACATCATCGTATTAAAATAATGGGCTTAAAAGCCAATTTGTAAGTAGTGAAGAACTTTTCAGTTGAATTTATTTTTTATAAAAGAGAAGTGAGCAGGTAAATACTGCATCCTAAGAATTGAAATATTGAGGTTTAAAGCGCTGCAAACTCTGTAAGGTACTGTAATATATAGAGAAGGTATATTTTAATCCTTACCGACAGTCCAGTAACAATAATAGTCATAAAAATCATTATATATCAAGGCTTATCCCATAGACTTGAACAGCCCTAAACGAGACAGTGAGGCACTCATTTTAATCATTGGACATGGGGCAATAAATGACAGTTCACAGAATTAACCTAACAATTCAAATTGAGCATTAAATAATGGTTGAATAAATTAACATGCAAGTGCTGTGAAAAAAAAACATAGACAGCTCAACGTTTTGTCTTACACAAAAGTTTTAAGGAAACTGGTAGCTGTAAAGTAACGTAATACAAATGTACTAACACTACCATAACAGTTGTAGAACAATAATTTATTTAACAAAAAAAAATTTATTCACTCGCCTGCATCTAGAAAACAGCAACCCTTTTAGCCATCTTATTTATTTATTCATTTAATTTTTTTTTTTTTTTGAAGAAGAAAGAGTGATCTGCTGATTTAAATGAAATCAAAGTAATTTTTCTGGCATATACAGATATATGGGTTTGCGTAATTGTGCTCCATTTATTGTATATCATTTACTTGTTCTTTGTATTCTTTAAAATTGATTTTTTTCGATTTTCGTTTTTATTGTACAAATTTTTTTTTATGAGAAGTTTTTGTTATTTGTTTGAATTCTAAAAGTATTTGAAAATGAATTAGAATTTGTATTTATTGTATGTGTCTTAGTTATTTATTTGGTTCAAAATTTGTTTTGTTAAACGTTTATTATTTAGATAATACAAACAAAAAGGGTTTGCCATTGTTGTAAAGTGCCCCCGCATTTAGATTTACAATTTAATGGCAGTCAAAGAAGAAGAAGTGTAGTACAATCGAATTTTTTTCGTTTTGAATAATGCTTCTCTCATTGGTGTATTTATAGAGAGGGGTACATAAATACTTTAAATGCCAAAAACACTCCCTAAGTAAATCGAATGTTGTTTTTTTATTTTGTATTTTGCACAGGGTGTTTAAAAGTCGGAATTTTTATTGCAATATCATTATCAACGCATTGATTTTTTGTACGAAACTTTTAGAGAATGTAAGGTAACTACCCAGCAAAATCTTTACTTACCCAGTAAGTTAGCAAGTAATATTGAAGATATACACAAATGAATAACGAATAACTACTATATTTTGTTTGAGTTGTTTCAGAAATCATGACCCTTCAGCTTTTGCAAGTCTAAGTTTAGACGGGCGAACATTAAGAAAAATAATATCTAGAATTTTCTTTTGTTTTTTCATACGTGTTCACATAGACGAACATGTTGTCGACAACATTTCATTATTATGATTATTATTTGCTTTTTTTTTTGATAACAACAATATCAACACAGTAAAGTCAACAAAGCGTGACTCCGAGTATCGAACACTAAAACGATGCTCTTTAAATGTTTCCCTTCCAAATGTTCGACCGACTGAACTCAGACTATATGGCGAGCTATTCAAAATGAATTATCTAATTTTAGCTCTCTGAACTTCTTAAAGTTGGAACTTAAGTTGGAAGACAACTGGTTCATTATTTTAACACGGCAATGTCATTGGAAGTCGTACTTGTTGCTCTTTCTTACAAAGAGGTACTCAAATAAATATAAAATTAAAAGCAATATTTAAAGGAAAATATTTGATAACCGGAGGAAAATATTAATATTTTTTAATCGTTTGGAAAATGTTTTACTAGTTACAGCGTGTTATAGTTTTTTTTTTTTCTATATTCTTGAACATTGGAAAAGATGTAAATGTATTATTAGGTCATAGAGTGCCCCTGTGGACTAGTCAGTAAAAGGACAAGTCAGTTGTTTGGGGGTTGCGGGTTTGATTCCCGCCGGAGACTCTGGAATTGTCTGCTTCTGTTTATCTTTTATCCTAAATATTTCAATTCTTATTCTATTCTTCTCTCTATTAAGGCGTCACAATGGACCGTAATGGTCTCCGAGTGAAGGTGTGAGGGTAACTTTGCACCAGCCTTACCTACCTACCTACCTACCATTATTAGATCATTATATCCAATGTGCATGATGGTGAAGGGTACTATCAGATTCGCAACAGCCGATTATAGCACTCTCACTTTTTTTTAATTTTTAAACAGACTCTTAAAATACCACACACTTCTACAATCTTTATAAATCGAGCTTAATTTATTTTTATTTACTCATTTCATGGATTAAGCCTAACATTTATATTTCTAAAAATCATTTTTATCGACATTTAGTTTGATTTAATTTTTTGCAGAATTTACCATAATTTTATTATATTAATTTTTGGCAAATTCCAGCTTCTTGCTATTTATGCTTCTTAAATTTAGCCACAAAATTTTTAAACATCTTTAACATAAAAACTTAAACTTTTTCATATTTTCTAAAGAAGTTTCACTCTCGTTCAAGAGTTTTCTTTAATTGAATTTCTTTTTTCAACACAGTACTCATGACTTGATGTAAATTTTATTACTTACTTCTTATCAAATTTCCTTTATATATTTTTTTTTTTTTGGCGTTGCACAAACAAATACATATTTAAGTAACTTTTGCTTTCAGTTGCTGCGGCATTATGACGCTTAAACAGAATATTTCATAATATTTTGGAAAAAAAAAATATCCTTTGAGTTAAAAAAGGAATAAAGAAAGAAAAAAAATTAGTACACAAACATTTTGCAAATCCTGCTTGTATATTTCTGTAGAGTCTGAGTAACCCCTGCAGTTTTTGATTAAAAAATAAATTTCCTGCATTTGATTTATATTACCACTTAACAGCTACTAACTTAAGTGATATCTTTTGTGGCAATTTTCAACAGTTTTAGAAATTATTTAGAGTAAATATATGGAATAGATGTAATATCCCAATTCAGGTTTTTATGGAAATTTTATTTTAAAAAATATATGTAGATATGAAATTTGGACGATGGGTTCTTGTTTTGATGTATAGATCTACTAAAAAGGGACATTTGGAAAAGGATAAAAAATTTAAAAAACAGGTAAAATCAGTATCCTTAAAACTACTAAACTAGAAATGATACAAATTAACCTAAAAAGATATTTAAATCTACTCGTAAAAATTAGCTTAAACCTCTAAGGAGCAAAAACGGGTAAAAACTATATTTTGGTACTTTTTAGGTACCCTACGTAACATCAAAACACATAAGCAAAGAAACACATTTCATATTTGTTAGTTACTCCACGACCACAATATTAACAGGTATCAAAACTTGTTTCAAAGTTGCATGTTATTGGGTTAAAAATTGTACCTTTGCTTGGTACCTTTTTTAATTTTCTTATGTGTTACAATTGCATTGCATAATTTGATTATTATCGCCTAATAGAATATGGACAGTTATTATGGTTAATATTTTGAAACTTTTAGTAGGACAAAAAAGGTATTCATAAGGGGAAAATATTTATATATCCAAAATATTGACCAATTCGTGTGAAATATTAAAAAGCGGCTTTACCAGTCATACAAAATTATGCAGTTTAGTGACTCTTAAAACACATTCATAAAGGGGTAGAAAAGGGTAAATTAGGGTAATCAGTTTGGTACTTTTAAGAACGCAATTCTTTTTATGCACAAAGGGTAGATTAATTTACCTAAAATCAGGTCTATTCAAATATTTTATAGTCAAATAGAAATTTTAAAATTTTAAACTTGGAGTTAATATAGGAAATCCAAAAAGGTAATTTTTAAATGATACTTAATTATAGTTTCTGAGAAAAAAAATTTTATTAGGTAACCCGAAAGGTACTTTTTTCAATTTAAATGGTACTTTTTGTATATACTAAATTTTTGAATCAAAATTTTTTTAAAACTAAAAACCATTGATCTTGGTTGAGATAGAAGAAATACTTTAAACAATTAAAAAAATTTTAAAAATTAAAGAAAATAATAATTTAAAAAGAAGTACGGAATTCCCCACTATGTCCTCACCGTACTTTTGATTTTTCTAAGTAGAGCTAATCAGAGAAATAAGTTTTCATAAATTTAATGAAAAATTTAAATAAATAATTAATGTATTTAAATAATAGTAAGAGCTGCGCTTGGGAAGTAGCGATTATATTTCTATTATAATATTATACTTATATCAGTAACTTCTGTTACAGTTTTCATCTGGTATGAATCACTTTACAATTGACTAATTAAATTAATGCAATAAAATGAATATGTAATCGGTTGACGAGGTATGGAAGTACCCATACAGTAATGACATACATATTTGGTTTTTAGTTATGTCTCATCATAACATCAATTTAGTTCTTAAGGGTAAAAATTGAGAGGACCAGAGCAAAGAGCTCGTTACTCTCTTTGAAATATGAATTTTCTTAGTATAAAAATTATAATAATTTTACAAAATTTAGAAGATTACAACCAGTATTACAATTATTACAAATGCAAATATATTAATATACTAGCTGACCCGGCGAACTTCGTACCGCCCTTTAATCAAGAAATATCTGTTACCTTTTTATCTGAATTAAGTAAATTTCTTTATTAAGTATTGCTGTTGGTATATTAATGAATCAAAATTATTCCAAAAACAAAGTGCTTATTATTCTAATGGTTTATGATACACAATATTCTTAGTTTTATTTTCTGGCGCGCATATAAATAGTGTTGTTGGTATTCCGACACGAAAACATGAATTTTCAAGATTAATGCCACAAACACTTAGCGACGCCCTTGTTTATCGACATTGCAAATGCTAGCCGCACTGGAAATTGTAACCGTTTAACGAACACTTCAGAAAAAAACACACAGTACAAATTGACCTGTGATACAAACAATTGTTATTGCATGACTACACGTTGTAAAGGGTATATAAGATTCGGCACGGCCAAATATAGCACTCTTACTTGTTTCTTAATGTGATAGCTCTAATATTGTAATTCGTAAATAGTGGCGGATAAGTACAAATGAATCGGAATTTTTTTATCTGTGAAATTTTGACCATAAATTTTATTTAATATTTTAGAAAAATTTACTAAATTCGTTAAATCATTTTTAACATTAAATCTCTCAAACAAATAAGACCAAAAATTTTCTTAAGGATTTTAATTTTATTATTAAAAAATTTTAACATTTTCTTATTTAAACTTCAGTTGTTTCGCAAAAACTCTATAAAAATAAGGTTGCTAAAATAACAGTTTGTCTACCTAAAGATAACTGCCTAAAAATAATTGAAAAATTGTTAAAAAGGAACCAAAATTAAATATTTTGTTTTTTATAAATTTTCTATTCACAAAAATTAGAAAAAATTAGTTGTTTTTTTTTCAACTTTTTCTATTAATAAAAAGCCTTTTTTCTTAATTAAAAAAAAAAAAAATTTTGTTGTTTAAATAACAATTGCGGAAAAATATTTGATTTAAGAAAATTTTTAGAAAAAATATTGAGTAGATTCCATATTCTTAATTAGTTATTCTTATAAATATAATCACTAATATCTGTAAAACAAAATCCTCGCAAATTTAAAAATTCAATGCAATTCGAAAAACTAAGCACTATCTCTTTTAACAGAATTGAATATTATTGTATAGTTTCCAAAAAATAGTCTTTATAATAGAGATTCTGCACAAAAAATCGTTAAAGGTAATTTATTTTAAGTTGCTCTACAAAACCTTCAAAATTATGTGAACTCGTCACTTTTGTTAAACATCCGAACTGTAGGTTTCACATAAGTGTAATACCACAGCCAAGTTCAAAAGGTCCTTAATGCAATAATAACAATAATCATATGGGGATTAAATATTTTTCCCATTCAAAAGTCATACAACTTGTTTTGTCTGTTTTTTTTTTTTTTTTAATTTTGTATATTTCTTTTTTTTCCATTTAAAATTTTATCTACTTAGTACACATTTCTGAAATGAAAAAAAAAATATTTTATATATTATTATTTATCAGTACTCAGTGTCTGCACAAACTTATCTGTTTATTGTTCAAATACATATTTATATGAGTTTTGCTACATGCGGTGCAGTGTGTTCAATAAGTTGTACAAATGCCGGACGTTAGGCGCATGTTCAAATCAAAACTAAATTGAATTGTTAATCAGTTATGAAGTTAATATTTACTGACAAGCGATTTAAGTAAAAACTAGTAACAGTGCTATATTTGGCCGTTCAGAATCTGAAAATACCCTTTACCACCATTTACATAGGCATAAGACCATATGGAAACGGAGGCTAGATTTTCGATTTAAAAATTATTTTTATTACTTCTGATGGCATCTTTGATTTAAAATTTTTACATAATTATTAATATTCTACAAGTCAGACCCTTTAATTTGATATCCATATTAATGGGATTGTGAAAAAAAATATTCGCCATTTTGTTTGATGCCTTACACTTATTTATAGTCAACTAGTAGTCAAGCCATGTCAGTTGATGCCAATATTGTGGACGTTGAAAGTGTTTAGGGCGTAATTTCTTTATTTGACACATAAATTTGCAGTTTAATTTATGACGCCATTTTGAATTTTAACTTTTTTTTTTACAGTTAACTACTGGTCAAGCCCTTTCATTTGGCATCAATTTTGGTTGGATTGAAAAGGTCATTTTGTAGTTACAGCCATCTTGGGTTTTAAATTTTTTATAGCATATTATATACCGCTAGTAAAAGTCCTTTATTTTATACCCATATTGACCCAGTTACATGTCTTGAAGCTGCAAAAATCGGTTTGTAACTTTAAAAGCTCATTAGAAAAAGTTTTCTTAAAACAGTTTTAAAAACAGCAGTTGTATTTCGGCTGTTATATCTTAGTTAGGTTCGACCCAATTTTTTAAGTTTTTTAGTAATAATTTTTGGAGACTACAGCTGGTAATTTGTTGTGTGTGTCTGTTCCAAAATTATCAAGGAGCTTAGGAAACGTGATATAGTTATAAAGTAAAAAATATAATTTCCAAATTATTTCTGCCTATAACTTCGCCAATTATTGACCAATTTGTCTAATTTTTTTGTTTTAATCTCGCTAAAAGCATATCGACAAATTACTCTAGAGCTGAAAATGATAAGTTTTAAGGTAAAAATATGTGAAAAACAGAGGTTGTCGAATTTCTTTGCTCATTTCTCGGACATTTTGGGGACTATTGGGATCCTTGGCACCGCAGGTGAAGGGTTACCTTAAATAAGTTGAATTTAATGGCTTTTTCTTAAATCCAAAAAAATAGGAAGAAATAAAAAATTTGAATTTAATATTCATGGCAGTAGCAATCACACAATATTTGAAAAAAAATTTTTAAAAACATTTTCGATTTGTCTTGTTTAGCAGCTCCAGAAGCCAACTTGTATTCTATTTCAACAGGTTGGTCAATACATTAATCTTATAATAGACTCAATTCTCTCAAAATTCATAGATTTAACAATATGTGTGCCATTTTCCCCACTGTGCAGGGGTGGATTAGTCTCAGTTGTAACCTTTTTGTCTGACTATATTAAAAAGTTATTTTTTCAATTCGTTTTATTTTTGGCACTGTTTAAGTTCAGTTTTTTTTTTCTATTTATTTATTTTTGTTTCACAATACACTGAAGACTTTTTGGTTAAATTTGATATAATTTTTTTGCATTTAAAATAGACAGTTGAAAAAAAGCGAACAAGAAAAAAATCTGAAATAAAATTCAGGAAAAATACGAAAAGTAGATTTAAATGCTTCTTTTTATATTCAGTGTGTTTTTTGGGCGCCACAAATGCTGTAATCATAGAGACAGTTCCTTGGGAATATAACTTGTGGTGTTAAGTGTGGAATTAAAGACTGTTTTATAAACAAACAACAGTCAGTAGCAGTGAGTACTTTTGTGAACATACCTACACACATATAAATCGTAGGAGAACCCAAGTGTCCCTATTTCTTTTATGATTTAAAACGTATTAAAACTTTATGAGAATTACAAATAAAACTCTTTAAATACTTGTCAAAGATTTTGAGAGTATAAGTACTATCCATAAAAAAGCTTTAGCTAATTCCAAATTACCACAAACAACAGATTTAATTATTGCAATTAAAATTGTTTTTTTTACTAATTTGTTTAATGCAGATTATTAACGAGTTGTAAGGTAATAGATCACAGAGGATATTACGGTTTCCGAAAAGTTATAATTGTCATATAAATAATTTGAGGAATACTACACATAAAAAATCTAAAATGAAACTCTTTAGTTTTTCGATGTGTAACCAACGATGATCGTAAAGCTGTTGACTATATTTACACCAGCCTCGTAAAAATGTGTAACAAATTTAAAGTTACTACATGCACTTCCTCATGATGTTGTACTCTCGAAAATTTACTGCTGGGATTTCTCCTTTTATTATTTTAATTTATAAAACAAATTTTATTTTTCAAAGTGGCAGTTTACTATTGGGCTGTCATGAAAATAATTTATATGCTCCCCAAGATAAAAGAACTAACGCAAATTTTACACATACTCATGCACGTATCATGGAAATGTATATATTTTCTCTTTAGTCCGAGGACAGAGTAAATAAAAAATATTTTTTGAAATTAAGAATTTAGGTGGATCATAGATTTGTATATTTTATGCTAAGTGTAGGTTGGTAGGAATGGGGGTTTCCGGAAGCTAAGAATCATCCCGAACACATTCGAAGATACCTATGTGGTCCATTATATTTTTCTTAGGTAAAAGAAGGAACATAGAGAATTAAGAAGGATATCAAGTTATAGAAAATGTGTAAATTAGGAAAAAAAATATAGGAATAATGAAGAAAAAGACAATCTGCGCAAAACCAGTCCTAAAGCCCTCATTTCTATCTACTAATTACCCAATCCCCATGATTAATCCTATAGTATTCTCTTGTTTACACTCCGAGACATCACTCAATTCATCGTGGAATCGCTTATCTAATTACCTAAATCTATGGTTGTGTAGTTTCTGGCAATGACAGACAATATGCTCTAATGTTTCCATCTCTTCCACATCAGATTATAAAAGAAAAGATCTTCAGACGCCTTCTTGAAAAAGTGGAAGCAAGTCGCGTGGACTGGATACAAGCAGAGTGCTAACGTAGCCGTAAAATTTATATTTGGTGGAAAGGACATCGCAAAAATGCTGTCAATAAATATTAGGAAAATATGTAAGTCGATTCAGTTCTTCCCTCGAATAGCCATTATTGCAGTTGCTTGGATTTTTATAAGGTGAAAACGGTTTTCTATCTTCTCTGCGAATGTCCTGCTGCTAAGAGAAACAGAGTACTAGGCAAACAATCACTGAACAACTTCTCTGATATATGCAAGATACCAACGGTCTGCTGAGGTAACTCACGGCTACGATCGATCTAGTACCACAAACGCCCCATTAGACTTATTATAAATAAGAGATATCAAATCTGGCATGTAATGAGGTCTTATAAAAATCGTTCCATACTGACTATACTGGATATTTAGGGCGTAGTAAACTACCTATACGGCCTGCCAACTGATTGCATCTATTATACGTTTTTTAAATTTTACCTCGAATTAAAATTCAATATCCGTATCGCTATAGTCGATATTATTTTTGAGTATCGATATAGTATATCTGCAAAAAAGAGCATCGAAGCATCTCTACCTTAAACACACATAAACTTCCGGTCCCTTGTAGTTTCTTTATAGGTGCATGCATACTTACACACACACAAGAAGAGTTAAAAAAAATACATCTTGGGTGCAGATAAAACTTAGTATCCCAGCAAAAAATTAAAATTATTTTAGCAGAATCCTCATAAAGATAGATTGAAGTGAAATACTGGGTGGCCCAAAATGAACCAAGGGGCTTGAATTCGTTATATCTTTTTATTAAAAAAATAATTTAATAATTTTTTAATACAATATATAAATGGATGGTTCTAGGCTTATTAATGTAGACTTTTCCTTTTAAATAACCTTAAAGGAAACAGTCTGGAGCGGTTAAGTCCAGTGAACGCTGAGGCCAATTAAAATCACTTGTACGCGAAATAATTCGTACACAAAGAGCCATTGTGTCCCTTGCAGTGTGGTTTTAATTCTTGGACAAGCTTAATCTTATATGGAAATATTCCTATTGTGTGCAAAATTCTCTGCAGCGACACTCGTGAGAGGCCAAGTTGTGTTAAACGTCTCCTGGTTAATGTTTTTCCATCTTCCCGAATACTCCTCTGTACCAGTTTAATATTGTCATTAGAGTGCATCGTTCGTCCTCTGCCAGTACCAGGAAGGTTCCTTTCTGCCCCTTGTCGAAAATTTGCAGCCAGGCGTTTTATTTTTGACGCTGAGGGTCCAACCCGCACATTAAAATAACGACCATATGCACGCAGAGTCAAAACAATGGATCGTTGATTTGAAAAATAAAGCTCAATGATTACGGCACGTTGTTCAATTGAGTACTGCTCTATTTTAAATTCCCCAAGTCTTCTTTACAAAATTCTAAAAAAAAAGAACAAAAAAATTATATTAAAAAAGTTATAAGGAATTCAAACCCCTTGGGTAATTTTTGCCCATCCAGTATAGTCTCGATTTTGATTTTAAACTAAGAAAATTTTGATTCCATATAAACTAATTTCAATGATTTTTTTGTTAGGTTGGCGTAAAATAAAATGTTTTATGGATGGAATAACAGATTTATTATAAAATATACTCAATCTATCTACAGGCATATGTATGTGTGTGTACACACATATGTATGTAGTTTGTGGTAGATGGATATACTCGTACATGTGTACTTATATTAACCTCATATCAAATGCACATACATTCATGATCTCTGTCGGTGTCTATAAATCTGTCCGTGTGTCAATTTGTTTGCACAAAGAAGGAATTTTTATTTGATTTTCATGTTTTCATACAATTTGAACAGCAATAACAAATGCTGTCAGTTGAAAATGTCACAGTGCAAATTTGATAAATGATGTGCTGACTTGTTAGTGTCACATACATATAAACCATATTTTTAAAATATTAAGTATTTTCTAAAATATTTTTTTAGTCATGGCTGGAAATTGTCAAAATATTTTCAGACTTTTTGTAAGAAGCGTTGCATTTCTTCTTAAATCAAATATGAATATTTTACGTTTAGCTTATGTATTAAGAAAAGAAAGGAATATTCATTTAATTATTTTAGTTTTTTTTTTTAAATATTATTGAAAAAATCATATGTAGAGATTTTGTTCAGTTATTTTAATTCAACCGCAGAATTTGTTTATGCTTCTATCTATGTCAAAGCGTATGTATGAATGTGTGTATATATGAATGCATGTGAAGCATGAGTTTATGTGCTTCACAGACATTTACGGCCACCTTTCAAATAACTTGAAGCTTGTAAATGATTTAACTCCGTTTCAGTTTAAATTTATTTTACCTTCGTAATAATGCCCTCGTTTTAGACCATCTCTCGAAATATCTTTTAAGATATGTGGCTGTAGCGCTCGAATTTATGCAACAATATTGTCCTTTAGCTTAAGGATTGTTTCGGGCGCTTGTCTACATATACTAGCTCTTTCAAATAACTCCAAGAAAATAGCAGGCTGCTAAAAAATCTGCCGAGAGCGCTGTCCAAATTATTTTTGTATTTCGGTAAATTATTCACTATCAAAAAATTTGAATTCGAAGTGCTATTAAGGTTCGGGCAGTGTAAGCAGAAACTTCATTCTGCTTAAATCACACTTTAGGTGTGTTCTCAATAGATGGACATAAAAGCCGACAATGCTCTCCATTTACAGTTACAACACGTTCATCTTCACTTTCGAAGAAGTAAAGCCCAATAATATTTTCGGACGTAAGATCACACCATACTTTTCACTTTATCGGGTGGAAGTAGAGTTGTATTGCTTTTAAATTTTCAGAATTATTTCTGCTTATTATCAAAGGCATTCAAACTTAAAATAAGCTTCATCCTTATCCTTATCTTCAATAAAGTTGATATAATTAAGGCATTGCCGATTAACTGCAGGTTTTATTTCTTGCACCTGTTTTACTTTTTGTAGAATGAACGTATGAGCTTCTCCTAGCTGTTTCTAGTGTTTCGTTAATTTTATGAAATGCGAATTAAACGTGAATAACCAGAGCTAAGCTTGAATTTTGATTTTAAAATGTCGACAATAAAATAATTGGTCACTGATTTGAATAATCTGGTTCTTATTCTCCAGCTTCATTTATATATTTAATCTGAAAAAAAAAATTAAATAAAAAAAATTTAAAACGAAAGTATAATAAAATATTTAAACTCCATGGTGCCTTATGGCCCACCCAGTGCATTATTATAAAACTGAAATCAATTTGGCCAGCAAAGTTGCATTTGTTATGAGATTCATTTAACAGATGTTAGTAGTTTAACCATGTTTTAACCATGTTTTATTTCTAACACCCAGCTAAGGGTTTTTCTTTAAACATTTTTATTATTTAAATGATTTTTTGTGGGCATTGTTGCTACAAGGCGCTTTAGTGCGCCCACTCTGACGTTGTTTGCTGCATTACACATATTTGGTCAATATTGGGTACCTGCCGTAAATTGACAATAAAATCTACATTTTTTAACCGATTTTTATAGCTTATGCCTTTATTTATTTTTAAGATTAGAAGCTCTAATAAAAAAGTGCAAAATGTTGAATATTTGCATAATATTTTTTTTAATTCCATTTTTAATTTGAAAAATATTACGAACTTTACACGAAAAAAATATTTTTTCTCCATTAATTTTTGAATCATTCCAAAAATATCAGAGATAGGGAAAAATCCTACTCGACTTAAATAAATACAATTTTGTTGATCATTTTCTGGTTTTTTATTTTTGAAAATCGGATGACTGGTTCTCGAGTTAGGAGGAAATAAGTCTCCGTACCTGACTAATGTAGGGGAAAAAATTTGTCACGTCCATAAAGAAATCCCGATCTGATAGAAAACAAGTAAAAGCGCTATATTCGGCCGTGCTGAATCTGATATACCCTTCACAACGTGTAGTCATGCAATAACAGTAGTTTGTATCACCATCCCATATGAAATACGTACATACATATAACAAACATACATATATAAAAACATCCCATTGTAACATTATAAATTTACGTATGTATGTTAAAAAAAAATTAAAAAAAAAATTAAAAAAAAAATTTAAAAAAAAATATTTAAAAAAAAAATTTAAAAAAAAAAATTAAAAAAAAAATTTTTTTTTAAATAATTAAAATATATATAATAAATATAAAACAAAAAAAATATTTAAAAAAAAAAATTAAAAAAAAATAATAAAAATATAAATAATATATTAAATAAAAAATAAAAAAAATATTAAATATACACACGGACAGACTGACAGACTGACAGGGCTTAATCGACTCCCCTATTTATAAGCTTTCACAAAATATATACTTTATGGGGTCGGAAATCAAAATTGTAGAAATTTCACACGGAATGACAAACCTATATATACCCTTTTTCACTGTGTGAAGGGTATAAAAACCGACAACGTATTGGAGTTGAGTGCATCAAAATCCATATAGTCTACATAGTTTTAATTAACGGGAAGACAATAAATGATTTTTTGTCGAGCAGTGTTATTGTAGTTCCTACATTACAAAAATGTTGAAATTTTTCTCAAAGTTTTCTTAGTTCCTCAACTACGTCAAGTTTTTAATAGCAACTTTTTATTAACCACAGTTTTGTTTGCTTTAATTTACAGAAATTAGATGGGTAGAAACCGTGATCTAGTGGGTAAATAGCAGAATGGAGTACTTGAACAAAATGACATTTGAATCCAAACACAGGTCTTTCCAAAACAAAAACATCGATATAAGTATTAAACTTTAAGGTGTGACCAAATTTTAAAAGACTAATACTAAATTGTTTAAATTGTCAATATACTAGTGAGTTAAATAGTTGATATTTACTCACACCACATGTTGTTCTGATCGAAAAAGTGCTGATGATGAAACCGTAGCTGGTTTCGAAAATGCATTCTACTTAGCTAGTACGGGATAACTAACTGTTCCTAAATATTCTGTCATTATTGTATCAACTTTATAGTCGAAATCTAAATTTGATTAAAAATTAAAATACTTAATATTCGATTACGGCGAACTTTTTTCTCCGGTACGGTCTTATATTTATAAAAAAAAAGTTTAAATAATAATTGTTTCTAGTAAAACATGTATTTTTTATTTGCTGTAAACCATTTCTATGCCATTAAATTTAAAAATGAAGTTAAGTCCATGAAATCTGTGAGAATCACACAAAATTTAACTTTCACATTGTATTCTCATTAATAAAAATTAATAAAGTTCTTGATTTAAATGTAAAAAAAAATGACTTTTATATTAAAATAATAAAAAAGAAACATGAAGTGTTAAAGAAAAACAGAAATGTTAAACACATTTAAAAATAAGTTTATGAATAAACGAGAAAGTACTTGTATGCTTAATACATGCTCGCAAACAAAACTCAAGTAGGCATAAAATTTGTTTTTCATTTAAATAATTGTGAAAAAAGTATTCATGGAAAAGAGGAAAGAGGAACGAACAGAAAATGTTTTTCTACATGTACAACTACTACACATTATGATGACATAACTAACTAATACGAACCAGAGGTAAGCACACAGGCTTAAAGAGTTAAGGGATTGAAATATTAAGGCCTCATCTTTACGAGGAACAGAGGAGTATTTAACCTGAAAAGCTGGCCAAAAAGGCAAAACTGAATTTTAAGAAATCTTAAGAACTAAGTACGCAGCTCGACAGACAGCAATATTTTACATTATATTGTAAATTTTGAAGACTTTTAGTTGCGATTTGTAGCTCTGAGACCCTGCTTAAGTCAGGAAAGTGAGCAAAATTATATGAGACTTAAATGTTTTTTTCGGTTTCTGGATGTTTTTATGATATTTTTTTTTACGGCTAAACGAATATAGGTTGAACAATGTTTTTTTTTCGCTGAAAGGTTTCATCAACAGTTATTTAAAAAAGAAAAAAAATTTTAAATATGTTGAATATTCATGTTGAAACAATTCGTTCAAAAGCTAAAAAAAAAAAAAAAGAATTATGTTTGATACCACAATAAAATTTGGAATCTCTAATTTAAGAAACAAAAAAAAGGTTTGCGCAAGTTTGCGCCATTATTTTTGACGATTTTTTAAAATTTTCACATTTCTTCCATTTTTGCTCATCAGGCACTGTTTTTTAATATATTTATATCGTCATAAACTTTTATGTATTTTGAATTATTGATTTTAACTGTTATTCACATCACTTTTAACACTTCACAATGTTAATACCTGCCTATAATTATAAATTTGAAAAATTCTTTATTATCGATAAAAGTTTTAAGGGAATGTCCCACGCATCCCCATAAAGGATATTTTTATATACCTGCTCTACAAAATATTATATGTTAAAAAAAATATATACCGTAAATAATAAGAATAGTTATTAAAAGCATTTATCACAAAAATTAGTTTACAAAAAATAAATACAGGTACATAAAAAAAACCCGGCCACCCAGGTACCAGGCTACTATCCAATTGTCAGAAGAAGCTGCCGAGGCCAGAAATAAGCACTTACGATTATATCGTACGAATTATTCGAGGAAATTCAGCAAAAGTGATACAAATCAAGATGTCTTGAAGAGGCTATTTCTGAGCAGTGGCCCTTTTATAAGCTGCAGTACGCAAAGAGAACGGAATAATAAAAAATCTTTTTCATCAGAAACCATCACACTTCTTCTACCTGACACCGATGATGCAGCTAATAAGGATATACATACGACATAATAATTAATAAGGAATTTTTATTAGTTTAACTTTTCCGTATGTTAAGTATTAAATAATATAAAATAAATATAATAAAACCATTTTTCATAAAAAAAATACTGTTTCATAAGAGCCTTACAATTTTCAAGAAAATTTTTTTTTAATTAGACCGTTAATCATAATATGTATGCATGTACATACAGTCTGTTAAGAATGAGTTTAAACCTTTAAAATCAACATTTGTTAATTGCGTTTTACTATTTATACCGACTTTTATTCCTTAGCAATGTGGTTTATGATAAAATCTTAAAAATTTTAAATTTTGGTTCTTAAATTTTTTTATGGCATTTTAAAAACAAAAAATTTGACAAATTTTGCAGGAAAAGAATTTTTTTTCGCCATTACATTTTTAATAACTCCGAAATAGTAATAGATAGAAAAAAAATGTGTTTGGTTAGTTTAAGCAAAATTTTCCGGTACATCTTCTGATCTGCCTGTAATTAAAATCGGAGAATTCGTTTTCAAGTTATGACAAAATATATTAGGCAACCCAACGATTTAGAGAGTGAAATATGCCACGCCTTTAACAGAAAATCCTTACGTACTAGAGAAAAACGGAAAACAGATTTGAATTAAGGGCATCAAAATCAATATAGTCCACATACTTTTATTTCTAGTAGAGACAAAAAAATTTTTTTTTGCACAGTGTACTTTTGTTGCGCAGTGTAATTTTTTCAAAATGTGCCACTAGATTTCTTATATCATACTACACCTAAAACTATCAAAAAACTAGAACTTTTAATTCAAAAAAACCCGTTTAATAATATTGGCCAGCTTTTCAGGCCAAATACTCCTCTGTGCGAGGTAAAGATTGAATTTGTGGTATAAAGTTAAAGAGGGAGAAATATTAAGGACAGCGTAAGTTGCTAGGTAAATTCATACTTTAGTTGAAACTAGGGTTACATCGACGCGGCTTTTTGCCGGTACGATGCCAATACTAAATAAAATGTACATATTTATGCATATATTTATATTGAAGATACCAACATGTGTATTAAATTTCAATAAAGTGTAAATTTAACACAACGCTAGGAGAGCCATTCTTTCTTTTTATTATTATTCTAAAATGCAGCATAAAAGATTATTATTAGAATTTAAAATTGATATATTGAGCCAAAGACTTTTTGAATGTCTATTTGAACAGAACCTACAGCTGATAACAGTCTCTGAGATGAGACAGAACTTATTTGTATACTAAGGAACTTCTGCTTTATTTTCTTTAAGCTTGGGATCTGCTTCTTTAGCATATTCGCAGCTCTTAGGATGAGCAGAGGCTCATTTATTTTAGATTTGTATATACCTTACATTGGTCAATTCTCGTAGACCTGTCAGAACTTGTTTCGAGATTTAGGGTATCATGTGTCGAGGTTAGAAAATAACATTAAAATGTATCGCTGTAGCGACAATGAAAATATCGCCGATATCAGTTTAAATAGGGCCTTCTAAAAGGCCTACAATGGTAATAGAAATATGTTATGTAAATGTATATACTACATACATTTGTACTTAAAAACATAAGTGCATATGTATATGGCACGCATGGCATAAATTTAACACACTCTTACATCTCCAATTGTAACGAGGGTCGTGGGTGTACATAAGGTACATAACTACTTTGTGAGTAAGCATGCATTATTCCCTAAAGTTCTTTTACAGATTTTACTAATTACATGCAGAGGTCAGTAAAGATTGAAACGCTTATAATAAAGACGTTTCCTTTTTAAGTATAAGTAGATGTATGTGTTGGCTATTCAACGAGATAAAATCGACAAAATGCCTTGGTTCCAGAAGTGCTTGAATTTAACATGCTAAAACACCTCAATACATCACCTCACTCGTTCCTGAGAAACCACCCTAAAGATTTCCATCTTATTATAGGAAACTACTGGGATTTTTCTTAAAATCTTTTCTAGCCTACAAAGTTCCACTACAACCTTTTTGACAAAACTATACAACCAGTTATCCAATGATGGCAATAATGTTCCCCGGACTAATACTATGACCTAGTATTTGCTAAAGAGGCGCCGTTGCTCTTGGATATTCTCCTCGTTCTTTATGTCCAGCAAATAATTTTTAATTAAGGCCAGTAAATATTGTGGAGTATCCTAACCGAAATAGTGCATTCTTGATTTTCCTTTCAGTTAGCTTTTTTAAAAAATAACAAGGCAGTTTTCCCTTTAGCCGTTTTCTCACTTTTGTGTTTGATAGCCTGTGTCTACTCCGTGCCAAATCTGATAATACCCAAAATCGTCATGTACATAAGCGTAGTGTCTTCACCGTACCTTAGCTTATACTTCGGATTTAATAAACGGTTTACGTCAATTGGTTTTATTATTTCTGACGCCATTTATAATTTTGGATTTTTGCATAGTTAATTCTAGTCAAGCCCTTTCATTTGATGATACCCATATTAATAAGGTTGACAAAATTAACCGCCATTTTGTATTTTTATTTTGTCATAGTTTACTGTAAGCTACTGGTCAAGTCCTCATTTATTACCATTATTGTGGCGGTTGAATGGCGAAAAGTTGAAATTACTATATTTGACCTATATATCCGCCATTCACTTTTTCATAGATAACTGCATAGATTTTTTATGGTCAATTATACAATTATTAGGAGGGTCGATGAATGTAATTTTTAATTACTAGATTTGGCCCATATATAAATTAATTGTAGGCTATTTTGTAGTGGTGACCATCATGGATTTTTAATGGCACCTACGTCGACCCTCTCTGTTGTCTAGAGGTTAAAAAAATCGGTTTTCGTTTGTACATTTAGAAAACTACTGCGTTCGGGTGCTTATGTAGCAGTTAGGCTCAAATCGATTTGTAAATTTCTCTTAGCAATAATTTTTCAGACTACGGCCATGTATTTAATATCTTTAGGTTTTTTCAAAATGAACTACGAGTAATAGTTACTGGATTAGTTTAAGAAGGTGTGTATTTTTTAAAATTATTTTTGCTATAAAATGCTCATTTTTATGATAAAAATTTGAGAAAAAACAGAAGCAGCCGTGCTTATTAGCTCATATCACAGAATGTTATGGAGCCCTTGCGCTAAATTTCAATAGAGATTCATATCGGATATTCATCTTGAAGTAGATTTCAAACAACACATGGTCGAACGGAATTTGCTCGGTCGACTTCCCTACTTCTGGGGTCATAAATCAATATTGTGTTAATTACAGGCCAAATGACAGAGCTATATATACCCTTGGAACCATTTGTGAAGGGTATAAAAATGCAGTGATGGTTATTAAAGATTAATTTTTCCTCACAAAACCTGCAGGGGCCTGGGTGGGTGCATATGTTTAATAAGTGTGTAAATACATTTTGACATAAAAAAGTTTTTTTTTTCACTCAAAGCAAAAGGAAGAAAGTAGTAGTAGTATGTAGTTAGTTGAAAGTAAATTTCTTTTGTATTTGAAGTAATATAACTGCATTAAGGAGCTAAAAAATCATATTATATTAACAAAAGAATATATTAAATTATATTTCTTAAGATAAGAAAAACTAAAATAGAGACTCAAATTATCTGTTTTGCTTCAAGTTGACATTAAAAGGATTTAGCAAAAATTGAAATTGCATAATTTTTAAAGCAACTTTCTGTGCTACTTACGTGTCAATAGAAAAGCTACAATGTAACGTATAATTTTTGCTACAATTTAACAAATATTTTAATTAAATTAATTACAAATGTCATGTTTTTTATTGTTTTTAGAAGAACACAGAAAGAATACTCTTCATATTCTTTCATTATTATGTGATTAACTTAAAGTTTAATAAAATTTCATTTATTAATACTTTTCATTAACAATAAGTTTTTAGTAACAGTTTGTATTTTCATTCCAAATTAACTGTCGTATGCATAAAAATAACAGTAGGCAACAAGCAAAAATTCCCAGAATAACCACTATATTTTATTGATCCGCTATAGTCACCTAACTGCAAAAATCATCATAATTTCAAATTCTATAGTTAGGTTTTTTGTTAAAAAATGTTTAATGAAATTTGAGATTTTTGAAGAGGCTGCTCCATACATCATATCTTAACTTTTGAACGACGTACTCGAGCGGTTATTATTCGACCGGTTTTAACCGGTTTTTTCAGTATAGTCAAACCGAATATTTCAAAATACCAAATTTTGAATTTCGAATAAACCGGTTATTTTGATATAAGTAAACCGGTTATTATTATGAGCTGAACAGTTCTACTAAATATACGCTCATATCGAAATGCTTAACAAAAGTCAATCATAAACACATTTTAGATGATTTTTTTTTATTTCGATACGTGTCATAACTGATCTGAAAGACTAAAAAGCAGTATATTGCTGCAGTATATTTCTTATTTGTTTTCATTTTATTGAAATAAACTTTTTATTTTAATAAATAATTTGATTTTGTTTATTCAAATAAAATCGGTGTTTTTTTAAAAGTTTAATCGAAAGTCCGTTTTTTAAATAGCAACTATTCGAACTATCCAAAAACCGGTTACTGACAAAAGTAAAATAATCGATCTCCCTAGTAAAGTGTAATCAGGTAAGACATCTAAGGCAAAACTTTAATATAGATATAACGGCAAAATCAGTGAAATTTATGGAATAGCACATTATGCGGGCTAAAAGTGGTTAGTTAAATAGAGCTGACTAAACCTTACAGAAAATAAGAGGTTTCATTTTGCCTGGTTATTTAATGTTTAAGAGGGATATATGCAACACTGGAAAACAATATCCGACAAATGGCCATCACGGCCACGCTAGCAAACACTTATTTTCATTAAATTGTTTTTCAATAATTTGCATATTTGTGGCCGTATGTCCTCAATTCCATCTTTGAAGTCTTAACTTGATTGTGGGTAATTAGTACAAGTCTAAAATTGTTTAATCACAAGATTTTGGTGAGGAATCAAATGGTCAAGAAACTTAAATATCAGGTATCTTTACTTGTGTGTGACGTAACGATGTCTTGCAGCCATACATGTTGTTTGTGGAATGAACCACATCCAAAGATCGACGAGATATGAACTAACTTTGCTTTTCCTCAACACTATGGCCCCTGAGTGAGATTCTTTACATCACTTAGTTCTTCCAACAGCTTAAATTTGTCCGCCAGTTTAATAATTGCTAGAAGATGGAATTCGTGGCACATCTGTTTTGTCGTTTTTGTCGTTTTTTTCTTTTTTTTTTTTTTTGATTTAAACCAAACACTAATGACATCGGAAAAGGTTAAATATTAAGTCAATTTCTCTCAACTCAAGTTGATTGTTGGGGCGTTAGAATAGATAAATGGCACCAGAATATCACAAGCACCTTTAATATATAAATGTATGTATGTATGTTTTTACGTACGCCTGCATGCATGAACTTTTGTATTTATGCATGTACATACATTTGTACATGAATATTTCTTAGTTTTACGCAGGAATACATCCTTTCATCCTTCTTTTCTTCTTGTGTTGATGGTGTAAAAAAAAACTAAAATACAATAATAATAAAAAAAAAAATAAATTGTACCTTTTAAAATAATGAATTACTTAAATCATGTGAATAATTTATGTTCCCTACAAGTGTGCTAATGATAGTAGTACAGTGTGTGTTAAAAACATGTAAACATGTATGAGTCAAAACGAGAAGATTTCTAAATACAATCGAAATAACATAAATTTTTGTAATATTTACTTTAATAATTTTATTTTTTTACTGACCACAACAAAGTTTTCGCATCGTATTCACTAATAAATATTTTCTACCATAATTTTTTAGGCCTACAGTAATTGCCATAAATAGAATTTTTTTCGCTTAAGGGCATCACTCTCCCTTCTTCGATCCTTATCATTTTTGTTTTGGGAAGTGGTTAGCTCGTACTCAGTTTAACTTAAAAAGAGATTAAGTTTTTTAGAAATGATATCAAATGTTTTTTTTTATAACAAGCACCCCCCTACTCTTATCCCATTGAGTTTGAACCCGTAAAAGTAAACTGTCCATTACACAGAATTTAAAGCCTATAAACAATTTTGTTCTGCAGATATGACATTAAATATATTTTCTTTGTATGGGGAATGACACGTTACTTAATTTGAACTTATCCAATTATTTATATAAATTGGACAGTTTTTATTATATGTCTAATACAATGAATTTAAAAACTTTTAAGGTACTGAAAAATTATGAGAATTTCGTATTGGGGGAGATATAATTTCGTCTGCTCTGTTGCTTTCGACTGGCTAAAAACACATACAATATGTGTTTTTTTTATATAAAAGATGCCACGCCTACTGGTTTTTTCCGCCTAATTTTATCTCAACTATGCACGAATGTTAAAGACTTTAAGTAGTACAGTACTCTGGACAAGTATGCTGCAAAAACTGTTGATTGTGTATGGGAGGTGCCAAGCCCACTTAAAATTTTCAGAACAAATTTTCATATGTACAATTCTGTGGTCGCAAGGAAAAACAAGGTAACTCCATTTTTCCAAAAAGTTGAAAAAATACCAAAAAATGGATTTTGGATTTACCATCACTCTGTCAGATCAAAATTTTGAAAAAGTATCACATTTAGGAGTAATCTACAAAATAAAAATGGCTTAAATACCAGTTTTTAGAGAAAAAAAAAGGTAACTCCATGTGTTTTAAGAAAAAATCAGGTAACTCCATAATATCTTAAAGAAAAACACTAGGAGATTGATCAATGATGTAAACAATAAATGAAATTAGAATTGTATCATTAACATACAACAAAATTAACTGAATTCCTTTATTTTTAACAGCAAACTAAAAACTAAAAAATTGAAAATTTTCTTATATATTTTTTACCCTCTGTTTTTATGAAAAAAACATAAAAATTATTAAAAAAAAATATATATGTATATATATTTATTTTTTTATATTTATAACTTTTAAATAATGTTTTTTTGCATAAGACGATGAAAAATTGCCTTAACTCCATAAAATATAAGAATAAATTCAAACAATGAAATTTTTAGGAAAAACCAGGTAACTGACCTTGATTTTCGCTTCTGACGGGTAAAAAGTTTTTTACTGCAACCCAAAATGTCCAACTGGATGTAAAATTTTTAATGCGCACACATTAGAATATGAATTCAAAAAAAAAAAAACTAGTAAAATATGTCGAAAACTTTAAATGCGTCTTTCTCGTGTTTTAAAAAAATGGAGTTACCTTGTTTTTCCTTGCGACCACAGAATTCTTGATTTTCATAGACTATTTTAAAAGAAGTAAGAGGGCTATTTTCGGCAATATCGAATTTTATAATACCCTTCACCATCATGTACATAGGTATAAATACCACATCATCTTCAAAAACATACACAAGGACAGACGGACATATGGATAATGTTTAATCGATTCATAAGCTTTGAATATTGTAGAAATTTTCCACGGAATGACAAACCTATATATACCCTTTAACACTATCGTGTTAACGGCATTACAAGTAAAATTGCTATATTCGAACGTGCCGAATCCTAAATACCCTTCACATCGTGTAGTCTTGCATTAATACAATTAAAAGTCATACATAAATATATAAAAGCATTCCATTGTAAAATTAGAAATTGAGTTTATGTTTTTATGTAAAAAAAAAATTTATATTCTAATTTTAATACCTCAAGCGGGTCTAGGCGATATCGGGGGGGTCTTGATTTCACACGGACAGACTGACAATGCTTAACGACTTCCCTATTCATAAGCCTTTAGAAAATTGTAGAAATTTTACACGGAATGACAAACCTATATATACCCTTTTACACTATCGTGTAGACAAATCGATGCATCCCTTTTCCGATTTTAGATAAATTAAAAAAATTTAACGTAAAAGTGGGAAAGATCAATTCTTCCTTCCGTAAAAACCAAAGTTGAATAAAGACAAACATTAAACAAAATTAGCCATTCTTAAGTGATGCAATTTCCAAAAGAACGACATAAGATAATATATAAATTATTTTAAAAAAAGTTATTAGGTCTCTAATAATAGATAGTGGTCGATGAACTATTTAGTTCTTAGTTTTACATTTTCGGATTTAATTATTAGGCAAAATTTTTAAAGAACACTTTTTGATATAATTTTTTTTTTAAACTTTTTCAATTTTTGTGCTTATATTTAAATAAAGAATTCGATAAATTTGTTATTTATAAAAAAATGCATATTCAAACTTTTTGCAAGCAAATCAAAAAACATCAAAATCTTTATCATTATATTAAACCAGCATTAAACATTTAGATGAAAAATCAAAATGTTTATTGTAATAAAAAGTTATATTTTTCTTAACTGCACTCGAACTTCTTTTACACACTGTACACATACATACATATAACTTCATATATCTCTGTTTTCAACAGCTATAATAAGTTTGTGGGGTATATTAAGGTTTGAGTAGTTTGTTTTTAAACAACCAACATAAATAGTTGCAACTTTTTACATTTATCTTGTTTTTAGTATTTTTTTAAAAGTTTTTTAAAATAATTGCACACAAGTACACACTATGTTGTTGACTGTTTTTGTTTAAAATATTTTCTTTTAATTACTATTTTATGAAACAGAGAACACTAAATACACTAAATACAACTTAGTATAATTAAAAATTGTTTGTTGTTAATATTGTCTGGTTGACAGAAATAAATGTCAGCTGCAGGTATATGGTACTTAAAACTGAGTGAATGAAAAGTGATTTCAGATTTTTGTATGTAAAATTACTTTTCAACAAACTGTTTCACAATTTAAGAAGCTTAAATAAAAATCTTTTATAAATTTTGTATTTTACTTCCTGTTGTTGTTGTCTGCAAATGGTGGTACGTCTTTATTAAGAAATTTTATTAAAAAAAATAAAACGAAAATACAATATTATGGTATTTAATGCAAAATATTAAGATATAATTCATTTTGAAATTATTGCCGGATTTATTTTATCGCCTGTAATGAAATGTGGCAGATGGGACTTTTCGATAATAAATTTTTTAACGAATCACAGACTTAGAAAAGGTGTTTAAAAAAATTTTACTGAACAGTTTATTTTTAATTGTATGCCCACAATAAATTACACACCACTCAAAAGAGGAAACGCACAAAAAATCTTTTTTTCAGAAATGTTTTTATTTTCCTCATTTAAGATTAATAAGATTAAAGTCGTCTTTATAGAAAAATGAATTTCTCAAACATTTTAAACGTGTAAAAAGTTGGTTTGATTACGTGTCTTATAAATGATGCCAACAAAAATTGATATAAATATTTAATGAAATTACTTATGTAACTTTTGAGTCAACTCAAAGTCACGCTGATATTTATTATAACGTACAAGTCATTATTATTATTATTATTATTATTATTATTATTATTATTATTTACAACAATTTGTATCTTTCTAATGTGTGTTAAAGTCCTCCTTGAATTGAAACGAGTCAGCCTGAATTGTCGATCGGCTTGACGACATGAGTAGTCCCATTGCCATGTGTAATGGGGGAGAAAACTTATTTACACATTTATTTGTGAAGCTTTTCCTACAATATTAAACCAATTGAAACTTGTCTGAAATTTTGTTCTAAAGTGATGGCAACCCCCTAAAGAAAGTTCAATAGTTAAAATTGGTTGGCTAAAATATAGGTCTAAAGAAGAGAATAACGATTTTTTTTTTGTTAAACAACATTTTCAAAATAATAAAAGCTTGGCGCATACAATTTGAAACTTTCGCACTAAATATGATTAAGATGTTGACCTATCATCGATGACTGCGAAGAGATTCAAGATTAAAAGATTCAAGATCCAACAGAAAAATATTGCACTAATTCAATTTGAATAACATTTTTCATGATTTCTAAATTAATAGTGCGAGAGAAGTCCTCCAAAATGCATGCAAATGTATGCAAAATTTCTTAATCAATTTATGTACACACTAAGGAAAAAGATTGGTAGGAAAAAGGTAAAAACAATAAAAATTGTGTTGCAAATATTAAAATTTTGTAAAAGGAACCGATATTCTATATTTATAAACGAAAAAATACAACAGTATTAGAAATTTATTGCTCAGGACAACTAAATTAGTTCTCCTAACCAATTATCCTTATTAATAAGATAGTATTCAATTTACTTATATCACAACCGAATTTAATCACAACTAAATTTTAATTCATGCAATAAAAAATCCTATATTCCAATATTTTATTTTAAATAAAAATGAAATTTTAGTTATTGCAAACAATTATTGGTTAGTTGTATTAATACAATTCGATTACATTTAACAAATGCTTAGAATTAAGCTATAACTGGTGTTTACAAACGAAAATTGTTACATATAATAATAATTTGTTACAAACAATTAATACAAATATTATATTTCAAACAAAACTTATTTATCTGTCAGATGTGAAAATTCAAAATCAAAATTAATATATTTTGTTGAGAAAATAATTTTAAAAATGAAGAAATATGAAATGAAAAATATTTCAATCACTTTTTTGTTATACAAAACGAAATCTGCAAGAGACTGTTTAGTAAGGTAAGGACTCGATTTTACATTTCAAAATATTACTATGTATTTCAGTAAGCAATATGAACTTTCAAATACGGAAATTTTCAAGTAATACTAACGTCATAGATGATGCTGTACTGGGCATGCGAAATTGTTTCAAGTCACTCAAAATACATACATATGGACATTTATTGAGTTGTAGTAAGTAAGTTTATATGGCTATAGTATCTTCGAGTCACATCTAACCGAAGAAACTTATCAATGCGTTTGCACCGCCGCGTAATGCCCGTGTTGAAGAAGACCAATACAATCTTAGAGACTAAGAAGAAACCATGAATTTATCCTAATAATATTTGCAATTTCAAGTTTTATTTATGTATTAAAATGTTGATGTATTTATATATGTATGTATATGCAGATATTTATTTTATAGGTATATTATGTCTGTATTATTAAATAAAAAATATAAAAAAATGTCAATAATACCGACTAATAAAATCTGCTAACACAACCGTTGGGTTACTTAAATTCTACTGTTGCTACTAAATCTAAAATGCTAAGAATCAAATTTTTCTGTTATTACAAACGAATTAAGAGATAGTACGTGGAACCGAATGAATTCGATTGGCAACAAATTCGGTTGCCACAATGAATCTGTTTTCTGTGTGCACAAACAAAATTAACTCATGAGTCATGAGTTTTTTTTGCCTAATATGCATGCGTTTCAAGCACTTATTGGCATTGAGTGCAGTTTATTAATTCATTCAAATAAAAATTTTATCTTCAATGACACGTTAAAGTTAAAATCATGCATGATTTAATAAAATTAAACCACTTTATCAGGCGTAAAACCCATGCATTCATTATTTCTTTTGCATGCATTTCTTTCTTTTCTTTTTGCTGGAGAAGACATTTATTGGTGCTAAAATTATTGCTCTTTAAAAAACAAGGCATTTAAATATTGAATCCTTAAGCTTAAAATAACCGGTGGAAGTCCATTAACATCGTTTAAGCGTCTTGGATAAAAATTGCGAATTTCAAAAATCTCTTAACAGTGTATACCCATTAAATTTATGGCAATAAGGAAAAACTGCGCAAGTCTAGAATTTTAAAAAATTGATTTTCTTTAAAACAAAAACTATTCTGTGCATTCAGATCTGTAATTATCAAAAAAAATTAGTCGGTCTTTGTGAAAAACATTGCGACTACAGGTTGAAATAAATTATTTCAAACGATATTGTGAGTAAAAAAAAAATTAGCAATAAGTTTTTGAGTTATAACTTCTTGCAAAACTACCCAAAATAATTAAAAATTTACTTCAAAGAAAGCTTTTACATCGCAAATTTAGCATAAATCGACTTAAGCTGTTATTTCTTTTATCCACATAAATATCATTATACCAAATAAGAATGAATATGTACAGCAAAGAGAGTTCAACAAATGGTTCATTAAACATCAAAGACTGGATGCTTCATTTTCAGAAAAAAAAAATCCATCGTAAATGAACCATTTTTCACCTTTATGAATGTGAAAATCTTCGAATTTTGCTGTATTTGGGATTTGCATCTACAGTATTCCACTTCTTTGAGTATTAGTTACAATTCAGAGTTATTCATGCCTAATTTGAATAACGTTTATGCTAATGAAATATTAACAAGTACAATTCATTTCTTGCTCATGTGCTCTCTGACTTCTTTGTTAAGAATTTAATCCTTTGACCTGATTTAAACTATTCAATTTTTTAAAGGGGATGCTACAAGAAGCCTAAAACCACACAGCGAAGAGGGATATAAAACGGTTCATTTACGAAATTCAGACACCTTTTTGAATTACTACACTGTTACACTGTGCACTTTAATGTGTTATTTATGTAGTTTGAGTTCTTTATTCATTTTGAAACGCTTTTTATATTGAAATAAATATTTTTTTGAAATATTAAAAATACTAACGAATGTTTAACTAAGATGCATGATTTGTTCACTCATTGTCACTTAATTTGATAACAATTATTCACATCAAGTAAAACATACAATACATACAACTAACTAAGTCCAAAAGCTTTAATTTGAATACGAATGATTAACGTTTTTAATTAAATTTTCCAATTGAATTGGAAATACAGTTTTTGTATTTCAATTTAATTAGTATTATTGCCAATTTAATGAATTGTAAATTCCATGCGAGTATTTATATATTTGTCAACAAATACAGCCATACAGTTACATAATTACTGAGAAACATTTGTATATGTGACTTGAATTGAGACGTGAGCAGAGGTAGTCAAACTTTTTTAAAATGTTCAACTTTACTTTTTTTCATTACAAAAAAAATCTTAGTCCTTTAGTCTTGTAAAAAAGTGTAACGCTTTGTAAGAAGTAAAACTGACCAAAAGATTTTTTGATTTTTGTTAGCATTGCAGATTTTTGTCTCTAACCATAGTGCATCCATGGAAATGCTTAAATTGTTTGCATACAAAATAACAAAATATGTCTTCTGTACTGACTATTACTTCACCAGTTGAAATGGAGACTATATGGAGACCTATTTCAGCAGTTCGTAGCGGGATGATTAAGCTGTTTTTAAGAACTTTTCTGCATTCCCTAACCAGTACAATTTTGACATAATGTCCTTCCAAGACCTTGAGAGCTGTCTATCTATCCATGTAAAGTGTAAGTTCCCTTCCCTTTAGAACATGTTCCATTATGAGATCTTTTGCCATATAGCTAACCACTATCTTTGCGTGGAACACACTACAGCTATCTGAAAGTCTGTAAGACCTCCTGATGTTCTCCTCCATGATTTAGATAAATTCTCCTGTGCATGTCATCGTTGATCCACCCATGCATACCCTCTAAAGTCCATTGGATTTAAATCAATAATCCCTCTTAGGAATTATTAAGGGCGTTATCCTATCAAAATTGATCTCTGTAATCATATAGTCCGTCTCACTTCACTGACATTGAATATAATACTGGAGAACAGTTTTTAATATAATTCTAGTATGGCCCATAATAAGTATTCTACCCAACCCTAATATTACTACACCCCTCTCTGTATTTTTTTTCCCCAAAACAGCTTACTGTCCATTAAATATCAGCCGCATAATCGCCTCGATTTAAGCTAGCTCTGTCTTGTTGTACATTTACTCTCAAACTCCTTCTCGTTTTTATTCCCCTTAGTCTCTACTTTCCTCATACTAAAATCTCCGAAGTTGTAATTTATAACCCTAATTTCCAATATCGAAGCTTACCATCTAACTAGAAACTTCCTGTTTTCAAGCTCAGAAAGTTGCGCTTTATTGCCTCTATACCAACATTTTTTTAAGATTCCTCTATATTCGGCTATATTCTAGGCTAGAATCCCTTCTTTAGCAGGGTAATGACAGAGAAAAATTTTCAACCAGCTCCTTATATTTGTGACAATTTTGACAGAAGTCATTAAATAGGAGATTTATGTTCAATTTGTGATTCAAGATAGCGTGAGAGTTTTACAAACATTTTCTTTTTGTTACAATAAAACAAAAAAACCGATTGTTTGAATTCTGAAAGCAGCACATTAATCTCCTTGTGTGTGCTCTTTACAAGCAGTGTCCGGTTGGAATACCAACCAGATCAAATGTATTGTAAAAGTGATTTTATTTTAACAACTGCTTTGATAGTATTTCTCAAGTAACAGTGTTAGCGAACTTGTATAAACCATTTTAAAAGCCAATAACTCCCTTGTGCAGAAGAGTTCAACTCTTCGCTAATTCATACGCAATACAAATTCCTGGAACTCCTGAGGTGTCCATCTAAGCTCAAAAGTAGAGTGTTTCACCATCTAATTAAGAAATATCCGGCATTCAGAAATCAAAATGGTGGTTGTAAATCATCACACAAATTCCAATATAATCTAAAGATATGCTGTAGTGTATCCCGTCATCATAATATCATAAAATGGAGTCTGGTATGTACTTATGCTTAAAACTTAAAAACGACTGAACCAAATCGGATACTTTTATCAGGTTGAGTAAAGAAATTTTAAATACCTTTGTCGAATGATAAAAATTAAATTTCTTTATGAAATTTAGACCCTCTAAGTGGCGCTTTTGAATTTAAAAAATCTACATTTTTCCAAAACACAAATAATGAAGACTGGGTGCAGCTAGTGTCTATATGAAAACAAACTATTAGATTATAAATAGATTAGATCATATACAGTTAAAATACTTTTACTTTTTACACAAACCTTTTTATATTTTATTGGTCCTCAATAGGTTATAGCTCCACCCAGAACACTAGTCTAGCTAAGCTAATGACACAGCCTATATTCAGTTAATAGGGTTAATTCCTGATTTAATTTTACTGAAGCTAGATTATTAACGGGTAAAACGCACAGAAATAAATTAAAATTATTTTGAAACTGGGACTAGAATAAAAAATATAATTAAATAATATTTTAATGGGATTACGATAATCATATTGATGACCTTTCGTTGTCAATATTAAAAAGTCAAAATAATTAATCCAGCCTGAAGCGTCCTTGCCGCCTGATTGAATCTAAGGCCTCTTTAGTGTTTTTATGCTAAAAATTCGCTTTATTCTTTAATATCTTTTGACACTCACTGTTAATTCAATTGTAAAGATTGCTCTTTTCTAGCAAACCTTCAAACATACATGCATATTTCCTACAATGCAGCAGATACTAATGCATATTTACATATGTATGTACATGTACGTATGTACATGTATGTATTTGTAATCATATGAGTTTATAAAAATTTAAATAAATAAAGTTGTTTGTTTTTTGTTATTTTTTTAATTCAAATCCAATGAACAGTGTTTATTAAAAAAAAAAAAAATACTTAATGCCTGAGTGGTTTTATTTTGTTTTCAATTTAATATTTGATCAAACTGAAATATGGCATAAAGTTTTGTTCCAGCTTAAAATACTCGATTAAAATCGTGAGCATACAAAAAACCGAAAAACAAATGTATTAAACAATTCCATTTTTAAATAAACTCATTGAGGCACAAAAACAGCGCAATGACATGTAAAAAATGTTTGAAAATTAGCGAAAAAGCCAAACATATGAAAAAAAATAAAAATTTATGAATAAAAGCCATGAAAAAGATTATGATTTAATAACAGATAAATGAATATTAATTTATTTATTTCGTGTGTATGTTTGTATACGTTTGTATGCGTATGTGTTCGTAGTTGCACAAAATTAGTTTTATTGAAAAAGAAACTAATACAAGTATTTGTAAAAAAATAAGGCTGATTCATTCAGTTCGACTTATTTGTCGGCCACACCCAGAGTGGACGTAGAGAATCAATAAATTAAATATTTCATCCTGTAATAAACATAACTAAATATACAGGGTAGTCCTACCAAAATGCTCGATGTTAATTGAAAATAAAACAAAAAGTTTTCATGTTTGTTACTACTTATGATAGAAGGATCTATGGTAACTTTGTCCATATTTTCAATAACATTGAGACATACTTGAGGCTCAATTTCGTTAATATGCCTAATTAGCTAATCCTTTAGCTCTTGCATTGTTCTTGGCTAATCGACGTACACTTTTTCTTTTAAATTTCTCCAAAGAAAGAAGTTTAACGGCGTCAAATCACAATATCGCCATGACGTTAGTTAACACGGCCAATGAATTTCTCGCTCAAAAGGACCATTTCGTCGGGTGTGTGGCAAGTGGTACCATATCTTTAGAACCACATATCATCCAGTTCCATACTCTCAATTTCTGTCTACAAGAAGACCGTTATCATCTCGCGATAGCGAACATCATTCAAGATAACTGCTGGGCCGACCTCGTTTTCGAAGAGTACGGGCCAATAACGTCCCCAGCGCATAAAGCACCTCAAACAGTTATTCTTTGTGGAGATATCGGCTTTTCAACCATCAATGTTGGATTCTCATTTGACTTGTTTACGAATCTACTGAAGTAAAAATGTATCTCGTAGCAGAAGATAATTTTCTTTGTAAAGTCACCATTCACTTCTGTCTGTTTGAAATTATTCGTGATGTTTGTGAGATGTTAATTTGTTGGGCACGACGACAAGTCGAGGTTAACGGCTCTTCTGCCACACTATCGCGAACAATAGCAATAGTTTTCATAGAACGAACTGGGCGAGCATTCATAAAATCCCTGCAGACACGCTTGGCTGAAATTTACTCAAAATTTTTCCTATTGTCAACATATTTGTTATGATGAATTAAAAAAAGTGCGCTTCTCAATTGTGTTCCTTTCAATGGTTTAGTTTGTCAAGCACTGAATTAAAAAAATGTCAAATAGGGTTGGGAAAAAGACTAGACGTTAAGTTGTGACTCAAGTTACATCGTACATTATAGATGGGAGAGCAAACGAATATTTAACTTTGGAGCGCAAATTATCACAAAAATACGGTCATGTCACTTTTATTTATTTGCTAACATTTTAAATACTAAAAACAAAGAACTCTCACTTTACACTCTCAATTTTTGTTCTAGATCACTAACTTTTATTTAAATGAACGTTATCGAGTTCATCCAATAAAAACTTTTGAAAAATTATCACAACGAAAGAACCTTATAATACCTGACAACTAGCTAAGTCTTTTAAAAATCTATAAGAAAAAATTCATTTAATTTAAAAGTTTGTTTTTAATGAAAATATAACTAATAAAACAAAACTCTGATGTAGCACTCTGATGGTAGCTCCACAGTTCGACAAAATTTGGCAACTATGGTTTTAAAAAAACTTTCGAGGCTTAGAACTTTTGTAATTGGAAACCAATTTGTATGATTTTTTGCTCGCAGAAATTTTTGATAAAAGACCAAGAAAAAAACATGCTTAAAGTGTCAGGGCCGTATTCATCAAAAATATTTTAGGTTTATTGAAGGCTTATTTGACAAATTTCTCTTCAACATTAACATCAACCTTAAATATTTTTTATGAATACGGCTCTTAGGTTTTATCTTAAAGGTTTTGAGTAAATTGAGTTGTTTTCTTTATAATATCTCCTCTTTTTTTGTTTTGTTGAAATATGAATGGTGATAAATTAATTTTGATTTTTTGATTAATGAGAAATAAAATGGTATAAATTTCTTTTTGAATAGCTTAAACATTTAAGTTTAGAATAAAATTTAATTTTGAATTTAAGAAAAATTAAAAAAAAAATTTTAGTTTTTGATATTCTTGACCATTGTTTTTAATATTTTATCAATAAACTTATATATTTTGCACTATTTCCTACAAGGAAAGACTTTGAGACTCTACTCCAAGCAATGTTTGAAAATATTTTTTTAATCTAATTCTTACATTTTTAAATGATACAAAAGATAAAAAAAAATGAAATAAAATCACCTTGAAGTTGTGCTAACATTGTTTATAAATTTGGTCAGTAGTTTCAGAGATACAAAAATATTTTTTAATTCATAAAATAAAAACAAAAACTTAAGTTCAGTATATTTTGCAACATGTGTATAAACATGTGTGTTGCAAACAAAGTATGTAATTTTTAGGTTTTGAAATCTTAACCATATGCAATTTAAGGTGATTTAAAATTTGTTGATGTTTTCGTTATAACACTTTGAAAGAAAGTTTTGTTGGTTAAATGAACATATTCAATTGAATCAAAACCAATTCATATTATCTATACTTGTGTTGTGGTTGAAGGCTCCATTAATTTAAGTAAATAAATGTATACAATTATTTATTCATACAAACAATTAATACACATAAAATGCTACAATTTATGCAAATAATGCTACACACCTACAACAACTCGTATGTATTGGTTAAAATTAACAATCTTTAAAGTTGTTTAAAGAAGGGGAAAATTGTGACAGCAAGCGGCCTTTTAAAAGCCGCTTTAACATTAAGTTACAATAGTAGACAATGGTAACAATAAAAATATTCATAAAGCGAGTCCTACACCTTGCCATTTGTTATATAACTTATCGTTCTCAAAATGTTTCAATCCATTAGGCTTTTAATGCAAAAGCTTAGATAGCAGCTTTCAAGTATTTTCAAAACATTAAAAATTATAATAAGTATTTTTTTGATTTTACAACCATACAATTACGAATTATATTTATAACTATTTAATTGACAAAATTTTTGTTTTTTTAAAGTACGCCTTAAGCTTTTGCTACCCCTTCATAAGGACTTACAGTGGGCTTGAAACAAAAGATTGCAAATATCATGGTAGCACCAAAAAGTTAATTAATTATACTCGTTTAGACTTATAATAGGAATTTTACATATTCTATAAGTTGCCGTATGATATTTTGAAATGTTGGGATTGGAACAGGCCCATTCTAGTTAAGCCTAAGTTTAATGTCTGTGTGCGTGTCTTTTGTTTTTCCTCAAAAGCTGACAATATACCCACTGCTATTATTATTTACAACAAAACAATTTATTTATGCATTTTATAACAATTGACTTGTATTATTATAAGGGGAGAAAAAAAAAATCAAAAAAGAAACAACAAAAAACAAAATTTGCGGTTATAAAATTTGCTGAATTTATAGCAACATAAACACTTAGCAAATAAATAAACAAACAAATTTTTTTTATGAAAATATCGTCACCATTATCATCTTATGGTTTAATAACATCTACTCATCCACTCACTCCTCCAGTCATTTATTTATTCACTTAGACTGCGACACCCGTGACAGCTTGTGATTTTGTTCATGATTGCATTATGGCTTTATGCAAATTTTTGAATAAATTTTTATTTAATTTAATACATTTTCTTTCTTTTATCTTCTGTTTTTTTTTTTTTTTTATTTTTTAAACATGACACCACGCCAAATTTTCGAGCAAAAAAAAATTATAATAATAAAAGGATGATCTGTAACAGTGTAGCCTACACTATACGGAAATTTTTGTCATTATTTTACCAGAAAGCTAACAGGAAAATTGAAATAAAATACAAATGAATAAAGAAGACTAAAACAATAACGAAACTAAAATAAACCACAAAAATCTGGTAATAAGATACATACACAAGAATGTACAAACATACAGACAATATTTACATATAAATTCATCTTAAAATTAAATCAACACATAGACGTTAAACATAAAAAAAATTTAAGCAACAACAAAACGTAAGTGATTCCAAATATAGTGAAGTACAGCGAATATAACAAATGTAGCACAAGTTTTGAAAACAAAACCTACACAAGTGACGCTAAAGCATTTCCAGACTAACGAATTTAAACAACTAAAATTATAATTTAGATTATGGCCATTTTTGTTTTCTTTTATAAGTTGTTGTCTCCAATTCTGCTATATAAAAAGCAACTCTTGTTGAAAGATGATTTTTTTTTAATTTAATAGAGATTATATCGAAAAGCAAAGATTCATGTTGGGCATGGTTCTAAGGTCTGCGGACGCGAGAACAGCTTTAGCCATATTTACTTGATAGATCGTAGAGCTCGTTTTCTTACCAGAGGCAACAATTTTCTTTTTTATATTTCTCTTATTTTTTTTTATTCATCGAAAACTGGAGGTTCATATTAAATCCGTAGAAGGTCCGTTTACTCCACAGATTAAGATCGTTTCGGTTGAGAGTATTTGTGAATGTCGGTTGAGTAAAAGCAGCCATGCTCTAATTGCTTAATATTTCGTAGGATGTTAGTAAAAGAACAATGGGTAACCGTAACATTAACAATATGCTTCACCATTTATATCTCTTCATCATCCTCACACATCGTACAGTAGTCCGGTGTACCGCGATCCCATGAACTGATCCTAGCCCTTACTTAACAGCGTATCGTTATAACCCCAAAAGTGGTTCTCAGACATGCCCTATTCAGGTCCAGTAGTACCGTAGAGACCGACGAGCTTACTTTTAGCCATAAAGCCATTGACACTCTGCAGTTCTTTCTGTTCCGCCATGCTATATCGACTGTTTCTGATGTCCACACTCTAATTCGACTAAAATAGCAACTCATCCCTAGTGCCTATTCAAAATTCATTCAAAAGCTTTTGTTCATTTTCCAACCAATCAAGATTTGACATTATGTCCTTTCAAAGCTCTGAAAGCCGACTGATTACCCACGTAAATAGTTTTATCCAGAAGTCTCTAAGATCTCCTTATGTTCTTTCCCATGATATGGAAACCTGACCCTATGCATAGGCATGGGTCTATACCCATTTGCAATCCATTCATGAGAACTGCACACCCCTCACTCAGTCTATTGGATTCCACTTAACAGTTCTTTTCAAGGTTTCAGCATTAGGTCGGTAACATTTCCCTTACACTTAATATAAAACTGGAGACCAGTTTTCTATAAGATCCTATAGTGGCCGATATAAAATATTCTACCCATCACCAACTCACTAAGCCTAATTTAGCTCATAGCCATCTTTCCCATCCCTTTGAGGTGTACTTATTAAGGCACCAGTGAAACCAAGTGAAGTATACTTCTGGCCATTTGCTTCCTTATCAAGCAAATGTTCAATACCCACATATTTTGAAAATAATGTTAATTTTTTTCTTGACTTTATGTTCTTACTCTCGTGGTCTTAAGACCTTTTACTGCAGGGGGGCTTGTGGCGTTATTATATTTGTTTCGCTAAATTGTTATTTTTGTTATTATATGTGTATCATAAGCCTTGATTTTTTTTTTTTTTTTTTTGAAAGAAGTTTTTGTTTTATTATGTAGGCATTTAACTCACATATACATTATTGTAATCTGTAATCTATATTTTTGCTCCTAACTGTTGTTGTGCTGCCTTATGAGCAGAGAAAATAACGAGTTGTAAAATTGCAGAAAATTACTTTGAAATTATTTTGATCGTTTGAAAATAAATTGAATTTATTTGTGTCATCAAATCATTTTCTAAACATAACTTAATAGTGTCTAAATGTGAAATTTTAAAAACTTTTTTTGCTAGATATTCTTTATGCCACAGAGCATACCACAAACAAAATATATTTTTGCTTTTGTGGAGATGATTGTGATTTAAAATGTTTTTCTGCTTTTATTAAGACTACAGATTTAGAAATGAGCTTAAACTACACACGGACAATATTTTCAGTTTTTGCTATCAAAAGTTTCGGTTGTAGTCATAAAAATTCTATCGCAAGAACCATAATTACTTTAAATTCCAAAATCAAATTACATAGCTGCAACCATGATACAAAACTGTCATAATTAAACCTAATGATTACAAAAAGAAATAAAATTTCATTTTGAATTTAAGTTTTATTATTTGTAGCTGTCTCTATTTAATTGTTCTTAGATTAACAAGTGACTAGGGAACTTGCAATAACTAAATAACAAAAAAATACTGTCATAAAAAAACACGGTTTCACTAATTTCAGATTAATACAGATTTTTTCTATATTTTCAATTTATGAATAAAAGAGGATTTTCATAAAAAATAAAACTCGTTAATGCATTAACATTTTAATTTGAGTTGTAATTACAAAAACTTTTCTTTAAAAAGATTTTTTAAATTATCTTATTTAGAGGATTTTTTAAGGCTTTAGTAATAGTCTGCCATCATATGGTTATCCCAGTGACTCTGCGACCGCTTCTTTATAGTTCAGATATATACTTAGATGGAAACGTTTTACTTGTTTTTCACTGAAGTCTCCAAAATGTTCAGGTAAACAATCCAAATGACTGTGTAGATAATGTACCTTAATGCTCATATTGCATTCAAGCTGCTCCAAATCTTCGTAATTTGAGTGGGGATATTTCTTTTTGTTTCCCAAGAAATTGTGCACAAATTTATACCCAGCATTGTTTTTAAAAATTTTCATGGAACTAACAATGTTTTTATAATTGACTAACCTTTCGATGAGAGTTCCAGCTTTTAGTTTTTTCGAAGTCAAATTTTAGAACTTTCTACTGATAATCTTCGTCCTTACTGAGAGTTTTGACAAAATGTTTCATAAGCCCTAGCTTAATACGGGGAGAAGGCAATATTATGGAATCCCTAGGCACATGCGAATAATTAACTATATCCTAGAACCATTGAAGGCCAATCTTTTATACTGCAGTGATAAGATCTGGCTCTGCAATTAATAAACAAAACACGGATTTTTTGGGTAGGCCCCTTTTCAGATCCACACAAATAACCGATGTTCGGTGTACTTTAATTTATCTATAACCGGGATAATAGGATAAAATTCTTCTTTAGCTTTAGTTGAATCGTAATCGGCAACTATCCCAAAAGAAGTACACATTTAAGGCTGCGTTTAGAAGAATCTATAAATAGTCACCAGTCATTTGCATCCCATCCTACTTCTGTACACCCATCGACATTACTAAATTACTTAACCAAAAACATCTGAACAATTAATCATCTGCGGAAAAGAATGGAAGTAAGTTTTTCTCACTGTTAAGGCAGCATAAAATTCTTGTTTTTTTTTTGGTTTACTGCTTTAGTCGAGAACCTAGAATTTGAGAAGTTTTTTACAGAAATCAAGGTCTCTAACTAAATCACTAAGCTCTTCCTGATTAAATTTCTAACGTTCAGAAAAAATATCTAAATGAATGTAATCTGTTCTTAGTGATTGAGAATTTTGTCGTAAGTTGTGATAATTTTGATTAGATAAAGATTTTTGTACTTCCGAATTATCACTAGAGTGTGAGCGAAATGTCTGAGACGTGTTTCTTAACGAAGCCATTGCACAATTTTTGTGTTGACTCATTAAATGTTAAAGGTTAAAATTATTTTTTTTTTTTTTTGTCGTTATTCACTTTTAAGAAATCGGCGAAAAATCACTTGTATTTTTTCCTTTCGTAAACTCTTGTTGAATGAGAATAAGTGGGTGAATAAAACTTTATAAATACTTTGTACTTTTTTACTCAAGTTTACACAAAGAAAATCGATGGTTACAACATGATCACGACGGTCATATTATATTCGCTATAACAATATTTGGTTGTCGAGAACAAGTAATAGTAATTCAAGCATTTGTTTGATTGTTGTTTAAAAATAGTATGATTTAAAAAAAATTAATTCGACAAAAATAACATTTTATTCAAAAACATTAAAAATTACAAATAATCGTGAAATAATACTGGAGACAACAGTATGATTGCAAAGCAACCAAGCTGTGACTTTTTTATTAATTGTTTGATTTCTTTATTGATAAATAAAATGTTATTATTTTAAAAATTTGAGAAGTAAAAAAAACACAACATTTTTTAAAAAATTAGAAAAACTTGAAAATAAACAAGAAAATGTAAAAAACATTTATGCAACTAACAACAAAAGATAATAATTTGCCGTAGAAAAATGCAAGGATTATCGATTTCAATTGTAACCATATATGCACATGATTATTGCGTAATGTATCAATTAAACATAAAAACTGGTAACCATTATATGTTTTATCCACAATCATACAATTTAATCATAGTACGTTGGTCATAGATTATGATTATCACAACAATGTTCTTCCTTTGCGTGTACCTAGAAAAATATGATGAAAAATATAATGAAATATGATACAGAACAAGTCCTTCGCCCAACTGGTTCGTATAGTAACAAATGAAAGTTAGGTTAATTGAAGGATTAACTGCTCCAATAGTAAAATCCTTACGGGTTAAATTTTGGTATTACTTCTTTACTCCGGAATGTATAATGCCAAAAGAAGAATTACACTAAAGTAACATGGAGCTGGGGCGGAAAGTATGTAGATCAGTTAAATTATATTGGAGTAAACACAAGTTCCAATGCCAAGTGAGTTAAATTTAAAACATTTTAAGTTTCTGTACACTGCGAGAAATCGACGTTATCATGCATAACTTCAAGGCTAATGGCTTTATAATTTACTGTCTATAGTTTTTTTTGACGTACAGGACTTTACTGATTTTGAAGAGATACCATATTTACTTTAATATATCCACTTACAAGCACTTATTTAGATAAAAAAAAGTTTCGTCAAATAGATGTGCGGTTGCCACATGTACGTGAAAATCCAATAGATTATAAATAAATACCATCAAAACACTATGGGTGTTAAAAAGTAACAACATCCATCCACCCGCCATTTTAAAAACTCTATATGAATTTAGACATGTCCTTGAAGTCCTTGTGCTTAATTTTCATAAGCTCCAGCATAATAAATGTTAATAATTATACAGAACAATGAATAAATGAAAATCATATTTAATACATGATGAAAATGTCAAATTTTATTTACATTTTTTATTCGCTTCCTTAACTACGCATTAAGCATTTTTATTGCTCAAAGATAATCTGTGTCCACAAATAGTGACAGACAAAAGTCTTCAAACCGATTTTCTTTATACAATTTTTCAAATTTACTAAAAATTTTCTCCCTTTTGCTGTTGCGTTAGAGTTAGCCCCATTAACAATAATTACGGCATGAAAAACCACTAGTTGGGAAAAAGTTATCTTACGAATTAGCTTAGTTGCTTACAGAGTATGTACGAGTGTATTAGAAAGAAGAAGCTCTGTCGCATTATAAATGTTTGAATATTTTTATTTTGAACTGTACTTAAATTTATATGCTTTTAAACATGTAAAATGTGTATGCCAATGTACATATCATTTTACAAATTAATTTTATTTATTGTTAATATTCCCAAAAGCATATTTATTTTAATATTCATTTATTACATGCATGTATTGTATGTATCCACATGTGGCATTGTTTCTCTCCACACAATGATGATATAAATTACTCTACCACAATGCTTGTCATTTTGTACTGTATAAACGTTGTGCATACAGACATACATACATACATATGCAAATACAAATAATTTTAAGATGGATCTCTGTCATATGAGATGATAAAATATTTATTTGAAAAAAAAAAAAAACAAGTACCTACTGATTAACAAAAAAAAAAAAAGTTCTGAAATGAAAAATTATTTTTCTACCCTTCAGGACATTTTTTGTTCCTTTTTATTGTGCTGTTAATGTCAGACCCCCAGTCAGCAGAAATGATGAAGTGCCAGTGCATTCAAATGTAGTTGTTTATTGCAAAGTTTGTCTTATTTACAAATGTACGTGCAGAGCAGCAACAGGATTAATAACGAGCTTTAGGTCATACTGATTTGTTGGTTTCTCCTGTTCGTACATAATTCGGTTTTTTTTTACAATTTATGATCATTTACGGATATGTTAATGCCAAATAAATATTTACTTGTTTGGACAAATGTTATACATACGTAAATACTTACTTATGTATATGTTTTTATATGTAACGGGTGTCCCAAAATAAACGGCATTAGTGCAGTAGAGTGTGGTTAGACTTGGAAAAAATATTTCGACAGGTGACAGTTTAGTTTTTAGTGAAAAGTCTCACTTTTTGTTTGAGTATACCCTTCACCTGTGGAGCCACTGTCATTTCGTTTTTATACTGTTTACAGAGAGTGTAAGAGTATATATGTATGTATGGGTTTGTAGTTCCGTGCGAAATTCTAAAACATAAACTTCCAACCCCTAAAGTGAAAGCTTATAAATCGATCGACTCCCCTGATTTAGCATTGTGCATCTATCCGTGTGTTGGTAGACATAAACTTTTATTAGCCCCCAGATTGCTTACAGACCTTTATATAATAGTGTCAGTCACTTCAAAATATCCGGGAATAAATTGCTATTGAAATCCAGCATAATCATCTCAAAACTTTCTAAGATAGCAGCAAATAAAAACGGCGGCCTCTTTTCTTTCTATATAATCAAAATTTTTTAGCCCTAAAATAATTTCTAGACACGTTTGCTACTAATTGTATATATGATATGCCTCTAAGGATATTTGTAAACAATTTTGGCTTGTCGATCTCTAATCGACAGAGTTATATGCAAAAAAAAATTATTTTAAAAAATATATATTTTGTTTAAAGATATCAAGTTTTTTTTTTGAGACTCCAGTGACACCAAATTTCAAGCCGTAACTTGGAAAAATATTTCTAGGAAAAAACTCACAAATCCGTTTGAAGCCAACTGAGATATAAGTATCAAGATGCAACTTCTTCGGAGTTTTTCCTATATTTAAATTTGTTTTTCATTTTCTGTACAAGCAAGAGATTTAATATGGACATCAAATGAAAGAGCTTAAGTAAAATACAGTTAAATATGAAAAGCTAAACATTCAAGATGGCGTTCTACATTAAATGGCAAATATATGAGTCAAACAGAGTAGTTTCGGCTTTGTGCCCTTTAACTACCAAAATATTGGTATCAAATGCAAGAGCTTGATCAGTAGAATTCAAAATACAGTGGAAAAGTTTAAATCCAAGATGGCGCTAAGCACAATGGCAAATAATTTGTTCTCAACATAATTAATATGGGTATTAAATGAAAGAACTAGTAGAAACTTGCAAACTATGTAAAGATCAAAAATAAAAAAACCGCGTCGAAAATAATAATGTTAAATGGTGCAAGCAATCAATCTAAGATCTATTTCAATAAACATGATGGTGTAAAGATAAAGAAACATATATATTTACTACTAGTTGAACCCGGTCCGCATTACTGGCTTCAAAAAGTTATTTTTATTGTATTCATTTAAAGATGAATTTTAATATCACTGTTAGCAAAAATCAACAGCTAAATGTTGTTTGTGTAATTTTTTTTTTTATTTCTCCCGTATACGCACTTATTTTTTATCAACCTTCTAGCAGCATTTTAAAAGCCCTTTTTATTAATTTCTATTTTTGTTAATTTACTAAATTATTTAGGATATGCTCCCATAATTTTTCAATTATATTTATTTGGTTGTTGGGTTTAAGCTGGTTTATATGCATTTCACTGGTGCTTATGCCAGATCATCAGTAAACCTTTACCCAAATTCTTGAAAAAGTTTAAAATTTTTATAAGTTATATTTTTAAATTCTCATTAACAAAATGAGAATTCAAAAATAAAACAAAAAAACTATAAAAAACTTTTTCAAAAACCCAACCAACAATTTTTCAATTTTAATTTATTTTATTTTTCTAATCCCTTTAGCATTTGGCTAACCGTTGGTTAACACTAAATGCTTATAAGGGCAACCGAATAATAAAATCTTTATTTTAGTTAATTTACTAAATTATTTAGAATAAATTAAAATTGAAAAATTGTTGGTTGGGTTTTTGAAAAAGTTTTTTATAGTTTTTTTGTTTTATTTTTGAATTCTCATTTTGTTAATGAGAATTTAAAAATATAACTTATAAAAATTTTAAACTTTTTCAAGAATTTGGGTAAAGGTTTACTGATGATCTGGCATAAGCACCAGTGAAATGCATATAAACCAGCTTAAACCCAACAACCAAATAAATATAATTTCTATTTTTCTATTCTCTGTTTAAGATTAAATATTATCTTGCAAGCAATATATCAAATATATGTAATGTATGTATTAACCCAGAGATTAAAGTATTTTCATCCTAAATTTTCTCTACATACGTCCAGTTTTTTTTCAACCAATCGAGTTCAGCAGGACTCACAGGAAGACAGGCAGACAGACAAAAATTTAACAAATTTTCTAAAAATATTTTATTTATATACAATATTTGTATGAGTATAAATAATGTGTTGAAATAAAATTTTTAATTTTCTTCATTAAAACAAAAAAGTTTTAAAAGCAAATTTTTATACTCTTAACATTTTGATAACTATTAAAAAAGGCAAAGAAATATAGGACATTTTAAAATATTTTAATTAAATCGTTCAATATTATAAAAGAACGTATTATTCAAAAGACACTTTTTTTGTTCGGGGGAAATTTCCATTATAAACATTTTACTTTCTTAACACGTTGTTGTTCGTTTGAATTTTGCAGCGAATCCTTCATTAAAGATGTCATATTAAAGCTTTTTTTGTTTTAACACAAAAATAACAATATTGAAAAGTAAGACAAAATTAGGGGAGTTAGCTACTCCAGCTATTTTTTAAGAAGTATTATGGATTTCTTTTGAAACAATACTTTTCGTTTTTATTTCTATTATAAGATTTTTTATGTATTTAATTTAAATACATATTAATAAACCCTTATTGAACTGTTTATAATTTAATAGCTTTAATAGAATTTTGCTAAAGCAATTTTCATGTATTCATTTAAAATCTATTTAATCGTCTGTTTTTCGATAAACAACTTATGAAAATCCCTATTTGAGTAGAATATTGTACTGGATTTATGTGTCATCAAATATTTATACATTAAAATACAGGCAAATGTAAATAACATGTAAATGTTACCCGTTAGTTCTGATATTGGCCAAACAACACATTTGGATATTTTAGATATAAACTTTTGAGTGACTTCTTGTAATCTAGGGTGTAAACATTTTTCACAAGTTTTTATATTTTTTTTACTATTTTATCCTTTTTCTGGATTTTGTAACAAAGTTAATTATAATGTAAATTAAATTTAATAAAACTAAAAATTAAAAATTTTTACATGAGAACGAACTGACACTTTGAATAAACAGACACCTTCACCGTCAATTGAATAAAATTAACCCTTATGTGGTACCCGGGTACCTTTGGCGTTTTCAATCGAAGTTTTTTTTAATAAAATAGTTAAAATTCATACCTGAAATTTCTTGACATCTACTAACTTTAAAAAGATTTACTTTTTTTGCAACCGTACTACAAAAATGTTTTTTTGTAATTTTCATGAGAGACCAACTAACTCTTAACACCCTTAACTGCGCACCAAAGTACCCAGGTACCTGTACGTGTTTTAAATGAAAATGTGACCATTTTCACCTATTTTAGTTTGACGCTCTTCCTCTGGTGGTTTGCCGGAATATAGTTGACCATGCAAAGGGTAGAAGTTAAGTGCATCGCAAGCCCAAAATATTTTTTTGCCATATTTTTCAGGATTTGACGGCAATACTGGGTAAAGCGAGTACGCCCACGGTATCCATACAGCTGCTCATCAATAGTTATGCATTCACAAGGCTTATAACTTAGACCCAAATTGGCGTTTAACATTATCCAAATGTCCCGAAAAGCAGCTGCTTTATCATACTTTGAAGGTATATCCCGAGTTACGCTATAATCAAAACGTATACAGCGTAAAAGCATTCGGAATCTGTTGTATGGCATTGCTGCCCGATACAATGATAAATAAGTGGGTTTTCACAATTCGGATAAATGTTCCCTGTTTGATTTATGAACACCGGAGTTTATCAAAATACCGAGGAAAGAATTGAGTTCTTATTCACTAAAAGGCACAAATATTTTTTCTGTGTTTGTTTCGTTTCTTGTATTATATTCTGTTGTAATTCGCTGCCTTTTACGGTTTGTTTCTCTAAGAATTATGTCACAAGTTTCACTCGATAAAATAAATAAATTTCTTTTGCTGATGATAACTTAAATCTTTGGGCTGCACCTGCACGTTGTCGTAAAATATTTTTTTTCACAGTCTGGGATACTGGAAATGGTCTAAGTTGCCACAAAGTTCCGTCTTTCGCACAAAGTTCACTTCTTGTCTGAACTTCATCATTTCCAAAGTCGTCGCTTTCTTCTGAGTCATAGGAATCTTCATTCACTTCTATAGAATTTGCCATTTCAGTGTCTGAAGCTACCAATGTTATGTCGTTTAATGGTAGAATATATTTTCATCGCCATCAGAGCAGACAAAATCTTCTTCATCGCCTTCTAATTCACTTAATATTTTATTTATGTCAGTAGAATTAAATCTTTTATAACTTGCTCTCGCGTTTGAATTCATTTCGTTTATTAAACGAGTTAGTTAGTTACCTTCACTATTACAGGGATAAGTCAAACTAATAATATTAAGCAAAATACTGCATAAAGTTTTATATTTATTCAAATTGGGGGGGGGGATTCACCAACTTTTTATTAGACCTAAATATGATTTGGAAACGTCAGCTTCTATATACATACAGGGGAAAAGCTGTTAAATTTAAATTAAATCTTATCTAAGAAATAAAAGGTTTATATAGAATATTTAATAAGATGTGCTGCATACCTTAAGGAGTCTAAAATAATAAATAATATACCTGCTGCCAACGTTACCAAAGTTTTAACTAGATATTAAGTGCGAAAATGCTTGTTTTCTATGTAACTTCCATATAGGTACCCAGGTACCTTGCAGCGTATTAGTAGGTGCTTTTTTTGCCGCACACATAAGGGTTAAACAACTTTATAAAAAAAACGTTTTGCTGTTTTCAAAATTGTATTTATAATGAAAATATAAACGACATTTTAGCAAAACAAAAAAAATATATCTAGCTCGATTAAGTATAAAAATATGAACATACAAAGTTTAAAACAAATACAAAAGTAAATAAGTATGAAGTCTGCATTATGTAGTAGGGCACTACAATAGGTATAATGACCACATCGTAGCATAGTCTAGATGTTAAATTTTCCGAGGACATTTTCGATTTTCAATTTTTTACATAGTTAACTGTATTATACTACATAGTTAAGCCCTTTCATTTGATACCCACCCATATTGTTGAGGTTTAAAAAAATTTGTTCCGCCCTTTTGTTTCAGACGTTATTTTGGATTTTACACCTTTTTTATAGTTTACTACATTGTACTTGACACAATGACAATTGTATTTGACACAATACTATATTTGACTCATATATTAGCCATTAAATCTAGGAAATAATAATTAAATCTTCGAAATAAAATTCCAGGTTGAACATGAAACGTAAAAAATCTCTTAGCACCATTATTTATTCTCTCGCGCTCGCCATAACTGCAGGGTATTGTTTATACATTAATGTGTATGAGTTTAAGTGAGTGGCATTTATTCATATCCTGCGATTTATTTATTTATTTTTTTATCTGCATAAAATACCCATGTGAATTAACAAATTAAATTCGTATACAGGCAAGTATTTTTATTGGGGTTAATAAATATTTATTGTGGTTTTAAATACCAACAGCAGATAGGAGAACTTTGTTTTACGAAAAAATAAAACGAAATTGAAAAAAAAAAACGTATAGTCATGAGAAATCTGTTATAAAATAATTGATATTGAAGTAGATACGTGTATATAAATAATACATCGTACTTTAACAGATAATTGCGAGTAGAGAGAGAAACGTCGCAATCTCTGGTTTTGTTAAACAGGCAGTCTCGAGTGTATTAAGGAATAATTGAAATTTTAAATGTCTATCTGATGGAAACTTATCGACGATATTTTGTGTAACACACAATTTGCTAGACAAGTTTTAATTTTGTTTTTTATTTAAAATTGTCAAGAAAATGGAAAAAAGAAATAGTGATTTCGCTGAGTTTAATATTTTAAATTCTCTACCTGTATTGATATATTGTTGCCTTGAAATACACAATGGTCCAACCAAAATGCACATTCTTTATCGTTGCTTTCAGAAATTATCTTAATATTTTTCAGTATGATAGATGGAAAATTTTGTGCGAACTAAAATATATCGCCCAAATACTCTCCCAGGCTTCGGTGCTATACTTCTACCCGATGGTTCATATTTTCAATGACACTGAGACGTAATTGACGTTCAGTGTCATTAATGTGACGATTTATCTCATCCTTTAGCTCTTAAATTGCTCCTGGCTTATTGACGTACACTCTTTCTTTTAAATATCACCAAAGAATATCACATGATCTTGCCGGCCACGACGCCAGACGTAAGATAACGCGACCATTGAATTTCTCGTGCAAAAGAGTCAATGTTTCGTTGGCTGTGTGGTAAGTGGCACTTTTCTGTTGAAACCACAAATCGTGCAGTTCCATTTTCTAGTCACAAGAAGTACGTTATCATCTCACTATAGCGAACACCATTCCCGATACCTGTTTGGCCGAACTTAGCGTGTTAATTAAAACTTATATTCAAAATTTGCATCACTAAGTTCGTAAGATGTTCAATTGATGTTTACGATGACGAATCGAGGTTGACAGCTCTTCAAGAAATTTTTTTCTCAGAAAGAACTGGGCGAGAATGCAGAAGTGTTTCAACATCTGACAAAAGCCCAAACTAAAAATCTGTAATGAATTAAATGGTAATTTATTTGCAATTGACAAGTCAATAAGATGCTACAAGGTGCTAAATAGATGATGGTGAGTAAAATGCTGAGTTGTGGAGATCGATGGCGAGTATATGTTCTTGGATTGAGTTTAGAACTTTCGTTCACAACAACTAGATTCTCGCTGGTAGGCATCATACGAAAAGGTCGATAATAAATAACAGTTTCACAACTATAACAGTTTCACAAGACTTGCGTACAGCTTTTGTGGTGGATTCTTTGTTTTTATTTTCTAGCGAATATTTCGATGCGGTTTGAGCGGAATAAGAAAATGAACACAATTTTTAACATTTTTATGGTAATGGGTGTAAAAAGCTCTCAATTTGACGCAACTCTTTATCTTCTCGTAACCTTCTTAGAACTTCTTTATTAAAAAAATCAACATCAAAAGCAGACGACAAATACAATTGATGTCTACCTTCGATTCAAACAACCATTGTTTTAATAAAAAATTTCCCATGGCAAGCAAAATATGGACTTTTTAATGCCGACTCTAAAAGTATTGTACGAAACCTTAATTCAAGTCAAAACAGAAAAAAATTGATAAAATTTATAATTATTACGCCACACAAGGTTATATTTTTGTTTTCGTTTAATTAATGTTTTTTTTTCTTCTTATTTATAATTTTTTTTTCATTTCGTAATAACAAATATTTATAAAAAATTCCCTTAAAATACTTCTATGCGTTTTGTTGTTGTTTTTGTTAAATATTTTAATAAATCACCGAAAACACATTAAACAAATGTTCTGTAATTTAATACAGTTCTTCATCGTTGTTCTTTGGTTTGTTTTAAAAGTGATAATAGAGTGGGTTGGTTAAGGGGGGCAGGGCTGAGAGTGGTGGAAGAGTAAATATTTATAGGGGGTGGTACTGTGATATTCATGTTTTTTATTGTTATTAGGGTAAATGTGTTGCTGAGTTATTATAAATATTTTTTTTTTGTTGTAAAAGAATGTGTGAGTGTTTGTTTTTGTTTCAGTATTATGATAATAAAATTTATTAAAATATTGTTTTCAACACATTTTTATTAATAACATCATCATTATTAATAATATCATCATCATTATAGCCTTTAGCAAAGACTGCCAGCTAATTAAGTTAGCATCTTCATTATTAAATCTTAACAAACCAGCCAGCTTTATTATTCAGCCAAAAATCTTGAGAACCTCATTTTGGCATTGAACTTTAGTTGAAAGATAAAAATGTTATTGTTTTTTCATTTAAATCTTATTTAAGATATTTGGATGAAATTTGAGAATCCCACAGCAAAAATACAAAAACATGAAACAGAAGAAAAATCTTTAAATTGTGAGGGAATTATTCTATTCTTCTCCAGCGATACCCAAGAGTTAAGCATCATGATCTCTTTATTTATTCTTCAGAAATATTTATAATTGAACATTGTAAACGAAAATATTATTTTCTTAAAATTGTTACTTCAATTAATCAATAAACAAATTTTGTTTTTAGAATTGTCTAAAGCGGCCTTTATTCCGATGTTTCGTTAATATATTTCTTAACTTGATCAGGGATGGAATAATTAAACTGGCAATTAAAAAAATAATTATTTATTGCATATGTAATGCAAAAATAAAACAACACACCATATCAAATGTCAATAAAAATAACAACAATAAACATTTTATATGTCTATGAAAAGGAAAGTGGATTTATTATTAGGCAGTTAACGCTCATATTATACAACCCATTTCAATAAAAGATTATGCTATTTGAATAAACTTTCCCTGCAGATGTGCAAAATTTTAGTTCTAATTTTGGTTCAGTATTTCAGGATTAACCCACTAGTTAAATTTCTAACTAGTTACGTTTTGAACCAGGCATATAACTAGTTATAATGAGACTGTAGTACTGATAAGCACACCATTGCAAAATATAAAAGTTCACTTTAAATGGTACTAGAAGATTGGTACGACCTAAAAGTATAGATGGACAAGACAGAATAAGGATATTTTGAAGTATACCAGTACTTTATTGGGTCCATCTTGAAGCCTATTTGCTCCCTAGTAAATTTATGGCCAGCGATCGGCATTTACTGAGACCCGCACCACTACAGTTTTGTTTTTCTATACTAGAAAACGATTTCACATTGCCAACTGAATTTTGCCAATATTCCAATTCGCGCAGTTCTTTCTAATTGCCAGCATCTTTGTTAGACTGAGGTCCGCCTTAGTATATACACTTAATGTATGTTTACCTATAATCCTTAGTCTAAAGCGATCTGCATCTCTCTTGCCTCTTTAGTTCGAGTTTTAGGATTCTATTCTAGAGATACTGAAGTCACTTAGCCACTCGAAGACTCAACACATACGCTCCATCGGTATCTGAGTCTCCTTTACCTCTTTGTGTAGGATTTCCTATGCTTAAGCCAGAGATTTTTTAACTCCTCTATACACCGAACTAGCAATAATAACAAGGCGTAGACACTCCTCCAAGGAGGGATATATTTGCACTAATAGCGATATTAAAATTCACCTGGAAACAAATACCATTAAAAAATGTTTAATAGTCAGTATTGCAAGCTGGTATTAACTACATGCTTTTGCCATTATTCATGATTTTTGTTTACGTAAATTTATATTGAAACATCTGCCTATGCCAGCATATGGGCACTTCCACAAATATTTCTACTATTGTCACGCTACGCTAGGACCTATAGCACAGAAAAAAGGGATTTCTTTTAACTTTTTTTTTGTATGTATTTCTACATGTATATAGAAGACCCGTAACTCTATATTTTGTTAAAAATTAAAACAAATCAAACTGTACGGCCTTAACTTAGAAGCATTTATATAATCTGGCGTTTGATGGCATTTCTGTGGAAGTGCCCATACACACTTTGTAATGAGGCCTTAAAACAGAAAACGTTAAAAATGATTTCAAATGTACAAATTTTATTAATTATATAACAAAGAAACAAAGTATCTATTATTTTTTAAAATGAGTAATCTTTGCTAAATTTTTATCTGCAGTTAGAATCTCTGTTGGCCCCTACATATAGCCTTGCGAAACTCTGATTTTTCTCAAATTTTATTTTAAACTTAAATTTCATTGACTTTAAGAAAACAGTCAAAGTTTCCATTTGATTTCTTTGTTATTTTCGAACACTTAACAAACAATAGAATTAGGTTTCTTGGCCAAATTGTTTAATGCTCACACTTTCTACACCCCCTGAAACAATAATTTTAGCGCATACAGATTTAAAATCTCTTTACAAATACAAAATTATGGAATTGTTCTTAACGGCAGTGGAGTGTGTGTGTGTGTGTGTTTGTATGTGAGTTTTGCCTGATATGAGGCAAAATGACAAAAGAAAATCTCAGCAATTAAATCACATTCAAATGCAAATACAGTAGATGGATAATTTAAAATTTACATTTTATGCATAAATACACAAATATGTACGTACATACACACAAACACATACATACATCATTTTGCATGTATTTAATAACAGAGAACAGTAGCCTGAGGTCTGCAAAAAACAAGCCATAGGCATTGTTTGAAATACAATTTTAATTAAAATATATTTCAAGCCATAACTTTAGATCTTAGCCTTCTGAAGAGGTTTTCCAATAGGGGCGGGTTATTTACCCGTCAAACATTTGGAACGCGAAATTGTTATTAAATGTTTCAAAGACGCATGTTCTAACTGTGCAATATCATTTCAATCACCGCCATGACTTCGCACAGTATCACGAATCCAATTCAATGATTCTGGCGCAAAAATATAAGATTTTAAGCGTTTGCTTAGATTGTGTTGACTTGACTTGGTCAGCTTCGTCATATATTTTGTCAATGCAACCAGAAAAACTGTAACGGTGTTAAATTGTACAATCTTGGCAACTGGAACTAACCCCGGTCGCCAATTTACGATTGCACTAAAACACTAACTTTGACAATAAAGGTGGATTATTAGGATGAGCTCCTCTATTGCATTGCTTGCCATGATGATTTGGCTACAATAACTAATGTGGAAAAAATGTTCTATACACGAGATCATCATCTATTTCGCCCTTATGAAAAACTCTTTATAACTTTTGTCAATTTTAACATTCATAAGGCTCAGAAAAATTTTTCCTGATGCCTAAATCACTTTTACATTTTTTTACTTCTGTAAGTTTCACTGTAAAAGCAGCTAAAATATATTTATGTGCATGTTTGTTCGTTTTTAGCAACTGTCTTTATAGTGTTTATTTTGATTTAGTAGCCCTGCAGTTTCATGTGACGTTAAAGAAATTTGTTAAAAACTATTCACAGAAAATATTTTTTTAATAGAAAGCTTATCAAAAATTTTCTAAAAATAGGGAATTTATGGGAAATTTTTTTAAGCAATTTACCATAAATCTAACCACTTATGAACAATTTCTCAGAATTTATAAATCTTTTAATCCGCAAAAAAAAACTTAATTACCTTAAAAATGTTCTAGAAAATTATGTTAATCATTTTCTAGGCAACTACAAAAAACAATTCATTACTTTTGCTAGAATTTGTTGCTCTGCAAACAAAAGCCAAAACTGTTGGGTTTTTGTTTAAGATGTACATTAAAGTGTGATGATCCTAATATTGGGGTGTGTGCCTCATAATGGGGCATTCGGTATATGAATGCGTTGGGTAGGAGATTTGAAAAAACGTTTAAATGTAAAATGATATTTGCTTAACTAAACTTTGCAATAAAGTATTTGCAACACACAATACACATTCAATTACAATAACAAAAAAAAAATAAAAAATAAATAACAAATACAAAACAATATAAAGGAAAAAAGTGGCATAACTAATTTTGTTATTCAAATATGAAACACTGAAATTCAACAATAAAAATGAAAAATAAAAAAACAAGCTTATTCTTCCCTTATTTTAACATTTATATTTTGTATTAACAATCAACATATAAAAGAAAAAAAAAATGCCATAAAATGAAGTGAAATTTCATGTTTTTCTTAAATTTTATTTTTTTTATTGTCATTTTGCAGAGCTCTTTCAGTTGCGTCATGGTATGAAGGAACCGACGACTAACAACTTGGACGATATTGTAAGTAGACTGTTGTTGTTGTTGTTGTTTTCTATTATTATTTATTCCTTTCTACTCTCCAAATACGTAATTTTATTCATTTCTAATTAGAGTGGGGCAATAAAATGGTGATTTAAAAATTAAGTTCTAAGTATTTAATGGATTTGAAGATAATTTTCAAATAAATAAAGGAAATTGTATAAAGACTTTTTATACAGTTTTAAGGAGTTTGATTTTTTTATTTATTAAAGTTAAAAGTTTTTCTTTAAAAGAAATACAGTGTTGGTCAAATAATTTTAATACTTTAAGTGGGAATGTTAAAATTGTTTTTTATTGGCATTATCCAGCAAAAAAAAGAGACATGAATGCATGAGTTCAACCCATGATTAAATGGTTGAATTTAGGTGAAACATGCATGATTTTAACATTAACGTGTCAGTGGAGAGCATGTATTTATATGAATATATTAATAAAATTCACTTTATTCAAATAAGTGCATAGAACGCATTCACCATAGATGAAAAGAAACCCACGTTTCATTAGTTAATAGTGTTTTTTTTTTTCATAAATTGCTTAAGATATTTGCATGCATTTTCATGTGTTTGGAAGCACATTAATAATGGCAAACTATTTTGTATTTGAAGGAGACATTCTTTATGCCAGCTTTTGAACCTATGAAAAATGCTATTCAGATTGAACTAGTGCAAAATTTTTTTTTTTTGCTGGGTAAGAAAAGGGAAATATAATTATTTTGTGAGTTTTTTTTAATAAATCACATAGTGCGTTAAAAAATCATTCCACTTCATTCTTTCTTTACCAGTATCCTTTTACCGTAGCTTCTGTAATTACTATATTTGCCGGTCCTTCTTATCTGCAGCTTCCTTGTAAATTCCATTCCAGTCGTCTCGCTGCCATTTGCGCCATCTGATTTCCTAGCTTATGCATTCTTTATAGATTGTTGTGGTATTGTAGCTAAAGGCTTACTGTTGATATATAAATCATAAAGCGACATACATTGGTTCCGAGGAAGGGTGTTCCGTAAGTTCACCCTTTGACCCTTTTTCAAATCGCTTGAAGCTTCAGGTATACCAATAACTTGGTAGATTGCCGACTGGATTAATTATTTCAGGAATTGATACAATTGATTCAAGTACTGCATGCTTGGGCGTAACTAGACAAATCTGAGCTGTGCAATACCTCCACCCAAAATTTTTTTTGCTTCTGACAAAATCAAAATAAAATAATATAAAATTAACTTAATTTAACTTTTTTCCTCCCTCCACCCAAAAAAACCATTTTTAATTTTTAATTTTTTTCCAACCCAAGCAAAATTTGAAGTTATGCCAGCGACTGTATGTCATAAGATGAAAATAGTGGTCGTCTGCACAACGAAATTTTAGAAGATTTTTATAAATCTACAAAATTCGATCAAAATGGTATCAAGGATAAAATTATTTGTCATAAAGATTTGATGAATTTTGTTAATATCTTTTGCATTACTTGGGATGTCTGTTATATTTCAGCATTCGACACCCTAGTGCAGCTATCTGGTTCCTATAGCAGAGTCTTTAATTTTTATCACTACACGTACTCAGAACATTTCGTGAACATTTTGGTACGATTATTTTGACCGATTTTTGGCGTAGATGAAACCAACAATAGTTTATCGATGAACTCAATTCGATTTTTGGCGAAGAAGACCCTTCAAAGACTAGTGTTTATCTTTGGATTACTAAATGCCATCGTAACCGTAGTTTCGTAAAGGTAGTCCAAAATCAAAAGTTATTCCGCAAAAAATTGATGCTTTGCGTGATATTATACTGCAAGATCGATATGAGTTCGTGATATAGAGGGGTAGAGGCATTTGCGTAGGATCATAACTTGACAATTTTTCAAAAAGCAATTTTTCAAAAAATACGATCGCGTTGCTTGCAAATATGTGTATGTCAAGTGAGTAATTGTCGATCTACGCACATGAGCCCTGAAGTAAAAAGTAGTCGACTGTATGCGCCCACCAAGATGAGCAAAACTCTATAAAAGTCAGTCGGGGTCGAGGCAAATGCTCGCCTTAAGTCAAGTTTGTGACGATACCAATCCACATAAAATCCGATAGCATTTAATATATTTAACTTTAGGGTGGTGGCTTCATTAGTCCATATCTTTTTAACAACGTTGTTAGCTACGCAATCACTGTCAAGGACAAAAGCTATAAGTTGATGAATATCCATATCTTTTCACCTGAATTGGATGATATGGACATCAACGACATGTGATTTATAAAGAACCTTGCTTCACTTCGTCGCCACATTAGTCACGGCACATTGAACAATCCGCATGAGTGATTTGGCTACATAATCATCTTAGTTGTAGGTGATGCGAAGAAGAGTTTTTGTTTATGTTGCAAGTCTATGCAAATAAGCCATCAACTACATAAGTCCTCAAAGTCAACGTAACATATGCTTTCGGTCGAATTCGTCCTTATTTATGCGCCAGAGTCATAGAAATCTGATATTTCAGGCATTTACACCATGTTGAATTCATATCAAAAATACATCATTAAAATGACTTTGTCAGCTTAGATTAGACATTGATTGTGTGACGTCAGAGATCCAACATGCTTAGACAAATTTAATAATATCGCCGTGATGGCGTAACTTTTATTGTATTACTATTGATGTTGTTAGTGTTAGTGTTCTATATGTGTAACATGTATTGTATTATCTAACAATTTGCCATAAAATTGTAAAACTACTATTTTTTTTAGTTAATTTTATGGGTGATCTTTAAAATGTATAATTAGATTTTAAACATAAATTCAATATGTTGGTATTGGTATGATAAATCTCATTACTATGCAGCAATGTGTATGTTTTTACACAATAAAAGAGCAATTTTGAATTTTTTATTTTTTTTGCCAAAAACTGTTCCTGTAGTTTTCCCCAGAAACTTAAGTTTTACAAAGACAGACCCTAATAAATTTATTCCTTTTTTTTATTTTTTGAAATCAGATTAAATTATATAATACACATAGTTATGCAATAGAAACTTAAACTTAACATCTGTGCGTTTAAAATGCCCATATTATTGCGAAAAATGTACCATAAATTATTAACAGTATCATTAAAAGTATCTTAGATTGTATAAACTCTTCATAAGTACATGCTTGTATTAACCCCGAAGATGTCCTTTTAAATGTTATTTATGCTAAAGTGTTTTTCCCCAGCATTTTAGCGTCCTTCGAAGTTTGTTTGTTTTTTTCTGAACAAAATAATAATTGTGTTAGTAAATGTATGCTCTATATACCCCGACTACCCAAAATAATTATATTTAAATGTATATTATTCAAAAAAAAGTTAAAGTAAAACGAAATAAAATAAAATTTATGTAAAAGAAAGAAGAAAAAAAAGTGAAATGTTAACAATTTAAATAAAAGTCTTCAATGAATCTTTTGGCATACTTTACTTTAAACAAACACAAATGTTTTTTCTTCACCCTTAACATACCGAATAACATACAAATATTCTTTAATATGTCTATGAGTGTATGTATTAGATGTTACACTCATACCAGAGCAGAAAACCAGGCTAAAAATGTACCGAGTTTTTGGTACTTTGGATTTTTTGTAAATTATGTTTAAATATTTTATTTTTTTTTTGTAACTGATAGCTAAAATTAAACAAATTCAACAGTGATGTGTATGTACACAACAAACTAACTCCGTGGTGAAAAGTGAAAATGAGATAAAAAGAATAAATAATTCTCTACAACCTTTCATGAGCATAACTGTTTTATTTATTAAGGTCAGGGTACACGCAGCGCCGAATTCCACAGATTTCACTAACTCATATTAATCATTAATATCATAGTTTTTCGTATATTTTCGTTTGATATTGATAGTAAAAATCAAATATGATCATCAGATCAGTAGAGAGTATCTTATTAGGAGTACCCTGGTTAAAATTTTTCTTATATTGTTAGTATTTTGACATGTATTTACATGATTTCTCGTTAATTGTTAAAGTCATTATTGTTCTTGTTATCCTTGTGCACACTAAATACAATAACGTCACAACTAAAAGTTTTCCAATATCGTATATGAAAACTTAGTAAACATGATTGGATTGCTGCTGGTTGGTGTTATTTATAAGGGAAATGATTGCAAGATCGGCAATTCAGATGCTACGTGAATCGCTTTGGGACGAAACCTCGTAAAAAAGAGGTCAGAGAGCCTCAGGTGTTGATGGAATACTATCCAGTCTATCAGGCAGAAAGAGAATTCTTATTTCACTTGATAACTATTTTAGGAGTTCTAAAACTATACTCTGTGGACCAGAAGATCTTTCAACTTAAACTCTATAAACTTACAAAGTTGGGTGGAAGAAGCTACTTGTAGACAGGCTCGTATAGTGCTCGAAAAGCTTCTTGTTAGGGATGCAGTAAAAGTACTTGGCTGGAAAAGTAAGTTGATTAAGGGACATAGAAACTTCAAATATCATCTGAGGGGGATGCAGTTCGAGAAGGATGATATTTGTAGAATGTACATGGAGGATGCTAAGGCAGCAACACTGGAAAGCGTAAGATTGAGGGTCACAATCAGGCACACATTATGTGTGGAGGCTATGGGGGTTGTCAGTCTGAAAGAAATATGTACTGGTGATTACAAGAGACTGTGTGTGAAAGATTGTCGAAAATCACAAACGAAGATTGTGGCGCAAGACTTAGTTAAAGCAGAGTAAAGGAAAACACAATGGACCTTATTTGTTTTCGAGTATGGGTGTTGGAAGTGGCTCTTGCTTCCAGCATCTCCATTTCCTACCGAGCTACCTACCTAAGCCAGATATACCAATCGGTTATCACAAAATCACTAAAGAGCGAAGGGATTGATAAACGACCCTAGCAAGAAGAGATCTGCTTTAATCCTCCCCAGACATATGTAAATATATATATAAGCTTCCTAAAAGTTTATTTTTATGCAAGCAATATTAAAGCAAGGGTTTAATTTCCTTTGAAAATTTTTTTTTTTTTAATTTTTTCACAATAATATTCACAACACTATTTTAAATTTAAACGTTTAATTCAAACCATTTCTATTTACTAAATCGTTTAGAGGTGTATTGAAAATCTGACTAATATAATACATGTGAATGTTTGTATGTTTATGAGTTTGAAAATTTGTTACTCAATTACACAAAAACGGCATAACGAAATAAAATGAAATTTGTGACACATGTATATAACAACCTCGATTAACAACGATGGTTAACCCGATAACCGCACAGAGGAAGTTTGAGGCACACTCTAGTTTTAAATAAATTTAAAACGTTTTTAAATTTGTTGTTTATCAACAGCAAATTATGCCAGTAATTTGTATACTTAAAGCAAATTAAACGATTTTTCTTTAGGTTTCCTTTTTTAATATTTCAAAAGTCTTTTGGTTTAAAAAAAACATTTTTTAATAAAATTGAAAAAAAAATTTTCAAGAAAAATTTTTAATAAATACAAGTCGATTAAAAAAACCTGTCTCTGTTTTGTGGAATATAATTCTTCTCTATTACACGTGATTTTTTAATTAACGTTTACTTAGAAAAATGATTTTTATTTATCCAATTCGTTTTGATTTTAAGTTAACTAATTTGCAGCTAATTAGGCCTAAGTATATTATCCATGTGTATTAAAAAACTTTTTTTATTACAATTTCTCTCAAACTTTCGTCGTATTTTGACGGCTTCATTAGGGGTTTTTTATCTGCTGAATGAGAAACACATCAAATGTTAATACCACATACACGTTAAAAACAACAAAGTTTAAGTAACATTAAGTATTTTAAAACCTTAAAAAGTTTATTTCCTTTATATTAAACATTAAATAAATGCACACGCATATATTTTAATTTACAACACATTTTAATTACACAAATTTTTTATGACAGCTCTATAACATTTGTCAATGTTGTTTGTGGTTTCCTTCAAATTCATCGTCTTACTTATATTTCGTTGTATATGTGAGCTGTCTTTTATGTACCTTTTCTCTCTGTACTCACTAGACTTGTGTCCGACTCGTCAACTAAGTTCATTTTTGCCAACAACCAAGTTCATTTTATCCACGAACTCCATTTAAATTTCATTGCTCTACTTTTTGTTAGTGCAACTAGGACTTTATACAGGGTGGATCAAAAGTCACCATGGGGTTAAAAAAAAATGTATAAATTTTTTGGTCAGATATTTTTTTTGAATTAAACTTTTCTGTTTTTATATTTTACAATATACAAAATGGAAATTGTTTACATCAAGTATAAATAATAATCTCACGTAAATGACCCTGTTTTCAGCATCGGGTTCGTTTTAAAGCAAATTTAAAAATCTGTAGCTGTAGCGCTCAAATTTCTGCAATAATGTTGGTTTTGGGTTTATGGAGTGTCCTGTGTACATATACTCGCTCCTTTAAATAACTCCAAAGAAAATATTCAGGTGCTGACAAAACTGCTAAACGCACTGGACAATAGATTTTTAAATTTCTAGAAATTATTCAGCAGCTTGGCCAGTAGCTTCATCCTGCTGAAACCAAATCCTCAATCTGTTCCCAGCAGGACGAAAAACATAGTCGCACTCTATTAACTGTAACAGGACTTCCATCTTAATTTTTTAGGAAGTAAATGCCAATGTTATTTTAAGATGTAATACCACACCCTGCTGTACACCTCATGGATTGTTATTGCCGCTGATGAATGGCTCTTGGATTTTCAGAATTCCTCAGCCTACAGTTTTGCTTGTTATCAAAGAAATTTAAACGATGAATAAATTCTATACTCAGCCAGATTTTAAATAAAGTTGATTTTATTTCTGGTCTACTTTTTAAATTAAACTGCAAAACATTGAGATTGCCGATGATCTGCGGGTATAAGAATAGCGGTAAATCTCTTTTTAAAGTGCTCAGTAGTGATGTACAAGCTTTTCCTAGCTGAGCAGAACGCCTTGTGATAGATGTTTCTAGTGTTTCCTTAACACATATCTCTACTCTTACAAAGTGCAAATTAAACGTGGTCTACTGGTTCGAGTCGAAATCTCGCACGGTGCCATGTAACAACTTATTAATTCAGAAGGATAAATTCTGACGTTGATGTGCTCTTTGAATTAAAATAATTGTACACTGGTTCAAACAATAAAATTCTATTACTCTGGTTCATTGTTCAGTTGTGAGTCTTCTCGTTATTTATATAATCTGGTGATTTTTGACCCCGTTTAATTTCATGCAGAAGAAGGTGATGTAAAAGTATATCTGCTATTGTGGGAAACAACAGATTGCCCATTTGTATTCCATAAATGTTAAATATTAAAACGCTTTATAGGCAAAAATTTAAAATTTCCAAGAACTTAGATTCTAATTTAATTTTGAATTTATTGTAAGCTAAGAACTTAAACATTTAAGGTGCGATAGGGGAAATGTGTTTTAAGTAGACTACCAGGTAACGTTTTAACGTGATTTCGAAAAAAATCGAGATAAGCCCTTTTACTATTAAGCCATCGATATACATATTATAATATATAATATTTTCTGTTTGAGTTGAAAACTGTTTGTGCAATTAAGTTAGGGAATTCTATATTTATTGGTTGATCATAAATGTATATTACTTGGAGTGTTTGTGCACTAGCGCATGAAATGTGTTTAATTAATAGCGAATAACTTTTAACGTTTTTACCAATTTTATTAAAAACAACCATTTTGTTTACAGCTTGTGCTGTTTTAAATATGTCAATGTAATAAAAAAAGGGAGATTTTCAGTTTTTCTGATTTAAAATCTTTTAACAAAAATGGTGAAAAAATGCCCATATTTTACTGCCAGACATATCTCGAAAATCTAACAAACTTATTTGTCAAAAAAAACCCGTATAGTGAAATTTAAAAAAAAATAAAATAAATGTCTGTGCCATTTAAACTTTAAATTAAATGTTTATTTTTGTTCATTATTTTATTTTACATTTTGTGATTTCTCTTTTCATAGAATACTAGCTAACAGCCGGTGTGCTTCGCCACCCCAAATTTTAGTATTTAATTCATATGGCAGTTGCCACGCCCACTATTGTTAATGCACTCATTTTTTCCATAAATGTTTATTTGAATATCAAAGTTGCTTTTGCAAAATTTTAGTACTCTAATCGATATCGTTTTCCAGATATACGAATTTTAGTATTTAATTCACATGGTAGGTGCCACGCCCACTATTGATAATGCACCCATTTCTTGCCTAAATGTTCATTTGGGTGTCAAAGTTGCTCTTGCAAAATTTTACTACTCTAATCGATATCGTTTTCCAAATATACGAATTTTAGTATTTAATTCATGTGGCCACGCCTAATATTGCAAGTACGCCCATTTTTTACCCAAATGTTCGTGTGGATGTCAAAGTTTACCGTACTTCATTTGAATACTCTAGCTGCCTTAACTTTCGTGATATATAATATTTAATACTTATTCTTTAATAGGGCGTGGCACCCCGCCCACTTACAATTTCAAACCAAAGTATAGCCTATAGTTCCTTCCAGATATACAGAAAGATTCTGTGAAAATTTCAAGGAAATCGATGCAGCCGTTTAACCGTCTATAAAGCACAAACAAACATACAAACATTTAAACATACAAACACACATTCATTTTTATATATATAGATTAAAATTACAAAAAAAATATAATAAATTATTTATATATTTTTATTTACATACATACTTTTCGCCCTTATAATATGTAAATTTTTATTTTTATACAAACTCAATGTTAAGTCACTTAATTACAATATTTATGAAGAGTTTTATTTAAATATTGTTTTAAGTGACTCGACCTTGAGCCTGCATAAAAAATAAAAATTTAATTACTTATATTTTATATTCAAAAACTCTTAATAAAATCTCCATTTGTAGAAATTTTTTTCAACTATTCTCTTTGTATGCTGAGACAGTAGGAAATTTTTGGCCAAAAAGTACAATTTTCCAAACAATGTACCCACTTAAGGGGGCTGAAAAAAGTGCATGCATGTCTGTTAGTTTGTTTTTACATAAATACCGAAAACGGTTACTAAAAAGTGAAATTTATTATCTTACATACAATAGCATTTAAAGCATGGTACGTACGAGTACACAAACATAAAGAACAACAATTGGAAAGAGATATACACATTTGTTAACAACAACACACAGACAAAACTAAGCAAACAAACACACACACACACAAGCGCGCCCTCTAACAGGAGCACAAAATTACAAACTAAAACATTCGTATGAATAAATCGTACCATAAACGGAAGCTTAAGTTTAAAAAAAAACAAATGTATTTGTTCTTTTAACAAAAACAAAAATAAAATGAAATAAATATAACAAAAAAGAACCAGCTACCCAAATTAAAATAACTAACTCTATGCAATAACAACAACTATGGCAGCAACAACTATTGCTACTTCAAAAAAAAAAACTAAAATAAAAAAAATACAGCCACCTATGACATACATACATTGTTGACATAAATTGTTTTGAGAGCTACTAAAAAAATGTCTGTCCAAAAAAAAAACACACATTCACACATCTACTGACAAACAGCTAATAAAATGTTGCTCTACTAAAACACAGAAACAAACAAGCAGGCAGACACAGATGTTTTTGTGCATGTGAAGAGGTTCATTCACTCATTTATTTATATGAACGGAAACACACAAACTGACATCTACACTTTTTGTTTTTGGAAACAAATATGAATTCACATACAAACAAACATACACTAAATAATACATAGAGAGTAGTAATGTAACGAATATTCGCATTCGCAAAATGTATGCGAATATTTTTTGCGAATATCTTTAAAAAAATCATAATGTAAACAACATTAAATAAATAAATTTAAATAATTTTTTATTTATCTATTTAACCTTTAAATTTAAAACTTATTTTTTAACAATATTATTAAGAGAATTAAAAGACTTTGCAAGTAATATTACAACAATGTATCACAGTTTTAAGGAAAAGTTGTTCATAAAAAACCTCGTGTCAAAATTAAAAAATTTTAAATAATGAAGAAAAAATGTTCTTTTATAATAATTGACCTCAATGACATGTTTTATATTGAATTGAACCTATGATAAAAACTTTTGCTTTAAAGCTGTAATTTTTGATGTGAGTAAAAACCTTACCATCAATTGATTTTTAATTTAATTGAGCTAGTAAACTTACCTAAAAATTTTTAAAATACAGAGACAAATGCAAACTTAGTATATTTTTTTCTGTTCATTTGATTAGACATTTAAAGCAAAAACCTTTAAATACATTTTTAGATAAGAATATTTTTTTATATATATATTTTTGTCATCATTAAGTAGTGTTTATATCCCAAACGGTTTACAATTACTACTAGTTTAATAAGTCTTTGCAGCAATCGCACAATATGCCGATTGGGCATACGTGTATACCTGTAAAGGGTATAGGCTTTTAGTGTCCCTCTTTTTGAACCCAACATAACCTATCTCTGCTGCAAGAGCGCAGATCCAGGTACTGCGTTTGTAGGGAAATTTTTTTATAATATTAGAATGGGGTGCTCAATGGCTGTCGAAATTATTATTTATAAAACAAATGGTTAGAATGAGAAAATATTATTTTTTCTCCCTTTATCAGTTCTTAGTGGCGCGCATAACAAACTTCATGTCCCCAATTTTTTTTCCTCAATTGAAGTTACACATTTTTTCCCCATTTGACTAATTGTAGTCTATATTATTTACTTGTATTATTTAGTGTTTTTATTCTTCACAACTCTAATCACGTTTTCTTTCTTGCAAAAAAAAAATTTGCTGGTGACCAATTTACAAGTCTCTTGCAGGTTAATTTCAATAAACACATTGTAGTGCATTAATGAAAAAATTTCTTTAGAGCTTTAGAGATAATTACTACTAAAGAATATTTGAGCAATTTTGAAATTTTCTAAATTTGAAACGAATCTTACAGTACGAACAATTAAATCAATTGTATTAAAAAAGCATTGAAAAAGGGATTATAATAATTAAGGACGAATATAAATATCACTTTCAAATCTCTGCACTTCTCCTAAAACTTTGTTTTTAGCCATTTGCACTGATCGTTTGTGAAATAACTAATAAACTGTATCACTTCATAGTTAAATGTAAAAATTAACATTAAATAATTGCCAATACGTTTCAAATTGCAGAGAGAGCGTAATCAAATAAATAAAAAAATTTAAAAAAAATATTTTATTTTTTTAAATTGAGCGAAATAAACCGCTGCACTTGACTTTGTAAACATTCTTTGGTATATGCATTAGATCAATAAATTACTCTATCCGCTGATAAGAAATGTCCTTGATTCGCGAAAAACTGTGTGTAGATTCAAAAAGAAATAAATTTTTTTATAGTAAATAATTAATATATTTATTTGGATGTTGAGTTTAAGCTGGTTTATATGAATTTAAAAAAAAAAATAAAAATTGAAAAATTGTTGGTTGGGTTTTTGAAAAAGTTTTTTATAGTTTTTTGTTTTATTTTTGAATTCTCATTTCGTTAATGAGAATTTAAAAATATAACTTATAACATTTTAAACTTTTCCAAGAATTTGGGTAAAGGTTTACTGATGATCTGGCATAAGCACCAGTGAAATTCATATAAACCAGCTTAAACCCAACAACCAAATAAATATATTATTGAAAAATTATGGGAGCATATCCCGAATAATTTAGTAAATTAGTAAATTATTAAGTTATAAAGCTGATAGATCCAAACCTTAATAAATGTATGTGTTACTCATACAGCAACTAGCTGTCAAAATCCCACCATATACATATACGCAGTTAAGTTTTTAACTAACTATTCGTATTCGTCGAATATTCGCATTTGCAAATACTTAAAAAATGATATTCGTTACAGCACTAATAGAGAACATACACTGAAATGTATGTATGTACGTGGCATTTAAATTAGTTAAACAAGTCAAAAGGGTTGCCAGTTAGATGAACTGCTCGTTAAAGTCAGTTAAAAAAAAACTCAAAATTTTATTTTTGCCTAAACGCATAATTTCTCTTAGAATCTATTTTTAATCTTTTTTTTTCAGTATCTGGCATCCCTTTGCACAGCCTGCAACCAAATTTCAATACAATCAACATTGAGACTCAACTTTAACAAATATTGCCAGTAACCAGGCTGTCATACAATTCTAGTAGTGACAATAATTTTGGCAATATTTTGTTTCGGTATTTGCATTGTAGTTTCATTTTAAATTCACTTTTAAACTAACGTTTGTATCACAGTCATGTCTTCATAATATATTTATATTTGATTGTGTGTTTATGTCCTTGCAAACTATTATGGGCGTAGTTGTACAGCTGAAGTATTTGGCCACCTACTTTTGACAATTGCTAGTTCTGCACTATGGCTTAAAATTATTTGTGGTTGCTATAACAAAAATAGAACACTTCATAGAGTTTAGTGTGTTATATGTCCTGGAGCGTTATTTGCACGTCAAATTTTTTACATTAATTTTTTGAAATTTTCGTATATTGTTTAAAACTCTCTATTACCAATAGAAATAAATTATGGTCTATTATTTCAATCATAGAGTAAATCTCTATCCTATAACACAAGAATATCAAGTTGGGGTTTATGTCCAACAATTCATGCCCCTGAGTTTTTGTAATAGTATATCAGAAGAGATAATCAAGCTGGAATCTAACGTGTTACCTCTGAACGGACGAATTACGAACTACTGTTTGTGTTTTATATTTAAAGAAAAATAAAAATAAGTTAAATTTGCTAAAGGTATAAAAAAGAAATTTGCATACAAAATTTGTTTTAAAATCCTTTTGTGAAGTAGGACTTTTTATGATGTTTCCCCTTTTGCCCCTTATTTGCTTTTTTTTTTTCTTGCAAAACACCAGTACACCGAGCTAATGTGCTGTATGTAATTTTTATTCATTTTTGTTTGCGTGTTAGGCTTTTATTAGTTTGTACATTTCTATTTTCTTCTTATTTTTTTTTTGTTTTTATTTTTTAATTTGATCTAAACGGAATGTTTACAATTTCTATAAGTATTTTTGTAAATATTTGTGTTTCTTTTTAAGGACACAACTACATGTCAGTGTATGGGTATTTACTCAAAAACATACAATTTTAGTGCAGAGCTGCTGTTAAATTGAACGACAACATTTGTTTAGATGTTGGTGCTGATGATGATGTGACCGATTACGTAGTAGAATGCCAGGAGTCAAGTACATATATAAATTTTTACTTACGGCTTGCCCTATGATGAGCACTTATGTTCCTTAGAAATATAAAATTTTTTTATTCAAAATTAATTTTATGTTAATGGAAGTGAAATAATTAAAATACATATAAAAAGGATTGTTTTCCAATTGATTTTGTTGGCTACCTCCAATTAATATATTTTTCATCTTTGTACTAGTTAAAACTTTGCATATAAGATAATAAACTCAACATTTAAATTTGACATTTGCTAGAATAAAATATATTAAATATATCTTAGCTCACATGTAGACCCTGTCTTCATAAACATGTTAACGAACGCTTTGCTGACTTCAGCGAAGTCACTGCAGTGCATTTAGTTGGATGTATATTAAAATATTATCGTCCACCATTTGTGAGTTATGGCATTATTGTCATAAATAGTATTTTATTCGTATAATAACTCTCTATATTAACCATTTTTATTCTCATTGAAAAATAGCCATTAAAAGTACTTAATTTAAACAAAATACAGATTACAGTGTTTCCGAAAGACGTAAAATATATTTTTTTTAGTAGAGGGTGCCATCTCCTCTGCACCAATCCTATCGATTTTGTGCCCGAAAAAAGTAAACTAATATCGTAGCCAGTTATATAGAATTAAAACCCTAAAGCAATTATAGTCCTGCACATACGCCATTTAATATATATTTTTTTATGAGAAGTGTCCTCTAGTTTGCTTCTAGACAAAAATTTCAATCAATTGTTAAAGCAGAATTAAAAATTCATTAAAAGTTTCTGAACTATCAAACAATGAGATTTTTGCATGTAGAGTATCACTTCGCCTGCTCTGATCGTATCGTTTGTTAGCTGGAATAGGGCAAAAAGCATGAGAGTAAAGCTCACAAAGTTTTGAAATTATGGATTTAATAGTTTTCTATATTCAAATAAAATGTATTTGATTTATATTGAAGGTGCCACGCCTATTTTTATTTTTTCAACTCCTTTCAAGCTCAACTATACCAGTAATTCTATAATACTCCATATTAATCTCGAAGACATAGGTATTTCAGCACTCTGGATAGGCGGCAAAAACTGTTAACTTTTTATTAAGGGAGATGCCACGCCCACTTCAAATTATAAGAAAATATGTACGTAAGAATCATTCTTGAGCTTCGTAGATAATTTTAAGGCAAAACCAGACAAATCGGTCCAGTCGTTCTTAGATTTAAATAAATATATACATACAAAAGTTGACGTCAAAGAGGATGTTGGCATATTTTTTTTCCGTAAGAACCTATGACAAACATAAAAAAATAAATTAGCGAAATCATTGCAGCCGTTCCTATGTAATTACCATCAGCGTAATTAGACCATTCTGGGGGTGCAATGCCCCCTCAGAATTTAAAAAACTAGCTATTAACATTTTTATTTATTTATTCATTATTGAAATAAATACTACTCATACTGCCTGTAGTCCTGTTAATAAATACATTTCTTCCTAATATTGGGTATAATGTTGACACAAATCAGTAAAACTTTTGTAGGTAAAACCGATTTTTCTGCATTCAAAATATAAAATGTTGTGTGAACGGTATTATATCGATAGTTTGAATTTAAGCTTTTAGGTAAAATAATACAAACAAAAAAATACCCAAACGTTTTAAGCGATTAACATGTAGTTCAGTATGTATTTTAAATGTTAAAGTCTTTGCAAGATACATACATACGTAAGAAATTGCAAACGAAAAAAGGATGTGGTTAAATTTTGTTGAAATTAAAGAGGGTTAAGAAATATTTATGTTATTTATGGGATATCAGATAAAACAGAATATTGTACGAAAATAATTGCGAAACCAGGTGTTGGAATTTATAAAAATATTTAGGGTATGACGAAGATCCTCCTAACCACCAATATACATTAAAAAGTATGCTAAGCAAAATATATATGTTTATATTCATTAACATGTGCAAATTACTGACTCACCAACTCTCTTTCACCCCCATATCCTTTAATGCATGTTTTTATTCGTGTAACTAAATACAGTTCTTATGCAAAGGCCTACATACATACATGCATACATTAGTATACAAATATGTGTGTAAGAATATTGATATAAACATTTTTCGTTTTTTTTTTTTTTTTGTTGAAAATCAATTGTACCTATAAATTAGTTTTGTAAACATACAAGAACATAGTAACACACCTACATATTTACATTCAAACTTTAAACCAAAAGCAACTAGAGAACGTTTAAATCTCAATGACGCATAACGGCATGCAACAGTCAATACAAAATTATTTCCATAAAAGAAACAACAACAAAAGTATACAGAACGGACGAAATAATTTAAAGAGATTTCAATAGCCTTGTAAAGTTAAGCTTAATAATGAAGCTGTAATAATTTTTTTTATTCCTTCTGTTTTCTTTTTTTTTTCGAGCGTCCTTTTGCAGTTTGGATCTATAAAGCGGATATAAGGGAATTGGGAATTTTCGCAATATTTATGCAATCATACATATATAGACATGTACGTATGAGTGTCCCTTATTCTGATATAAAAGCATATATACGTCCATATATAAGATTTGTCAATGTGTTTGTTAATTGGTAATCTATCACTCTCTTCTGACTAAATAGTGAAACATTTTTCATTGACATATTTGCTTGGAAAGTCTGTAGAGTTCAATTAATTTCATACATATTGAACAGCTAGTAAACGATTTCTATTATGTTTGTTTTTATTAAGGATAGATATTGAAGTTGTGAGTGAGTGTGATGGTTATATTGTCCCCAAAGTTATTATTGTTTGATACGAACTTAATAAACTTTTAATTGTCCGGAGAGTGTAAAAAATATTTACAGCTTAATATTAAATATTGCTGTAAAATAATAATTATGTATTTGCAAGTAACATTGATATGACAATGAATATCGTTTTTATTTAATGTAAATAAAGATCATATAGCAAACACATTAAAAAATGTGAAGCATACTTTTAGGCGACTGTAGTTACTTTTAAATGTTTTGCTCACAACTGGCAACTAATTCTTTAATTAAGAGTGCTGTACTTAGACGGTCTAACTCGTTAAAATTAGAAAGAAGTGCACAAGCATATGAAAAAATCTTACAAGCAATTTCTCTTTATAAACTTTTTATTTCTAAAAATGTGTGTTTTGTTTTACGATAAAACTATTGCAGAATAAAACAAAACTGAGACAGAACAAAGAAGGAATAAAATAAATCTGCATCAAAACACAGATGAAACAGAACATTCAATACATATTTGAATGTTTTGATTGTAGACCCAGATCAAAGAAAATCTTGCATAGAGGCTTTAACTTTAAATCTTCTACAATGAAATAAGCTAAAAATCCCTTATAAGAAATAGATTATTTAAACTACTCTAAAAACGCGTAATTATTTTATTGTTTAATATTTCTTACGTTTTCGTGCCCTTTACAAGAGAGTGTTAAATGGTATATATCGTCAGCTAAGATGCAAAACCACGTAATTAGCATTGTTACTATTTAACAGGAGAAACAAAAAAATTTAAATAGTAGAAAATAAATGCAATTTTTATAATAAAATATCACATTTTTACTAAATATAATTCGATTTATTCATTTCTGGAAAAACACAATTTAAAATTAAAATTTTTTCAAAAAGTTAGGTTAGTTATCGCACTGATCATTTTTTGGTTTAAATAATGAGTAATTGCCCTCCTTCGATGTTGCTATAAAGTTTGGGAAAGAAACTGAAATAGTGCCATTTTCGTTATTTACCTTCATTCTTGCAAATACATATTAAAAATTTGTCTATAGGTGGTAAAATTCGTCTTAAAATATTTTTTTTTTGTAAATTTTCGTCAATAATTTTATAAAAATTATTATTTATTATTTTTTTTTTTTTTTTGTACTGAAGCTTTAACATCTTTTCTTATATCTATGTTCACTACCTTAGAAATGTCTTGACATGTCTTGACATATTCAGTCAGAAAACTTATTTAGAATTTTTTGTTAGTTACGTGGTTTCGTATTTCAGCTAACGATATAAGTTTGTCTTTTCTACATTATTTATTTTAAGCCCTATAAAAAATATATATTCGGAACCCTTATAGATAAAGGAGTTGATTAAGCTAAGTCAGTCTGTCCATGTGAATGTTGAAACCAACTTTTTGAAGCCACCACTTCACTTTAGATTCTTATTTACTATTACAAATCAGTTCTGTGGGTACATCAGAAGCTTGGATATGAGTGAAGGAACGCGACTACTTCTGCTTTTTGCTTAAACAAATTCAGATTTTGCAAAAGTGGCAGTGCATTCGACATACTGTCCGTTTTTAGGTACGACAATGAAGTATATTTAAATTTTTTGTTTTTATAAATGAATAAGGAAAAAAAATTAAATAAGCTATTCATAATACAACGTTGATGCTGTTTTTGTTTTTTTTTTTTTTTTTTTTTTTTTGTTTACATAGTGTCATAACTCAAAATTCACACAAGTATTAAAAAAAAATCAAACCGAGTATTGAAAAAAATTGTTACGAGGATATAATGTTGTTTGTAAAATGACTAATACTTTTTCAGCTTCAGCTACCAAAATCTAGTTCCATGCAGCTGGGAAATCATGTATGCAAATCATCAATGCTGATCATAAAAAATGGCTGCAATATTTGGGTTTGAATAAACATTGCGTGTTTTAAGCAAACCTAAAGTTGGCTTTTCATTTGCACCAGATGGAAAATAAATAAAAAATAATAATTTTTAAATATTATTGTAGCAATTAATACTGCAAGGGCCGTATTTATAAAAAATATTTTAGGTTTATTAAAGGCTTGTTTGACAGATGTTGTAAAGAAATTTGTCAAATAAGCCTTCAACAAACCTGAAATATTTTTTATGAATACGGTCCTAAAAGTTTACAATTTCAATCATTAAAAATATTTAAAGCCCAGAAATTCTAGAAAATTTATCACACAACGGAAAAACTGTGACAAAACTAAGAAAACTAAAAACAAAAATATTAAAATTTTTTTAATATGAGAGAATACAGTCGAACATCTATAGTTACTATTCAAACTTCTCTTTAATCTTAAAACAATGTCTATTGGATTCTTACACTGGCCTTTCAGTTCATATTGTTTTAAATTTGTTTGATTTGCAAAGAAATTTAAATCTTTTTGTGATAATTAAAGAATGCACCAAAAAAGTAAGCTTTAGCCGAAGCCGATATTTAAATTATTATTCAAAAATAAATATTGCCTTTAAAAAGTCTTTAGAAATGTCATACCTTTTTTATCTAGATTAAATAAACGACATTTAAATAATGTGAGATGAAAATTCGGTTTAGCTTAGTTATCAGTTTTAAGACAAGATTTTTCTCGAATAAATTCTAACCATTAAAAGCGAAATGAATTATTAGATTGAGCACACCGTCATGTGTGACAGTTTAAAATGACTGGCAATATACTCATATCAATTTCCTGCACAAAATAGATCATCGTTATACAAAAACAAACAACATTAATATGTTTACCCACACAAAGATTCTAATCGTCATCTGCGTATTACGTTTTTATGAAATTCAACATCTGTCATTATTGCTTTTGTATTCATTTGTTTTTTGTTTTTTTTTTTTTTGCACTCCCTAAATTGACCTTAATGTCACATAAAAACTCAAATGTCGTCCATATTTTGAATATTTTGCAAGTGATAGTATGAGTTTGTTGCTGTTGTCCATTTATTTATTTATTCGTTTGTTCATTTCTGTTGATAATACTCTGCTGTTGCTGCTGACAAGTACCACAACGCCTTGACTATAAACAAATGCCACATGGATTCGCGCTTAGCTCACATCCTTATCGGGGTCCTATTTTTTTTATTTTTTGCTTCCGTTTGTGTCATTCTGCTGTTTAACTTGATGTTATTTTTATGGCAAAACGTGCTCAATGCCATTTAACCACTTCGTGTTTCTTTCTGCTCTAAATATACTAAATACAAAAGGACCCTGAACTAATGTTAATTGTGTTGTTCCTGTTAGTCCTGCTTAACTATAGTCGTGCCATTATTGTTAATTTATCTAGTTGCCGCTGTTCTAACTTAACTGTAGTTGTTAGTTGCTGCCATTAGCAGGCAATTGCAAATACTTTCACACATTTCAGAAAATTTCATTAATACATATACATTTCAATTACAAGTATTTAAATTGTTTTATCAGTTGTTTTGTTACGCTTTTCTTCAATGACAATGCTAAGAATATAAGCACGGCAACTCTAATGGTGAGAGAAAGTGGGTACCAAAAAGTAAATAAACAATTAAACCTCAACCCATTTCTTTTCTGCACTGTTCGTGCCTTTTCCAACTCTTCTCACTTTTAAGGAATTTATAAAGAATGTAGGTTAGTTCATCATGCCAACAACAGGCCACCATATGGTTGAAAGAGCGCGTGTCAACCTTTGGCAAAAATTTATAACTCGGTTGTTTAATGCGACCGCTATATTTTACAAGGTTTGCAAACTCTAAAGAATATTTATTTGTACTGCATAAAAAAGAGTTTGAATTTAAAAATTATTATTAAAAAAAAAAATATTGATGAAACAATTTTACTTTATGGCAACAAATTTAAAGAGATTTGGAATTTAAACGAACTTTTAGAGAAAAGATTATTCATAAAATCTATAAATATTTTTTAATTAATAAATTTTCGTAACGACAAACAGTTTTTGAACTCTGCTGAAAATTTCAAAGTTTCAAGTTAATACCGGCTTGTTGATCAAGATCAATTCGTTAAGCACTTTTTTATTTTATTTTTATTTTTGCCTGCGAAAATATAAATCACCCTGCATTGTTTACAGAATTAAAACAATAATTACTCAATTCACAAGCTGTCGTAGGTGTTGTACGTCGTAGCAGTTGTACACATTTTGTAAATATTTTCTGCATTATTTTTTATACAACACTTTACCAACAATTTTACCAATGTTATAAACATGTCGTATTATTTCATCATAACTGGAAAAGAAAGTCCTATCGCTCCTTTTTTTCAATTTGGAAAAGTTAATTTCTTACAACCTACCTACTCCTACGACAGGTTGTGAATTGAGCAAATATTTATATAACGGTATAGCTGTGTAGCTGTGACCGAAATAGCATCATATAAACGTTTGCATTTTAATTTTAACAAACTCTATTCTGTAACCTAATGTTGTCTATAAGTTCAATTAAGTTTTCCTGTACTCATAATAAAGTTGGTCACATTAACGAACAGTCTGAAGTATACAATCTGTGATAACTGGAACACAAACATCTGTTACTTTATCTACGCAACTTGTTTCCTGCAACAAAGTTGCCTGTATTACTACTTCGTAGCAGCGTTGCCGTTTTAAATATTTTAAAGCAGAATTGTTGAATATTTTTCTCGATCTGAACATGACAAACTCTTTAACTTTTTAAATCTCTTTTTTGATAGAAATATTTTTAATTTTTTTTTTTTTCTTTTAATTGAAATTGAAAAATTAAAAAGTGTAAATCGAATGTAAACAAATATGAACCACCTAGTTTTTATTTGTTTTTTTTTCAATTGTAACTGAAACATTATTTTTTTGCTTTTTGTCCACGATTTATATAATAACTTTTTTATGAGGTAAGATTTTTCGAAAAAGTTGTAAAAAGATTACACAATTATCTACAATAATGACAAAAAAAAGACCTTAAGCTTAAATAATTTTTGATAATGTTTAAATAAAAAAGTCAAAAAGCTGAATAACACACAATAAACCTAAAAACTAATACATTTAGAAAACAGACAACAACAAAATAAATATAAAAAAAATATTTTATTCCACCTACATATTTTATCACATAAATTTGTTGACTGTGGCAACATTGCACACAACACCATCCTCTTTCAAACAAACTTTAGCACAAAAATAAAACAACATGTGCTCTTCTGTTGTTGTTTTTTTTTTTTCTTCTTCTAACTTCAATAATGGGCAACATGTTGCCCATGCTTAAATGACATGCTCCAAATATCCTGATGTGTTACAACTGCATTCTAATGACAGACAAATCAGTTCAACTGTCGTTTGTTTAACACAACAAAATTCAGTTCAAACGAGTCTTTAACTCGCGTTGGTTCATTGAAGTCCTTAAAAGACCAATTTAAACTCGATGAAATAACAATTATTTCGTTTCTTTCGTTTAAAACTGTAATTTTCAAATGTATTGAGAAATACGTATCAAATGAAAATATAATAAAAAGAATTAAATTATTTTACGTAAATTAAGGAAATTGTTAAGTTACAAAAGTGTGTTGGTGAGCAAAGTTGCAAACATACATACATTCATGCATATATGATATAGAACCAAGCATGTGTGTGGTGATAATAAAATTTATTGAAGTTTTAAAGAAAATGAATTTGCATATTGACATACGTACATGTACACATGCAAGTATTGTACAAATATTCGGTATGTGAATTAAGGTGTACGTATACGTTATCAGCCCCATCAGCTTTAATACCACAATTAACATCATCAGTATCATCGAATGCGTCTACTGTATAGCGTAAATATGTATTTGTGTGTGTGTGTGTGTATTGTGTACACAGATGCACATTAAAACACCCATTGAGTGATTTAATTTTAAGTGCAAACATCAGCAAAAGATTTATTTTTTTATCGAAACCTTTAATATGATAAAATGGTTCTTTTGTAGAAGACTGAATTGCAAGTTTACGGTTTAAAGAATTTATTTAAGTATTTTATGACTCGTACTACAATGAGTAACATTTAAAACAAGTTGTTGCAAATTATCAGAAAAAAAATTTTCACAGCTCTTATGACATTAGAATGTTTGATAAAATTCACACACTTAGTCAATTTAAAGGCAGTAAATTTCAAAAGGTGAGGGTCCTTCGTAAAAGTAAATCTTTAAATCTTATTAGGGCTTTAAACGGCCTAAACACGTGCCTTTAAATGCTGGATTTATTGTTCATTATCTTGCAAAGAGTTCTATAAAAGACTCATTTAAAAAATCCTTAAACAAATTTGTTGTCGTATCTATATAAAAGATTAAACAAAAGAAACGTGAGTGACTCTAAAATAAAACTTGTAATTTCCTAGTCAAGAGCATTTGCCCAAATGCTAGTGAAACTGTTTTCTAGAAAAAAATTTGATTTTATAAAACATTAAAAAAAACAAAAAAACAAAGTTGGGGAAGAAATTTACACCTCCTTGTCAATAACAGAGCAAAAATTCTTAATAATGAAAATTCAAAAGTTTAATTAAAATCTTAACAAAGAGATATTCGTTTTAATTCAACAGGAACAGAGGCTGTATAAATAAAGATTTTCCATTTATTTTATCTTTGGTCTTCACTGCCATTGTTAGTTGATTTCATTCAAGTGTTTGGTAGAAGATTTTTAATGTCGAATTAAAAGTCGCTTAAATAAATTAATTTATTTTCGCCATGTGTCACATGAAATTTTGTAATATCTTTGTAGTAAATCTTATCTCGTATAAATATTTTAAAAGTGTTTTTATTAATGTTCGAAAATTCGAACTAAGTTTCGATAAAAGTTTTAAGTTAGAATAGTAGTGCTTACTGCTAAAAAAAACTGAAAATTATAACAAAATTTCCTCATTCTATAAAATTTTTTTATTCTTTTAAGTTTTTAAACGATGTTTTTCACAAGACATAATTGAAATTCTAGTGGTAAGAAAACTATTTTGTATACAATTTGAACCAATTTTAAGGCATTAATAAAGAGCTTAAACTAACCGAGGCAACAAAGTGTTAAGAAAGAAAATTAAAAACCTTAAGCAGTGTATCGTTAAAAATTTGCCATGATTTAAAAACTATAAACAACGACATTTTCTTCTTTGCAAATGATGCTAAATGCTATACAATTTGCCCTTATTTTAAAGGTCTTATTTTGTGGTTACAAATAAAGAGCCAAATGTAAGCAAGAGCGGCAAAAATGGTGTAATGAACAGTAACGTTCACTTATGAAATAGAAATAAAAAACTTGATAAAATCGATAGTTCAATTAAAAAAAAAGCTAAAATGGCATTAGCTTTTAACAATTCAACAGTTGTAAAATACGTGTTTAAAACTACATATTTAGAAATCAGTAGATGAAATGTTTTGCTTTACCCGTCTTATAATCCACATCGTTCCCCTTTTAGATCAGTGCTGAACCCTCTCTTTGGGATACGTCTTTTCTTTGAACAGGTTATCTGAAATTGACTTGATTTGTTCTCGGTCTTAAAAGATGAGTAGTTTTTTGGCGCGGAATTAATATGTTGTCAGAAAGATGGAAAACAAAAAATGAATGATGAATAACAAAAAATCAACAATACCTACAATCGTCGACACATTTATTTTGACAAATTGTTCATTTGTCTATTGGCGTTTGTTTCTCGTTCAAGTGCGTAAGATACCGTTATCTCAGCTTTGCTCAAAACAAAGTGCACATCAACAACAACGTAGAATATTTTTTCCACTGCATTGCACTGTCAAACTGCTGCTAAGAGTCATAATAGGCAGTGACTTTCACTTCGGCTTAAGTATTTTGATATGCACTTTAAAATTTTTTTGCTTATCACTTTACCGATTAGAGCCCGCTTTATTCAAAATTTTTTCACTAAAATCTCTCTAGAGGCATATTATACCTACAAAAAGTAGCAAAGGTACCTATAAATTATTCTATGGCTGAAAAATTTTAATTCTGGTGGGTAAAAATATGGGAAAAAACAGAGGCAGTCGTGTTTATTAGCTTATATCTCAGAAAGTTATAGAGATATTGTGCTTTATTTCAATAGCGTTTCATTCTCGAATATTTCTAAAAGATTAATATCATACACAGATCTGACGAACATATGGTTGCTTCTAAAAGTTGATTTCAACCAACACACGGACAGACGGACAGAAGGTCAGGGCTTCATCGACTTCTCTATTCTCTATTATAAGCTTTCAGAAAATGTATACTTTATGGAGTCAGAAATGAACATTGTAGAAATTACAAACGGAATGACAAAGCTATTAAGACCCTTGTGCACCACAGGTGAAGGCTATAAAAACAATGTACATAATTTTCCGCGATCCGGCGCAAGCGCAAAACAACTCTAAGTGAAGGCCAACTTATCTTGCGAAGCCGCAGTACAGTAGTTTAATTAGTGAGCAAGAGATATTCCATACATATCAAAACAAAACAAACTCAAGTGTTTAGCTTTCGCTAATGTGCATGTCCAAAAGCCACTAGAATTTTTGATGAAAGCTTATTCCAATACAATTCATCAAAAATCAATTCATCAAATCATCAATTAAAGGAATTTCGTATTCTAACTTAATACCCCGATATATACATAATTATCATTATGCCGGGTTACATGCGAACGTTTTGCCAGCACATTGGCGTAGCGACAATTTTTTTTTTTTTGTTGGAATCAAAGTCTTAAACTGAGTTATTTTTTTTTAAATACTTTCATTATTATTACGCAAACATCTTTCTGTTTTTTATAAAAAAAATTTATTGTTTTGCCCTTCTCTAGTCTACTCTACTCAAAGCAAATCTTTCAAGCTTTTCAAAAACAATAAGGCATACACAATCAGACAGTCAGTCAGACACCAAATCGTGTTGGAAAGTCTTAGGTATTTGAATATACAACCTATTGGAATATTTGCATATAAATATGACCCAACCTGCTATGGCTTTTAAATATTAGAAAAATAAAAAAAAAATATGAGAAATAGACAAGAATTATTTTGAAAAACCTGCACGCTTTGCCATAATGAATATAAGAAGCTAACAAAGTGACTACTTAAAACAGATAAAGAATAAAATCTTAATATCTAAAAAATCTGTAATAATTACAAGTTACAAATAAAAGATAAAGTCCTAATGCAGTGATTGATGGTGATGGTGCATTTTGCTTACAAGGCTTAAATTGTATTCGCAATAAAATTTAATTTTCTTAACAATTTATCTTGTTTAAAACACATAGTGATTTGTTAAATACTAAAAAAGGTAGACCATTTCAAAGTTACTCAATAGGAAAATAAGTGGATGTAGGAAATTGTTTGTGCATGTATTTGTGTTAATGCCTTTAAGTTTTGGAGACTAACTTGTAATGTAAAATCAGTGAACACTTAAAAGGTAATATAAGTGAGTACCGTTTTTGAGAAGGATTTACTTTGTCCTTTGAAAGTAATAAACTAAAAAAGGAGTTTTTTTTATTTTAAAATGAATAAAATTGTTTTAAATAAATTGGAGCATTTATGAAGTTTTTGCTTAAAATATAAAATAAATCGAAAAGGTTCTGCTAAAAAGTCTATTAAACTTAATATCAACAGAATTTTTTATATAAATTCATAAAATAGGAAGCTCTTCGTTAGCAGACAAAAAAAATTAAGATTAAAAAACAAATTAGATTTTAATGTCAAAAGATTTCGCCTAGATATTCACCATTAATTTAACTACTTTTTAAAACTTCTAAAATACGTTCGATAAAGCATACTTATGTATCAAAAAAAGAAATCAAAAAGCCAATTGCGGAAATAATATAATTTTTTTACTTAAACTAAAAGTCTACACCACGCGTTCTACGCTTTTCTCGCGTCGTATGACTCACTCATATAAGTTGAATTAATGGAGTTGTACGCTGCAAGTTGCGAGCTTACTTTCTACTTTTTCAAGCATCATGAGTGGCAAGAGAAGAACTCATCTATACCAGGGAAAACAAATTATACTAAGTTTTTAATTTTATCTATAAATATGCTTGTATTGTGTACTTCTTTGCTTATATTTTTACAGAAAAATATTCGCAAAAGAAGAAAATGTTTTCGCAATAAAATTTAAAATTATTTGCCAGAATGCATTTTAGTAATTAGAACAATTTTTTTTAGGAACAAACTTGCATTTTGATTATCGATAGATGACATTTGCATGTTGAGTGCACAAGTGGTATTTAATGCGCAACAAACGTGGCATGTAACTTGGAATTCATAAAACGTATGAGGTATAAAATCTGTAGAACGCGTGGTGTGGACTTTCAGCATCATATATATGTCACTTGATGTACCAATTAAATCTGACTGGCTTGCGGCTGGCAAAAATTTATTGCCGGCCCGGCTAAGTCGGCTTTCAATCGACCAGAGTAGGTGTCTGCATTTTTTACTCTTTTAAAAATTCTGTTCTATTATTGTACTGTAGATACAAAAAAAAAAAAAAAAAACTTTAGCCTCTTAATGTTGAATTTAAACAAATTTCTTCACAAATGCAACACTCTCAATTCAAACAAAAGACTTTTGTTTTGTAATATCGTGTTTACGATACACCTGTACCGCTACAGTACTTCAGATACAAAAATTCGGTTCTAATTTTCTAGTGCCTTGTTAATGTTTTTCAAATACGAAGTTATTAAATTCAAAATATATGAATAGAAACTATGTTGATGGCGTGCTTGTAGTGATTAAAGCGAGAAACTTTAAAACTGAAGTACCAATGGTCCGAATTCTAGCAGATACAAACAATGTTTATAAAAGTTTTTAATTAAGAGGTTCAGCCCTTCTCCAGACAATTCAACCCAAAAAAAATTAAGAGACCCTTGTCCTTCCAGCTCGTTCTTGGCAATAAAGGACACACGCACGTATTCGGAGCTTGATCTACACCACCTACAGGGACAAATCAAAAATGACAAATGTTTATCAAATACTACACTAGCAAAGATCTGCACCAATACACAACTATATGGAGACGTTATGTTGTTGTTCATAGGCAATAACTGATGGTGCCTCACCGTGCCAATAGTTTAAGTTTGTTAACATTAAGTCAATGCTGTTAATTTAAATTGTGACAATATTGCGACGATAATCAGGTAAACAGCATGTTGTATCGATGTTGATCAACGTCAAAACAGCATCGTAATGATTGAATTTTGCAGTCTGGGTATGGGCTTGAAAATCTTTATTCTAAAAAACACACAGTCAAATGCAAAAATGTACATCGCTGAATAGACTTCATTATCTTCTGAATTCTGAATTTCTGAAATCGCAACCGAAGTGACAAACTTATCTGATGACAAACTTTCTAAAACAATCAAATATATTAACAAAATTATTTTTACCATAGAAACGTATGCAGTTATTGTCTTCCAGTCCCTAAAGATATACGTAGACTGTGTTAAGTTGATCTTTCAATTATCGTTTTGCAGACAATCTTAAATTTACAACGTAGCAATTCACAACTGTAGGGTAACTAACTGCGCTAGTATTCGCCTTAGTAAATGTTCGTATATTAACAGATGTGACACATACAATGTAATGATAAGATTAAATGTTAATTTTTTTTTTGTTTTTCCTTTACTATAGTTATGTTCAAATACTGCTGTTGCCATAAAACTTTTAATGGGTATAGTGGAAACAAGGAAAGTGATTTTAAAGCAAAACAGTACCCTGTTCAATTTTATATATCGTTAATCTTATTAAGACATATAATTCTTTGTTGGGCCAAGTATCGAAAATTATTATTATTCAAGTACAATAACAGATAAGAATGAAGGATAAATTCATTATATTTTCAGTTTTTCATTTTGAGTATGTACGTTGTGTTATGTGCTTTAGAACAGCGGATTAATGTAGCAACAGAAACTGTTACTTAATGCTGGACAAAAAATTAATTAAATATTATTGTTTATTTAATATTCTCTGCGTTAGTAGTTTTAATTTGTATTAGTCGCTTGCTCACACTAATGTACGTATGTCCATACATAAGTAGATATACTATAACAGGTCCTTTCTTTTTCTCACTCTCCATTTCAAACTTTCTAAGCACGAGTTATATAAACTCTCACATATTGCAAATTATCACATGATTAATGATTGAAAATAGTACTTCCTCTATCTTGTTACGATTTCGTTAAGATTATAATTAGTGGCAAAAAATGTTGGCAAGATTTAACTTGTTACTTTGTTTTCATTTCACCTCTTCATTTTTTATTTATTGTTTCTGTGTTTTTATTAGTGAGTAGATGTGTGTAGATTAGTATGATTAGTATGTGTCTGTGTGTGTGTGAGTTTTTAATAAATTGTCTATTTGTTTAGCGTTGACATATGTTGACATTTTCATTTATAAAAAAATGTTTGTAAAACAAAACATATTTTTGTTCTTGCTGTAATAGCTGACATTATTGTGTTGCCCCATGTTGTAAAAAAGTTTTTTCTCAGGACTGTTTCAAAAAATAAAAAGAAAGTTTATATCAAGGATTTCCTTTAAATCAAAAAAAAAAACAACAACTACAAAAATAATTCAATAATTCTGAATGTACTAATACCTAACTTTTCACTATACATATAAATAAAAGATTAAAATTTAATATCTATTCATGAAATTAAGTTATAAAATTAAAGCCTAATAAACGTTACTAGAAGAAATGAAAATTTAAAAATAATGCAGGTTGTATTTATATCAAGCTAAACTCTTAAACGGAACTCATAAACCTGCAATCACTCAACTGTATTTTAAAAACTTCTGGTTCATATTTAGTCAATGTAAGAAAAATGCACAGTGACAAAATGACTATTGTGCTGGCCAAACATTCATTTAATCCATTTCTGACTGAATGAAATTTCAACATTTTAATTCAATGCAAAACCCTTGGTACTTGATACTATTTTGATATGTGTACAGTAGTGTATGCTTGTTCTTGTTAATTTTGATTGAAACATTTAGTATAACAGTACAACTTCAGTTCATATGTTTTTAAAGTAATTGGTACGGGTTTCATACAGGGTTGGAAAATAATTTTTTTTTGTGTTTTAAATCAAAAAATATTTTTTTTTAGTTTTTTTTGCTACCGAATGATAATATTTTTTTTAACTCAAATGTTTTGTTGAATTTTTTTCATTTGCTAATAACTTTAAATAATAATTGTTTTTAAAATATTTTTTGTAACTCTGCAGAAGTAAGATTTGTAAAAGGGTTGTAAATTAAACAATTTATTTTTCTTTGTTCATATTGTCCACTCCAGACGTCCTCTTAGCAGTTCTATTTGTATTTCAAGTTACATGCGACGCTCAGTACGTTAATGTCATTAACAATTAAAAAGCAAATTTTGTTCTTGCCAATAGTTTTAAAGTTTGTAACGAAAGACTACACTTCTTTTTAAAATTATTTTCTATAAACATATATCAAATTAATACACAATTAAAACACAATTGTCTAATACTATGTTTACACACGCGCCCTTATTGTCAATTTATAATATTATCGCAACTAAAGGCCTTAATTGAGCTCAATTTACCATACTAAAACTTACTTTTAAATTAAGCAATAGATACTTAATTGTTTTACTTATTGTCTAAAACTCGAAATACAACTCTTGAGAAGTATGTTCAGTGAGAAAAAAATTCTATAGGTGGCATTTCTAATGTCAAAAAAATAAATATACAATAAATAAAAATTAAGAAAATGAAAAATGTTTGATAAAAATTTTAAAAAAATGTTTACATAAATTCGAATACATACATATAAATATGTATATGTATAAATATAATTGTAAATATATATTTTATCAACAGGAAAAAAACTAAAGAGAAGGCATTATTTGATTTGGTATAAATACATCGTATTTTTACAGCTATCAAATGCTAATAGAGTACGATAAATTGAGTATGTCTGAACACTTATTTTAATTGCTCAATCAACACTAAATTGAAACAATTAAAAATATCTGTCTGAACAGGGTATAAAGCATTAAAAGTAAAATATAGTTTGTCATACATATCTGAACATTAAGAATCAGTCGCCGCTGGTGATGCCTAAAAAAGTAGAAAGTATAGCTACTCACGCCTCAAGGCATCCTATGTCATCGTTTTTTATCTGTCAAGATTTCTATGCCCATACAACTTGTATGAATGAAACCGAATAAACGAGGCGGCAATGCTTTGCAATAGTAAAATCCAATGTTGACAGAGCGTTAGATGTTGAGGTTTCAGGTCAGTCTAAGCATGGTGTTATTACATGAGGCGATAGCGTAAAGGAGAGCAATTTTTGTCTCTATTTTAAAATGTATGGAGCTTGACAATTTCCGGAGTTGAAATTAAATATGAAGTTTGACATACTCTAGAACACAAAAAAAAATAGTCAGCTGGGCTGGCACCGCCACCTTGTATAAGTGTACCCTGAGTCTAAGTGCCAAGTGAAATGAAACACAACGCTTGTCCCAAAAAAACAGAAAAAAACAGAGTTGAAAGCTCTTAGATATTATATACGATTTTTGTAAAAATTTTAAAATTCACATATTAAACCAACTGACAAACTCATGTTGGTACTCAAACTTCATGCAACCTGTGTTCCCTATTGGCTAATAATTTTAAAGAGCGAATGTTATTTTAATTACAGCGTTACTAGTTCTCACACAATACAAACCGAATACCCAGAATGATAAGTATAAATCACTTTGGTCTTAATAAATTTTAACCGTCTAATTCATAAACTCTTAAAACAGCTTTATAAGAGGTTAATTAGCAAAAATCGCAAAAATTGTATTCATAAATATTAAATAGCGCCATTAAGCTCTTATAACCCGTTAATTGCTTTCAAATATTTATTGTAGCTTCAACCCTACTTTAAACCTTTAATAGTTGGCGTTTATGGCTGTGAAAACATTTTTTCATATTCCTATTTTATTATTTTCATATAATTATATCTTAAGATTTATTAGTTGTTTTTCAAATTCCATATAAAAATTAAGCCAATTATTTAGAAATTATTTAACTAAGCTTTTGTAAAGTTCTAAAAATCAAAAATAAACCCCATCAAAGTGCAAAAATTTATTTGTGTTCATATTATTCACAAACACTGAATTTAATATTAATTTAATAATAATTTATTTAATTTTAATAAGCTTTGGTATATTTACAGACCTTTTGACATTTGCCTCTTTTTAAATGTAACAACTATTTCAGTGTTGCCCAATATTAAAAAGTAAAAAAATTAAATAAAACAAATAAAGAAATCATAATGTTTTAAGTTTTTATAGAAAAATCGGCATTTTTAGCAAAAATGGGCAAACGGGCACTTTAATAATTTTGCTTAGACAAAATGCCGATAAGCCGGCAAATATAGCAGACCTTTTTGTAGTTTCTGTATATCACTTACCTAATCACCCTCTCTCAAATAAATGTTTGATCTCTCTCTCTCTCTCACTATTCTATTAATCTGTAGTTTTTTATTGCGTTGAAATTTTAAATAAGTGGCAAAAGTAATATTTCATTATTTTTTTCTTTTTTTTACGAAAGAACGAATAGTAACAAATGGCAGTAAAAATAAAATAAAAACTCAATACTATATATAAATTTGGAAATTAGAATCGCTTAGTTTTGGAGATGAAAAATATGTCGCCTTCAATCTTTCTTTATTGCCTAAGTATTGAAATGGAAAATAGTGCTCAATATTGAAAAATAAAATATATTAGTGCCATAAAGAAGATTTTAAAATTACAATCAACCGATAAACTAAGCCAACTTAAAGTATACAATGCGTATGCACTTTACTTCTACTTCGGTGCGTGAGTGTCTAGCATTCCTTAATAAAATAGCGAGAACTTAATTATTCTATTTTTATGAAAACGTGAAAAGTTGCGAAAAGTTCGTTTTTGGTGAACTTTCTTATTACATCAACCAGCCTCAATCTCTTCACACGTCAAGGGAACAGCCTACTACCAAACTTTATCACTTTGCTTTGTAATAAAAACTTCTGTTTAGCTGCAAACATAATTATGTGCATTTTATTATATTTTCTTTATTGTTAAGTTTAGTTTCAAGACTCTTTAAAAGTTCTTTTTGTTTTATATTCGGTATCATTAATTTGCACTGGTATTGGTTTCGTGGTAAATTTCGTAATTAAAAATCTTTACAAAACCATTGAGAGGGTTAATAAAATTAGGCTTCTCAGCTTTGGGCTTTTCCACAAGTTTTTTTCCGCTACTTTATTATCACAAGTAAAAACAAATATGTATGTGTATATGTATAACAAATACATATTTGTATGTCTGTATGTACTATATGATAAAGCAAACGAGCAATGTTAATACAACAGTAAACAATATTTAAATCACAGTATGTAGAAACACTCGTAAAAATACTATACTTAATATTGTTTAAATGAAATATGTATATTTATCACTTAATTTATGAATATTATTTAACTAGAGAAAATCAAGTTTGGTTTTAAGGGTCTATTAGCTTTGATACATACCAGGAAGAGCAAAAGTCGTCACCATTGTGACGTGTGTCAAATTGAACGACCTAAGAGACCATATGACAAAACCATTTCTTGTCATCAACTAATTGCAAAATTTTGATTTAATAACTTGATGGTTATTATGTTTGAAAAAGCTTTGCATTTTTTGCAATATATAAACCGGTGACCTGAATACCCTTAATATGCTTTTGCAGTTTTGGCACAACAAACAATAATAGCAGAAGAAAATTAAACAATAAAATGATAGCGTTTAACGTTACTGCTATAGTTTCAATAATGGATAATTTTTTCTAAGACAGTGCTTTTAGTTAAAGTGGCGGACTTAATCATGTTTTTACAGTTAACGCTGAGGCACAAAAACTTTCGTCATTCGCCATAATTTTTCACATCTTGCCCGTATCAATGTCATCTATATTATTGAACGAATCATCATTGATCATGTTGCGGTAACGATCTTTGTAACGTCAGTTTTGGCAAAGTTTTTAAAGAAATAATTTCCAATGATGCCAACAGCGTGTAAACCTCATCAAACGGTGCAGTTTTCTAGATGTAAAAAAGTCTGTACGGTCTGTTGTGGATGCTGCAACCCGTTAAGTCAAAAACTACCTTCATCGCTGAACATGGTTTTCCAAATGTGCGATAAGCGAATCAATGATTGATTTTGAATGTAAATTTTGAATATATGATAGCGTTGTTAACAAGTATATACAGAGGGCAGTATTGCGGTATGTTGGACAGCTAACCCTTTCTTAAGTTCTATCGGCTTAAAAAGCACCCTATAGTATTTTGAGAGACTTCTAAATCAAACGATTCCTTAAATCACAAACAGTAAACTTATGTCCATAATAAATATTTTACTCCAAGCTTGTGGAATTGTTTTCAATTGTACAACAAAATAAGTAGTACTTCAGTAATCGTTTACATTTTTCGATAAAAAATTCTTCGAAAAAGTCTGATGTTTGTTGGAGTAAATAAACACTTTACTGCAATTGGCTTAAACATTTAAATATTTCATAACACCACAAACACTTTCGAAGCACCTTAAGATCTTGGTGTTGGCTATTGCAAATTGTATAAAGATTTCTCTGTCTGTAAGTTCGTTCAACTTCCATATTGACTCATGTTGTATCCCACAAAGCAACACAGCGGCTTATTGAAACATCTGTTACAAATTACCGTTTGTATGCATGCATACACGTACATAGTGTTTTTCTTTTTATTTTTCTCATATATTTTGTTTGCAACTTTTACACAGCTGAGCTTTACGAAATCATTTTTTCAACGCTATTTCCTCTGTTTCTGTTGTAGCTGGGAAATAAATACATTTTAGTTCTTTTAGTTTATTTTATTGTAACTGAGTCCAACATATTTACTGAGAGATACGAGTGTTATTGAAAATAATGCGATTTTATTTTCATTTACTTTTACGGCTGTTGTGTCTTTGTTGTACTTAGCAAGAAATTAAAAGTGTTTGGTTTTAAGCACCCTACATGCCTATTCTGTACACTTACTTATTAATATGTATTGTCTATATTTTACAAAAGCCGTAATACACGAGCAACTTAAATTAAATTTTTAAATTGTTGTTTTGGCCAAGGTCCAGGAAACGCTTAACAAAATTTAATTTTTTATACGCTTTACCTGTGGTTCGAAGGGTATATTGCTTTGGCATTTTGTTTGTAATTCCTACAATATTCATTTTCGACCACATAAAGTAAATATTTTCTGGAAGACTATAATTACGAAAATTGATTGAGTATGTCCGCCTGGTTAAAATCAACTTTTAAAGCATCGACATAATCCACAGAATCGCTATTGAAATTAAGCACAAAAGCCTCATAACTTTCTATGATTAACTGCCTTTGGTTGCTTCAAGATTTTAACCACTAAAGTTAACATCTTTCAGCCTTCAGATAACTCTTAGACACGTTTGTTACTGTTTATAAATATTACATATCTCTACGGTATTCCCAAATAATATTGGATAAATCGGTTTTCAATAGACAAAGTTGTAGGAAATATTATTTGGAGGCCCAAAGAATTCTATCATACGTCACTTGGCATAAATTTTAACTGACAGGTTATCTTATAAAATCTCCCCTCCCTTCTGTACTTTACTGTCAAAGCAATGTACTGAATAGCGACAAATTTAATTTTTTTAAGTAACGTTGAGTAGTTGTTCCGTTTAGCAGCTGATTCTTTTAACTTACATTTGGATGATTTAATATCCTTTATTATAACAATTTATTATGACAACCTTGTATGGTGACAGATGACTTATAAAGGATTCTATGCTTTTTTTTTAAATGTTTAATTATATGGTGTTACTTTTTTCTTTTTATTTTTATTTTTAAATTTGTTTTTGTGAACACAACTCGAATATCAAAAGTTTGACAATTTTTTCTGACATGATTTTTCAAATTTTTTATACTTAAACAACTTATTAAAATTTAGAAACAAAATGTGTAAAAATACTTTTTTTTTCCCCCAATCGTAAGAACAGGTACATGTACGTATATGTTACCTTACAATAACGTATATTTGTTGTTGGCAGTTGTTATTAAAAAAATGTAAAACAACAAGTTCATTACATATAAATGTTAATCTAAAAATATATTCAATTTCATGCCTTTTTTCCTGATCGGAATATCTGTTTCTCATAAGTGAAAAAATACAACATTTTCAAATATGTATTGCATTACAAAGTTAAAAGGAGGAATTGAATAAGTGTGCTTTGTAAAGGCAATACTGTATTGATGTAGAATTATTTATTAAACCATTCGGTAGGTATTGTTATAATCAGTAGCTCAGCACATCAGTCTTCTAATGCCTGCAGCAATACACATGTTTATAATATCTTCACATAAACAATATCCCTTAAAACTGTAATTTAGCTTTAGTATGCTTTTCATGAAAATAATATTCTTCTAAACAAAGTACTAGAAGTTTTGAGACAGGTGTTAATAAAATACGCTCGTTGAATGTCAGGCAGACAAAGAAATAAATAAACATTATAAGCATAGATAGATGGATAGACAGACAGACAGACGGACGGACGGCCAGCAGCAGGGAAAAAAGACGTGTCAAGAACCCAAAACCAACAGCACGTACGAGCAAGTTTGTTATTTTTAATAACTTTTTGAAGCCATCAAAAGAAAATGTTTGCCAAATCGTACAATTGTTTGTGTGTCTTTAAATATATATTGTGGCTAAACAAATAATATTTCTCTTGCAAATGACTTCCAAACACACAAAGTTTAAAAAATCAAATAGAGTTTGATTTGAATAAAAAAAAAACAATCAGTGTTAAAGTAAACTTAAGGAAGTGATTGAGTGTTTGTTGTGTCCGAAAAATTTACTTTCTTCAAAGAAAATATATTTTTATTTGAGCTCTTGTTTTTAGCAGAAGTTACTTTAAAACACTACTAAATAATGCACAGTGTTACACTCGAATACTCTTCTTCTTCGTTCCATATGCAAATTTTTGCAATAATAAATACAGCCGTTTAGAATATCCCTTAAATTGTTTTGAAAATATTTTTTTTTCTGTCCCACTGTAGTTTGATTTTATAAAGTACCGTATTATGTATAGTCAAATGCTTATCATCGGGTAACTTGAGGCAATTAATCAAACTTTTGTTAACACCATTAGGTTTAAACTGTTTGAGAAATCTTTTCGTATTAAATCATTAAATAAATTGTTCTTACTTTCTATTCCAAAAAGATAATTGATGCTTTTTGTTGTTGTTGTTGTTGTTGTTGTGGTAAACAGCTGTGTTAATTGTGTTAAACTGTTTTCAACTCGCCATTCATTTGTGTAATTATCCGTTTAAAGAGTTAATTTTTTCTTTCACTAGAAACATTTATCTAAAAAAAACCAAAAAAAAAAAACTAATACGCATGGTGGTTTTATTAATTATTCAAAATAAAATGCCCTAAACTTTAAGATTTTGTATGAAGAAAAAAGCACAAGCACACATTCAATAAAATGATTTTTAACCCTCCTAAGATGATGCGAACAAATAGTTTCGTAATTTTAAAAATGTTTAACACCTTATAAGATATAAAAGTATATTTGTAGATAAATAAATGAATATGATATCCGGTATATAGTTGCTTTACTAACTACAGTTTGATCATTGATTGGCATAAGTTTTATTAAATCGAGGCTGATTATATTATTAAAGAGATTAAATATCATGTTGTTAACTAAGTCGTTAAAATAAGAGACGAATATGGAAGAATATGTTTTATCAAATAAAACTCAGAATTAATTTAAACCATATTTAGGAGCATAAAGAAAATCACACAACTACTATCACGTTGTCTCACTTAACCCCAAGGCTTATTGCAAATATAAAAATAAAAGTAAAGTGTGTTTTGCTTTGTTAAACATACTTTGTATTGAAAAAATAGCATTTATTTAATTAACAAGTAAAAATGCTATATCCAGCCTTAACGAATCTGATAATACGCTTCATCATCAGGCACATAACTACAGTGGCTTCATTGTAGCTTAAACTCGATTTCTGATTTAATGTTATACACCATTTTGCTATATTATTTCCGACCTCATCTTTGATTTTGAATTTTTGCATAGTATGCTTCATTCTACTAGTCAAGTTCTTTCATTTGATTTCCATATTAATGGGGTTGAAAAAAATTAACCGCCATTTTGCTTAGGGCGCCATTTTGGATTTTAATTTGTTCCAAATTTATTGAATTTTGCTGTCAAGCTCTTTAATTTGATACCCATGTTGTGGGGGTTTAAGGAGGCAAAATCTCAATTACTTCAATTTACCCATATATCCGCCATTTTATTTCGGACCCAATCTCGGGCTTTAACTCCTTCATAGATTGCTTTATTCTACTTGTCAAGCTCTCTCTTTTGATACCAGTATTGAAGGTACTTTTTAATTACTAGATGTGGCCTATATATAGTTTAAATGTACTCCATTTTTTAGAGGTGGCCATCATTTATGTTTGTATAACGTTTCATATTTTGATGGCTATTGTTTTTATCTGATACCTACTTCGTCGGAATATATGTATTAACGCATGTATGCATTTGTATATGCATCAATATTACGAACTTTCTATATATCATTTTCACCAATCTATGGGTTTTCAAACAACTTAAATACTTAGACACGCATTGAGTTTCAGTGAAAGGAAAATTTAAGGATAAAACAAGTAAGAGTGCTATATTCGGCCATGCCGAATCTTATATACCCTTCACAACGTGTAGTCATGCAATAACAGTTGCTTGTATCACCATTCATCCCATATGAAATACGTACACGTATGTATGTTAAAAAACGAAAAAAAAAAAAAATTTTTTAAAAAATTTACAAAAAAAAAAAATTATTATATATATAATATACATATATAAAACAAAAAAAAAAATTAAAAAAAAAAATTAAAAAAAAAATTAAAAAAAAAATAATAATAAAAATATAAATAATATATTAAATAAAAAATAAAAAAAAATAAAAAAAAAAAAATTAAAAAAAATTTTTAAGAAAATTAAAAAAAAAAATTTTTTCACTCAGCTGGGATTCGATGCCACGTTTTCTCTAACCAGTATACACGTTTGTATGTATGTATGTTGTTGTTGTAATGTTGTTTTTGTGAAAAAAAAATCGAGGTTGTCGTGGGTTTTTGCTCATATCTCAGTTGTTTATGTACCGATGTTTCTGATTTTCAATACCGATCTACTCCCGAATATTTCTGATATTTTAATACCTTACCCGGGTTCAAGCGATGTCGGGGGGCTTCAAAAAGTTGATTTCAACATACACACGGACAGACGGTCAGACGGACAGACTGACAGGGCTTAATCGACTCCCCTATTCATAAGCTTTCAGAAAATATATACTTTATGGGGTCGGAAATCAAAATTGTAGAAATTTCACACGGAATGACAAACCTATATATACCCTTTTTCACTGTGTGAAGGGTATAAATATAGACAGTATCACGGTTAAAAAACTTTTTTAAACTAGATGGCAACTTTGTGCGAATTCAACACTTAAAATTTGAGAAAATCGCTCTAAAAACGTAATGTATAGTGACATAATTGATTCCTTAAAATTATATTTATAGAGAAGATAAATTTAAAATCCCAAAAACCCCCCACTATTGCTTTTTTTTCTCTCTGTCTCTCTCTCTCTTTAAAACTTTCAACTTTTAACGGTTGTTAAACTAAACAAAAATCGTTATTAATAAAAAACAATTTAAATTTTCAAATCATTATTTAAATCAATAGACAAGTAGACAGACAGTTGTTTTATTGTAACGTAATGAGTGTGAACAATCGAAAACTTTAACAAAAAAAGCACAAAAACCAGAAACAACGCTAATGAGTTCTTAACAAAATATTGTAATTAAATAGTTAAGTATAAATACACAAACACACACGCCATCAATGTTAAAAGAAAAATAAAATATGAAATGAAATGAACTGAACTGAAGGATAATTAAACATAACAAATGTCAAGCCAACGGATACACAATTTGTATCCGTTTTGCTAAAGAACAAATGTCGACACTTTATTCTTTTTGTTTTTTTCTTTTTTATCTTCTTTGATTTTTTTTCTTCTATTTATCTAATTGTTCATTATTTTTGTCGGTAGGATTTGTTTCTTATTTTTTTTTTATCTTTCTAAGAGTTTTAGTTAACAGTGACATGAAACACTTTAGAAACAAAAGAAAAACAATATTTTTAAATAGACTGCGGTAAGAAAAGAAAAGAGTCAAATGGATAAAAGTATGATACAATGACCCAGTTGGAATACGTTTGTTACAGCTTGAGGGAATTTCGTGTGCTTCAAGCGTATTTGAGTTAAAACGTTTGAGAGTATTTTACTGGGGCAACATCTAAGCAATGTTGCCGATTTGTACGTAATTTTACAAAGTTAAAAAAAAATCTATACTTTTTAAAAGATATTGTTTTTAATAGAATCTTAGCTAACAATTTAATTAAGACAATTATTAATTTCACTAGAGTAGGGTTAGCAAAAAAATTCTATATCACTTCTTCTTTCAAAAATAATATAAAACTAATGACAATTCGCACTAAATTGGGAATTTTCTTAAAATTTTATAAAGAAGGATATTCGATCAAATAGTTTAGTTGTTAGTTTATTAAGCACTTTTTCTATCAAATGTTTTTGTAATAAAAATAAATTTAAAAAAACACAAATTTTTTAACTCTTTTTAACTTTCAATATATTAAGAGGATGTGTCTAAAATATTCTGCATAAAGAGAATTGGTTGCAAAAAGAATTATTTTCAAAAGACAAAAATGCAATCATTTTGTAAAAAAGTACAAAAATTAAAAACTATTGGCAATAAATTTATTTAAAATATTTTAACAAAAAATTATTGAAACTAACAGCTATAAAATTGCTGAATTAGTGGAGAAATATTTCAAAGTTGAGGAGCAAATACACAAAACTGCCATTCAGAGACTGAAGAATGATGTCAGGGTATAATAATATTCCTTTAGGGTGGTGGCTGAAAAAATCAGAGTTGGGCTTATTGCATTGGATTAGATTTCCACTACTTTTAGCAGTTGTTGGAAAAAAGTGTATGTTAAAATTGAGTGAAGTAAATAAAGCGAACTTGGTGATCGTGAAAGTTTAGTGCACTAAATTTCAAATCAATTACCATATTAGAATTAGTGAACTAAACTTCCACTGTCCTAATAGTTTATTTAGTGCACTCAATTTTTACAACCATTAAACTCATTTTAGTTAGTGGTTAATTATTTCCATCTGCCACTAGTGGAAGCTGCTATGTTGCAGCTAAATCATTTAGTGGTAATGAAAACAATAATGCATTAGAAATTCAATGCAATAGGCCCAACTCTGGAAATTTTTTTTATTATTTTGATAAAAAAAAGGTACCTGTGTTTATTACTTTGTGTAAACATATGAGAGCATGTACTTTTAGCAACTTATCAAACGAGGCACCATAAAGATTATCTGAAACTTGTGAAATATAATTTTTAAAGGATTGAAATACTGTTTACGTTTACATGATAATTTCATATCAGGGAATGGACAATCAAAATTTTCTCATGATTTATTACATTTATTTTTATGCAGTTCCCCTTGAGTTGTATTTTGCTTAATTGACAAATTAAAGTGGCCATGCTTAAAGTTATACTTCTACTCGAGCCACTAAAATCAAGTTCCACATCATCAGCATACTGATGGATTTTGCAAGTATGAAGTTGTTAAGGCAAATCATTTGCAAAAATGTTAAACAAAAATAGCCCTCGAATAGGGACTGGAGAGACATCTCAAGCAAGAGGTAGATAATATGACCATTAGTCATCGTCCATATTATGAAACATTTGTTGCCAACTTCAGTTTTGCTAAAAGAAGACCATGATCAATAGTGTCAAAAGCCTCGCAATAACCCAGTAGCACTAGCAAAATTATATTTCCATTCGCAAGTTGCTTTCGAATATTTTTATTTACTTCTACAAGAGCAGTAATTCAGCTATGGGTAGAACGAACAAAACTGCTAGACTCATTAATATATTTGATCATTTATTTTTACAAAAGCACTAGGACTTTTGAAAGAAAACACAAAAAAGCTATCGGACGGTATTTTCTGCGTGGCTTAGGCAAGAGAATTCATTTTGTATGTTTGCAATTTGTAGGGAACGTACTTGACATTATAATGGTATTAGGAAGAACCAACAGCAAAAGATTTTAATTAAAAACTTTAAGGATCTGTTGTTAAAATAAAAAATTTACAATATACCTCAACTCTGCCAAAACAAAAAATTAAAAAGTAAATTCTATGAATCGAAAATTTGTAAAAATTATTTCTTGTTTAAAGAGAATTTATTTAAAAATCCCTCAAACATTTTCCATAATCCTATTTGTAAGTCTTTAAAACAGATTCGGTGTCATGCGATTTTATCGTATTGTGTGTGAAGTTTGTGTCAAAGTACATATGTGCTTTCTTAAATCTCATTTTGTTTGGCTGATTTGGTTTTGGAGATATACCATTAATAATTATTTCTATCACACAAATTGCACTCATTAATTGGGAAAACAGCAAATGTTACCACTGAATGAACAATTCAAATAGATGTACACACACACAGGCAAACAGCTATTCACAAATCGACATGTCTATTAAATTGAACTATCAGACACAGGCACATAAATATAAAGAACATTTAAACACACTTACTGGGTGTCGTTATCATTACAAAATACAAATGATTATTGCCATTAGACTCCCTATCCCTATTAGAGAGGCACTCGTTCTTAATCGATGTTTTTAGCCCAGCATTATTTCATTCATCAACCAAAAAACCGAAACACAAATAGAAGCAAAACTAAATTAAACCAATTGACGCTAAATAGACCTCAAATACAAAATTATTCTTTATCACACCCACACTGTGCTATTTAATATGGCCAGGCATATCGAACCACCCATCCCACCCACTTAAATGTCATTAGGATAAATTACGGATGATACAAGATATAAAAAAACAGAGTAACAATAACAACAATAATATATTTCAAACTATTAACCACAAAACAATAACAACACATTAATAATAATAATAACAATAGTAAAAAATCAACAACGAAAACAATAACAACAACTAAATAAACCAAAAATTCGAGCTCATTTTACAGTTAATATTCTAAATGTTTTTTTTACTCAATTTCCATAGCAACTATTGTACTTGTTTATTTTCTAACACATACATACATATGTATGTATATTGTTGAGACCGAAACAGAGTTTTATGAAAGTATTTTAAAAATGTTAGTTTATTGGTTGTTGAGTTTAAGCTGGTCTATACACAATTCACTGGTGCTTATGCCAGATCATCAGTGGATATTTTAGCCACAAAAGTTATGAAAGTGTTTATAAATGTTACAAGCTTTATTTAAAATTTTCATAAACAATATGAGAATTTTAAATAAAACAAGAAACAAAAGTAACATTTTTAAACTTAACCCTATAGACTGGCAGACTGTTAACACTAATTTTTACTCTACATAATTTATGCTAAATATTGCAAACGTCGTTCTGTCAATTATTTGAATAAAAGTGTTTTGAAGTTTGCCATTTGACTTTGTCTACACCATGTAACATGTGAAACATTTTATACACTCATACATATACATATGTGCACAGCCCTGAAGTTAAATTTATAACTAAATAGTTACGTTTTGGGATAGTCACTTAACTAGTTGCAAAGAGTTGCTGTGAATTGAATAAATAAAATAAAGAAACTTTCCTTTCGCTCATCGCTAAATTGGAGAGTACTTTGTTTATTTAACAAAAATGTTATTATTGGTTAGAGCGTGAAACTTAAAAACCCTGGTTCAAGTCCCGATAAAGACAAACAAATTTGATAGCGATTTATGTAGAATGTATGAATATTAATTTCTTAAGTATGTTGTGAGAGGGAGAGATAGGTGACTATGCTCACTCATCATTCTCTAACAACAAATAGGACAAATATGTAACTAGTATAAACTTAAAAGCAACTAGTAAGTTTCTAACCACATACTGGTTACTTTATCTGCAGGGATTTTAACAGACTGTTTTTTTTTCTTGCACGCAACCGCACAAATTACTGTTGAGTAAATATTTTGTTTATTTAGCATTAAATGTATTTATGTACTTAGAAATTTGGCATTGAACAGATAATAAAAAACAAAAACAGTCATTTAATAAAAATAACAAAAATAAAATTGACAATTCTGAGCGAAATATAAAAACAGTTTCGGAAAAAAAATTAGCAAAAAACATACATAAGTATGTAGGTGCATGCATAACACATATAACAATTGTGTTGTACTTATGCATACATCAATATGCTTATATGTAAAACTATCCTTACAAACAATTTCAATCCAAAATTAAACTTAACAAGTAACAAGTGCCGAATCTTATATACCCTTCGCAACGTGTAGTCATGCAATAACAATTGTTTGTATCACCATTCATCTCATATAAAATACGTACATAAATGTAAAAAACATATGTACTAAAAAAAAATTACAAAAAAAATATATTAAAAATAAAAAAAAATAAAAAAAATCAGAAAAATTTTTAAACAAATTAAAAAATTGTTTAAAAAAAATATAAAAAATAATAAAATATAAATAATACATTAAATAAAATAAAATAAAATTTTTTGGCTCAGCTGGAATTCGATGCCACGTTTAGTTTAACCAGTATGTATGTAGGTTGTTGTTGTAATTGTGAAAAAAACGAGGTGGTCGTGGTTTTTTGCTCATATCTCAGAAAGTTATGGGGCGATTGTGCTGAATTTCAATACCGATTCATTCCTGGATATTTCCAAGAGATTGATACCATATAGAGATCTGAGGAACATATAGTTGCTTCTTAAAGTTGATTTCAACCAACACACGGACAGACGGACAGACGGTCAGGGCTTAATCGACTCTATTCATAAGCTTTCAGAAAACATATACTTTATGGGGTCGGAAATGAAAATTGTAGAAATTACAAACGGAATGACAAAACTATATATACCCTTGTGCACCACAGGTGAAGGATATAAAAATACCCATATATTCAAATTGGAGAAAAAAAACTTTCGCTTTCGCTATGTGTTCTAAAATTGATAATTCCTATACTATGCTTACACTGTAATAAATACAAGTCATAGGATTTTGCTTGAATGAAAATTTCAATTTTTTTTAATACCTTTTAATGTTAAATTTATTGGAAAGAGTGCAGAAACATTTAATCTTTCCTTGCACAATTTTTATTATATTGCAAACTAAGCTATAATTATTTATTGTGTGTTTATATTGGGTGAATTTACAACAAGTACAACTACTGCGTATTGTCAAAATGTTATATATTGCCTAAAATTATAAAATGATTGAAATGAATTTTAAACTATTTGTAAGGTTTTGAAAAATTGCAACAACTCCTTGTGAAATTGCCAATTAAAGTTTTTAAAGCGACTATAATTACTAGTGAAGTTTGTTTCTGGCAACTTTAATCTCTTATTTTTTAATCTCATCTTACAGACACATCTAAATAAACGCGTTAATGTTGTGTAACGAAGAGTAATTTTAAATTATTTTGTTTTATACAATCTACAATTCAGAAATATAAATCAAAATCGAAATAAAATCTCTCTAATGATCTGAAATTGCTTAAATGTCATTACTTTTAAACAATTACTAAAGCGAAAAACATACAATAACAGTTGCTTTGCATTTAATTTCACTAGCTAACGCTCTCACAAAATCGGATTTTCATTGATGTTTAGCAAATATTTGACAGAATAGACGTTACCCGTAATATACATTAATTTCTGCTCTAATTAATAAATGTTTATTTTATTACAAATTTTCTAAATTATAACGAATTGAAATATCAATTTAATAAATATATTTTGACTATATTTGGTGCAAAGAAAAGTTAAATATTTAGAAAAAAAAGTGGTAAATATGTGTTAAGCATATTTACCTAAAATAAACACAGCCACACCAGTTGGATGGATTTGCCTCCCGTGGTACAAAATTGACATTTTTGTTTCAATACCACTCAAGGGCATTCTTTACACAGTGGCATGACACTAAATCGATCCAGAAATTTGACATTCTTTGCTGTTTTGGGAAAGCTAAAAGGCAATTTTATAGATACTCCTTTTTCTTAAACATTACCTTTTCCATTAACCACATACAAATCTTCACCTGTAAGCTATGAAAAGACTGCCTGTACATAAGTTCCATCACACAACAGATTTATTTTCTCATAAAATTTGAGCTTGTTCTTTTGCTTCTTCTAAGTTCTTTAAAGCATTTTGAGTTAGAACTTTCTGAACATTATACGACTTTAATTCAGCGTTACCTTTAACTCCGTGCACTAAAGATTCAGGCATTAACCTTTCTGTGCTCTTGGATAGAGTTGTTTGTTTTGTGTTGCCCTAGCAATATCTGTTATATCTTCTTTCTTCCTGATCCAGGTCTTCTTTAAATGTTAAAGTTTTTCTTGTACTGTTTAATAACTTTTACAACAGAGGCATAATTAATTTTCTAATCCTTTGGTATTATTTTGAAAGTCTATATATGATTTGTTTGAAAAGTTTAAATTAATTTTTCACGTACTTTGTTTTTGCTTTACATTTTTACCAATATAACAATTTAAACTAAATGATTTTAAAGTCAAAATATCTGGCATATGTTTAAAAGCTAACATGATTAAAAAAATAATAATTTGTTTGACCAAAGATCAGTTTTGACTATAATAGTGTGTATAAGTTTTTTCTGTCTCACTCTTTACAAGCAACATACTCCTGAAAATCACGTTAACGATCATAAAACAAACTAATCTAAACACATAAATTCTATGGTGTGTGATTTAAAACATCACACAAATAAACAATTTTATTAAAATTTGACTATAATATAAATTTTCCTTATAAAATTTAAGATTAATGGCTAAAAATCTTTTAGTAGATAGAAAATAGTGACTCTTTAGTGACTAACATTCAAAATTAACTAAAAACTTATGCTGGCAGGGTATAAGATGCGATTCAAATACACAACATATTTATTATGTTAATTTATACATATTCACATGTTTGTATGTGTTGCTATAAACAAAATAATAACAATGATATTGATTTAAATTGTCATATAAATTGTAATTTGTAAGTTTTATACCAAATGATGTACTATTTATAGCATACAGGCGTAGATATGGTTACGACTTATATACTTACGCATTCACAAAGGATGTGAAAAATGGTTAATGAGTTGCCTAGTAGAAATGCTATTGTAATTTATACATTGACTGGCATAATTTGTGTACGTACTTAATTATAAAAAAAAAAAAATCAAACAAATTTATTCACTAGGTAATTGCAGTTCGGTGAAATTTTTTTTATTTATATTTTTATATATGAATTTTTATATAATAATCTGTGCAGCCAAAAAACAAAAATATTTAAACTAAGCGTTTTAAGAAAAATTAAAGAAAAAGCAGCTGATTTGTTTTAAAATAAAAAAAACTGAAAAAAAAACGTACGTTATAGCATATCGTCGCCTGAAACTCCAAAGGCCCCAAATATATAAACAATCTTACAGTTGAATTACTGTGATAACCATGATGTTTTGAAACACATTATAAATTATAATAACAATGTCGATTTTGAATTTTTTTGTTTGGGCATTTTGCATTTGAGATATCATGTTTTTTCCTACCTATACCATCGGCCAGAATTATTATTTTTTATTAACATAACTATAGAAATAAAACCTAAATATCGTTCGTTATTAATCACATCCCTTGAGAATGGCTGCACCGATTTCACTAAATTTTTTTTTATGTTGTTTATAAATCGCACTTTTTTTAATTTATTCAACATAGAAGAAACATTTTTTTAAAAATCTTACTTTTTAGCCTCTATCAGCAACTTTAAAAATGTCGAAAAATTGAAAGCTATAACATTAATTACAAAAATAAATTTAGCTGTAAAATGCTTAACTTTCAACATTGCTTCGAAGTTAATTAGTTATGAAAAAATGTAACAGTGTTCTTCCATTCTAGCTGCAAATAAAGTGTTTTGTTATTTTTAATTCGAAAAAAAAGTAAAAATACTCATAAATCTTGTCCTTAATACTTAAACCAATTAGATAAAGACTTTTTAATTATTTTATGACTTCATAATTTTAAAAACTCCTAGCAAATATTTCCCCATTTTGGTGACCAAAAACAAGGAAAACCGCAAAAAACGGCCAGCAACATTAACAGCCGTGGTAGCAAAAATAACAAGGTCTTATTATTGTGGTTGTGTGACAATTAAGCCTGATCTGTTGTTTATTTACTTATTTTTTTATTTTGTTTGTTTTCATGGGGATGTTTGTTTTGTCACTCTTTTTTTTCTAAATAGGAAGAGGATTAAGATTAAAAAAAAAAGGAAAATTATAAAACATTTAACCCTTTTTTGCTGCTGGCTTCTCATGGGATTATTTGTTTATCTGTTGGCTTTTCGTATTGCGTGTTTTTAATAGATACGAATTTGCTTGTGTGTTCACCTCTTAAACAATTACTATTTAAAAGGACATCAAAGGATAAGTCATCCAAAATGTTGATTATCACATTTTGCTGTTCAAAAAGTAAAATCATTCGTGAAATACTTTCCACTTCTGTAAGACATGCTTCGTTCTTTCTTTAGAGCTCAATAACACAATTTTTTAAACATATAATTCGCTTTCTTAATAGCAAAATACCGAAATTTTATCTAGATAGTTGATCTATTGTATTTCTATAACATATTCTGCTATTTGTTATCGCTGTAGTGGTTTTAAAAAATTACCAATATTTGTTTAATTCACAACCTCGCATTGTTTTCTGTATCGTCTATTTAAATACGGCTTAGTTTATTTACTTATGAAAACAATTTCTGTTGTATTGGTTGTATTGCTAAACTTCAAAAGGAAAGTTGATCAAATCTTACTTCTGCAGAGCTACACAAAATAATTTAAAACAATTAAAAAAAATCCTATGCCCAAAAAAATATATTAAAGCATTTAAGATAGAAAGACATTATGTATTTATTATTTTAGAAACAAACAAAAAAATTATACAAAAATTATTTTTTTTATATGCGAAAAATTTTTATTTTCCATCCCTGTATGAATTCAATACTTCACTTAAAAAAATATTAAATAAAATTGTATTCAAGCCGAATTCATACAGGTGAAATTATCAGCCCAGCCAAGGTGGATTGATAAGGTGACCGTATAAAAACAGCTGATTCATTTTTTTTTATTTTTTTTATTTTGTTGAGTACCTTATTGTCAAATAAATTCGCCTTTGTTTACGTTTTTATATAATTTTTAATTTGAAAATAAAATTTGAAAAAGAAAATTTTGTGTAATAAAAAATATTTACAATAAAAAAATACAAAACTTTAAAAACATCAGTGGCTTAATCAATGAATAACGACTAGGAGTGCTCGTCAAACGAATCATCTAAGTGCTGAAACATAATTTGTTTAAAAAGAAAATAGATATAGAAATAAAGCATGATATTATTCCTAGTATAGGAAAATATTTAATGAAATTTCGTGGTGTGTGGATTCAGAAATAAGTAACCAGGGAACAACAGAATCTTAACATTTTAATAGGTGTACCATTGAAGTCTGTATTTCTACTACATTTGGCCGTAATTAGCAGCTTATTTTGATATATTAGAGATGAACAACAAGAGGCTATAGAAAATCAGCAATATAGACCCATTATTTTCTCGACTTAATTCAGGCGATTTATTTTTTTTTTTCCTCCAATAAAATATTAAAAAACCATATTAATTGACCAATAAAATAATAAAAAAAACATATTAAGTGACCAATAAAATATTTAAATTTTTATTTATGTTTAAATACATTTAGGAATACTAAAATTAGCGAAGAAGATTCATCTGTGGAGCACTTATATAGGATTTGTCAAAATGTGGTTAGGAAAAGGATATCAAAATTGTTTTCAGATTTTAATGAACTCGAGGTACGGGAAACTGTCTTCAAATTATTTCGAAAAGTGTATAGGATATTCATTTTGTCAGCTTAAAACAAAACATCAGCAAGATTAAATTCTGTTTGACCTTGATATTTTTCTGAGTGTCTTCTTCTTTGCTTGCTTCCAGTATTTATGTATTTACATTTAATTGGTTTATTTCATTTTATTGTTATTAGTGGCTTGATTTAATACAAATTTATTAGTAGTTTCGAAATATGATTGCTTTCCATAAGGATCCTTTTTGGGTTTGTTTTTTATCGTCTTAGCCTGTCTAAAATTTGCTGTACGTCTTTTCAACACTTTAATCTTCAGTTGTTTTATTATCCAGTATTTACCTTCAATATCATCATCTAATCTATGTTATTTTTAGAGTATTTGAGAAATATCATTACTTTTAATTTTTGAAAACTATTTTTGGCTATTCTGAATTACAGCAGTGAATGCATTTTCAGATAACAAATATTCAACTTTTTTGAATAATTTGCAGTTATTATCTTAAATTTCGTCCAACAATTTTAAACTAATCACATAAATTAAATTGAAGAAAATACAAAAATAATTGTTTTAATAAATAAGGCGATTTGTCAGTAGTTGTCAGAAATTGACAAAGACGAGTTTCAATTTGCCTTAACATTGACATTTAACGTACTCAATAACACTAACAAAATGCGTGTTGTTTTTTCTATTGTATTTGTTGTAGTTATGCAGTCACCTGATTGATTCGCCTTGAGCCCAGCTGATTGGGAATCTTTTTGTCAAAATTGGTTGAATTCGCCTTGATTTCATTTATTTATGCAGGGATGGAAAATAAAATTTCGGTTTCGGTATTAAACAATTAACTTAAGTGTACTTTTTTGATAATAAATGTGCTAAGTTTATGTATATTTGTTGCTTTTGCTTCATTAATAATGTGTTTCAAAAATTTATATCCTTTTTTAATGAAATTTTATCATATTTAAATTTTTACATTATATTTTTATAGTTTAAGTAAAAAGCATTATAAATTTTTTTTTTTAGTAGAAGTTTGTAGCCAATTATGGCCTAGAGGCTTGGTTGCCGAAATTTAAATAAATAAATAAAAACAACTTTTCCATCCCTGATATACGAATTGGCCTTGACATAAAACATCCCTTGAAAAGTTGCTTTGTTGTATCAATTCGCCGTTGCATATACCTTATGGATATGTCTTGATTGTATTGTTATACAAAGTTTTTTAATAGAAATTACCAACAACTAGCAAACAATACTATAAACACAAACAAAAATAGTACAAAAAGTATAATACAACTAGGTTTGTGACTTAAATTATCGAACTTATAGCCCCCATATTTTTTCTAGCAATTTTTTTTAATATCTTAAATATTTCGTAATTTTTTGTTTCATAAAAGAACTATTAAACACTACTAAATGTAATAATTAGCTGGTCTCACCATTTCTTTCATATTTCCCCTCCTGTGGTGCCAATAAACGCATTATTTTCTTACTAACCCTCTAGAAGTATTTCATTTATTTTTTGTAAAATTTAGCTAAACATCTCGAGTTAGATAGAAAATAGTGACTAATTAGAAGCTTCTTTCCAACAATAAAACTCCATTTGCTAACAGTTAAAAATTTTATTATTTTAATTGAGTATTAGGGATATCATTTATATAAATTTTTTCAAAAACGGATTTTCATATAATCCGAACAGTTGTTCTCCGGTTTTTGGTTAAGCATTTTAAAAATAACCGGTTAACCGGTATTATTCGAATAAACAATAACATGAAATTCAAATTATTTATTGAAATAAAAAGTTTTTTTTAAATAAAATCACAACAATTCACAAAGGTAAAGAACGATCAAAATATACTGCAGTAATGACAGAAATTGTTGAAGAAATTTTGCTGTAAAATATTATACGAACATATTTATACATTTATACATAGATATGCATATAAAAATATGCACTTTCATTACTATAAACATACTAGTATATGTAGTTAACAACTTATCATATGTAAGAGTACATTATATTTAAAATAATAATAGTTTAAAATTGTGTCTTCTTAGTTGCTTCTTTTAAAATAATCTTTCGGAAACAATATGCAGTTTAAATGTTTTGAAAAATGTTTATCTACTTTTTCTTTCGTTTTTATGAAACTTAACATTGAAAATGACCTTTCACTTAGCATACATGTTGGACTTATAGAATACAAAGCACCAAGAAATCTTTTTAGCTTTTTAGGTCACTTATGACACTTGTCTAAAAAAACAAATCCTCCAAAAAGCGTTCTTTATGATTGACTTTTGTAGGGCATTTTGGTGTGTGCATATATTTAATAGTACTGTACAGCTCATAATAATCGATTTATTCGATATTCAAAAAAGGGTATATAAAAATATAAGGCTTCGACAAAACTGAAAAAAACCGGTTAAAACCGGTCGAATAATTACCGTTCGATCACCCTAATATGTATGTAGTTACATACATATTCTTATACATTCATATGTATGTATTAGTATTAAGCTTTTTTGTTGCGGCTTTGTTTGTTTCTCATTAGTTTGTTGGTTTAATGGCTGGTTAAGCGACGACTTCATTCACATACACCAGCAACATCAGGGATAGCAGCCACATGGTCTAGAGTTAATTTGAAACCATGTGCACACTCATCAACAACAACAAATCTGTTACAGTTGTAGCGTGAAAATTTCTACAAATTTCTGTAACCACTAAAATGACAACAACCAAGAGAAGCAATAACAACGTCAAGAGTGACAATATTAACAATTTGATGTATACAAGAGTGTTTTTCAAGCACAATAAAACTAACTAGTTAAACAGTTTTTTTAACAACTTTGGTACCTTATCATGGATGTATTGAGAACGATATCAAATTATCCAAATTTACTTAGAAAATCAGTCATTGATTTTGCTCTTGATTAATTTCGGAAGGTCATCGTGAAGTCGCCGGCTGATGGCCATAAACAAACAATAATTGTTATTTTGTTTTGTTCTATGTTCTGATCTTTCAAATACAGGGTGTGCGAAAAGTGGTTTAAAAATTTAATAATCCTGTGGCTTATATATTTTTTTAATTACTTCAGATTATAAAATACACAAAATGAAAATTTTCCTTACAGTATGTATGGAAAATAACGTCACTTGAATAACCCCAGTTTTCAGCTTAGTAATTATGGGCTCGTTTAAAAGCATTTTTGATTACACCTTTCAGAATTTGTGACAGTAGCGCTAAAACTTAGGCAACAGTGTTGACATTGAGTTCAGGAATTGTGTCCGGCCTGTTCACATATACTCGCTCCTTTAACCCTTCGTCATACACATGTTTTGATTTCCACATTGGTAACGCATAAATCTAGTAGTCAGACCCACTCAATTTTGAATATAATTTACTACTGGGCACTACTGGAGTGATCTAAATTAGTTGAAATAAAAATTAGATGACCTATCTAAGTATATATTTGATTACTGATCTTTCAAAAAATGATTCCATAGCTGAGCTAGTAGTAAATTATATGTATAAGTATGTGAATATGAATCCGATTGAAGGATTCAAAATTGGCGAAAACCATTTTTTTACAATTTACTAAAAAAAATCTCATCGAGCATCGAACTCAATAAATAATAATCGATATTTGAGCAAAAACTAATTGAAAATAGCCAAAAGAACAGCATAAGCAAAATATATTTGGGTCTAGCTACCGACCATATGTGTTATGAATATGACATGTGCAGTAAAGTATTCGAATAAAACTCAATTAATTTCCAAGTTTCTGAAATTTCAAATTTGACTTAAAACTGCCTCTGTGTAAGTAAGCGTTAATGAATGGCCAGACTTTTTAATACTTTAACAATCCCTTTGTAACACTTCAAAATATTCATCTTAAAGCCTACAAAGCATATATTTTTTGAAAGATTATGACTAGAGAAGTCTATTGATTTATGTCCGTCTTTACGTGTGTTAGTTTAAAACAAAATTTTAATTTAAATTTAAAAGATCCCACATGTAACTCAGATCTTTATGTGATATCAATCTTTTGCAAATATCCGGGAATAAATAGCTACTGCAATCCAGCACGATTGCCCCATAACTTTCTAAGATACAAGCACATACACACGACTGCCTTTGTTCTATTCCACCACAAAAATCAAAATTTTTCAGCCCTAAGTTAGTTTAAAGAGACGTTTGTCAATATTTTTAGGTACAATATGCCTCTAGAGATTTTTTTAACAAATTTTGGATACATCGATTTCTAACCGACAAAGTTATAGACAAAAATAATTTTGAAATTATATATATTTTTTCTTAAATATGTCACCTTCTTAAAGTTTAAAATAATTTGTGGACATGTTAGAGAAACAATAATACAAGTCGTAGTCTCGAAAATTACTGCTGAGGTAAGCTGATAAATCGGTTTAAAAATAAATGAGATATAAGCACGAAATAAAAAAACAATATGGATATTTAAACTAAGGGCTTGACTAACAGAAAATAGGACATAAAAAAATTAAAAACCCAAAATCGCAACCACTACACAGTGGCGTACAATTAATTTATATGCGGGTCAAATTTTGTAATTAAAATTATATCCACTTTAACCCCCTCAGTATCAGTATCAAACGAAAGAGCTGGGTATCAATTCTCGTTCTATGAAACTATGAAATGAAAAGTTTTTGTGTGTAATATCATATGGTGCCACCATACCCTTTGCTATGCAAAAACTTTTTCATTTCACAGTTTCACAGAACGAGAATTGAGCCCCTGGGCCAGTAGAATACAATAAACAATGTAAAAGTTAAAATCCAAAATGGCGTCCGAAATAAAATGTTAGATAAATGGGTCTAAAATAGTAATTACGGCTATGCCCCTTCAATCACCAATATCAATATGGGTATCAAGTGAAAGCGCTAGAACAATATATAGAGTAAACTATGAAAAGGTTAAAAGCCAACATGGCGTCCTACACAAAATGTCGTTATGGATATCAAATGAAAGGGCTTGACTACTAGAATATAGCTAACTTTGAAAAACTTCCAAATCGAAGATGGCATCCGAAATAATAAAGCAAAATGTCATACAAGATAATATTTAAGCTAAGCTAGCTACGATGTAGTCACTATATCTATGTATATACATGATGGTGAAGGTTATTATCAGATCAGCATTTTTACTTGTTTTAATTGACTTTTTTTTTAAAACTTTCCTTAACACGTGATTTCGTCATAATTCTTATATTTTTTGAATGCAAAAACCTTAGGGAATGAATAAAGTATGAGAAGATAAAATATTTGTCAAGGTGGAAGAACATAAATAAATTAGACAAAAAAATAGCATTACAAAAATAACAATAACTCATTTTCGCAACTGCTAATATTTACTTAATTTGTAATATTTGTAAGAAGTCAAATATATATTTGTTTAACGAAGGTTTTATTCCTTCATTAAGCCTTAAATACCTTTGACTGCAGTCTTAGGCCATTAAGTAACTGATTCGGGCATATATAATTCGTATAAACAAAGTACGTATGTATGTATTTATGTACATGATTTTAATGTAATACGAGTTAGAAATATGGCCAGCCTGAGGGCCACTCTGTGTGTTTGTTGGTATTTAATTTTTTTTTTTTTAATTTGAAATTGTAAACAAGAATCATGGATATTTTTGGAATATTTGTTACACCGCTATCCCACTCACATTTTGTCTAAAACTTTTCTTTTGCAGAAGTTTTTTTTTTGTTTCGAGAATACAAAATTAATGACTTGGGTTTTATTTTACTATATTGTTGTTGTGGTTTTTCTGTTTATTTTATTTAACACTTTGTTGTTTTTCTTTCGTTCCGCACCTAATCGCCACCTGATTTCTGTGTGCCATGGCTTGAAATTCCGTTAGCAATGTTAGTGTTGGTCTCTGTAAAAGGTATTTTTTACGCACTTTTGAGTTTTAAATGACATGATAGATGACGGTGGCGTTGCTGATGATGGGTGACTTTTAAAAACAGTTGCTTTAATTTGATTTGATTTAAACTGCCAACGTATTTTAACACTTTTGCCTCAGAAGATTGTACGCCAAAGAGTAAAAAAAAAGAAAATAATATAATAAAAAAAACCAAACACTGTTCTTTTAAATAAAAAAAATACCTACGAGCTTTTATGATAATCATTACATAAAGTGGTCGTAAAAACTCACTTTCTTTTTATACCCGCCACCAAAAAAATGGTGGGGGTATATTCATTTTGTCATTCCGTTTGTAACACATCGAAATATCCATTTTAGACCCCATAAAGTATATATATTCTGAATCAGGGTTTGATTTTATGACGATCTAGCTATGTCCGTCCGTCTGTCCGTCTGTCCGTCTGTTGAAAGCACGTAGAGGTCGCACCGAAAAAGCTAGGGGGCTCAAATTTTGCCAGAATCTTTCTTATAGACAAGGTTTGTTTGGTATTGAAAATGGGCTAAATCGGAATATTAGGAAGAGAGTTATAGCTCGAAAAACAGGAGTAGGTCGAAAAAACCGTGTCCTTCAAACATCGAATAAAATGGAATTGTGTCCAAACGCATTAACGTAGACTCATAAAACTTCGAATATATATTTCCTGAGTAAAAACAATATTTTTCCCCGAAAATTATCTAAATCTATGCATTATGAGAGGAGTTATCGAACAAAATGTACGAAAATTTATACCGCACAGTGTATTTTTCGGTATATTTAAAAACAAAAACGTCATAAAAGCAACAAAATTGGATGTACGACTCTGAAATTTTGCACACTTTGCTTATTGGTGAGACGCTTTCTTGTAACGGAAAATCAATGTGCCACGCCCACTTTTACGCCCACCTCCCATATAACGTTTTACCCAAAATTCATATAATTTCTCAATTTATGTAGATTTTGGAATAATAAAGGGCTATATTGAAACATCTCATTTGTACTCATTCGAAAATACAACTTTGACACGCCCACTATAACGCCCACTTTTCACGTTATATACCGTTAATGAAATTTAAAAGCTCATAAAACCGCCAAAATCAGAGGTATGATGATCAAATTTGCTGTGTATATCCTTCTAATCAATGTTATTGTTGTTTAGGTGACACGGCCACTTTAACGCCTACCTCCCATACAACGGCTTACCTTAAATTCATGTAATTTCTCTATTGACAAAGTTTTTGGGAAAATAAAGGACTATATTGAAATATTTAAGTTGTATTTATTAGTAGAAACTTTATTGACACAGCTACTTTAACACACTTTCATTGAATTTCATTTCATTTAAGGACCGATGTTGAATTTAAATAAAACACAAATTATTTAGGATATTATTATCATTTCTTTTTATAATGATAATATTTGTATGGTTCAATTATGTATTTAACAAAATATCGGCCAAATGGCCCCCCCCATCCTTGGCGCCACTCCTCTATCTGATGGTCCAAATTTTCAATGACAATGTTGATGCTCAATTATTGGGCATGATGATGAGTCGAGGTTGACTGCTCTTTTGCCACACTATCGCAAAAAACAGCAATAGTTCCCATTCAACGAACTAAGAAGGCATTCACAGATTTTCTAACATTTTATACAGACCTGTTTTGCAGAAATTTAAATATTTTTTACAATTCTCCCGATTGTGGACGAATTTGAACGATTATGTTGATCAAAAGAATTACGAAGTGCACAAAATGCATTTTGATTTGAACGCCCATTTTTATAAAAAACCTGAATAACTTTAAAGCGTTGCTCATTTGCGTATCTTTCCACGGATCAAAATGAGTAAGTTTGAGATTGAGAAATGTCAAGTGAAATGCAGAAAACAAATTTAAAGACTGGGTGTAGTTCACCTTCAACATGGGCCCTTAAAATTTAACCACCCTCTACAAAGAAAGTGATACATATTTTATTATAAAGAGATTATTCCATAATGATTAACAAAATAATAAATATTGTGCTTTAAATGTACACAAAATTGGTGGTGGGTATAAAAGATTCGGCACAGCCGAATATAGTGCTCTTACTTGTTTTTATTTCCCCCCTTTTTCAGCATTTTGTTGTTGTTGTTGTTTTGTTTTGTAATAAAGGTTAAAAAAAACAATAACAACTAAAAGATAACTTTTTTTGTCGTTTGTTTACGAAATTTTTATTTTGTTGTTGGCATCACGTGTCTGTCTATGCGTCGCTTGTAGGGAGTAAACTTTTGCCAACGTCTACGAAATACGAAAAACATAAACCAGCATAGAAGGATTGAATTATTGAATTAACATTTATTCCTTTTTTCGTATTTAAAAAAAAAATAAACATTTTTACTTCCAGAAAGACCTTTTATTTATGTATTGTACTGCCAAACTTTTATCTTTTTCCCTTTAATGTTCCACAAATGTGATGGTTATAACAAACATATAAAGAGAGTAACATTCGCATTTTAAATTAATTAGACATTTTGGGGTCACAGGAACAACTGTAAAAAAAGTTTGTTGTACATAAGAATGTGTGTATTTTTTTACATGTTAAAATTTACTTTAATATACAGATGTATGTATGTATGTAAGTATGTACACATGTGTATGGCAAAGTATGTATACAACATATGTACACAAATGCTTTTTGTACGAAAAACTTTTTCCATTACATTTCTTAAATTGTTAATTCAATTGGAAGTAATGGTTATTGTAATGACGGGAAGTTTGCTTTTTATTGAATTATATTATAGGCTGGTGCGAAAAAAATTTTTTAATTTTAAAGCTTTTGTTTTTCAAATACAAATATTTTTCAAAATTTTTTATCTAAATTGTATAAAACTACACTCCTGCACTCCAACCGGCCTCAACAAAATATTTCTGTTGTGTCTCATTACAAGTTATATTCTGATGTTTCTCTTAATATTAAAGATCATCACATAACCGGTTTTACTGTTGTTAAAATGCTTAATTGCTTTAGTTTACTTTGGTCTGACGTGAGCACTATTTTTTACAAAAAAATATTTAATGTTTAGAGAACGAAGCTGAAATGCTCATAACCGTGGCTTCCAACGTTTTTAGGTACATAAAACGTCGTTGAATTGAGCGCTTTCCTTCGGTGGTAATATTTTACATTTATTTTACGCACCTGGGGCTCAATTCTCGTTCTGTGAAACTGTGAAATGAAAAAATGTTTGTATAGCAAAGGGTATGGTGACACCATATGATATGACACACAAAAACTTTTCATTTCATAGTTTCATAGAACGAGAATTGATACCCAGGTTAGAGGTAGTGCAAAATATTAATAAAGTAAGTGCTAAGTTCTTTAACACAAACTTGTTGTGTTTTAATAATATTTTGAACTTTTACCAGACTAAAGTCAGTGACGTGAGTTCCCCTATTCTTTAAGTCAATAAGGTTTTAAGTAGTATTTTTCCATTAAATGCAGATTTGTATATTAATAGATATTCTACTAAATTTGTGTGATATTTAATTAAGGAAAATTATAATTACTTTTTACGAAAACGAGGTCAGAAAAAGACACATATTTCTTTGCAGAAGAGAAAGCGGCATAAGTTTTAAAAGTCACTTAAATTGGTATGTAATGTTATAAATTCATATTTTTCCTATTCCTTGTTTCGCAGTAAAAACTATTTATTTTCTATATATTAACTCAAATCATATTTTTTAAATTTTATCCTTCAAAGTTTCTTCAGTTATCCTTCATTGACAAAAAAAGTCTTAAAACTTCTTGCATTAACCTAATCTCTTGCTTAGCTCAAGTGTATTCTAAAGCTCAATAGCTGTATTTTTACAAATGTGGTGATGCTAATGACGATTAATTGACATAGCTTTAAATGAAACGCGCTCTTAGTATTAGTTTGTTATAATTTTAATTATAATAAATTTGAAATTAAATAAATAAATAATAAAATAATAATTTGTTATCTTAGTCGTGGTAAAAATTATTAAGGAATTTGGAAAAATATTGTAAATTGAAAAAAAAAAATGTTTTTTCAAATATTTTTTGCCTATAACTTTGCCGATCAGTGACAAATTTATCCAACATTTTTCATGAATATCTCCAGAGGCATACTAAATTTATAAGTAGTAACAACCGTGTCTAAAAATTATTCTAGGGCTGGAAAATTTTAATTTTTATGATAAAAATAAGCCAAAAAACATAGCTCGTGTTTATTTTTATACCCTTCACACAGTGAAAAAGGGTATATATAGGTTTGTCATTCCGTGTGAAATTTCTACAATTTTCATTTCCGACCCCATAAAGTATATATTTTCTGAAAGCTTATGAATGTCCGAATCTTATATACCCTTCACATGTTGAAATCAACTTTTTGAAGCCCCCCGACATAGGATGGACCCGGGTAAGATATTAAAATATCAGAAATATTCGGGAGTAGATCGGTATTGAAAATCAGAAACATCGGTACATAAACAACTGAGATATGAGCAAAAACCCACGACCACCTCGATTTTTTTTTCACAAAAACAACATTACAACAACAACATACATACATACAAACATGTATACTGGTTAGAGAAAACTTGGCATCAAATCCCAGCGGAGCCAAAAAAATTTTTTTTTCAATTTTTTTAAAAATTTTTTTTTTAATTTTTTTTTTTTTTTTTATTTTTTATTTAATATATTATTTATATTTTTATTATTTTTTTTTTAAATTTTTTTTTATTTTTTTTTTTGTTTTATATATATTAAATATATAATAATTTTTTTTTTATTTTTTTTTTTTAATTTTTTTTTTAAATTTTTTTAAATTTTTTTTTTATTTTTTTGTTTTTTTAACATACATACGTGAATTTATAATTTTACAATGGGATGTTTTTATATGTATGTACGTATTTCATATGGGATGAATGGTGATACAAACTACTGTTGTTGCACGACTACACGTTGTGAAGGGTATATAAGATTCGGCACGGCTGAATATAGTGCTCTTACTTGTTTGTATCTCAGATAGTTACGGGTCGATTATGCTGATCTTCAATATCGATATGTTTTAAATATTGGTACCTTACACGGGTCATGCCGATGTAGGGAGGCTTCAAAAAGTTGATTTCAACATACACACGGACAGATGGAAAGACGGATAATGTTTAATCCCCTCTTCATAAGCTTTCAGAAAATATATACTCAATGGGATCGGAAATAAATATTGTAAAAATTTCAAACGGAATGATAAACTTATATGCAAACTTACACGCACTGTGAATTAATTTAAGGGTATAATAATAAAGAGGTGTTTTTTCTTATATTTGAAATTTGTTACAAAACGTTTTAAACACATACATACATAATTTGTTAATTTGTCGTTTATTTATTTTCTATTTTTTTCAAATTTGACATGGAATATTATTTGTATCGACTTTGATATGTGATTCTTATATGGATAAAATTACTTTACTTTATATCGAAACCTTGACTTAAATCATACTGTCACCATTTATGTTAAGAAACATTGACTTACGCATAATTCCTGACCTTCAAACCTCTTACAACTGAATATATCTCAACATTTAAGTACATACTTGGAAGCTTTCGTTTAATATCAACACTAGCAACAGTATCAGTTGTCACATAAATATAGAAAAAGAAAAAAAATTTCGAAGAGCCCTTACTTTTTGCTACTTTATGTTTGAAATTACATTTCTACCCTGCATATACATACATATGTATGCATTAAGACATACATAGATATGAACATACTTACATTTCTAAGGTTGGTTTAATGTTCAAGTTAAATGAATCATCATCTTGTTAATGATTCTTCTGCAGAATAAAATCCTTAAAAAAACAAAAACAAAACACACACACACATATATACAAAAATTCTTTTTGCTTTGTATGAGTGTAAGTTCATTTACTTTGTATTTATTTCAGTTGTAAAATTATATTCTATGCTGTTGCTGCTACTGAGTTTATTTCTTGTAGTAAACGTCAGTAAAGGGCTTTTCAATAAGAACAGTTAAATGTTAAAAGTTTTTGACGACCATATTTTTTGGCACAGTATTTTAAATATCGCTGAAAAATGTTAAAATTTTATTGCGGATTCTTACTTGGAAACGCAATATTACACAACTAAAATGCTGAGAAAAATCATAGGGCATACATCAGCATAGAATTAGTTATCGAAGGTAAAAATTTTAGCAATAAATGCAATGAATAAGATTGCAAAAATGTATTGAAAGAATTTTGTCTAAATTTCGCTGAAAAAATCAATCAAGCTTATAACGACCGTGGTTACATATACGGGCAGGTTTAAAACCCAAAGGTAATCACTAAACCAAGATATCCTTCCTATTTTAAGTCTTCAATACAGTAAATATACACAAGTTATAAATTATTTCAAATCGGGAGTTTAAAAAACTAAAGCAAACATGTTTCCGGCTTTGTCCCCTTTAACTCCCCTGTCAAATGTGCATAGTCATCTGACAAAATTTCAATAAGAGCTTGCACTAGTTTGTTCTGATAAGCCACCTGAAACGTAAACCTGTGGCAGGCATTCAAAATTATATATGAATTTAAATTTGACAATTTCTTAGAGGTTCGTTTTGGAAATCCTTATCCTTGATCTAATCCAATTTTTTATTGAATTGTTCTAATGAGTTTTTCAAGCGTACTACGTTAATGGAACACACAAATTGCTATATTTCTTTAATATTATTTTTAATTAGGGTTAGTTTTTCTCTCTCAATTGACTCATAGTCAACATAACCTAGGCCACAGCTCAAACATTAAATTACTTTTCTTAAATCCCTTGTGCTTTGCCCTTATTTTACGTGACCAACATATGTCGGCAAACCCTTTATGTCACGGTAATGGTACAACAATTCAATTCTAGTTTGCAACACTTTTCTCCATCAGCATTTTTAATCATGTCTGATTTTCTATTTCTAACATATTTGTTGTTGATGTAATTGAATGCAGCAAGCAAAATATACATTTATTACAAGTGACATATACATAGTTTATTTCTCTGTTTTTTTTTTATATTATTTTTCAGTTGTCTTCTTCTTTTTTTTAAATTTCCTTATCCTTACTTGAATACATTTAAGAGAAATGAATTTAATGACAAAAATTCAGTCAGTCATTCCTTTAGAAGGACACTACTGAACGATTGAATAAATTCGTTTTTATTAATTCAAAACCTTCATATGCACTATTTTACATATAAAAAGAATATTTCAATTTATTCTATTGTTTTCTTTAAATAAGAATTAAACAAATATTACTGAATTAAAAATTTAACAATTCTAGAATTAACACTTCGTCGCAAGTATCTAAAGAGACAGTATAGTTAGTTTCTCAATAAATAAAAGCATAGTTTTACATTTAACAATATTTTTTCGTTAGTGTGCAAACATCCTTACTCTATATATGAAGGAATTCTAATTACTATCACCCATTGAGACTAAACACTGACAATAAAAACTATAAAAAAAACTTATGATTAGTAACAACACACAGATTTCATTAACTCCCCTCTTATACTTTTTTTTTTTTTTGGTGCTCATTTAACATAAAACATAAAAATCCTTTACTGACATTCTACTTTTAGCAGCTGACATTTGTCATAATTGTTTTACATACGAACATCATATGTATTTCTCTTACTATGTACTTTTAAAGACCAATCTAGTAAAATTCCACATGTACGAGTATTTGGAAAGACATATGGGCGTTTCCACAATCAAAAACACGGCAAAGAAACTTAAATTTTTTTTTACTTTTATTCTTGCATAGCATTTTGGTTTAGTGCAAAATTTTTCTTTTGGCGATTTGGTTTTACCAATTTATAAACAATAATCTTGGTCTTGAGTACGCGCAAAAACTCCATATTTTTCGACTGTTTATAGTCAAATCAATTTCTTGTAAATTAGAAACCAGTAAAATGTTATTTAATTTTATAAATAAATTTTTTAACTTAAGCGAACACCTAGCATTGTGTTAACAAACGAGTCTGACAATACCCTTCACCATCATGTACATATATATATGGGTGTATATTATACACCCATTTCCTTTAAAATTTTTGACGCCATGTACGATTTTGATTTCTTACAAAGTTTACTGTATTATACTAGGCAATTCCATTAATTAATACCCATATTTATGGCGAAAAGAACAAAAGAAGCTGTCATTTTGTTTTAGACGCCATCATATAGGTCTGTGCAACATATGAGGGTTTCGAAAAATTATTTACAAACATCACACGGCTAGAGAGACGGAAAAACATTGCTTAATCGACTCTCCTCTTCAAAAGCTTTAATGGGGTCACTTATTAATACTGCAAAAATCACAAACGGAATGACAAAGCTATATATACCCTTGACACCACCGTTGAAGGATTTAAAAATGATGTATAGATTGTTTTCATTTGAAAATGATTTCAGACGAATTGCTACCACGTGTAGCATGCTGGCCATATGTCACGACTGACATGAAAAATGTTGGTTTTCAAGGCGTTGACGACTTTACATGGCCTCCTTGAAAACAACTGAGATGTGCACACAACCTTTAAGGTCAATTTATAGATCCAATAGAAATCAACTTATTGAAAAATTTGCATTCAAGAATATAAAATGATTACGGTCGCCGTATGACATGTAATACTATTCTGTTGATATCACATTTCGCCCCTGTTGTGCTTATTTTCCAGAAAAAGTCTTTGATCATGGTCCGATAACGACCTCCATTGACCCTTGTTTAAGCTTCGACTTCATTTTTGAAGAAATACTTATCATACCTTAAGTATTTCTGACATTAACATGTTATGGAACCTATATGGTCTGTTGTGGATTGGACTCGCCCCAGTCATTCATTCGTTTAGCATTGGCGTTACTAGACCATTCTGGGTTTTGCAATGACAATACCACATCCAAAATCCTAGATGTTGAATAAAGGAGACTTATTTACTTCTATAGTAATGGTTTATATTTCTCCCTTTCCTGCTTCTATACATTCTATACATTCTTCAGTAGTGCGTAAGGGAAAGGAATAATTTAGCTGTTGTTGGTAGGAATAAAATTAGAGCTCATTGATTGCAAAGAAAGAGACCATATAAAAATTATGTCTTTCCGTAGCGTTTTTGGAATCAGATAAGCACTAAGTAAGCGATTCATGAAGCGCTTTTACATAATGAAGAATTATTTTGGAGTAACAACTTATTTCGTTACGTTTTTGATCAGGATTAGTTCAAGTTTAAATCTCAGCTGCTTAAGGTAATATTATCAATTTACTTTTTTCACAGTTCTGTTGCTTTTATTCTTTTTCGGCGCAGATTAAACCCATCTACATTAATCTTGATACATGTCAAGAAAGTAGCGAACCAAGGCGAATTTATACAGGATAACTTACTAGCCCAGCTGATTGGGAAGCATTTTGTAAAAATTTTTCAAATCGCCTTGATTTAATTTACTAATGCAGGGATGGAAAATGAGATTTTGTTTTCGGTATTAAACAATTAACCTGAGTGTATTTTTTTAATATTTATTATATATGTATACAAAATTTATGTATGCTATTTGCTTTTGCACAATACATAATGGGTTTTACAAATATATGTCCTTTTTTTATATCAAATTTTATTAAATTAAACATATCAAAATAACTTTTCCAACCCTGATATACGAATTAGACTTGACAGGCACTTAATTCTAATCTGAAAAAATTATTTTCAGGGCAAGTTTTTCTGACAACAACTACGTTGCTCTAAATGACATTTTACAATTTTGTTTAGTAATTAAAAAAACAAACAAATTTGTTTACTAACATTTTTATTATCTCTCGAAGAGGAAACCTTTTGGGATAGAACCCATAATGTAGATGAAATATTTCTTCTTGCTATTTTAGTTGTTGGCCCATTTACTTACGTATGTATGTATATGCTTGTGTATTTGTGCTCTTTTAATACTTTCCACTACATTCCAAGTTTTTTTTTCTTCTTTTTTTGCAAAAGAGAATCCTTAATGGTTTATAAAGTTTAGTATCAAATGTATTTTATTACTAACAACATTTTTTTTTTCTGTCAACCATACTCATGAACTTATCTAACATATTTTGTTATAGACAACTTGGACAAGTGTAGAAATGGGGTGGGTGGTTAAGAGGACCAAAGGACAAATCAAATAAATTTTAATTCGTGAAAAGATTATTATGAAAATAATAACAGAAAAAAAAATTGTCTTTAAGGATGCTTGTAACGGTTAGAGACTTTTCTAACTGTAATTTTAAAAGTTTTACAAGATATGTAAAGTTGTCTGTTTAACATGATAGTATAAGAGTATCGCCTTACTCAGCCAAAACTTACTAAGTAAAGTGAATAAAGAAAAGTAATGGAATTTACATTAAATACCACTTACAACTACTTATTTTTGCTTGTGATGACACAAATTGAATAAAATTCAATTTTTTTAACTTTCTGTAATCTAAAAGAAAAGTTTTTTCCTTTTCCAAAATTTATTTATACACACTTTTTAAGTCCAAACTTATCTTTAGTCCAATACATTATCATTTTTGTTTAATCACGTTAGCTTTTAAAAATATGTTAAATACTATCTTCTTTAAATCATGGTACAAAAAAACCGAACAGGCTCGTTAGCACAGCTGTTTGTTTGCTGTTTGGGCCAAATTGCCAAAATTTGTGTTTATTGTACGTTAAAAAAAACTAGTTTTTGTAAAATTGCATAAAACGATAGATAACTCTTTCAGTAATAAAAATAAAATTATTATGTGAGTGTGTGTGTGCAAAAGCAAATGCTAAGGAAAAGTCAAAACTATAAAGAATAAAAAAAATAGGGATGGAAAATTTAATTCCAGTTTACCACTTTAATTATTAATATTTGAAATTCGAATCTTGCACATAAAAATAAATTTTTGAAAATTGTTGCTTAAAAAATAAATTTTTTTCCCACTTTTAATTAAATCTGTATAAAAAAATTGTATTACCGCAAATAAAAATTTAATCCCTGACATATTAAAAAAAAATGTGATGACAGTCTAATGCTTTGTCTGTTGCTTTTGAATATTTATTAATGTCGTATGAACAAGTTTAACTGGTTTTCGTGTATCAGAAAGACTTGAATATTGAAAGAGAACTTGCGTCAAGAAGAAAAAAAGGTCTCACAAATATTGGTAGGGCAAAAGAGGTCCAAAAGTTTTTTCCAAGAACACCTTACACTGAATTTTAACATGCGGAACCGCGTCAACAATGACCATTTAAAACATTTTATCAATTTTGCCCTTTGAGGTACAGGTAAAATATTAAGCAGCCTCACCGTTACCATATTAATGGCAATGGTTGAATGGTTGTTGAGACACCATAAAACCAGCAAAAATAATTGATATCTTACCGCTTGGGAATATTACACATGTAACACGGTTAGGTTACTACTTTGGGCGTGTTAGGGCGTGGGTATCCGACAGAACTAATATGAAGAGGAGGGACAGAAGGGACTGCAGAGTGTCATAGACGTCATTGCTCATGTTAAACTCTCCGGACTCTACGTTACTTCAGGACCTGGATAAGATATGTCTAAGACCCACTATTGGGGTTCTAAGACTGTCCTGTGAGAGCTAGGATTAGTAGATAGGATAGTGCACTCCGGATTATTGTAGGATGTGTGTGGATGAGGAGGAGCAAGAGACTGTGAAAAACATTGTCTGCCCGAGGCTATAAATTCACAAGTTTAATTGGTTATGTAGACGATTCCACGATAAGTTGGATGATGTTTCGGAGTGCAAACTAGGGAATATCATCGGATCCATCATAGGGGTCGGGAGGCTGGTGAACATGCATAGCGTTCCAAGATTTATCGACTAGTATTCTCTAATTGTTTAATATTAAAACTCACTGTCAAAAGTTATAGCGTCTTTCGATGGGGTTCTTTTTATTATTTTCATTTATTTAACTCAGTATATGTTTAAGTTTCATACAAAAACTTGCAAACTAATCTGCTGAAGCCTACATTTGTTGTGAAAAATTAATTTTAACTGATTTAGGTTCGACACCTCATCTGTGCTGACAGCAGCAAAACATACTAAACTATTATCATTGCCTTATACTTTTTCCGTACTAAGTATTTATAAATGTTTTTTGTATATTTTTATGGTTATTTTTTTCATATGCATTTACTTATACGTTTTTTAAGGTTCAGTTTTATTATTATTTTTATATTTTTTATTTTGTTGAATAACAATGTTTGTGGTTTCGATTACAGGACATTTTTACTACCTTTTTCTTTGCATAAAAAAATTATTTATTTATTTTTTTTATTTATTTACACGCACATAAAAGCATCCTTTATTCAGATATGAAGAGCAACGTTTATACACATGTATATTTAAGATTATTTCCCAGCATGCCCATGTGTGTGTGTGTGTATGTGTGTGGTTAAGTGTAAACACTTTTATCTCTAGCAACACTTTTTTAATACTTTTCTATTAAATTCATTTGTAATTTTTGTTACATATTTCTTTGTAGTAAAACTTATAAACGAAAGCATTATATGTATGTATGTATATAGTGCGGAAAATCTGTTCCCACTACAATGCGTTGCACGCACATACTCCAACACAATGAAAAGACAAGTCAAGATAAGACGGCTAAAGAAAAGGTCAAATTCATTTTGGTCATGTTCAATAAATATGTAGGAACCAAAATAAATCAATGTGGATTAAATACATACATATGTGTGTGTGTATGTTTTTGTTTAGATATAAAATTACAAAACAATAAATTGAAGATTAAACAAAAGAGTCAAATGTTTTTGCTTTCATGTGCTACCCATCCCCAAAAACAAAGATCAATATTCCCGCTGTATCGCTCACGCATTTTTATAAAATCCCACCAAAAAACAGAATATATTTTTACCATAAAAACGAAGAATAATTGCTTTAATCTGATTATATGCTTGTATTTAGTTAAACATGAAATATTTCATATTTATTTGCAAATATTTTATCAAAACAAAGCAGTGACATTTTTGACAAAAATTATTTTAAATTGACATTCAATAAATGTTATGTACGATAAGAAAATTGGTTTTGTTTGAATTGTTGGCAGGTGTCATCATCATTTATACAAAACGCTTTCTGTGTGAGTGCGTACATGTTTTTTTTTTTTTTTTTTTTTTTTTGCTTTCGAGCCGGTGGTGTGGAATCTTCATAGATACTAGTGGCCCGTGCCACAAGCATGTACGATTCGCCGTAGCGCCTACGTACTAAACCACACCCCCTCGATCATCAACGGACATCCCCACGGGACTGCCGCTAGGTATTACTTCGCGGGGGCCGTTAGCATTTACGCCTCCTCCTCGTCGGACCGTCTAGCCCTTTCCAGCCTTCTTAGGTCCTTAATTATCCGGGAGCACACTCCACTAAAGACCTCCCAGTTTTCCACGTCCTGACACATATGCCGAAGAAACTCCGATGGATTCGTCATACCCGAAGTCCACCCCATGTATCTAGGGCATCGGAATACGACATGTTCCGCATTTTCCGCCTCTTCTGGGCATTCTGGGCAGGTTTGGGAATTTTCATGGCCAACCCTGTGCAGATATTGCCTAAAAGCGCCATGGTTTGTCATATACTGTGTCAAGTAGAAGTTCACATCCCCAGCCTTCCTATCCATCCATACCGCAATATTAGGGATGAGTTTATATGTCCATCGCCCTTTAGTCGATGTATCCCACCTTCTCTGCCATTCTCTGATTGAAAACGATCTTTCCTCTCTCTTAACTGCAGCTAAATTTATTACTGCCTGGCCTGTCGTTCGCCTATTGTAGATTCTCTGGATCTCCGCCGCCAGTATGTCTATTGGAATCATTGCCGCTATGACACAAGCCGCGTCGTCCGATACCGTCTTAAAGGCACTTATTGTCCTGAGCGCGCATAGTCTATGAACCGAGGACATTTTTCTTCTATACTCCTTTATCTTCAGAGCCTGTGCCCAAACAGGGGCTGCGTAAAGCAATGTGGAATTGGTAACCGTAGCCAAAAGCCTCCTTCTTGGACCCTTTGGTCCTCCAATATTAGGTAGTATTCTAGCAATACTCCTTTGAATCATTGCGGCCTTCGCGCACGCGTATTCAATATGAGGCCCGAATTTAAGTCTGTTATCCATCATGACCCCAAGATATTTGATTGCCGGTTTAGAACATATCTCCTGGTTTCCCACCTTCACCTTCATAAATTCCACTTTTTTCCTACTTGTAATAAGTACTGCTTCAGTCTTCTGTTCTGCCAGGTTGAGATTCGCCGAATCTAGCCATCTCTGGATCCTCACAAGTGCGTACATGTGTGTTTATGTGTATGTGTACATGCGTATTGTTTATTATCATTATTTTAGTTTTAAATTTAAATTAAGGTTGTTTTTTTGTGTAGCTTTAATCTAATAAAACTTAACTACAAGGCTAACAATATGAATCGTGTAGTATTTTTCAAATAATTTTCCAAATAAAATGACATCAAAGGCTTTACGCATAAATACGTTTAAGCCAAAATTAATCTTTTACACTTTAGCATTGTCATATGTCAATGTATAATATGGCGAAATTTAAATAGATATCGCATACCACATGTAACAGTTGAAAAAGGAACAAGTTCTTTGTTAGAAGGAGTGTATAGATTTTTTATAGTTACAGGTTGACATTCTGACAAAATTTTAAAAAATTCTACTTAGAACCCGTATACTATTGTAAAACACACAAAAACTACAGACTAAATTTTAATTACATGCGATTTTGATAAGTTGTTCCTATAAAAAAAAAAATATTATAATCAAATGAAGGTTTAATTAAAATTTAATCAATAGTTGATTTTAAAAATACATAAATGAGTATTATAATAAAGCACAAGCGTGAATTTCGTCATGTTAAAAACTTTATAAGGAACTTAAGAAAGTTTTCTGTTTCTAAATTATTGTTGCCTATCACTTCACTGATTTATCTTAAAATGTTCAAAAGTAACCACAAAATGCGAGTGGATTAGCGAAGAAGTGTGAGAGCATTGCTAATTTCAGGCGTTTACTTGTGTAAACGTGTAAATGCTGGGTTAGTACAGGGTTGCCCATATTCGACGGACCCATCTGGCAACGCCATAACTTTTGACAGAGATGTCAGATCGCTTAATGACATACCGCGTTTGAAGCGTCAGTCCAAGCAGATTTTTACCATGCAACAATACACGAGACGCGAGCGCTCTGAAATAGTTGAAATTTACATTCAACAGAACAAGTCAATTGTGAAAACTCAACGTGCTTTTAAAATATTAAAAAATGTGAGAAGTGCGCCTTCTAAGAACACCATTAAGCGTTTATACGAAAAATTTTCGACTGGTGAGGCTCTTTCTAATCCGAAGAGGCCAAATAAAAGTCGACCAAGGCGATCGGCCGAGAATATCGCTGCCGTACGAGCCAGTGTTGAGAGGTCCCCAAGAACATCCCAAAAACGCCGTTCTCAGCAGTTGGGCATGGCTCGGTCCACTTTACAACGGATTATTCGCGTTGATTTGCATTTGTTCCCGTACAAAATTCAATTGACGCAAAGATTGTTGCCTGTGGACAAGCCTCGTCGATTGGAATGGGCCCAAAGAGTCATCGAAATGGCCGAAGATGACGAGCAATTTTGGAACAAAATTATCATGTCCGATGAAGCCCATTTCACATTGAATGGGACCGTAAATAAGCAAAATTGCCGTATTTACGCCACTGAAAATCCTCAGGAGATTCAAGAAGTGCCTCTTCATGACGAAAAAGTCACAGTTTGGTGCGGCGTTAGTGCGAAAACGGTCATTGGGCCGTTTTTCTTCCAAAATGAAAATGGCCATGCTGTTACCATCAACCAGGAGCGTTATCGCGAGATGATGACCAATTTTGTGATGCCAATTATTCGTCGAAAGTGTATGAGGCAGTTCTGGTTTCAACAAGACGGCGCTCCACCGCACACAAGTCGCATAACAATCGATTTTCTGAAGAATTTGTTTCCGGGCCGTTTGATGTCGAAAAGTGGTGATTTGGACTGGCCACCGCGTTCGCCCGATTTGACGCCGCCTGACTTCTTCTTGTGGGGATATTTGAAGTCAAAGGTTTACGTTAACAAGCCAAGGACCTTAGAAGAGCTCAAGGACAACATTCGTGAACAAATAGCCGCTATTCCGGCCGAAATGTTGGCGAAAACGATGGAAAATGCTGCAAAAAGGGCACAATACGCCATCAACGCCAGAGGCGGCCATTTGAGAGATATCATATTCAAAAATTGATGTAAACAAATCTACTTGGAAAAAATTAAATGATTAAGATTGCCAACCGCCAAATTTTTATTTTTTTCTTTGATTTTTTAAAAAAAAACATGGGTCCGTCGAATATGGGCAACCCTGTATATTTTAAATTTTTTTTAATAATTCTGGCAGCACTGGTCACATTAGTGAACACAAAGATAAATTAAATAATTATTTTATAAATAAACTTTTATAACGCAAATTTCAAGAGTGTTAATTATAATTTGCACTAAAAGAATCGCCGCTGTTTATATAAGATACAAGTGTGATAATATATATCTGCAGCAAAAAGGAATTACTGCTGATGTCGACATAAAGTAAAATTGGAATGAGATCACCACAGTAAGTTCGCCATTCAAAACTACCCTCAGGCGAACTTTAAACTTTTTACAACTTTACAGGAAAATATAGCATAAAAACTAATTGCCTATATTTTTATCATTAAGTGTGTCTGCCTGTGGGGGTGGTTTCGAAAAACCGATTTCAACAAACACACCGGCAGACTGATATCGCTCAATCAACATCCCTATTCACAAGCTTTCAGATAATATTGTCTTTTCTAAACGTTGGTTTATTTCCTTTAAATAATTTGGGATTCTTTTATTGTAAATAATATTTGAAATTTATGTTGTAAAATAGTTAAGACTTTATATTTATTTAAACACAATTGAATATTACTTATGCAATAATTTTTTATAATTTAATTTATTGTTATAAACTTTTATTATCAAACTCAACTCAATATTCGCGCCTTTAACGCTACTGTTCACACGGTAATATAAACCACTAGGTTCGCTCTCTGAATCACGATTTCCAACCATGGTGTTCAAACGATTGTAGCGATTTTTTGTTATCAAAATTGGATAGTAAATTATTCGTAGTTCGCAGCAAGATTCAAAATGAAGCAAGCACGCTCGCTCTCAATATTTCGTATGGCGAAACATGTTGGTTGAAGCACTAATGTGACGTGAACCTTGAATGACAGATTGAACCTAGAATTTAGCTGTCCATTATACTGATGCAACTAGCTGTTCTGATCGACTTAATAGTGACAGTGCCACGTAATTGTGTCATTTTATAACTTTCCACAAAGTTTTCCCACGTACACACCAGTACATTCTGGTACATTCAAAAGTCGCTAAGATGTTAATGTTAGGTAATATGTAGGAAATATAACTACTCCTTAGATATGCCGCAAATGATACAAAATTTCGGCTGTGTAGTATCTACTTAACATGTTGGTTCTCGAAACAACTTACGAAAGAAAATCTTTTATTTTAATAAAACTATAGTAAATTATAAAACAAAATAAATTTAAATCAAACCAATTAAATTAAAATTTATATCTGTTACAATATAAACAGTGGCATATCCTACTACGCATACTTCCGTTAAGCATACATCTTATGGACGGACATTGTTAGCTGGCCTGAGCATTTTTTGACTGGATAAACATCTTTTATGGACAAATAACAACGCTCCTTTCTGTGTCCGTTCAGGAGAGATTCTACTGGGCTTTATTGGGACGCAACTGAATATTGAAAAAATTTCAATGACAATGCTTTAATTCTCTTGTTGCCACAGGTGAATAGTTTAAAAATTAATTATCAATATGCTGACAATGACTTAACTAAAAAATTAATTAAAAAGTTTTCAATTTGGTAATATTTTTTATGTACAGGCTTGTCACATACATATTTTCGAAATTATTTTCTTTTATATTTTCTATTCAAATCACAAATCTTTTGTTTTTATTAAAAATTAACTCAAAGTCTTGCGAGAATTATAATTAAAACAAATCAAAGTGATAAAATTTATTAATACTCAACAAATTACACAAGACACCAATTTAAATTTCTTTAATAAGTCAAGGAAACTTAACGAGGACTTCGTTATTTTTAGATTTATTTCTCGAGCTTTAAAAAAATTTTTGCTGTAAAATATTATGCAACATATTTACTAGCTTATTAGTGTTTCAAATCACTTGACACTTATTTTTAAATAAAACAAATCCTGCAGAATGTGTTCTTAATGATTGATTTTTGTAGGGCATTTTGGTGTTTGCATATATTTATAGTACTGTTCAGCTCATAACAATAACCCGTTTATTTGTACCAAAATAACCGGTTTATTCGATGTTCGAAAAATGCGCATTTTAAAATATACGGCTATGGCTGAAAAACTCGGTTAAGACCAGTCGAATAATAATCATTCGATAGCCCTAGTATAGATATTTAAAAAATTTCTGTTTTAAATTCTACGTTAGTAATTTCATCAAAAGGGGTAACGGTTGGTCATTTTGCCCAAAATAATTAGTTTAAAACTTCAATATTCTTGCCAGGTTTAAAATGTGTTTTTTCCACACCAGACGGCAATTCATTTCCTCAGTCTGATTTTTGTTGAAAATTTTAATTTCCTTAAAAGGATTTCCGCACAACAACCGTAAAATGACGCAACAAAAAGATATTTCATATATATAATAGGTACATACATATAATTCATGTATAAGAAGCAGTGCGTCTTTTTAAATTTTAGGAATTAAGCTTAAAAATTCCATTTGTTTGGATACAAGAGACAGACTAAGAATAAGCTAAATTGTGTTAAACTTAATAAATTTGTTTTTAAAGTAAATAACAATTTCAAAATATGAAATTAATATTTGATTTGTGCAATATGCAGCTTAAGGCGACAAATTTTTAATATATTGTACAATACAAACGTACAGAAATTTTAAATAAGTAGCTACTTACGTGCGGAATTAGGCTTTTAGGTAGTAAATAAATATGTATGTACTCGTATCCATTTGTATTCCGACTTTCGAATTGTATATAATTTCCGGTGTTACCAGATTAGCTTTTATAGAACACAAGTAAAGTTCTCTTATTTCCTATTTAGTCTATGGGTGTTTTTTCAGAATTTTTTATTAATAAAAATCGTAGAAAAATTTAATAAAAATTATTGTTTTAATGGCGTTAAATATTTTCTATACATTCATGTTAGAGGGATCATTTATTTGACTTTTTTCAAAACCCGGTTTTCAAATAGTTCGAATATTTGAACCTTAAACACAAACCAGTTTTTAATAAAATAATTTCTACCAAAAAATATGTTTTTAATATAATTTGTTTCTATAAAAATAAATTTTACAATTCACTCTGATTAAAAAAATATAATTGTTTATTAATAAAATAAAAAATGTTGTAAAAAGATTGCAAAAATGTCATATAAATTTTTGACACTTGATGTAAAGCTCAATTTCATAACACAGTTATTGACATGAAAAATTTGACTTATAAACTAATATTTATATAAATATCTGTGCATATTAGGGTATGATTGTTTCAAGATATAAATAAAAAGAAATGCAAAACAGTCAGTCTAGAGTTTTTTTGAATAATTTTTTCTAGTTTTTCTTTTTTTTTAAATGCAGCGAAAAAATTTTGAAGTAGCGAAAAGTGAATAACATCGGCAACACTTCTAAATCAATAGTTCAAAAGAATTTATTATAAAAACGAAATAATTGATAATGCTGTGCTTTAAAATGAATGCAACAATTTATTTAAACAAACAAAGTCAATTAAAGAATAATTGGTTTTTTTGCACCCAATTTGTTTGAGTTCTATGCACTTATTGGAAAGGCTTGAAGTTCAATTATAAGTATATTTATATAAACACATTAACTCCAAGAACACGACATATTACACAGAAAAAAAAATATTAATTTCAATTACGAAATTAATACTATTAAATAAAAAATGTTTAATTTTGCTCCAATCATCAAAATGATACTATTAATTAAATAAAAATTAATAGTTGTAATTGAAAAAATATTGCGAAAAATATCAATTAAAACAGTATTAAAAAATTAATTAAAATTTTCCTAAGTTTTAAAAATGATTTTAATTAATTGAATCATGACTATAATTGAAATTTGCGATTTATATAAATAAAGAATTTGTTGTATTAGTAATTTATATTATTAAAACTATTTTTAATAAAATTACCCAAAAAGAAAAAATTTATTTTTTTAATATTTTGGCATAACATATTTTTTAATTACATTTCATTACTTATATACTAATAATTTAATATAAGATGTAGGGTTCCATAAGTACACATACTATGCCATTTCGAACGCCGGCTTTCTGAAAATAATTGGTAGCATCAATAACCTAGACATAATGGAATATTTACCGGTAAAAAAGCTTGTTTAGAGTATAGACTACTGCTGACTTACCTATTAAAATGGGAATCTTGAGCAATATTGGCTTTGGACACATCTAAAATTAAACTAAAATAATTTATTATATTTAAAACAAGATAGATTTATTATGTGTGTGCACCTACCAGAACTATCTTTTGTACATAGATTGTCCACTATTTTTTATTATTCTGCTCCTTGGATAAAAAATATTAAATTTATGCTTCTAAAGCAAATTTTCAAAAAATGTCATTTAAAATAAAGTTTTTTTTTTCAACTGACAGAAATCTCTATGTTTTTTGGAAACATTTTATATCAATTAAAGAAATTAATTAAATTAAATAAAATTTTAATTAGAATTTAAAAACAAGTCAAAAAATCAATTAATTAAAACAATTTAAGCAATATTTTTTTCTGTGTACAATCATTAGTATTTTAACCTAAATTGAATCACTTCGTTATCAGTTGAACCCTGGGAAATGACTTCTTACTTATGTAACCAGCAAAAAATCAGATTTTGCGAAGTTTCCCAGTATTAAATTGTTAAAGTAAATGAACATAAACTTAAAAAAAATCCAGTTTAATCGATATTTCGAAAATCAACATTTGTAAAAAACCGACACCTAAAACAATAGAAAAACCAGGTTTCCTGCAAATGTAAAGCAATTAACATAAATCGGAGCTTTTGAAATTTTCTATACAACGACTCCTTATTTACCCAGAACTCAAACTAAATATCATGGTCATATATTTTGATAAAAGCTTTTGCAACTGCTTCTTTAAGCAAGTTTAAATAGTTTTTCAATTATTAGCAAGAACTAACTTTATTAACTAGTTAACAACTTAACAATGTGGCAACGCTTTCACACTTACTACCTACACAGCAGCATTTAAGGAGCTAGCTTAAATGGGTAATTTTTGCATATACGAACTTATTTAGGTTAGGTTGAAAAAAAGGGCACTAAAAGCTCAAATCCATGACAGGTATTCAGGTATGCCCAATTGGCATGTTATGCGCACATCAATTTAACATTTAACTTGTAATTTCACTCTAGTCTCGTATCTCAAGACATTTAAAATAATTCTATTGCAACAGTTAAGTAATTTTCTTACTGCGGAAAACTTCTTATCTGAAGTAACAGCTCGCAATGTTTTTCGTGTTCCACTGCTATATATTTTAGCCGTAAACTTTAGTAGATATTACAGAATTGAATTTAAAATGTAAAACCTCTCGTTCTTTTTTTCTTCTTGGCAAAATGGTTTGAATTTCAACATAGATAACTGTAATTTACTAGTCAATGAATTCAATTTAATTCGCAATTTTGTTTTGGCTACCATCTTGGATTTTGCACTTCTTCTAGTTTACAATATTACAAGGATACATTTGTAAATTTGATCCATATATAAAATTGTTTTGTAGTGGCAGCAATAAGGGATTTTAAATTTTCTTCTGGTAAATTATATTATCGTAGGTAAGTCCTTTCATTTAAAACACTTACTTTGTCTCTCTGTTGTCTAAAAGCCGACAAAAAATTGGGTTTCGTTTGGTTGTTTGTGTTTATAACTCAGTTTTAAACCGATTTGTTGGTTTTTTTTTGAAGAATAATTGTCGAGGCTATAGTGTCCCATTGGGTACCACTAACGTGTCCACAAATTTCTTAGGAGCGTAAAAAATTTATATAAATTTTTAAATAAATTTAGCATATAATTTTGTCTATAGTGACTGATTTGTCCTAAATTGCTTAAGTATTTCCTAAGAGCATAAATAGCTAGCTACAAGTGTGAATAGAAAAAAGCATTTATTGTAAAAAAATGAACAAAAAACAATATATAAAACAAAAGCTTACTAGTGCTATTTTATTGATCACACAAAATTTTATATGTTTGTAAATAACCGATCATAACTAACATTATTAAATTTTTTATACTAAAACTTTTTCTTTTCATATCAAATTTGTCCAAAACCGGAACCAAAGGTATTTCTAAAAAAGGTGTGACAGTTTCTAATTTTTAAGGTCTGAAATAGGTTTTATTTTCACTTAAAATCACTGAATGTGCGAAAGCTTTAGTTAAAAAATAATATTTACTTTGTGAAGGCATGGTGCCGCCCACTTTTTAAATTATTAAATTTTATTGTCAAAAAAACTTATTTTGTGTTCAAAGTTTTACTTTATTGTGATGAAACACATAATCGGTTTAACATTTCTAGTTTATTAAGAATTCTTAAAATAGCGAAAATTTCTTTGCCAAATTTCATCACATTGCTACAGGTTTAGCTAACAAAAGCGCTTTTAAAATTTAGTCTTTCATATTTATATTACTTTTCTAAAAACAACAAAAATAAAAGTACATACAAATATTTTTAAATTCATTACGAATAACAGCAATTAAAGAAATTATAATTGACTCAATTGTACAGTTTTGAAACTTAAAAAAAAACACAAACTTTTTGTTATATCTTGTTAAACATACAACGATAAGAAATACGTTTTACAAACTAATATACATACATATGTATGTATGTATGTATGTATGTATGTATGGATATCTCTGTTTTTTGTTAAACAAAATATTTATTTTAATTGCCAATAAATTAAGATTTTGTTGACTTAACAAAATAATTTAATAACAATTCAAAACTGAAAGCAACTGAAGAAACTAGTGTTGCCAGGTTCATTTGTATAACTTAAGCTTCTAAATTATAGAAGCAATTTTCTATGCAAACTCTTTCGAAACAATTTTTTATAATTTTTTCTCTTTCTTGTGTTTAAAGGAGCTTTAATAAGAAAATCTTTTTTCAGTTCATGAAAATTTCTAATTAAGATTTTGTTTTTTAATTTCTTTCTGTAAAACTATAGATTTGTAACAATTTATTTTGAAGACCAACTTATAATTTTATAGAAATTAATTTTAACTGGATTCAGATCTGCAATCCTCAGCGCAAATTTTGTATATTTTTATACCCTTCACACAGTGAAAAAGGGTATATATAGGTTTGTCATTCCGTGTGAAATTTCTACAATTTTCATTTCCGACCCCATAAAGTATATATTTTCTGAAAGCTTATGAATAGGGGAGTCGATTAAGCCCTGTCAGTCTGTCAGTCTGTCCGTCTGTCCGTCTGACCGTCTGTCCGTGTGTATGTTGAAATCAACTTTTTGAAGCCCCCCGACATAGGTTGGACCCGGGTAAAGTATTAAAATATCAGAAATATTCGGGAGTAGATCGGTATTGAAAATCAGAAATATCGGTGCATAAACAACTGAGATATGAGCAAAAACCCACGACCACCTCGATTTTTTTTTCACAAAAACAACATTACAACAACAACATGCATACATACAAACGTGTATACTGGTTAGAGAAAACGTGGCATCGAATCCCAACTGAGCCAAAAAAAAATTTTTTTTAATTTTTTTAAAATTTTTTTTTTATTTTTTTTTTATTTTTTATTTATTATATTATTTATATTTTTATTATTATTATTTTTTTTTTTAATTTTTTTTTTAATTTTTTTTTTTATTTTTTTTTTTTGTTTTATATATGTATATTATATATATATAATAATTTTTTTTTTTAATTTTTTTTTAATATTTTTTTTTAAATTTTTTTTTTTAATTTTTTTTTTTTTTCGTTTTTTTAACATACTTACGTGTACGTATTTCATATGGGATGGGCAACTGTTATTGCATGACTACACGTTGTGAAGGGTATATAAGATTCGGCATGGCCGAATATAGCACTCTTACTTGTTGATATTTTCTTTGTTCAAAGCAAAATAATTAAAAAGTAATAATTTTAAATAAAGTGTTAGTGCAATTTCATATTACCTTGTGCGATTTTTTTATACTGTCTCTTCTTTTATACACAATACAAAGAAAACGACTTTTTCGAAAAATTGGCATTCACTTTACTTTGGTCCATTACCATTTAAACAAGTGGCCGGCACTTTTCATGACCTGGTGATTTGAGTGTGAGGTTAAACTGGATTTTGTACGCATGAAGGTGGAGTTCTTTTGTCTAAACTTGCTGCGTAGTGCTTCGTGAAATTTTAAGTTATTGAAAATGAAGCCGAGTTTCCACTCTCGTTTACAGCAGCACTATTTTCAAGACACTGACCGGTACATTGACGCACAGTAGTCTTACAGTCCATAACCGATCCCGTATCTTATTGTCTACCGAAAATTCTTCGAAGTATAAAAGCGGTCTCAGCATAACTTTCCAAATTTTTATTAAAAAAGTTTTCACAAAAATAACTCGTTATTCTTTGAATAAATAAATAAAAATAAACATATGTGACAGCTGCCAAATGTCAAAGTTGCCACTTGCATACAAACTTACACTTAATTTAAAAAAAGCGCATTATTTCTGAGAAACCCTTTACAATAGAAATGTTTGATATTAAAAATAGACTAAAGTGGTTTGTGAGGAAGAAGGTAACGCATTCTGATGCTGTAGCCATGGTCATGTAAAAGTATCATTCTGACTTCGAAAACTTGTATTAACGACTAACCGCAATATCTTTTCACAGTGTATTGTTTAGTTACGTGCATTATGAAAGTCCTAAATCAAAGTTCATCACCTACTGTAATTCTTTTGGCCTATTTTTTATGGAATTTTTTTGAACCTGATTTGTGTCAAAATTAACAATTTTTAATTGCCTTAAGGAAAAAAATAAATAATGCAGGCATGTGTGTTTGAGGTTGTAGAAGGTAAAGCAAATAATGAGTACGGAAATTATACAAATATTTGTTTTTTATAACAAAGACTGTTATCATTATAATTGCAATAACCATACCCTTGTTGTCTTAAATTTATATAAAAAATGCAACAGAATTCTAACAAAAATTCTCCCATAAAAAATTCACAAACGTAAATAACAAATTCGAAATTGCTTAGTCTTACAATATTGTAAATTTTTAAGTAAATCCAACAATTTTTTATAAAAAAATCAGTTCATGTTTTAATTACGAAAAATTATTATTTAAGCACATTAAACAGTAAAACGACAACACTGATACTGATTACTTGGCACGTTAAAAGACAACAACAACAACAACACAAATCAATGGAGAACATTTACAACTAGACCTAAAGGGGATTTCTAACATCTTAATAACTTTCTAAATTAAGGATTTCAATTTAATTAAACTCAACTAAAATATTAATTAATGCCTGAATTGAAAATTCCTTCAATAATGAAAATGTTTTTTTCTTTATTTTTACTTTTTTTTCATGAACAGCAGAAGTGATTGTTTTTAATGCTGTTTTCGTTATATGTTTAATTAATAATTTGATGCCAAAGATTGTATGGAATTAATAGAAATATTTTAATACTGCAATAACCGTAAAATAAGTGTCAATTAGTTGGGTCACCTTTTGTTTGTTTTTTGTTTTCTTTGTCTTTTTAACTTTTACATAAGATTTTTGTTCATCTGGTATAGCGCTGAGTATGAGTAAATGAGAAAATGAATTGTAAATTGTGTTCATACAAAGAAAGCATAAATAGTACTTTTAAAAAAACACCTAAAGGTCCAGCGAAATATAGATATAAAATTAACATAAACACACACAACCAAAGGAAGCAAAAAGGCTACAAACACATACAAGAATAACGTAAACATTTGAAAACATAAATTTATATGTGTTTGTGTTCGTGTTTTTTATGGTGCCAAGAAGAAAATAGGGAGTAGAGTTTTTGCTGGATAAAGGATTTGGTGATATGAAAACTTCTTGCCTAGAATTTTATGTGCCAACAGCAACAGCAATAACAATACTTGAACCTTCCTTGTATTAAGCAGAAGTATCAGTAGTGTGGCAGCAGCACTTGCTTAAATCATAAACTTTTTAATTATGTTAAATTTATAACGTTTTAAAATTTTTCGGATGGTTACATGGCTACAACTAAGTACTTGTTTATCTAAAAAAGAAAAGAAGTCACAATTTTCAATCTGGGTGGTGTGATAAATCCTCGATGGAGTATGATCCAAAATAAGTTATTTAAAGTAATAACATTTTTATGAAAACAAAAGATTATACAAATTATTTTAAAAATATTTATCTCAAGCCGTCATAAGTTTATACAAAAGCAGAATTACTTTTTCAGATTTTGTTAGCAAAAAAATATTTATTTAAATTCATTATCGAAATTTATCTCACAGCTCTTGTTAGTATTTATTTAGTACAAAATAAAACTTGAAATTATTTTTACTCTGTGACTTTCTTTTCCTTTCTACCGAACTGAAATCTACGGTCACAATATACTTGGCCTGCCTTAAAGATGTGACTAATAAAGCAATTTAAACCAACTGTAACTGCAAATGTATAAAAAGCAAAAAAAAACATATTTTTTAATAAAATTTCCTCATTCTTGTTCTATTTGTAGCAATAAAAATCAAGTAGAAATATTTTTCCAAGTAAATGCTTGAGGAGTATTAAATTTCTGCTAAAAAATAATTCCCAAGAATTTTTTTCGGTTTACAAAATTTTTGACAAATTTTTAACTCCAGTAAAAAATCTGACTAAGTACATAGTTTTGTAATTTAAAAAATTTTATTAATTTTTTTTAAAAGAATCGCTGATTGATTTTTGTAGTAAAAAATCCTCTATATATATTTGGTTAGGTTGAAAACGAGAATCATCAAAAGTTTAAACCCAATACAGATATACATGTCCAACTGCCATGTTGTTTGATCTAAAGTAACAAAATTCTCTTAATTAACCGTAATCCCTATTCCGTTAATATCTTGACTAGGTAAAGAACCTGGTCCCTTTAATGTAATTTTTTAAGGATTTTCAATGCGAATTCCTTAGTTATTTCAAGTTTGGCATATTGTTCACGTTGCATACGTCAAAACGCAGGATATTGTGGCTTCCCCTTTTTGCGCATGCTCTACATGTCGTTTCATCTAACAGCAATATGTGAGCTAGATAAGTTCTCATCTCCGTATGACCTGTTATTACACTAGTTAGTGTTTTAAGTGTTGGCCTACTCAGTTTCAAACTGTTCTTTGATTTTTCAATATATGGCCACTGTGTACGTCACTTTACTGACAGCAGTATTTTGCCACTTTCTGACTTGTTCCTACATCGCCCAAAATTTTAAATTCATTTCTTAACCTCTGAAAAGGTTTAGCATTTCCTATGGTGATGGTATTCAAAAGGATCCGATTTGGATAATTTTTCTAATTCTTTATTTTCGATTATTACCGCAATGGCCTTGTATCCATTTTATCTCTAAATTGTCACAATTGGCATGCTAGTTTATCTCACTCTTGTACTGTAGGATATTTTGAGATTCAACTCTTCGTTCACCAGGATCTTGATTGGCTTTCCAAAAAGATACGAATCGGAGCTTCATTATTATTTTCCTTAAATATCTATTTAATGACTTTCGTAATTGCCTTAATCTCAGCCGTTGTTATGTACGAAGTGACCCGATGTTGACCATAACCCAGACCCAGGCAGAGACAGTAAAAATAAATTTTCTTGGATCCGTAACATCGTTTATTTTAACAATATCATACTTGATATATAAGTTCATAATTAAAGGCAGAATTTTGTTAATTTCTCACACACAGCTAATTTTATTTCAATATTTTCAAACATCGACCGACCCGCTTCAGATGAAAAACCATTTACAAACTTTTTCATGTAAAAAAAGTACCAATACAAAATAAACGGCCAATACACTAACGAACCAGACTGTGAATGCGGCAACACAATACAAGTACATACCAATAATGTCTGCAATAGCAACAGTTAAAACAAGACATTAAAAGCATAAACAAAAAAAATATTTTAAAGCGAAATAGAATCCCTTTGAAATAATTCAAAGTATAAACTGTGGAATCCCAGACAGCAAGAGGGTACAACTAAGCAGCAACACAACAATAAAAGTTAACAATAGCATCAATAACAACAGCAATAACTGTAACATTAACATATTATAAACACTTTAACGTTATTAAAGAATATTTAATTAAATAATTTCCTTTTCTTATTCATAATAATTTTCTTATTATTAATATGTATGTATATATGTACATATGTTTGTGTTATGTATGTGTACATGTATTAAATAAATATTGTTATTTTTGCTGATAATGATAATGATTTCTTCTTTGTAAGAAAACTGTGAATGCTGTAGCTGTGGCTATGACTAGTGGTGTTGCGCCTGTTGTAGTTAAAGTTAAGTGGTTAAGAAGGGTCAAATAAATGAGCCTCAAGTGTATAGTGTTAGGTTCTTAAGGAAACAGAAAATTCTGCATACAACATTAGCAAGTAAAATTTGCGGAAAAAGTTATCACCGTTAAGAAGTATAAATTGCAAAATGCTTTGAGTTTAATGAAGTCGTATACACATGAGTAAAGAGAATTCTAAATTATGTGAAAGTTGTAGCTATAAACATGCATACATAATTTAGAAACCCTGAAATTTAAGGATTCTAGTTTGAATATACTGTACAAACAATCAGATATTAAAGAACTGGTACAAGATGTTGGGACAATAATTTTCTTAGCTCATTTTTCGTTAATGCTTAACTAAAGTTATTTTGTAGTGCAACTAATAAATTTTCGTAAAAAACACATTCTTATAGAGTCATAGACCTTTCTTTTAGCAATAATTTATTATAAAATTCAAATTTTGTTTTGTGCTATCTTTCTTGGGCCATGCCGAATCTGAGAATAGCCTTCACCATCATGTCCATAAGTATAATGACCATACCAAGATTCAAAATTTAATATTATACGTAATTTTTCCTTTTTATTAACGACGACATCTTGAATTTAAAATTTGTATATAGCTAAATGTATTCTACAAGTCCAGCCCTTTCATTTGATACCAATATTGTGGGGATTGAAGGGGGCCAAGTCATAATTACTCTATTTGACTTATGTATACGCCATTTGATTTTGGTCGCCATCTTGGATTGTGAAATTTTCATAATACACTGTATTCTACTAGTCAAGCCTTTTATATTATATATTTTTTATTACTAGATTTGACCTATACATAAACTTACAGTAAGCCATTTGTTGGGGAGGCTATCGTCATCATTTTTTTTAATAATGTATTATATTCTGCTAGTCAAGCCCTTTCTTCGGATACTCATATTGTTTCTCTCGATTGCCTTAAAACTACAACCACACGCAAAGAAAAAATATGGTTGTGGTAACCATAATCGAAGAGCAACATATTATGATTGAATTGTATGGTTATGGTTATGGTTAAAACATATAATGGTTGCCAGTTATCATTATTATGTTAAATTAAAGTATCATTTAATAATCATATATATGACTACAATTGAAATCGACAATCTTTGCTTTTTTACGGCAAATTATTGTCTTTTGCTGTAACATACACATATTGATTGTACTTACCAATTTAATTGCAATTTTTTTTCCAATTTTTTTTAACATTTTCACGTTTATTTTTAAATTTTCTTTAATTTTTCAAAATTTTTGTTCCTTTTTTTGACATCTCAAACTTTAAAAATAATAAAAATTTATTCAGCAAGAAGAAGAACAATTGAAATCAAATTATTATTAAAACAAATCATAGTTTGATTAATTTGTAAGCATACTGTTGTCTCACTTATTATTTAATGATTATTTGTTATTTTAAATGCTTTTGAATATAATGTTATTTTTGTCGTATTAATTTTCTTAAATCATACTATTTTTAAATGATAACCATTTTGAAATTTTTAGGAAAAATAAACATTAAATGATACAATTCAAACAAATGCTTGATTAACGTGACAAAATATATGATGAAATGAAACAAAAATAACTATTACTTGTTTTCGACAACCAAATATTGTTTTAGAAAAAATATTATGACCGTCGTGATCATGTCGTAACCATGGTTTTTCTTTGCGTGCATATGAGGAAAATAACCGAAGCAGTTGTATATTCGAGCTTATATCTCAATTGATTTTGAACCAATTTGGCAGATATTCTCAGTAGTGATTTGCAATACTAAGGTTTACAATTTGTTAATTTTGGATAGATATATTTAAAAAAATAAATAAATATTTTTGCCTATAACTTTGCGCTATAAGTAACCTATTCGTCCAAAATTTTTATACAAATAACCCTTGAGGCATATCATAAATTAAAACCAAACATGTCCACAATTCTATCCTAGATCTAAAAATGTTAGTTTTCGTGGTAAAAATATGGAAAAAACAGATTTAGTCGAGTTTATTTGCTCATATCTCAAAAAGTTATGTGGCATTTGTTCTGGATTTGTAAAGCGATTCATTTCTGAATATTTTCAAAATGTTCATTTCAACTAACACACGGGCAGATGGACATTGCTCAATCGCCGCCTACTCATAAACTTTAAAAAAATATGTGATCGGAAATGAATATTGTGGAAAATACAAATGAAGTAACAAAACTAATTTATCCTTGGCACGATCGGTTAAGTGCATAATTAAACAATAAAAGAGGCATCTAGAATTATGGCCGTCGAGCATTTTGTTGTAATATCTTTCAGAAAACAAATAATATAATTATAAGATAAAGGATAAAATGTCAAGGTAAATAAATCAGGTAGCCCTATACCATCAGCTTTTTTTATAATATGTCTGCAATTGTCAGACTATATTTTTTATTGTTGTCTATATTAAATAATTCACAATTGCACTTGGTTTATGTATGTAAGGTTTTATTGATAAAAAATAAATTAATTCAAATACAAATTTAGTTTAGTTTTGAATGTCGTACTTTTTCAAGAAAATGTTAAGTTCTTATATCATTCACATGGAGTGATAAGGAAATATAAAAGTTTGCCATTTAGTTTGTAATTTCTACAATATTCATTTACTATGTTAAAATCAACTTTTTAAAGCCCCCAGGTAAACATTAGTCTCTTATAATTTATCAACTAATCAGATATGCTTTCAAGAAATTCCCTATTAAAAATCAGTTATTTGAGCACATTACGAGCTGAGGTACGATAAAAATAAAGTCAGATTTTTCAATTCCTATGGAACTCTTTGAAACATATATTACCTATATATGTATAAGATATGTACGTTAAACAACATTTAATGAAAATCTTGGTTATATAGTTCAGTTATCGACAAAGATATCGGCGAACAAAATTTAAAGAAAATGTCTATAAAAAGTTAAAATTATCGATTGCCTTAACAAATTTTGGCAACACAGAATTGTTAGTTATGATCTTGAAACTGTCAGGTGATAAGTTACAAAATTGTCATATAAATTACTACTGAGATATGCTGCGATATAATGGATGTGTGTGATGTGTGTATGAACATGATGCAACCCTCGTACTTGATTTTCTTTTCTATTTTTTTTTGTCCTCTATTTCCAAAAAAAATTTAGAACAAACTTATCTTTATCGGTTTAAAACTACTATTAATGTTACAATTTAATAAAAATTATTTTTTATTTTTCAAAATTCATTTATATGCTGGCAGGACTAATACAAACACAAAAATACTCGTATTTCCTTGTTAAGACATTTCTTGTGGTAAATTTTTTATGAACTTTTTTTTCAGTAACATTCTTTAAAACTGTAAAATGTCACATAAACCTACATACGTAGCTTTTATATAGAAATAAATGTACATTGTACATATGCTATCAAATATGTGTGTGTGTGCGTGTGTGTCTGTGAGATAACTCAAGAATATATTAATCTAATTTAGCATTTAAACATTAGTTTTTGGTCGTATTCTTGTGATGACTTTTTAATGTTTCATTTACTTTGTCATCTACTTATGCATGTATTTCTGTCAAAATTGTCAAACTTAACATACCCGTCAAACCATAATGGTCTAACCACTGTAATATCACATGGATGTCGTATATATCCACTTGATTTTCAAAACACATTGTTATATTGTAAGGTTTTAATTTGTGAAATTGACATTTCGTTGTGCACAGCTATTGATGTAGCCGTAGTGACATTGGTATTGGCACATTTGTAATCTTTCTTTATAGCCAACCAAGCAACCGAGCAACCAGCCAAGCATCCAACCGTTTCAACACACAGAAAATTAGCACCACAGAAAAAGGTCAAGATAGGATTTCATATTGGCAATTGCTTTAAATGATTTTAATAAATACAAACGTTAAATGATGACAAGCAGCAAATTGGTTTCGAAATATTTGGCTCACAAAAAGTCAGAAGTGCTTTAGATTTATAATTAGTTTCAATTTATTCGTTATTTATGGGAAAAATTCCACAGACCATATTTTGCTCACGAAAAGTTGCTTTAAATTTAAAATTTTTATTTGATTTATTCGATATTTATGAGAAAAATTCCATAAAGTCACTACACAGAAAAAATAAACATGAATTTGAATTACAAAATTAATACTTTTAATTTAAATTTAATTTGATTTTGCTCCAAACATCAAAATGAAACTAATTATTTAGTGAAATTTGATATTTTTAATTAAAAATATTTTGTGAAAATATCAATTAAAACCGTGTTAAAAGAATAAATTAAAATTTCTTTAAATTTAAAAAAGCATTTTAAGTATTTAACAAGTAAGAGCGCTATATTCTGCCGTGCCGAATCTTATATACCCTTCACAACGTGTAGTCATGCAATAACAGTAGTTTGTAGCACCATTCCATATGATATACGTACATACATATAAAAAAATACATATATAAAAACATCCCATTGTAAAATTATAAATTTACGTATGTATGTTAAAAAAAAAAATAAAAAAAATAAAAAAAAAATTTTAAAAAATAATTAAAATATATATAATAAATATAAAACAAAAAAAAATATTTAAAAAAAAAATTAAAAAAAAATAATAAAAATAAAAATAATATATTAAATAAAAAATAAAAAAAAAAATTTAAAAAAAAAATTTATAAAAAAATTTTTTTTGGCTCAGCTGGGATTCGATGCCACGTTTTCTCTAACCAGTATACACGTTTGTATGTATGTATGTTGTTGTTGTAATGTTGTTTTTGTGAAAAAAAAATCGAGGTGGTCGTGGGTTTTTGCTCATATCTCAGTTGTTTATGTACCGATGTTTCTGATTTTCAATACCGATCTAGTCCCTAATATTTCTGATATTTTAATATCTCACCCAAGTCCAAGTGATGGCGGGGGGCTTCAAAAAGTTGATTTCAACATACACACGGACAGACGGACAGACTGACAGGGCTTAATCGACTCCCCTATTCATAAGCTTTCAGAACATATATACTTTATGTGGTCGGAAATCAAAATTGTAGAAATTTCACACGGAATGACAAACCTATATATACCCTTTTTCACTGTGTGAAGGGTATAAAAATGCGTTAAATTGATATTTGGGATTCATATATCAGTATCAGTAATATAAATTATTGAACCCGATAAGGAAATAGACATTTTTTTTATATATTTACTTTTATACATTTTTGATTATATTTAAATCATTTAAAGTATATGAAAAGTTCAAAACATAAGAATACGTGCAAAATAACACATTAAGGAACTGGTGGCAAGCCAACCAGGGAGATGCATCTTCGACTAAGATACAAAAAAATTTTTGCCGGTAAAATAAATTGATAAAATGGGAGGAAGGCACTTAAATAATTACTTACCTATTAAGGTTAAGAATTAACAGAATACATCTCGCTGCAAAGAATATTGATTTTAGTCACATCTATCTATATATATAAAAGTGAAACTCTGTGTGTGTGTGTTAGCTATAGACTCCGAAACTGTAAAACCGATCGGGCTCAAACTTTGTTAAGTTGTTGTACACATACCAGGGAGTGTTTATGGGTGGAAAAAAGTGGGCGGACCACGCCCATAAAAAATTAGTTATCATTTTAAGCTTCTTGCACATGACCGATTTTTCTGAAACTTTGCACACATATCGAGCTCTCATGACTAAATAATTTCGTGATTAGAAAAGTGGGCGGGGTCACGCCCATAAAAAATTTTTAATTTTGAGGTACTTGCGCTGGACGGATTTTTCTGAAAATTTGCACACGTATTGGGCTGTTATGACTTTATAATTTCGTGATTATAAAAGTGGGAAGGGCCACGCCCATAAAAAAAAGTTATAAGTTTAAAGTACTTGCACTGCACCGATTTTTCTAAAACTTTGCACACACACTAAGCTGTCATGACTTTACAATTTCGTGATTAGAAAAGTGGGCAGTGCCACGCCCATAAAAAAGAGTTATCATTTTGAGGTACTTGCACTGGACCGATTTTTCCGAAACCTTGCACACATATTGAGCTATAATGACTTTACAATTTCGTTATTAGAAAAGTGGGCAGGGTCACGCCCATAAAAAAATATAATTTTTAGGTTTTTGCACTTGATATTCAATAAAAATTCAGAATGCAATTTGATTCATTAAGGGGCGTAGCAACGCGCGCCGGGTTTGGCTAGTAAATAATAAAGTTCAAGCTCTCTATTATATTTATTAGGAACAAAGTCTGCTTTTAAGCTAAATGTAAAAATTAAATATGTATGTATGTATTTACTAAAAATGTTAACCTGTGGACTGGCTACTTTTTTAAATATTAACCCTCCTTTTTTACAAGATATTATAATATATAATTAAACCTTCCCATTAAAATGAAGTCTTGACAAAAAAATGTTTTCAAATTGATTTTTCAATACACCTTTTTTAAGTGACAAAAATCTCTTCATTTTCCAAAAAAAAATTAATATTATAAAAGAAATTATTCAAGGCATATTTACACAGGTAAATGCAGAGCTATAACAATACAATTATAACAGGCATTTATAAAACTCATTACATACAATAATACATATACTTAAAAATAATAAAAAAAAATTAAATAAAGAAAATAAACAAAATAACCAGACTTGAAATAATTTTTTTGTTTAATGTAATACAAGACGTATTTAAGTTTTAATATCGTATTTAAAATATTAAACTTTTTGAACAATTTAAATTCGTTTTACACATTTTTATATTTAAATTTTTTTTTTATTTTTGCCTTGTGTTTTTGTAAACAAACACACATAAAAGAAAACAACTTTTCACAGTTGCAAATTATAAAAAATAGCCAGCTGATGATCAGCTGATCAACAAGAATCACCCATTTAAATACACCTTGAAATTATTTAAATTAAATAAAAATAAATTTCAAATTTAAAAAAAAAATCAATTCAAATTTTAATTAAAAAATTTTAAGCAAAAATTTTTTCAGTGTTTTTATAAAAAATTTTGACTAATTCAAGGCATATTTATAAGGTATATTCATGGCGGCAACAAACACAACAATTAGAAAACACCTGCATTTCGTTTTTGTATTTATTAATGTCGGCAAATGTCACACAAGTTTTATTAATTTTTTTTTATAAATTCAATCATATCATAGTAAAAATGTTCAACTCTTGGTTGTTTATTTTTTTGAAACGTTTAAAACAAACTGAAACTGCAAATTATTTATTATAAAATAAAAATGAAAAAAAATTAGTTTGACATATTATCAAAAAAAGTTGGCAAGTCTGATGAATTGTATATAAACAAGTATCAATGCTATATTCGGCCGTGGCGAATCTTATATACCCTTCACAACGTGTAGTCATGCAATAACAGTTGTTTATATCACCATTCATCTTATATAAAATACGTACATACATGTAAAAAACATACCAAAAAAAAAAAAAAAATTACAAAAAAAAATATATTAAAAATAAAAAAAAAATAATAAAAAAAATTTAAAAAAAAATTAAAAAAAAATTTTCAAAATTTTTTAAAAATTTTTCAAAAACTTTTTAAAAAAAATATATAAAAAAAACTAAAATATAAATAATATATTGAATAAAATAAAATAAATTTTTTTTGGGTCAGCTTTAATTCGATGCCACGTTTACTTTAACCAGTATATATGTAGGTTGTTGTTGTAAGTGCGAAAAAAATGAGGTGGTCGTGGTTTTTTGCTCATATCTTAGAAAAATATGGGGCGATTGTGCAGAATTTCAATAGCGATTCATTCCTGGATATTTCCAAGAGATTGATACCATATAGAGATCTGAGGAACATATAGTTGCATCTAAATGTTGATTTCAACCAACACACGGACAGACGGGCAGACAGACAGACGGACAGACGGTCAGGGCTTAATCGACTCCTCTATTCATAAGCTTTCAGAAAATACATACTTTATGGGGTCGGAAATGAAAATTGTAGAAATTACAAACGGAATGACAAAGCTATTTATACCCTTGTGCACCACAGGTGAAGGGATAAAAATAAACAATCAGCTAATTGAATACGAGAACCTTATTAAACCGCCTTACGAAACTTCTCAACTTTTTAAAATGTTTTGAAAATCCTTGATTAATTTTTAAAATACAAAAAGGTAAAAATTTTAAAATTAAAAATTTAACATGTGAAAATGTTCAAAAAAATTGCTAGTTTTAATTTGCAAATAAAAAAAAGTTAACAAAAAGAATTAAATCAAAATTTTCTAATAATTAATGAATTTCTGAATTAAAGTTAATTTTTTGACAAGTTCCTCAAGAACAACTTTTTTAATTACATTTTTCATTTTAAAAAATCTCTTAAATCAAGGTTTAATGAAAACTTTTAAATAAATTTTAGGTTTGACCTCATAAACAAATATACAAATATGTGTAAGAATATTTAAGTACTGATATTGGCCATGATATCCATGACTGTAAAAACGACTTAAAACAGTTGATGCATTAATTGTGGCCTTCGTTGTTTTAGTTGTTTTCCGAAGGAAGTGGTTAAGGAAATAAAAGTGGTTTTCAAACTAGAACTGTATTCTAAAAATTAAAACAAATTTACATATTCTTGGCACACACACACACATACAAACACACTGATACTTTGCACTTGCTGTTGTAAAACACCGAAAATTGTTGTTTATAATATAAAACTTTATCAATCTGTTTCGAGTCTATTTTAAATCAGACTCATACAGACATACCGTTTCATGAACATAAAAGTTAATAGAAGTAACCCTGCAGTGCAGGAGGAGAATTAAAAATATCTACTAGTGTTTTTCAGTAAATATAAATTATGTGATAACCTGCAAGTACTACATAATTTATAGTACTACTATTACTACTACTACTATTACTACTACTACTATTACTTATACTACTACTACTATTAATACTATAACTACTACTACTATTACTACTACTACTATACTACTATTAAAAGTAGACTATTTCATTTTAAAACTAAAAACAGATGAAAGTACAAATTTTCACCAACACTATTACCGAAAGTATGCACGACACATGTCGGATGCACCCGACTTTCAAAATTTGAAGAAAGTATCCGCAATTGGAACATTGAGGTTACTGGCTTTCGCCAAGAGTGTGTGGAGAATCCTAAAGGTTATCGCATCGTACTAGCACTCGAATGAGAAGGAAGTCTTCAAGACTGGCCTTTTTAACTTTATAATTCTGTTACAGTTCCTGTCATAATGTCCTGGTAATATACATGGATTTGCATGTGGTTGAATACAATTTGTTTATCCAACGGTTCTGTATTAACAACATGACAATCACATAGCAAGCACAAGCTATTGCTTAAGTATTTGAGTTTAGCGACACAGCCAGCAAATTATCCTACAGACATCGAACAGACACCAAGCAGTTTTCAATGGTTTATCAAAGTCCACCACAAAGGCACAACTATCAGAACTAAACTATCAGCCATTTTACCAGCAGTTATTGGCTGTAATTAAAAAGGCAAATTAATTAGGTGTGAAATTAGCTTCTACAATTTTATGTCCTGGAATGCTAGAATACCAATGTAAGAATCTTCGAAACTTAACATAACGTGGCTTCTTCGAAATCGTAACAGAAAGCGGCAAAGGTTCCCAAATTCATTTACGATTGTCAAAAACCAAATTAGTATCATCCTACTAATATAATAAATGTGAATGTTTGTATGTTTGGATGTTTGGATGTTTGGATATTTGTTACTCAATCACGCAAAAACGGCTGAACGGACCCAAATGAAATTCGGCACATAGATAGATAGCAACCTAGATTAACACATAGGCTACTTTTTATCGCGATATTAACGCGAAGTCGTTGGCAAACTCATCATCACACATCCTAAGCGGGTTGCTTGTGTTGAAGATATTTTTATTTTTGTTGTTAATACTAAGTCTACCTTTTATCCCGATAACTACGCAGACGAAGTCACGGGCACAAGCTAGTGTTGGAATAAAAATTAAATGTATACTTTCAACCATTTTTAGGGTTATGGCATTGATGTCAGAAATTTCTGTTGCAAAGATACGAATCATTTCAATGCCCATAGAATTCTTAAAAATTTTGTTTTCTTATTTAGAAATATTTTTGTTTGCTTTAAGTTCCAAATTGTATGAAAAAGTTGTTTACAGGGTTCTTAAATGAAAACTACAAGATCTAATTGTGTTAGTGAAACAATAGTGTGTGTTCATGTGTGCATTAAAGAAATTACAAAGTAGAATAATACCAATATGCAGATGGTAAATTTGAAGAGAATTAAACAAAACCCAACAAATTTACCGCATACGTAGTGTTATTGAAAATTTCAAAAGCCTTCCAGGCAACAATAACAACAAGATTTGTTATTCTTGATGTTATATTGGATTGCATGAAACATGTTGTTTTTACCATGGCAACAGTGGAACAAGAAAAATAACTTTTGTAGGTTGAAAATTTTCATAATTTCAAAAGAACATCTGACAGACTTAAAACACTCTCAAATGCCAGATATTTTATGATTATGATATTTTGCAAAATATTTGAAATTTGTTTACTTATTATGTATGAAATATTTTTGAAAATTTTTTTATGTAGACAAAATTTTTGCTAAACCCTTACGGTCTAATTCATAAAAATTAAAAGAGCTTTATAAGAGTTTTTTAAGTCAAATATCCATAGAAAATCAGTTTAATAAACCCTTTATAAACCGTTAATAACTTTTATGAATTAGGCAGTTAGTTTATAAAAGGAATTTGATTTTGGTGTATATTTCGGCTAAAAAAAGTAAACTTCAAATATAACATAAAACAAGTAACAGTGGTATATTCGGCCGTGCCGAATCTTATAGACCCTTCACAACGTGTAGTCATGCAATAACAGTTGTTTGTATCACCATTCATCTCATATAAAATACGTACATATGTATATACTAGTTAGAATAAATGTGGCATTATTTAATATATTATTTATTTTTTATTATTTTTTTTTTAATTTTTTTTTAATTTTATTTTTTTTATTATTATTATTTTTTTTTTTAATAGATTTTTTTGGAAATTTTTTTTTTGGTATGTTTTTTACATATATGTATGTATGTTGTTGTTGTAATTGTGTAAAAAAACGAGGTGGTCGTGGTTTTTTGCTCATATCTCAGAAAGTTATGCGGCGATTGTGCTGAATTTCAATAGCGATTAATTCCTGGATATTTCCAAGAGATTGATACCATATATAGATCTGAGGAACATATAGTTGCTTCTAAATGTTGATTTCAACCAACACACGGACAGACGGTCAGGGCTTAATCGACTCCTCTATTCATAAGCTTTCAGAAAATACATACTTTATGGGGTCGGAAATGAAAATTGTAGAAATTACAAACGGAATGACAAAGCTATTTATACCCTTGTGCACCACAGGTGAAGGGTATAAAAATGCCTCAAAAACACAAGAAAACACTTTTTAACAAATACCATCTTGATAAAAACATATGACATAATGCAACTATGTGTACTTGCAAATTTCTTAGCGACGCCTTAAGCTAAAGGCAAACATTAAACTTGTGATAATGACGTGCAAAAAGAATACGAAAAAAGCAGATGTTGGTAAATTTCGTACTACATATCTTAATTATATATGATGGACTTGAAATTAAAAGCGACGAATAATTCTATGTTTCAACTTTCACAACACTTTTAGTTCTGATCAAATGAGTACTGATGATGAAACCGTATTTCGTTTCGAAAATTCATTCCACCCAGCTACTATCGAATAACTAACTTTTTCTAGATATTCTGAAATTATCGTATTGAACTTACAGCCTAAATTGAAAATAATATAAAAAAAGTTAAAACAAAAAAAATTAATTTAATATTGAGCATAATTTTAATCAGCATATTTTGTATGCGGCTTCACTGTAGCAATTTCATTCTCAATTGCATCCAAGTAGGAAGAAAGTATTAGTATTGTTTTAACAACTTTATGTTGTAAAATGAAAAATTAAATAAACGAAACAATTTTGCTCTTAATACTTATTTCGACTATTTTTTTTCTACTGCCAAAAAAATAAAGTTAAATAAAACAAGTTCTAAACACAAGTGAAAATTTATTTATTTTGATTTTCTTTTGCAAAATTTTGTACTCTATTGTTAACTAAATTGCAAGACATGTGGACAATGAAAGTTTTTTGTTTAAGTGTTGTAGTTCTAGTATTATTTACTTCCTAAGAACACAACAATAGCAACAACAATTATTACAACAAAAGCAACTTAGCATAATGAAACAATACAATTTCTTTCAACAACTATTCAAAAAATACCACAACCTGAACTACTAACAACAGATGTAGCTACAGCAGCAGCATTAAAAGCAACTAGCAACATTAAGCAATTGCAAAGACACAGGAAGTGCAGGAAGTGACTGTTGCCATTTTATTACAACTTAAATAAACAACATTAGACAAGACAAAGCAACAACTGAAGCTGAAGTAACAAAAACTGAACAGAAAGAAGAAGTATTTAAATACAAAACAGCTGCAGCAGCAAGCACTATACCACTAACGGCATGTAAAACAATAAAAAAACATGTTGTTAGGAGGTTAGGAGTTAGGGGTTTCAAAAAATGGAAGCATTCAAAAATTCACAGTAAATTGCTTGAGAATTTTTTTATAACTAAAAAACGTCCACCAACTCGATGTTTTTATGTAATTTTAATTCCTGTTTTCTATTTCCATTAGAATTTATAAATGAAAAACATAATTTTAATAGCATTGTAATAGTGTTATAAACTTTAAAATAACACGAAAATGTTGTTGTTGCTTTTCAAAGAAAATGTATTACATTTTAAACAAAAGTTTCTTAGACACTGCCAATTAACAACCCAGCAAACTAACGAAGGTTTAAACTCTTGTTTAATTAATATTTTCAAAATGTTTTCTGCAAACGCCATATTGGATTTTTCATTGTTGACTGCATTCTATTTGTCAGGCCCTTTAATTCAATTCAAATATTGAAGGGCTTGAAGGGGTAAATATTTAAATATTAGATTTATAATATTTCTTTCTTATATCAAGATTTCCGATGCCATTTTGAAGTGATATTTTTCTTGGATTTTAACTTTTTTTTTCTCTATAATAAACTATATTTTGCTAGTCAGATCCTTTTAATTAATATTCATATTGAATAAAATAAAAAAATTATTTTTTGTTAGGAAAACCAAAAGGCAGTTGTATTTTGGTATAAATAACTCAGAAGTTTCTAAACGATTTTCTAAATTTTCTCTGAAATATTTTTTCTTTAGTTAAGTGCTCCATTTGTAATAATCGTAATGTGACAGCTGTCAAATTTCAAAGTTGCTAATTGCACAAAAAAAATTAAAAATAAATTGCAAAGTGCATTCTTACTAAGACAGCCTTTATTAGCTGGATCGTCTTATGATTATACTATGGCTTAGAAAATATGTAATATATTTGAATTTAAATAAATTCTTTGAATTTTAAAAGGAATGAAAAAATTAGCACACAAAGCCACAATATAAGACATCCCTGTGAATTCGCCACAACGGTTGCTGCAAATGACAGACATCAAGTGGTAAATAATATGAGAAAATATGAAAAGAAATTTTCTAAAGAAAACAAGTCAATCATTTAATCACCCAGCCAATCGTGCGACACCGTCCAACTTTAATTACCGAAACAAACAATACACCATGCATACATCCTAACATTACAACCAAGTATTTACTATTCGTATCGTTTCAGTTACTGAAGTGGTGGTGGTAGTAAGAACAGATCTCTTTTAAATGCTTATTTTGTCTGTTTAGAAGTGTCGATGATAATGGCTTGATGTTTGGTACCACTGTTAGTAGTTAATGAATGGCGGTCTGGATGAAAGTTAATTTTTACTTCCACCCTTCTCCTCTTTTTACTTAGTTCCTCTTGAGCTACTTTGCTATTGATGTGGCATGATGCTGGTGGCCATAATGTCAGCAATTATGTTCATAGTTGGTGGTACGAGTATTAGATATTGTTTCGTTGCTCTTAGAACAAAAAAAGGATAATGCTGGAAGGTTGGGAGTGATGTTGTTAAAAGTTGTTTTACCTAATTAAAATATTAAAATTGAAAAAATAAATACATAAAACAGGTTACAAAAGGAACAATGAAAAACTTAAAAAATAAAGTTGTTAAAAATAATGAACTAACACTTAAGTTTTGGAAATAATTAAACAACAAAGTTTAATGTTGACATTGATACAAGTAGATTGAAAAAGTTTTTTAGAAAATATTTGGCAATGGGGAGCCCATAAATAGCAGTAATTTGGTGTTATTTAAAAAACAAATCACTTGAAATTTTTTTTTTATTTATAAAGAAGAATTAGAATGATAAGCCAGGTAAAAAATTTGTCAACTCTTTTTTAAATGTGGTTTCAACAAGGCGCCGCAACATGTCACACAGCTCGGGCCACAATTGATTCACTGAAGGAAAAGTTTGGTATCGGCTTAGTTTCATGTTACGCAACGGTGAATTGGTCTTTAGGATAGTGCGATTTAACGCCTCTAGACTATTATCTGTGGGGAAGAGCAATGTCGCACTTGAAGGATAACATTCGCCGCGTTATTGCCGATATACGGCCGTGGCGGACCATATGCCAGAAGTCATTTTAAATTTATAGTACCCGAATAAAGTTAATTTCATATCATTTTAAAATATTTTCATATAATTTTACAATTATATTCCTTTTTTATAATACCTTTTACTTTATGGGGTAGGAAATGAATAATGTAGACATAACAAACGCATTGACAAAGCTACTTACACACTTGGCACCACAGGTGGCACCACAGGTGAAACGTATAACATCGTAGAACTATCAAATCAGCAACAAATCAGCTACACGTATGCATTTTATATTTTTACTCAAGCTTTTAAACAACTTATAATACAGCAGTTTTAGCTACGATTTTTGAAAATTTCTTAAACATATTTTCGATTAAAAACTACACATTATTTAAAACTTGATGGTTAGTCCCGCAGATTAAAGTTATATTGAATGGTTAGTATGTGCATATGCAACATTTAATTTAGTACTGAAGACCTGTTAAATAGCAAAATTGAAATAAATACACAATTGCAGAAACACCATATGGCAAACTTTTTAATTTTTTATATACCACTTTTTATTTCAGTTACAATACAAGTTACAGCACGGAATTATAGGTATAATATTTTCAGAAAAATATTAAAATTTTGTGGTTAAAGAAAAGTTCATCAGAAATTTATATATTCAAAATTAAATGGGGATTTAAATGGACTATTAAAAATGGTACGTTTACATTCAAAAGCAATACATTTTGAGAACACTGATAACAACTAGATGGAGTAAAGTAGAGACAAAACGTTTGATAATCTTTGAATGTTGTAGATGCTGTTATATCGAACTAATTTTAAACTATTTATAGTTTAACTCTCATATTCATAATCAACTTTTAAAGGTTTATAAGACATAGATATTTTTTAAAAATTTATGTTTGATAAAACTTACAAAAAAATAAAAAAAGTTATTTTTAACATAGCGATAAATAGTAAATGTAATATTTTTCAAAACAGTTGCAAATTCCTGTTAGGACTGCTATTTTTCTGATCACTTCTTAATAAGTTCCAAAATTTTAAGATAATAAATATTACTGCCAAAATGATATTAAAAATAGTATTAAATAGTTTTTTTTTTTTTTCGTAACTAAAGTCAACAATAGTTAAACAAGAAAATCTGTTAAAGTAGTAATAGCAGTGCCAACAAAAACTAAAACTATTAAAAAGACAACAAAAAGCAAATAAAAATGTTTAAATTTAGTATGACTCAACAAACTTAGTCATTGAGAGTGTGCAAGAACTTTTCTTATTTTTTGTACTAAATATGTTGATATACTTAGTATTAACATGTATAGTTTATACTCTACACCATGTGTTGAACTCACAACGTTCAAGGAGAATAAATTTGTTATCCTTCAGTGGTTTTTCGTAGTTGCTTTGTAAGACAAGAAAACATAGATTGTTGCTTTATCGTACTTAAAAGGGGTGCCTAAGTGGGTGATAGGATAAAGAGACAAATGAAGCAAAAAAAAAAACAAAACAAGGTGGAGTTAAAATCAATAAAAGCTTTGGCTTGTTGCTCAACTGCTTGTAATGCAACAAAACAATTTTGAAAAATACATACATATAAGCTGGAAATAAAAAAAAATCTTAATACACTCACGAGAATTTTTTTCTAGATAATTCAAATTCTAGTCACGCAACCTTATAAAACAATTTTAATACAATCAATTTATATTTTTTAAAGTAGTTTCAATTACTTTATTTTCAATGTGTAAAGAGTGTACTTTGATGAAAATTTTAATTTTTAAAAGCTATAGTTTATGTTCGAAAATTCGAACTTAATTTCGAATTTATTTATCTACATCTTACATAAATATTTATAACTTTAAATACGAATATACTTAAGTTATGATCAAATTCATGTGATTTGCTGCATTTTAAATTTTCGAAGTTTCCATTTCCCAAGAAAAGAACATTTTTAATCTTTAGATATTTAAAAAATTCCACATTTTCCATTGGGGAATAAGTGTAAATAAAAACTGTCGATCATTCGCTAACTACATACTTTTACAGAAACAGCAGGGGAAAAATATTTAATACAGACATTTTTGAGGACTAGAACTTTCTCATAAATATTGGCGGCTGATGACAAAAGTTAATGGCACATTCTCTTTGCTGGCTCTCAGCCCTTCGGCGAAGCTCTAATTGCTAACGATAACACAATAAACGTAGCATACATATCGTGCGAATTCACTAAACATTTTACGGTTTTTCCACATTTCTTTGAGTATATGTTTACTTTACCGACAAATGCGCCATTAGTAAGGCAAGTCTGGCAAGAGCAACATTAGCAACAAGTAGCACATTAAACGATATGTATTAGCAACGACAAAACAATTGTCATAGACTGCTAGGTAAACAAAAACACGAACAACTAACTATTGATACAACAGCACTAATAGTTAAAACCATATGCATGGCAACATTGTTGAAACTATCAACTCCAGAAGTGAAGAGTTCTTAGTATATACGCAATCAAAAAGTGAAAAAACTCTACAAAAACAAATAAAGTTACACAAACACAAATACGATAACCTAGAGCAGTTTCCACTAGTAATATAAACAATTTGGAAAAATTGTTTAACATAAATCCTAAGTGATGATGGTTAAATAAAACACATAAGTATATTAATTACCTTAAAAACAACCTAGAGACTGTAAAGTAATGTTTATTTAACAAAATTCTGTTTTGGTTTATATAGAAGTTTACTTGTAATATTTTTATGTTTATTTGCAATGATGACAAATATAGTCGTTAGAGACGATAATGCTTGTTACTAAAGTTATTTTTGCATTTGGCAAATATTTGACGAAATAAACGTAAAAACTGGTGTCTGTCAATTTCTACTCTAAAAACTAAATGCATATTTAACTTAATCTACTTCAATTAAACAGATTTCAATACCAGTTCATTATTATATATTTTTAACCGAATATTTGCTTTATATATTCGTAACGCTTATTTGGGTAAATATGTGCCAAATGTGAATGTTTGTGAAGTCAATCATATAGGTTACAGAAATATAAATATTCCTACATCGAATATACACACAAGGAACATGTACATTTACTAACATACATTCACATAATACATATATACACATGTCTGCAGTATTGTGTAATTTAATAGCAGTAGTTTTACATAATATATCTTATAATTTTTAATTTCAATTATGTACTTAAATGTGCTAACAACACAATTTACAATTTAGTGTCTTCTTCTTCGAAAACTCCTTTTTTAGTAATCGTTTAACTATGAGTTTAAAGTATTTGGTGCTAGTATTATATTCCACGTTGTTGTATATTGCGGGTCATAATAGTAAATATAAATAAACTCTACGATAACAAAAATAACTCTAACATCATTGCCAAAACAAAAGGGACAATAACATTGACCTTATGTTCTGGCCATGGCCAAATTTCAAATATTACTAAACTATATTCACATGCACATATCTACGTGTATTTTCGTTACACATACATTTAAATAAAGATAATGTAGATAAAACATTAGTTCTTATACTTATTTTAACAATCACCTGTGACACTGTCAGATCAATGTTTAATGTAACTGCCTTTCTTATTTACAACAAACAAAATAGCAAATAATTTGTTTTAGTTATAAGTGAGGGGTAGTAGTGCTTTCTAAGCAGAATCACTTTCTAAAAACACAGAACATATTAAGAATACTGGGAATAAAAGAAAACAAACAAATTAATATTTTTAATTATCACTTTCATGATTGGAGCCATCTTAAGCTCTAGAGATATTCGTGAAAAATTTTGATAAAGCGGGCTCTAATCGGTGAAGTTATAGGCAAAAAAATTTATATAAAAATATATATTCCAAAAATTTACAAACGAAAACAATTTTTTTCAGCTTCTAGACAACCGAGAGAGTCAATATTGGTATCATCTGTAAGGACTTGTCTAGCGAAATATAAGCACCATAAAAAACTAAAATTCATGTTAGCCGCCACTACAAAATGGCGGGCAATATATTTATATATGGGTCAAATCTGGTATATTAAAATGTAACTTCTTAAACCCCCTCCCCCTCCCCAAATTGATAACAAATAAAAGGGCTTGACCAGTAGAATATAGTAAATTTTTACACAATGTAAAATCCAAGAAAGCGTCTTAAACAAAATGGCGGAACAAATCTTTTTAACCCCATCAATATGGGTATCAAATGAAAGGGCTTGACTATTAGAATACAGATAAAAACGTAAAAATTTAAAATCAAGGATGCCGTCGGAAATAATAAAGAAAAAGGCGTATAACATGTAATATAGGTAAAGCTACGATGTGGAATTATACTTATGTACATGATGCTTATAGGTATTATCAGATTCGGCACGGCCGAATATAGCACTCTTACTTGTTTTTGATCAAATTGTTTGCACGTTGTTAATCTAGACTTAATGAAGACCAAACGCTGTGTAATTAAAAAAACGAAAAAGGGAGGCCTAATTATTTTAATTAGGTATCAGCAATGTCACATAAATACTTGATCTAACTAGAATTGTAAAATAAATATATCTTTGAATATAATAATATTTAAATATGCAGCAACTTTTATTTGCTGTAGGAGGTTATTATTATTCATCTAGCTTTCCGAGTCTAGGGGACAACTTGGGAAAAATATTTAAACTAACACGCAAATGGGAATTATTTACTATTTATTTAATTTATTACAATAAAATTACACATTTATTACAATAGAATAAAATTTGCCCGTTGTAGTGTGATACTCGTTGACCATAGTAGGAATCGAACCCGTAACCCCCAAAATTATATCACAGACTTCTATGTTACAAACTCCTGTCCCTCAAGTCACCTTAAATGTAAAATAAATGCAATGTAATATAATACCATAGACAGACGACAGCGTTAATTTGCATTAAAAGTCTTTATTCAAATCAACTATTAAATTATCCCCATTCCAATGTGTATTAGATTTCACGTAAATTCACTAAATGAAATTGAATTTATACTGCATTTAGCAATTTCAATATGGCAACACGGTCTGCAATCAATCAAAAAATTAAAAAATCAAAAATGTAAAATAAAAATAGATTCGATATGTTGAAATTTTTTACATATTTTTTGGAATACCTTTCTGTTTAGGCGAAAGTTTTCCCTAATACTGGTATCGTCCATCGTAAGCACGTCACTCTCCCAAAAAGTGCTGTTACGGTCATTTAAAAAAATACCACATACCTACATACATACATACATATGTATGTATGTATGAATTATAACCTCCATGAAAAGATTCCATTAAACATACGAATTTCCACAGTTCCCTTTCTCTTATTTCAGAGTGTCCTTCTGCCATCCCAACTTGTTCAGATTTGTGATTGCTAGTGCATTGACAATTTTTACTAAATGCAGAAACAGTCGTCTGTCACAGCAAAATTTTAATGTGCATTAGTGAGATTTTAATGCAAATTAACTCTGTCGTCTGTCTATGGTATAAGGAGGTTTGATTTATTTTCCAATAATCTATGCTAGAAAATTGTTTCCTAGATAAAAATTAAAAAATAAATTACATGATTTAAAAGCTCATAGAAGAATTTCACCTGTACGCTTTGAAGTCGCGTTTCTAAAATAGTTGAAAATTTGGTAACTTGGAAAAATTTAAAAACAAAACAATATTGAAATACTTTTTCTGCCACCGAATATGTAAAAAATAGGTTAATAAAAACAGCAACAATAAAACATTGCAAAAAAAGTAAAATTTACAACAAAAAAGTCCCAGCTGCGTACCGTGTGTTCTTGTTTATTTGTGTAACATTTCTTTGCATTTGTATTTGAAATTATTTTATTGATATTTGTTGCATAACTAAAGGAAAATAAATTGTATGTCGATGGTCGCAGGTAGAAAAGCCCCAACTCGTATTTTTTTATTGTAGCAAAGAGCAATTTAATTTAAATTACATTATGATAATACAGTTTCTACTACATTTTTACCTTCTCCCGTAAAGTTACAATAATTCTAGTTAGGGCCTTTCTACCTGTGACCACACTAGGGACAATAACGTCACAACTAAAAACTGTATTAAGTGTGTTTGTTGTGTATTTATGTATGTTCATATATTTCGAGTACAAAAAGCAATTTCACATTTCATTGTTAAATACAATAGTTCATCAAAGTCATCAGATGTGAGAGTATAATTCAACAACAAAACCGTTGTTGCAAGAGTTCTTATAACAATGGAAAATTGAAAAATACTACAAAAACAAGCCCTGTATCATTTGTATCTATACAGGCAATCAACTAAAAGCGACATGACCCGAAGGACTTGTTACATTTATTATTTCTCCACATTTTTTTTTTCTTTGCTAAGACAGAAATACTTATATTGTTAAATATTGTGCTCAAAAACTTTGGCAGGCAAAGCTAGTGGTAGCAGCAGGAAATCTCAAGAATATATAAAAAAAACCTTTAATAATAACATAGAATCCAGAGATGACTCATAAACTCTGTCAACTTAATGAATACTATTTCAGATTTTGCTAATAACTGGATAATGTAAACTGAAATAAATTTTGAAAAATATTCTCTGACCACAAGTATTTTTTAATCAGTAATGCCGTTTTGTATTCGGCAAAAAAATTGCCTTTTATCTGCACTGATAATTTAAAATGGACAGATTTTTCTATTCGAATTTAATACCAAATTAAAGATACTTTAAAGATATATTTCGCTAAATACATAGTAGTGCATTTATTTCCAAAGAGAGAGAGAATGCGAGTGAGCAGCAATGGCGACCAGTATTGCCAGTTTAATGATTTTCGGATATTTTGTGGCGCTTATCCGTTTTTTTTTTTAAATCTTTTTTGATGATTACAGATATTTAGAAAATAAAATTGTTTTTCTACTCGTTAAAACCCTTGTATCATTGTTTAATAATAAATTGGTGCTTTTCTTTATTTCTGTTGGGTGTAAAACTTAAAAATGAGGAAATTTTTTTTACATTTTTATTTCAATTTTGCCAAATTTTTACAATACAAATTTATTCAAACTATTGGCCATTATGTACACATAAAAAAATAAATATGAATTTTAATTACGAAGTTAATATTATTAATGAAAAAAATTGTTTAATTTTGCTAAAATCATCAAAATAATACTATTATTGAAATGAAAATTAATAATTTTAATTGAACAAATGTTGAAAAAAATATTAATTTAAACAGTATTAAAAAATTTATAAAAATTTTCATAATTTTCAAAAATTATTTTAATTAATTTTAACATGTCTGTAATTGAAATTTGGTATTTATATAGTAAAAAAATTTATTTTATTATTAATATAAATATTTAACATGTTTAGAAAAAAATTTAAAAAATTATTTTTTTTATATTTATATTCTTAATATACATATTTATATGGTACATATGAATCTATATTTTAAATTACATTTTGTTACTTATATAACAATATTTAATTATAAGAAGTAGGGTTCCACAAGTTCACATACTATAACATATCGAAAGCCGGAGATCCAAAAATAATTGGTAGCGTCAACGATCTATGTTTAAAGAGATATTTAGCGGTAAAAAGGCTTAATTAGACACAGTGAAAAAATTCAACTAACTTACCTACTAAAATGAGAATTCTGAGGAATATAAGGCGATATAATAATTATAGTCTGGACTATAGTATGGGTGAGGTAAAACTCTCAACCACGTCTTTACAGGTATTGCATTTAGGGGCCGAGGCTTGTCATTATGGAACAATGGCCTAACTAGACCATTCTGGGGAGTTCGTTTTGGGTCCCCCAGAATTGAAAAAAAATAACTATTTACATTTAATGTACATATAAAATTGACTCAGCTTAAGATTTTGCACACCCCAGAAAAAAATGTTTTAGCTTTTGCCACCACCAGAAAAATTTTTTAGCAAGTCCATTGTATGGGATATTTCGGTTTTATATTAAGTCAGACATTCTGGGCGTTTTTCGGCCAATACTTGCATCACAGTTCACAGTTCAGTTTCTTTCGGTACAGGTTATCTGCAATGGTCTGGGCAGATTTCAAAGGTTCATTAAAGATATGACCCTTTTGGCCCCATCTAATAAAAAGCATTACCTTATGCTATGAATATTTGGATACATTCTCTTACACTTCGGTGTGCCGGAATGGTTTCTTTTTTTAGCGCAAGTAATAAATCGGTGTAAAAATGATTTTTATTTACGGCGTTTAAGTAATATTTCGGTCATACAAAGGTCTCTATGCTTTAACTCTTGTGATATATATTTTTCCTGCTTTTGAATGCAAGCTCATGTTGAGTTTGATTACAATATCTGTGGAGATTTAAGTCTGACCTGGGCGATCTGTGTCTTCCTTGTCAAAATCACCACTTCTGAACCGTACATATTATCTTTCGAATGTTGGCCTCATTCAGCATTCGGCATAAAATTGAAGATTTTTGAAGCAAAAAAAATCTTTTGTTTTTAATTTAATGTTAATGTTCTGCCGTGCCGAATCTGATAATACCTTACACCATCTTGTACGTAGGTATAATGACTTAGGTTTGCTTTATTATTTCCAATGATAATATTGATTTTGAATTTGTACATAGTTAGTTGTATTCTGCTTATTAAGCCCTTACAATTGATACGGATATTGATGGCGTAAAAAATACCTATCCGCCATTTTTTTTATAATGCCATCTTGGATTTTTACTTTTTCATAATTTGCTGTACTCTATTTTTTCATTTGATAACCATATTGTAATTCATTTGATACCCATATTGTAATTATTATTTTTAACTAATATATCTTCCATTTTACTTCGGACGCCATTTTAGATTTTAAATTTTTCATTATTTACTGCATTCCATTGGCTAAGTTCTTTTGTTTGATATCATTATGTAGGGGGTTGAAGTGGGTAAATTTTTAATTTCTAGATTTGACCAATAAATAAATTAAATATACGCCATTCGATCTACAATTTTTTTAGTTTCCTATATTCCAATATGTAGTCAAGCCTTTTCCTTTAATACCCATAACGTTACTCTATCCAAAAGCTGAAAAAAATTGTATATTTGTAAACGAGCTTTCATATTTTTGTGTTTATATTTCAGTTAGTTTAAAACTGATTTGTCAGTTTTTCTCAGCAATAATTTTCGAGATTACGGCCTATATTCTGGTAACAGTAAACGCGACGTTTTTTAGTTTTCTCTTTCAAACTTTTTACTTTAAAACTTTTTTCACTTTTATGTCTGCTGCTTTTTTCTTGTTGAGCGATTTTTTTGACATTTGTAAATTGTTGGTAATCTTAACAAAGTAAACAATAAACCGTAACGCCAAATTACTGTATTTGCAAATTTATTTAGTCAAATAATTATTGCTTATATATATTAAATACAAAAAGTTTGTGCAAAACTAGGAGCAACAATGTTCTCTTGGTAAACAAAATTGACAACATTGACCTTATTTGATACGAAATAAATTTTAAAAAAATTTAAAAAAATTTCCTTGCCAGGCGCCGTTGTGCAACATGTACTTCCACAATTACTTTAATTATTGCAATGATTAAGAATCACTGCTCTAGAATAAAGTTCAATTGCCAACCCAAATATTTATAGAAGGAAAGTGTACTCAAGGATAAAGCACTTCCTACCACAGAGAACAAAATTCAAACGTGCTCCCACACACAGACCGACAACGTAATAGAAATAATTTTATTTGTGTAAAAATGTTTGTTGGACTCGATGTGCTACAGTTAAAATACATACTTAATGATACTTGTGTCAGCTTTTTATGTAAATAGGAAAATTGTGGGTAAATTGCAACAATTTATAATTTATGACAAACAAAAAAAAAATATCAAGGCTGCAATTAAATATTGTTTTAGTAGCAAACACAAAAATCAAAACGTAATACACTATAGAATTACTAATCACAACCATTATCTGTAGAGAATAACGCTGATTCATGGCTTCCTTTATTCGTGTCACTTAGATTTAAAAATAATGTGCTGATAAAGAAAATGGTTGAACGAAGAATTTAATAAATAACTTAATAGATAGATGCAATCTTTCCATTAAATCTCTATTGATTTTCTCAATATCTGTGAACAATTCCCCTTCTGCATCAACCTCTGTTGCAACAACTGCACGTCATTTCAACTCTTTGTTTGACTAACATGGCTGACAAGCTGGTAGGAGGGCTAGGACATATTAAAGAAAATATTAAATTGCAATCTATTGTAATTGCAGAAGGCAGTAACAAAAAACAACACAAAATTAATATTTGCATACATACAAACTAAGAAACAAAACAGACTAAACAACATAGAACAAGACAAAATAATTTCAAAACAGATATGTATGCATGTATGTATGTGTGTATGTATGTATGTGTGTATGTATGTATTTAGTTACGAATAATGCCATGTCTGTCGTCTATTTGCTGTACAAATCCTTTTGTTCTTTCTAAAAAGGATTAAATTGAATGCCGACACATAAATATATTGTTTTCACCGACATGTCAACGTCAAACATGTTCATACGGCTCAAAACGACAAATAACGTTTTAAAAAACGACTGAAAAGAATGCAAATGTTTACACACATACGCACACGAAACATAATTAATTTTATCTTTATTTAAGCTTATGGCAAGTTTTTCTTTTTTTTTGTTTCTTAAATTTTTAATTAAAAAAATGTTTTTTAAAACATGAACTCTACATTTTAATGCCTGTTGGTCAAATACCATTTTTTTAATCACTACGCATGCTAAATAAACCTTTTACAGGTTAAAAACTATTGGGCTATTAATGGTTGTCTGGTCATTAGGTCATATGGTAATGTGCTTAGACAGCTCGTATGCTAGGCGCATAACTGAGACGAACAATGAATTCTTCGCCGCAAATATTGATCTATTAAATTTCTGTAAATCATTCTTAAACAAACTATTCGCATTTGTTATAATAAATCATTGCAAAATAAAATTGGTTTCAAAATTCCTATTTTCTGAGTCATAATAGAAAATTCCAAGCCCTCTATTGTTGCATGCACATTGTCTAGACTGTTAAATTCTTACCGTGTGTATACCCCGGTCAGCTTCGTCATTACTTACTTAGAAAATATATTCTTCATTAATTTTTTATTTGCACTGTCCAGCCAGTTGAGCATAATAAAATATTTAATAATAAAACTATATTATTATTTATTTAAACATTTTTATTTTTTTTTTTTTTTATTATAAATCATTTTTATTCTGGCTTAAGTTAATTTTTCCGGTGGACTAGTCAGTAGTTTGTGGGTTGCCGCCAGAGACTCTGGACTGGTCTGCTTCTCTTTCTCTTCTATTCTAACTATTTCTATTCTTATTCTATTCTTCTCTTTATTCTATATTAAGGCGTCACAATGGACCGTAATGTCCTCCGGGGGGAAGTGTGAGGGTAACTTTGCAGCCTTACCTACCTACCTACCTGCCTAATTTTTCTATTATTAAACTTTCTAAAACATTTATTTAATTAAACAAATTGTAATCATTTAAGAATATTGAAGAACTGTTCCGATATAAGCCGAGTGAAATGTATTTTCGAAACCAGCTACGATTTTATCATCAGCATTATTTATCTTTATGTATTTGTTTTTGTACATTAACTATTCATTAAAACATGCATATAATAATGGCTTTCTAGCTTGGTACTAAGTTTACTTAATTAAAATTATTAACTGTAGATTCTTAAAAAAATGTCGAAAAGACCGATTTATTAGTGTTGGCTACTAAATATCAAAACAAACATACAAACATAATTCATTCTTATTGAAATGTACAAATCTATATAAATACATATAGAAAACACTTAAGGTATTCGGATTAATATTCCATGTGAACTGTTGTTAAATATTAAGAAAATATATAAAAAATTCCTAAATAATACTTATGAAATATTATTGCCTACTCATGACATTGTTTATAACGTACAAAACATATGAAATGTTTCTATCAACATTCAAGCAACATTTTATTTCATATAAAATAATAATGTGAACAATAGTTATTTCCTACGAAGTTCAAAGCAAGAGCTGATCAATTTTTTTTAGATATAATTCTTGTATTTCAAATTCACTAATTGAAACAGAGTACCATGGCCGTGTGCAAAAAAATTTAAATTTAAAATAAATATCATTTACCTGACGTTTTAAGGCTAACATGCCTTTCCTAAGAAAACGTATCCGAAAACATTATTAACATTTTAACAAAAACATACTTTTCATACTGGCAATACCATCAACGTGACCGATAAAATGTCACGTACTGACTAAAGCCTTAAAAACTAAAAAATTTAATTTAATGCAAAAGGGATATTAGAGGTAGTTGGTTATAAAAAATTGACAACACTGTTAAAAAAAAACTCGTAAAATTTGCAATAAATAAAAAATTTTATGTGTGTTAAAACCAGCGCATATTTATTCATCAGATAATTGCAGTTCGGAGAATATTTTTTTGTTTTATGTTTTTTATATATGAAGTTTGACATTTGAACTAAATGAGAGAAGAGAGCGAATTATTTTTTATATATGGAAATTGACAGATAAAGTTTGAAATAAGTAAAAAATTATCAGCTGAGTAATCAAGACTACTCATGTGATCTACAGAAGTTACTCCTTACATTAGGGAACACTTAATAAGGCAGTTTATGTTGATCAGCTGATCTTTTCGAAATGTCGAAGTTGCATACATTTTATCTCTTACACTTTCCAATTGCAAAACTTTAGAAGTAAGAAATTGTACAAACAATTTTATAGGAAATGCAATCACCTTATATAATTACACCATGCTCTACGCTGTGCGTTAAAAAATAAAATTTTTAATTTATTTTTAGAAACAGTATTTCACAAATTGTTTTTATTTAAATACAAAGAAGGAACCTTTGGACACCTTGAGACACCTTTTATACAAACTAAATCCTTCTTAAAGTATATTTAGAGGACTGTAACACAGCGTGGGTCAAAGGTCACCATGGGGTTTAAAAATTTAATTAATTTCTTGTTTCGGGCTCGTTTTAGAGCATTTTCCATTACATTTTTCAAAAATGTTGGCTGTAGCGCTAGAATTCCTACAACAATATTAGTCTTGAGGGAGGATTGTCGCGATATTGTTAACATATATCTGCTCCTTCAAATAGCCGCAATTCAGGTGTTGTCATATCTGACCAATCAGTTTACGAATTTCTAGAAATTATTTGACCCCCAAAAAATTTTACTTTAAATGACATTGCGTCTCGGGTAGTGTGGCCACTGGCTCTATCCTTCTAAAGCCACATCTCAGGTGTGTTTTCCAAATTAAAAAACTGTTCTATCATAAACTGACACCGCTCTCCACTCACGGTTGCAGACTTCCATCTTCATTTTTAAAGAAGTAAAGGCCAATACTATATACCTACAGGGGTTCTATTGGCGTTGCTAAATTACTCTTTGATTTTCAGAACCCCAGAAAAAATACAAATACAAATAAAATACAAATTAGCTTTATCACTCATAATAGCATTTTCAATGAAGTTGATCTCATTTCTAACTGCAAAATTTACAAAATTTTAATTCTTACACCAATTGCACCTTATATGGGATTAAGAGATTTCGAAATGCGCCGTGGTGACGTAACGATCCATTCCTAGCTGAGCAGAAGTTAACACTTTGCTCTACACATTCAATATTTTTTCAAAGTGCGAATTAAACGTTGTCCACCAGTTATAATCTGAAAAAAAAAATTATGTAAACAAAAGGGCTATTTAATTTTTAACCCAATGGTAATTTGTGGCTCACCCTGTAGTTAGATCCTGATAAAAAAAATTAATAAAAAAATAACCGTAACTTTTCTTATGCAAAAAAATTTATGTTATCAAATGCCTGCAAAAATATAGCAGAGGAAAGTTAGTGGGCATAGTAGCGTCTACACAACGTTTAGTTGTTTCGAAATCATTTAACTTAGAACTATAGAATGAGTCAAATAAACAGTGACTCGAGACGTGTTACTTTATGAACTTTAAATATTTACCACAAAAACATAAAGATATTTTTATTACAAAGACGGTATGATTATTTCTATAAAGTAAAGCTGGCTTAGGTCTGATTTTATCGTTTTCCAGAAGAGCAACTTTAAATATTTAAGATGATTTTTACAAATTGAATTTTTTATATGCGTTCCATGCTATATTAGTTATTGAATACATCGGTTTTCATATACATATTTAATTAAAATCTAATTTAAAATCAGTTATTACTCTAAATGATATCGTTCGTTGAAAATATAGTTGGTTAGTTTTTTACTCTTTAAATTTTATAAATTTTTTTCCAATACAATTGATAATTCTTCACTTGGGAAGATAGTTTGAAATTGCAAAATTACAATGGTATTATTATTTAAATTTTAGCTTAAGTCGACTTAATCAGTTATTCTTTAGATATTAAAGTTATATATCAGATATATAAACAACTTGCCTGAAAAATATTTGTCGCTGCCCAACAAAAAAATGTATCAAAAATTTTATTTAAATTAGTAATAAAAAAACAAATAAATTATCTATTATCTATATATATAAAAGTGAAACTCTGTGTGTGTGTGTGTGTGTGTGTGTGTGTGTGTGTTAGCTATAGACTCTGAAACTGTAAAACCGATCGGGCTCAAACTTTGGTAAGTTGTTGTACACAAACCGGGGAGTGTTTATGGATGAAAAAAAGTGGGCGGGGCCACGTCCATAAAAAATTAGTTATCAGTTTTAGCTACTTGCACTTGACCGATTTTTCTGAAACTTTGCACACATATCGAGCTGTCATGACTAAATAATTTCGTGATAAGAAAAGTGGGCGGAGCCACGCCCCTAAAAAAGTTTTAACTTTGAGGTACTTGCACTGGACCGATTTTTCTGAAACTTTGCTCACATATTAAGCTGTCGTGACTTTATAACTTCGTGATTAAAAAAGTGGGCGGGGCTACGCCCATAAAAAAAGGCCATAATTTTGAGGTACTTGCATCAGACCGATTTTTCTGAAACTTTGCACACATATTGAGCTATTATGACTTTACAATTTCATGATTAGAAAAGTGGGCAAGGCCACGCCCATAAAAACAATTTTAATTTTGGGAAACATGCACTGGTCCGATTCTTCTGAAACTTTGCACACATATTGAGCTCTTATGACTTTACAATTTCGTGACTAGAAAAGTGGGAAATGCCACGCCCATAAAAAATTATAATTTTTAGGTTTTTGCACTTGATATTCAATTAAAATTCAGAGTGCATTTCGATTCATTAAGGGGCGTAGCAACGCGCGCCGGGTTTGGCTAGTCTATATATATAAAAGTGAAACTCTGTGTGTGTGTGTGTGTGTGTGTGTGTGTGTGTGTTAGCTATAGACTCCGAAACTGTAAAACCGATCGGGCTAAAACTTTGGTAAGTTGTTGTACACATACCAGGGAGTGTTTATGGGTGGAAAAAAGTGGGCAGGGCCACGCCCATAAAAAATTAGTTATCAGTTTTAGCTACTTGCACTGGACCGAATTTTCTGAAACTTTGCACACATATTGAGTTGCCATAACTAAAAAATTTTGTGATAAGAAAAGTGGGCGGGGCCACGCCCCCAAAAAAGTTTAAATTTTGAGGTACTTGCACTGGACCGATTTTTCTGAAACTTTGCACACATATTAAGCTCTCATGACTTTATAATTTCGTGATTAAAAAGTGGGCGGGGCCACGCCCACAAAAAATTAGTTATCAGTTTTAGCTACTTGCACTGGACCGAATTTTCTGAAACTTTGCACACATATTGAGTTGCCATGACTAAATAATTTCGTGATTAGAAAAGTGGGCAGTGCCACGCCCATAAAAAATAGGTATCATTTTGAGGTACTTGCACTGGACCGATTACTCTGAAACTTTGCACACATATTGAGCTATTATGACTTTACAATTTCGTGAAAAGAAAAGTGGGCAGGGCCACGCCCATAAAAACAATTATAATTTTGAGGTACTTGCACTGGTCCGATTCTTCTGAAACTTTGCACACATATTGAGCTTTTATGACTTTACAATTTCGCGATTAGAAAAGTGGGCAATGCCACGCCCATAAAAAAAATTACAATATTTAGGTTTTTGCACTTGATATTCAATTAAAATTCAGAATGCATTTCAAATTCATTAAGGGGCGTAGCAACGCGCGCCGGGTTTGGCTAGTCTATATATATAAAAGTGAAACTCTGTGTGTGTGTGTGTGTGTGTGTGTGTGTGTTAGCTATAGACTCCGAAACTGTAAAACCGATCGGGCTCAAACTTTGGTAAGTTGTTGTACATATACCAGGGAGTGTTTATGGGTGAAAAAAGTGGGCGGGGCCACGCCCATAAAAAATTAGTTATCAGTTTTAGCTACTTGAACTTGACGGTTTTTTCTGAAACTTTGCACACATATCGAGCTTTAATGACTAAATAATTTCGTGATAAGAAAAGTGGGCGGGGCCACGCCCCTAAAAAAATTTTAATTTTAAGGTACTTGCACTAGACCGATTTTTCTGAAACTTTGCACACATATTAAGCTGTTATGACTTTATAATTTTGTGATTAAAAAAGTGGGCGGGGCCACGCCCATAAAAAAAGGTTATAATTTTGAGGTACTTGCACCAGACCGATTTTTCTGAAACTTTGCACACATATCGAGCTATCATGACTAAATAATTTCATGATTAGAAAAGTGGGCAGTGCCACGCCCATAAAAAATAGGTATCATTTTGAGGTACTTGCCACGCCCATAAAAACAATTATAATTTTGAGGTGCGTGCACTGGTCCGATTCTTTTGAAACTTTGCACACATATTGAGCTGTTATGACTTTATAATTTCATGATTAGAAAAGTGGGCAATGCCACGCCCATAAAAAAATTATAATTTTTAGGTTTTCGCACTTGATATTCAATTAAAATTCAGAATGCATTTCGATTCATTAAGGGGCGAAGCAACACGCGCCGGGTTTGGCTAGTTTATAATAAAATATTAAAAATTTTGCATAAAATTTTATTTTTATACATTATTTTTATATATTAATTTTTTCGTAACTTTCAGTTATTACAAAATGTTTGTCTTTGGCAATGCTGGAACATTACATTATATTACTTTACTAATTTCAAAACCTATAAGCATATCTGCTACTTTCTAGCACGTTGTCGTTAGCAACATGTTGACAGGACATCAAAAAAGGAACTCTTGTACATAGTGTATTAATAAGCAACATGTTGCTTTAAATTTATTATGAATCGAATTTTTTTGTTTTGTTAGTTTAACAAAATCGGTATAGAAGATCACACGTATTTTAGTTCGTTTCGCGGAAACGGTTAGGATTTTTAAAATTTATACACATTAAGCAATATTGTAAAAGCAATTTTGCTTTTGTACGGCAAAATAAATTATTGTACAAATATTATTGAAAATAAATACAAAAACAAAGATGTATGTGCATTGTTTTGTTTAAAAGCCGCCGCTATTTTTAAAAAAAAAATCTTCTAAAACATCTACCTGTGACTTACGTACGTATGTATATGGTGTGCAATAAGAGATAGCCAAAGTATTAAAAACTCTAAGCGATAAGATTTTCTACCTGTTTCCTTAGCATCCCTCTGTAGATGTGAAAAATTTTAATCTTTTGTTTTTTTTTTCAAATGCTAAAACAACAAATCTGTTGAGTATTTTTCTCCCCTTGAACAAAATCGACTGAAGTAAGTAAATCAGTGTTTAGTGTAGTGTTAAACAATGGCAGCAGGTATCTTAGGTCTCAGTTGTTTATGTGTTGAGTTTTCATGTGAATTTTGTTGCGTTTGAACATGTGTGAAATTCTAAACAATTTAACTGTCAGTTTGAAAAATTATTTTAAATACCTTTTGTGTGTGTGTGTGTGTAAGTGTTTCAAACATTTGAAAGATTGTAGTAATTTTCCGTAAATTTATACTTTGTTTTTAAAATGAAAAGTCAACGTATTTTGTATACGCATAAAATTGTCCTGTTATTGTGCTTTAAATTAACACTGACAGACTGCTGTCCTTGTCAATAAAACTGAGTGCAACTTTTGTGTCATGAGTTCCTGTTGTGGAAGAAGTAAATATATTATACAAAAAGTTATACACTTGTAGTATGTAAATTGTATTTTGCAAAGTGTGTGCTGAGTCTATAAGAAAAAAAATACTAATGGAACCTACATACACACTATATCGTCCACTAAGGCAATCTTAAAAGTTTTTTGTAGGTTAAAGGAAAACAACGGAAGTGGGAATGAAAATAATAAATAAAAATGTACAGCAAACCTAAGAATTTTGTATAAATTTGTTTTAAAAAGACTTGCCATTCCATCCTCGTGCAAGAATTAAAAAAAGTAAAAAAATACAAAAACTTAATGTTTGGTGCTGTCAATGTTGTCATTGGCAACACTTTAAAACGAAATCAAACAAACCTACACATACTTACAGACAAATGGTCAGACCGTTACCCAACCACCCAAACACTTGCATGCACAAGCATTTCCATTTTTCCCAACGACAGACGGAAAAACACAAACACACATGACATTTAAAAACAAATCCACAGTTTGAAGTGAAGCCAGGATGTGACACAATACACATTCTCTAAAACAGGCACACAAACGCACATCACACTAAAAAAAAAAGATAATAATAAAAAAAATAATGATAAAGGAAAAACTATCGGAACCACATGCCAATAGAAGTAGAGAGAATAGTGTTTCAAAATAGTAAAACACTTGAAAAAATCATTGAAATCAACGTGGGAAAATTGGATGTGGATGCCAATAGAAGTGAAAACAAATAACAAAAACAAAAAAAAAAACGATTTTTCTAACATCTTCCTTTTTTATATAAAAATTTTAAAGTTTTTTCCATTTAAGACACACATACAAATACAAACATGTAGAAAATGTTTGGTAGCAACAAAAACAGACAACAAAAGAGTGCACAAAACTAAACAATTATAAAAAAATACCCACAAAAAAATGCACCAAAATAGACAATTGAACACGTTTTGGTGAAATTTTGTTAAAAAAAAAAAACTAAATTAAAAAGTGTGCAAAATTAAAAAAACATTTCTTGAAGAGAAATAGTGATAGAATGTGATAAAATGGCAAATACGGCTATTGCAAGCTTGAACATGTCATGTTCTGCAATTGAAACATAGAAATTGAAAAAACGTTAAAATCAATATGAAAAAACTGTTTAATTGATAATAACGCAACGGTAACCAACAGCACCACAATTAAAATTGAGTGAGTGGAAAGGAAAATTTAAATAAAATGTTGACTTGTGTTTGTCGACCGGTATCGGGAAATCTACCAAAAATGCCACCCTCTGTAAGACCAACAACGAAACAACAACAACAGCAAAAGTTTTTAGAATATAATAATAATATTAATAATAACACCCATATATTCAATAACAACAAACAATATACTAATAAACATATTATTAATAACAACAATATTTATAACAACAACAATAATATGGTTGTGGTTACAGCCGAACCGAAACTAAAAGTAAGTTTTTTATTCCATTTTGTATCCTCATTTTTAGTGATAAAAGTACCCAAAAAATCCAATATTTTATATTTTATGCCAAAATTTATTGAAAGAAAATTTAAACAAATAAGAGCACTTTACTCGGCTGTGCGAAATTTTTTGATGCCCACCACCAATTTTGTGTAGTACTTTTATAGCACAAAATGTTTTATTTTGTTAACAACTCTAAGTCACTGTAGAATAATTTTCTTATACTTTTTTTTCATTTGTTATTTCCTTTGATTGCGATTAATTTATTTTCTTATATTTAGTCTCGAAATAAATATGTGCGATAGAAACCACTTCTTTTGACACAATATTTGAAAAGTGGGCGTTACAGTAGGCTTGTCGAAGTAATTTCTGCTTATTAATTCAACTTGGATATTTCAACATAGACTTCTTTTTTCTTTCAAAAAACATTTGTCTATAGAATGAACTGTATGAATTTAATTAAAAGCATTATATGGAAGGTGGGCATTAAAGTGGGTGTATCACCTTCATTTTTCGTTAGTACAATATTAATTAATATTTATAATTAATAATTATTAACCAGAAGCCTATATATGCGAAATTTTAAAATCGCAAATCTAATTCTATTTTGAGGTTTTAAATTAAAAAAGAAAACACTGTCCGGGCTAAAGTTTCGCACACTTTGAATTGTAGCTCCTTTTGCAATATACGAATTAGAACATTTTTTGAAACATTTCTTAGGAAATACCCACAAAATATAGCTGTGAAACTTCTCACTCTCTATCATTCAGTTAATATGCAATCGCATTTTACTCGATAGCAGCAAGAAATTTTGTATGACCTAATTTTGCATTACAAGCTATAACTCGCTTCTTCGTACACCGATTTAGCACATTTTCAATACCAAATATTTCTGATGTATGCGAAATATTCCGTCAAAATTTCATCGCCTTACCTTTTTCTGTTAGAGATTTAGTGTACCTTTAATGAGCAGATATACGAACGGACTAGCCTTCTGAATGATAAAATGAATATACCCCGACAATATATTTTTGTTGTGTGTATAAAAATGTATTATTAATTAAAAATGTGTTACAAATACCAAAGATCTTCAATTTATAGAAAACTAAAAACAAATCCATGAAAAAAAAATTTTAAAAGATTTCAAACAAATCGTAGAGCATTTTGTGGAAGGCAAATACATATATTTAATAATATAGTCTTAATTGGTCGATCAGCTGATCATCAGTCTTGACTATGTTACGATAAAGTCATTATTTACATATCTATGCTAATGATGGTGAAAGGTATATAAGATTCGGCACGACTAAATATATATATTATTTTTCCTTGTTTATAGGGTAATTGCGTAAGTTTTTCTTTTCAACCATTCAAAATTCTTTAACTTTTTATTATTTTTTTATGATGCATGCAATCGTAGAGAAAAACATAAAAATATAAAAAAATAAAAATATCAAATTAATAGCAATAACGAAACCAATTCTCAACTGGAAATTTGAAAAGTATTTTAAGCATACAAATAATAAACCCTCTGGCAACATTTGTATTCGTTGCTACTTCGCATACAAATGTAAGTTATGTGTGCGGCCATCATGGCTAACTGAAGCACTTTTTACTTTCTAAATTAAACGCTTTATTCTTAAAAAAAAAAAAGTTTTATAAAATGCGTTACAATTTAATTTTCATAGGAAAATTTCTATAGGAACGAAGTCTATTGTCAAAGATATTGTTCCAAAGTTGCATCCTCTTCCTCACATGCTTTGCGTGTGTTACCTGTTATTACACTTGTTAATCTCCCAGGTATTGATCTACTTAGTTCCAGAATCTCTTGCGATTTCTCAAGATTTAGGTATGAATGTTTTTTTGCGTAAACTTTAAGTTCATTTTTGAACCGCTAAAAACCTCATGCTGAAAAACTGTATTGTAATCTGGTAGACGGAAGTATTTTCTTTTGTTTCAGCCATTTAAGTTCGGTCACCAATCTTTAACCGTCCTTATAAACATCCATTTCTTGGGTATTTTTTAACTTAGTTACATCATCCCACTTCCCTCTTCCGCTAATATAATAAAGCAGTTATTGCTCTCTATCTCGTTGGAATATTGTCACATGTTACCTCTGTAATATTTCGCATTGGTTATTCACCTTTTACCATTAGTTTAGTCGCGGCCAAGACCGCATCATATTTCATTTGCATCTCAATTGGCTTAATTAATGGCATATTATCAATAGCTTTTGTTGATGTGGTTCACATGACAGCGCATATGCTAATTGCAGCACTGTCTTTAAATCTATTGAAAATTATTGATCTCTAAGGATGTCCACCACACTATCGAGGGATATGTTAGGATCTTCCGTAGTACGCTTATGTATTGCCAGTGTGTCATCTTTGAGCCTAAGACCCATTTTGAGTCTAAAACCTTTTTTTATAATGCCCAATTTTGTTATTTAACTTTCCTATTAATCTGAATTATTTCTTCTCGAATGACAAGACTGCTATCTACCAGTATCTTGTCTTGTCCGGGTTAACATTTAGCCCTCGTTTTTATTTCCCCCAGTTAAAAAGAAATAGTTAGAGCTTCTGTTGCTCCTCTGTAGAAAAGGTCAGGATTCTTCCCCCTCATCAGTATCGCAACATCGTCTGCGTAACAAATGGGTTTAAGGAATTTGGCAACCCCTAAACTGGCAAACTAAAACACTACTTATGTGTTCATCGAAACATCGATTATGATAATTTCTTTAGCCAAACGTTATTATCCCTTGGTCACAAAGACTATTCAAGTAAACATTTTTTAATATTGTTTCCTGCTAAAGAAGAAACAAGCATTAATTTTTAAATAATTCTAATATAAACCACAATGTTAAGCTAATGAAATAAGACAGTTTGAAGGATCATATATGAGAGGATTAACTCACAAATATGAGTTTAAAATAACCTTTAAGACATGTATAATATTTTCCCTAAAACTAAATATTAAGCAAAATATTAATCTTCATTATAAATGTAAATTATTTTATTATTTTTTTTGCACAATATGAAACTTCCCCTTTGTACACAGAACATCCTTTAAAGATTTTTTTATGATTTTTATGAATGTTGTAGGTTGTTGTTATTTTCTTTTTTTTTGCCTTCTTTATCTAAAACAAAAACAACTTTTAATACATAAATATTTCATTTTGAACATGAAGATATTCTGCCTTTACGATCTAATTGTAGATTTTGTCCTTTTTTGTTTCGAAACGAAAAATCCTAAAATATTGTTTTCATAATAGCTTTAATATTGACGTTTGCTTACTGTTGTTGTTGTTACTTTTTTTTTCAACAAAATTGTCTACAACTATTAAAAGATTCTCTAACTACCGCTTTAACTATCAAAGTTCAAAAAGAGTAATAATATTTGTGTGTGTGTGTGTCTGTTTCTATATTTCAGGTGCCTGGCAGGCTGACGTCAGCCGAATTAAGGGCGATGGCACTGCGTCAACAGCAACAAATTGATTCACAACATCAACTATTGGCCACAAAGGAGCAACGTTTACGCTTTCTTAAACAACAAGAGGTACGAAATGCCGTAGCTAATGCGGAGGGAGAACGTTTGCGGCGTTTACGTGAGCGTGTCGAGGCTCAAGAATCAAAATTAAGACGTTTACGTGCTTTAAGGGGTCAAGTTGATTTGCAAAAGACCTACAACGTAACACTAAGTAAGTTAAAGTTGTAATTTTTTTTCTTTTAATTTTTTTGCTTCGCTTTTCATTTTTCTTTTATTTATTTGCTTTTCTTTTTTTATTATTTTCTAACGAAAAGCACTAAACCAAAGAAAAGCAATTTCCATATAATTAGCATTTTTATTGAAAATACAAAAAACATAAAATATATATAGAAGTGAAGAATACAAAACCTTTATCAAAGTGGAATATTTAAATCATAACTGAAAACATCTTTCAATTAAAAACGTTGCCATCAACTGAGTATAAAATTGTTTACGACTTTTTTTGTTTTTGTACAACAACACGCAATATTAACATGCCACTTCACATTGAATAGGTGACCATAGAAATTCTACTAAAAAAATTTTATCTATAAACACGCTAATTCGATAGATTTTATAATGGAATTATTAAGATCAATTTATTTAACAAAATTGCTCGTAAAATTGACTATTTATTAAAGTTTCTGTAAATATAGAGATTTTGGTATACTTTCGCCAAATATACAAGATAATACAGTCGATAACACGTATAGAACCACTTTTTATAAAACAAACAAACTAATAAATGGATTTGTTTCCAAACACAAAAGAAAACAATAAGAACGTACATGTGTAACTAAAAATGTTTACGCATCTGTTATAGTTTGTTATGTCCGTTGTTTAGTAAAAAGAAAACAGTAATGCCTTTTCCGTATTTCCAATTGATAACTTGAAGATGTTGATAGTTCGGCTTGTCGTTGCTAAGCGATCTCTGGTACATGATAAGTTTTTACTCATCTTATTAAAACAAGAAATTTGTAATTTTATTTACCATCCTAGCGTTACTGAAGAGAGCGGTTCTAAATGTATTTAGATGTTGGAGATCGGAGCTATTTGTCCCTTCGAGATTGCTGGCCGGGCTGCCTTTGATCCTGAACCAAACCTACTGATTATATCACCCCCTATATGGATTTTGACAGGGTATTTAAAATTAAAATTTCCTCAAGGAGTAAGTTGGACCTTGTTGAGAGCTTCGGTAGAATTCTCTTTCCGCCTTTCGGATAAATGTAATGTATTTTTAGCTGAAATGTTCGCTATATGGGGGACATGCAAGATATTGAATGACAAGCATTTTTACGAGAATATTGGTACTTTTGTCGACAGTCAGGTGACACTCTTGTCACTCAGGTCATTCACCACCACGTCTGCATTTGTCGGTCAATGTAGGAAATAGTGGCTTAGTCGTCTGACTTCCGTTGCTCCATTCTAGGTCCCGGCGCATAGAGGACACTACATTATCGAGCGGGTGGATAAACTGGCCAGGAGTGGATATTTCCAACAAAAACGCAGCTTCAATCCCGTTGGGAATTTTCGAAATCAAGTCGTTCAGGCACTTTCTTCGAAGAAAAGATCCTGGACTGCTGGCATATACTGCAACTTACGAGGCGTGGTCGGAAGGACATTTCGAGATTACTAGAATTGTTGTTGTTGGATCACTGAATGTTCGGTTAGCATTCAAACCGATTCGATCGATCATTGTCGCAGCGTCTGAATTTGGAGAAGAAACAATTGTTTATCTATCTTCTCTGCGAATACCATGCTTTGGCTGCCAAAAGGCACGTAATGCTTGACAAACATATGATCAATAACATTTCTAAAATATCCTTGGTCAGCGATCCTTACGACTATGGGTTGGATCTAGTACTTTTTCTAAGAGACACTTAATCTGGCGAGTGATGTGGTCTTTTTAAACGGTGTCATACAGACAGCGCTTGATAATTCTACAAATCTTCGTTGCTTCTCTTTCTCTCAACAACCCTATTTGGCAAACTTTGAGCTTTTCCAACAGTTTTGTAGTCAATAACAACTTATACTTTGTACTCATTAAATAGAGTGCGAACTTTTTAGTGATCCTAGTTAAATTGAGTCGTGTGAACACAACTTCACAACTTCAAAGAAAAGTACTAACAAACAAATCCTGGACCATAAACTTAAGTTCCATGATTTTAATGTTAATTTCTTTTCGTTTGCGCTTAAAACTTAAAACCATTCAGTTTCTTTTGCAAAGTTTATTAAATATTACGAATATAGGGTAGCAATCTTGAGCCAGCAAGTATCTTAAAATTAATAAATATATGACTGCTCTCCCATAAAAACACAAATCTGAAGATTCTCCAAAAATAAAGACTATTAAAAACTATTTTTAAAAATCAAACAAAAGATTTAAATTCATCAAAAAATTAAATTTTCTTTCTAAACAGAAAACTTACTCAAAATATTGAAAAATTTGTATAATTTAAAAAAAAATTGTTTTTACGTAATTATTTTAACAAAAATTTTTTAATATATCTAAAATTCATCGAAAATTCCAGCTACATACTAGAAATTTTATAAAGAATTTATACACATTTTTCTTAATATCTTGCGCTGTTTCAATAAAATTTTCTTGCAAAAAGAACTTTGTGGCTAAAAGCTTTATTGCTAGGCAGCGTAAAACAGGAAAACACAATACCCCTTCTCTTTCTATACGTGACAGTAAACTGAAGCACATATTTCCAAATAGTTTATCATCATCGTCTACTTAGGTAAGTAGTTTTTAGGCTTCTTAATGTCTTATTAGGATATTTACTTAAGTTTTTCTCTTTATAATCAAAAATAATAATAATGTTCATTTATAGTTTTACTTCCCTCTGGTGTAATACACACTCACACACAAACACACACGTGATTATGTAAAGCCAAAAGTCAACATAATTACAATTTAAAATTACACACTATGGAAATATGTATTATTTTTGCCTTCTTCTTGTTGACTTCATTGTAATACACATACTAACATACATATATTAAACAAATGTTATAATAACTGTTGTCGATGCAACACACACACACAAAATCAATTAAAATTTTTTATTGAAGGTCACAGTTCACAAATGAATGAAACATTTTTAAAAATCATAGAAATTCATATTTTATTTAAATCTACATACATGCATACATACTTTCATACTTACATATGTACTATAGTAGCACATATTCGGATATTACATTTTGAGGCTTACCGGCGTTATGCATAATAACAAACCGTGTGCTAACTAACAAGCTGGTAACTTTTTATGAGAAAATTTTTGCTCCGCCGTAAGTTTGTAAGTTAAAAAAATCAATGGGTTTTTTTAAATATGCGTGGCACCTTATAAAACGGTGAATTTTTCACCACTTCCATACAGTTAATTGTTGGCAACTCTAAATAAAACTTTTGACAGTTAACAAGATATTTCTTCCTTCTCCTGAAGCCTAAATAGTTCTTTTGATTAGTAATATTTTTGGCAGCCATAAAACTTACAATTCATATATTTTAATACAAGCTTTTTCCGCCAAGCGCGTACGCTGGATCCTTACCTAGTACACCACATCATGATTCCGATATCGTGGACAATTATTTCAAATTAAAAAAAAATCTCTCTTTATCGTACATCCACTAATAGTCTAATGATCATGCACATCAAAAGAAGTTAGTTCCGTGAGGTAATGAACATCAACAGATGGAGGTTATTAGGATAATCTTCACCTTGCTCGCAAATCTAATTGTCAAGTAGCAAGTGCAACCACAACTTATCACCATTTGGTGCGATTTATGGGCACTTGACATTATTGAAAAATATTTCTAGGAAAATAAAACTGTTCAAGAAGCCACTGTTATTGGTTGTTGATATCGATAGGGATGATATGACAAGATGGTGCCACATTTAATACAGTTCACAACGCACATATTTTTGCCTTGCTTCCGTTTCGTTGATAATTTTTGCTTGTTTTTCTTTCTAAGTAGACGATTAGTCTCCTATTGCCTGTCCCAGAATGATGGGGCTGCTATCTGTCATTGCCTAGGCACAATGCCTTCAAATGAGCATTGCTCTTTCGCTGTGAAGGTTGCGCTTTCTCAACTTGAATTCGAAGCTGATCTTTCTTTGATGCCAGGAGTGAACTACGAAAAATAAGATTTTTACAAATTTAATGCAAAAATTGTATTCTCAACGATCCCATTGTAGCATAGCGCTTCCCTAATATGCCAACTCCCTTCAATTTTGTCTGGACAAAAATAGAAACGCGTCAAACTACACCTAAAAAATTTGTTCAGAAGGAAAATATTGTTCTCAAAACAAATGGGTGAATCCATCTTTGATGTTAAGCCCAAAATTTTAACAATTTTCCAACGCAATTTGGTTTTGACAATCATCTTATTTTGGACAAGTTTGTAAATGTTATAAAAAAACGTTGAGTTTTTTATTGCTTCAAAATGTAAGCAATCGCGTAATAAAACTTTTAGATCTAAGTTCATTAGTAATAGAATTTTTATTGTAAAAGTCAAGACTAAACATCATGGTAGTGGTAAGGAAATATTTATTGACTATTTAGTAACAAGTGTTTATAGCAGGTTACATGCATACATACATATAAATATATATTTATAAGCAGGAATGCTAGAATAAAGATTACAACTTCCCGCGCACAAAATTGAAATTTTCTGCACATATTGGGCCAATGACATCACTCAAACTGTGTTTCTATTGGCATATAATTTTAAACTGCCAGTGATTTTAATAAAATGATTGCAAGCTCTCTGATAATACATTGAATTTTCGCAAAAAACTTAAACTTCACATATAAATCAAATTGTCAACTCAAGCCGCTAGTTAACCCTATGCAACCTATGGTTTTATTGTGCGAAAGTTATTTTAATTACTGTGCTGCCAGCTCTCACACAACACAAATTAAATTCCTAGAATTATTGAAATTATTTATGTTTTCTCACTAAGCACATACAATATTTCGCACAAATTTTATTTTTTTACTTCTGAAGCAATTTGATATTTTTAAATTTTGAATAAAAAAATAAAATAAAGATTTGTACAATTATCAATGAGTTTGCGTTAAATTTATTTGATTTATTTTATTAAAAATTAGTTGAGCGTTGATTCAATCAGAAAATTTTTTAATGGCAGTCTTTGCTGGTGGCCAAGTACTTACATCATCTAACAGGAAATCATGCGCAAACTGTTATCTCTATTTCTATCATTCTTGTATATTAGATCTTTGTAGAAGAAAGTGTTGTGATTCAGTTCTGCAAAATACATTTATATTCATGTTCAGGTCCTGATGTGTCAGCTGATTATATTTTTTTCACTTATTTTTTGCCGTAGATAGAAAATAATTCTTTAAGTTTTTTCTCATTTATTTTTAATATCACATTTTTATGTGTAAAAAATGAAAACTAAACAAATTATCTCCTAACTGCGATTAACTGATAAATAAATATGCCCTGGTACTTTATAGTTAATTTTTTTTGAGTACTTTTTATATTAGCAAGTACGGCAGTAGTACTGCGACATATTAGCTGTCTTTGCATTTAACAAATTTGCTAAATTACTATCCTAAAGAATTGCTTTTAAATGAAAATTATGTTACTTTAATATACACACGTACATTTTAGCCTAAAAGACTTATTTTGAAAGAATTAAAAACTTTTTATTCTGGAATTCTCATATTCACAGTAAAAAAGTAAGAGAAAAAACTTTTGCTTTGATATTGCCAAGCAGGGAGTTGCGAAAAAAAGCAGACAAGACAACTTTTTAATTGCCTCAAGAGGGCTAAACTAGCAACATTTCTGCTTAGGAAGCTTATTTTCTTCAACCATCCCCAATAAAATATTTTTTTTTTATATATTATTGGAACAATGATAGAAATCGTTTTGAAAATATATGAGATATTTTAAATTACATTGGAGGGTAATAACTTGTAGTGCCGAATTTAAATGTGTTAAAATGGCAATTTGTTTCTCTTGAGACTTCTCACTCAGAACATACAATGAATTTTGGCAAATTATTCAATACAATGCAGAAGTAAATATTATTTAAAATCTTCATTGATTACAGAAATGAAGTTAAATTTGTATATGTTTGTTCTTTTGATTAACATCTTTAAGATATTCTTGCAAATTTTTTATTATTTAGCACTTTTAGGATTGAAACGGTACCTTTAATGGTAGAGTTTTGTATCATTTTTTTTAAATTATGTTTTCCCCTGCTAATATCTTTGTAGCAAAAGTATCAAATTACTACATTTCTTATTTAATCTACTCATACTCGATTTTATTAGTAATATTATGGTCGGTTTTCCTACATTATCTAATAAGTAGCTACCTTAAGTTAATTTCACTTGAAAAACACATTTCCAAAGAAATGTTATACACTCTTCATTTAAGGGCCAAGTGAACTTAACGTCAGGCAAACATATATTTTAATAGACAAACGGATGAATATATTTCTGTATGTATGAATGTATGAATGTATTTAAACAAGCATACATATATTGTAACCAAAAACATAGAAGTAAACTCTCAAAAGATGTACGGCTAATGGGTTTGTACGTATACACGAGTATTTATGTACTTCAAGTCTAAATAGTGATGCCAAACTGACTGTCAGTAGTACACCCGCTACTTCTTTAGCGCAATTCTTACTACTTTATTGATGTTCTAGTTCTTTCGCATAATCAAATCAATAATCAATGAATTGTATGAAATTTATAAAAAAAAGTACTATAAGGGCTATCTACCCCTTTTTAGGTTAATTATTTAAATTAGTTTAATAACTAGAATAAATTATTTCGTAGTCCCTTTTTAACATCATCCATCTCAGTCACGATTAATATTTCTTAAATCATAATGTCAGAAAAATTTTAGAAAATATGAAAAATAACTTTTTGTTTTCAATCTTAACTTGTATCAGTCAGTAGTCACTAATTTTAAAATTCTATATTGATAAACATATAGAATACAAAAAGGACCATTAAATTGAAAAGCTACCTTTTGGATCGCCCATATCATTTCCAATCCCACCTTGGATCCTAATTTTAAATTGATAAACATAGAAAATACAAAAAGTACCATAAAATAGAAAAGTTAACTTTTGTATCACCCATATAATTTTCAATTTCAACGATGGTTCCAAATCCCAAAAATTCTTGGTTTATACATTGAAAAAATATAAAAAAAAGATACATTTGGATGAGACATAATTTCCATCTAAACGTCTAAACGGGCTACTGGTCCCTAATTTCAAAATTCTATAAAAAAAGCCACAACAATGGAAAAAAGTACCATTTTTACACATAGAAAATACAAAAAGTACCATAAAAATTAAAAGGTACCTTTAAGATTTTTTTTAGATTTTATTTCCAATCTCAACTTGGTTTAATATTCCCTAATTTCAAAATTCTAGATAGGTAGACATAAAAAATAATAAAAATATAATTTTTGTATCAGTAATTTACTATTCAATCTCATCTTGAATCTCTTTTTCATAATTTCCAAATTCTAGTTGATTTATAAACTTAAAAAAAAAACCTCTAAAGTTAAATAGCAGTATCTTTTGAGTCCCCCATATCAACGTATTAATTCCAAGTTTAAATTTTTAAAAATCTACTTAGAAAATATTTAGTAGACATGATTTAAAAAAAACAAATCGACTGCACAAAACCAAATTGCTTTTAAGAAAGTACCAAACTGTTTTCCCGATTTTAACCTTTTCAATACCATTATAAATGCGTTTCAAGTTTTATTTAATTGAATGATTTTTTTATAACTGGAGAAACTCCAATTAAATATTTTATTTCATCCGAATTGACCCAGTAATAAGGAACTAAATATACTTCCCAATTGGGTGCCTTCTTTGGTCCCTTGTACCTTAAAATGTGTCTGTATCCTATTAAGCGACAAGAAGAATCAATTTATGTACTAAACACTGTATAATATAAAATAATTTTATTTAAAAAAAAATATACCAAAAAAGTAAAACAAATTATCCCTTATATACACATTAAAATTAAAAAAAACTGTCCCAAAAACGTATTTATATTTTTTTCCAAATAAATAATACAAATAATTTTTGTCTCTGTGTTTATTTGTTTAGAAGTTGCATAAAATATCATATAAAGTACTTTAAAATATTTGTTACCCGTTTTTGTCTCCTAGAAATTGAAAGTTCCAAAAATTGCTTTCCCCCAAAAAAATTCTATTATTAAGTATTGGTATCCCTACAACTCTTTTTTGTTTTTAGTACAATATTTCTACAGTCGCATTAACATGTAGATCCTTAATATACCTAATTACACCGAGTTAAATCGTGTGGGAATACTGTCCTTAAATGTATGAGTCTAATGACAATATATGTATGTATGTACAGTAAGGAAAATGTAAAATTTTTTTTTACTCTTGCTCATGTTAACTCCAAATAATATCCAGGTACCACATTTGAACTTGTTATTCCCTTAAGAAAAAATTTGATGGTTCATTAACAGTGTTGTGAAGGAGTTAAAAATAAAAAAAAAATTATTTCATTTACACAAGAAAACTTTTAACAAAATGTAATTTAAGGAACTAATCATTCAGAGTTAAGTTACTAGCCTGAAGAAAGGCTGGGCCAAATGTCTTTATGTGACCCCTGATGCCAACTAAATTTTTGGTTTTCTTACTTTGGTTTTAATGATCAGATACTTTTTTAATAAAACATCTGCTTAAAATGAAATACATTGACGTTTGTTTGAACTAATAAGCCATTTTTTGTAAAAAATATTGCCCTTCTTCAGCCCTTACTTGACTAAATTGTTTCTAAAGGGTCCGCCAAATAACTTTTTTTTTTTTTTGAAATGCTATTAAAAAGTGTAGCTTCGACTGTGTGGCACGTAGCGCCGTCCTGTTGAACCAAATGTTGCCAATATCCTCCTCTTCAATTTTTGTGAACAAAAATTCGTTCAACATGGCCCGATAACGATCGCCATTGACTACGGCCACCCCTTGCTCATTTACGAAAAAAAAGGCCCAATGATGCCTCTGGACCAAAATCTGCACCAAAACAGTGACTCGTTTTTGGTGTATCGGCTTTTCAATGTGTGCGTGCGGGTTTTCTGTGTCCCAAATACGACAATTTTGTTTGTTTACATACCCACCAAGATCAAAATGAGCTTCATCTGAAAAGATGATTTTTTTGGCAAAATCGGCATCTTCTGTAAGTCGATCGCATGCCCACTTATCGAAGCGTATACGCAACCATATTCGTTCAGCGGAAGGACAAAACTAATTATCTGTCAAATCAGACATGAGCTTAGTGTTACCATTCACGAAATAAGCACTAGTTGAAAAAAAAACGTTAGATGCCGGACCCTTTATTATAATTATAAGCAAATTTAATTCAATTCACCGCTACTAAAATATTTATTTTGTGCCGCCAAGCAATTTAAGCTTCTTTTAAGTCCTAATACAGTATGCGGCAATGAATTCTAGAAACAAAAAGAAAGAAAGAAAATCTATCAGAGTAGAACGCCAATCAGTTGCTTCCTTAATGTTGCAAGACTTAAAGATTACTACATCTAATATTGAAATTTTACTTAAATGAATAAGAAAGATGTAGACAATAAACCACAAATGTTGTCTACATCTTTCTTATTCAGAGAAACTTATTCATTGGCTTTAAATTAATGCAGTAAGTTTATTATCTGGGGTGGCCTTTCCCTAGTGAAAAGCAAACTAAACATCCGGTAGGATTCAAAACATACCTTGGTGGTAGCAGTCGACTTACTGACTGACACCAATGCCTTCTTAATTCGGACTCCAAAGCAATATTATCTTGTTATACAAACCAAATTGGTTAAGAACGTTGACACATTTAATCACCAGCCCTAATTTTTGATGTAGGTCATAAAGATATTTAAGCTGTTTGGCTACCAGAGATGAGACATTCATAGGTAGAATTGCAGTAAGATATATCCCATGATATTTATCATTAAATAGGATCCTTAAAATATCTTACTAATGTATTTTAAGCTTTTCGCCATTCGGCTCTTTTGAATCGTCAGTACACCAGACTTGGGGTGAAAAAAATGTTTAAAGCAAAATTTAAATAAAAGAAACATTTCATTACTTTAGCTCAATATTAATAGTATGAAAAACAAGTTCCAAAGCATAGACCAGAATTAATAAAATTTAAAAATTATTCTCTGATTACAGTTTCTCTATATGGTTGCGTAATAAAAATCAAGGCAATAGTTCAAGGGATACTAGAGAACTGTTAACAATAAGCACTTGCTAAATACCTATAAGTCATAGCATTCACTGGGTTTTAACCAACCAGTAGCACCGGTGACAAAGTAAATACTGAATTCATATCTGCGTTGCTTTTAAGCTTCATTCAAAATAAATTTATGCGAAATTTAATTAAAAAATTACTAAATGTTCTTTTATTTGTAAATTCATAAAGCTGCTGGTATATAAGTACACGCTTTAACATGGCAACTCTTGCATATTTTTTGCACCTTCTCTGAAGTTTTTTTCTTACATTTAAATTTTAAATCACAGGTCACAAAATGTATAAAAAAAGATGTAGGTGCTCGTACAATTAGTTTTGAAAAAGTACAATTTTAAAACTTCGCTGTGTATAAAATTAGTTTTATTATCCTTAATTGTCGCTATTTATCGAAGTGGCCTATTTTAACTTGTCTTTTATTTAAAAAAAAGTTCGGCAAAGGCGTCTGCTTGTCAGCTGTGTGTTTTTCATAATGTTTGTTTTCCAGATATAGAAGAAAGTCTTGAACAAAAATATAGTAAGGGCATATAAGTTTGATATGGATTGCCTAGAGTTTTACAAATATTTGAAAAGATGCGATGGTAATATATTGGCTCAAATCGAAAGTGTTGAAAAATATATGTAAAATTTTTAAAAGTGTACATTCCCGATAATAAATGCAATGAATTTTTGTTGTTTTTTTTTTTTTTTTTTGTTTTTATTTTCAACCATTAAATCAGAATGATATGTTCAGTTTATATTTTTGTAAATAAAGTTTTTTCGTAAAAACAAATTTTGTTTTTGTATTTTAGATGGCGTCGTAAATTTTATCAAATTTAATTTTTTTTTTAAATTGTCCTCTTTTTTTGTGCAAATGTCCTACATTTTTTATGCTGGCGTCCTCTTTTTTTTAAATAGAAATGGCAACCCTAGTTATAGATATATTTCAATAGCGTTTCATACCTGGATATTTCTTACAGCTTGATACCACATGGAGGTCTGTACAACATGTGGGGGCTTCTAAAAGTTGATTTCAACCAACACACGGACAGGCTGACATTGCTCAATCCACTTCCCTATTCATAAACTTTCAGAAAAAAATATACTTTATGAGATATAAAAACAAAATAAATACAATGTGCACATATTATGAAGGAAACGCAGCGTTATACTCGAGTGTGTTGGAGGCAAAAGTAATTTCAAAATAATTTTAATACAAAAGTAGTTTTATATCCACAAGGACATATGTATTTAAGCCAACAAAACTATTCGATTATGTCAAAAAATTCGAGACAAATTATTCAAAAACCGAAAAATTAAAAAACCGGTTCGAATTACACAGAATCCGGTTTTGATAACTCTAAACGCAATGCGACTTAATATCTTGTGATGAAACTAGGCCTATTGTTCATAAATACCTAAACAATTTCATTAAATTAATTTAATTAAACTCTATTAAGCATTAATTTACTTAATAAAGGTAATTTATGTTCGATGTTGGATGAGTATCCAGCGACACAAGAACATGATCATTGTATGAGGTGGTTTTTTGTGGTAGTTTTAGAAACAACATTTTGTCTACCAAGCGGGCGGACAAACATATTTTCGTTGTAAAATCGATTACTTTCTATATTTACTAGCTAATATTAGGTGTGCTTCGCCACCCTAAATTTGAGTATTTAATTCATATGGCAGGTGCCACGCCTACTATTGTTAATGCACCCATTTTTTCCATAAATATTTATTTGAATATCAAAGTTGCTTTTGCAAAATTTTAGTACTCTAATCGATATCGTTTTCCATATATACGAATTTTAGTATTTAATTCATGTGGCCACGCCTACTATTGCAAGTACGACCATTTTTTACCCAAATGTTTGAGTGGATGTCAAAGTTTACCGTATTTAATTTGAAGACTCTAGCTGCATTAACTTTCGTGATATATAATATTTAATACTTATTCTTTAATAGGGCGTGGCACCCCGCCCACTTACAATTTCAAACCAAAGTATAGCCTATAGTTCCTTCCAGACATACAGAAAGATTCTGTGAAAATTTCAAGGAAATCGGTCCAGCCTTTTAACCGTCTATAAAGCACAAACAAACATACAAACATATAAACATACAAACATACAAACACACATTGATTGATATATATAGATAAGGATTAGAATTAATGATTGTCTGTGTATATTATGAAAATTGCAAACGGCCAATTTGACTCAATGTAAAAAACGCATTATGTTAAATCCAAAATTAAATCTCCACTTTTACAGCGGTTTAACTAACTAAGAGTTCCGCCTTAACACACATTGACCCATCCAACAGACAAAACATAGAAACATAAAATTGTATGTGATGTACTATATTTCATGCCTGAAACCTGGTTTAAATATCGATTACAAAAGGATTTTTCGTTAATGGCAATGAAACACAATGGCAGAGAATACAAGTATAATCGCTCATGGTTGGATATATTTAAGTACTTCCACAATGGTTTTGACTGGAAATTTAAAGCATAAAATTGAATGCATTTTTCTTTAGACATAATCCAATTAAATCCACCTCAAATATATTTACTACACATACATACATACATATGCATGCACAATATTGTCGTTACAGCTAACATGACGATGACGATTACGATGCCGATGATGATGATTTTGTTAACGTTGTGTGTCATTATGTGATATTTAAAACATAAAAGCCTATTTAGTTCAGTACTTAATTTTTAGACGAGTTACAGATATGAACACAGAAGATAAAGCTAACGATTGATAAACACAAACGATTTGGTTTCATTGTCACATGTTAATAAATGCTTAAGAGATTTACTCGTCATTGCCAACTTTAAGATTCAACTTTATGTTTGACATTATGTCTTTAGTACAATGAGCATATGGATATTATGTATATACGAGTACATCTGTTCATTAGTTATCTAATAGACACCTTTTGCAATCAACAAAATATTAAAAATATCAAATAATTATTTTATGGATTTTTTTTTATATCTTGAAGTATAAAACACTTCTTTACGATGTAATTCGTTCTGCTAAAGACGAACATCATTGAGTATTTTGTTTAAAAAATTTTATCTTAAATAATTTAACTTTATATTTATGACGCCATTCAACTAAAAATGTATCTTAAATAATTTAAGGACTGAGTCTGAAAAACCATACACTTGTATTAAGTTAAATGCAACTTAAACGATTCGATATAAAATTTTTCAAAAATACGTAAATTTAAATATTGTACACATTCATTAGGCGTTAAAAAATTGGCATAGTACTCGGTACTTGTAAATTTATCCCCCCACTTACGCTTAAAATCAGACATGCCATAGGATACCTTTACTGTATTCTTGAATTTGTTTTTACAAGAGCCTTTACCTTTCCGCAGGTCGAAGTTAGGACAGTTGCCTGGATTTACGTCCAGTGGTATTAAATTGTCATTATTATTTAAATAGCACTCAAGGGCCTTCTTTCCATATGATGTCAAATCGTGCCAGATATATTCAGGCACTTTGTGCTATTTTAAGAAGCTAAAAGCCGAACACATATATTTCTGTCACAAATGATTGGAAATGATTTTGCCACACAAGAAATTTCTTGGAGAACTATTTATTTTGGAAACTTATTTAAACATCCATCAGCCACACAAAAATCTTAACCCGGACGTTGTAAAAAGTCTGCTAGAATAAAAGCTTCATCATTCATCCTACATCAGGTGTATTTTTTTTTATAAAACTATACCTCAATTTTATCGCTTTTTCTTTTAATTCTCAGTTTTTTGCCGCATTGCGATCTAGAACTTTCTGATCTTTTTACGATTTCAACTTAGAATTAATTATAGCTCTGCTCATAAAAATATAAGAGCATTCAACTTTACAAGCTGCTTTTATGATAGAAGTTTTCGGTGTAATTTGAAAGAGTTGTTCAACTTGTTTTGTTTTATCAATAGCTGTTAGACCTCTTTTTCTACCTGATCCATGATTTTTTGTAATGTTTAGGTGTTTCTTATAATGTTAAATGGGTTTGAAACAGTGTTAATATGACTTAAAATCTTTTGATATATTTTTGAAACTCCATATTTGATTTTTTTTCGGAAAAGTTTAAATTATTTTTTCTAGTATTTTCTTTCGCTGTCCAATTTGACTGAAACAACAGTTAAAAATTACAGACTTAGAAACGATAATATTTGTCATATCGTGATTAAAAAAAGGAGTTTGTCGGAACAAGAACATGTTTTGGCTGGAGTAGTATGTACAAGTATTTTCTGTCTCACTCTTTACCTAATTATTAGACAGCCATTCAGCCAGCTGAATACCCAAATCATTATTTAAGTTACAAAAATTCAGCCTCAAACTATTAGAAATTAAGCAGCATTTTTTAAAAGCAACTAACTACACATTTTTTAAACAGAAATAATTCCAAACACCAACCTTGTTGCTGCGCACAAAATACCAACTGGGCATAAGTGCATACCTGTCATGGGTTTGGGCTTTTATACCCCTTCTTTTCAACCTAACCTAACCTAACCTTGTTGCTTCTTGGTATTATATTCAGCTAGCTAAATATCAGAACTACAATATATCTTATTAAGTATCTACATTTCATAGTAAAAACGAAAATCATGACATCTATTAGATATTCAAATGAAATATTCAATAAACTATTGAAGAGTATTATTCAGCTTACACCTTTATATAAAGAAATACAAATTAAATAAAGAAATTAATTAGCTGGATCACTAATTAAATGTGTAAGAGAGGGAGAGAGAGAAATTAACTTCTTTAATAATTTTTTATTTATATATTTATTATGTATTTTAGGCAATGATTTAGATTCGATACGAGCTTTATTCAGTGAAAAGGAAAAAGAATTAAGTTTGGCTGTGGCCAAAGTAGAAGCACTAACTAGACAACTAGAAGACTTAAGAAGAGATCGAAGATGTCCCATAAATCTAATAAATGGTGGCAGTACAACGGGGCAACCATTGCCGCCTCAAGCATCCAGAGAACTGGAAAAGTTAAGGAGAGAGTTGATGGTAAGAAAAAATATTAAAATTTTCAAATGAAATAAAATATTTTATAACATTTTTTATTCTCTTCTTATCTTAGTATCGCAATCAGTTGTCATTGCAACAAGATGCACGTCTCCACTTACAACGAGAAGCCTTACAACAAAGACAAGCTGAGTTACGATCTGTTGATCAAAGAATTTATGAATTGCAAACGCGTTTGCAGCGTAAGAAAGCCGCCAATGTACAAAATAATCAAAAAACTATAAGTCCGCCGCATCTAATGCAACAAGTACAACAGCAGCAGCAGCAACAACAACTTCAACAACAGCAGCAGCAACAAAATACGATACAAGTACAACAAGCAAAGCAGCCACAACAACAGCCACCCTCTAACCAAAATCACAACTCTTACAATGGCAGCAACAACAAGAGCAATGAAGCGATTTATCCTACTAATGTGGCACAAAAAACGGGAGTGGCTGCACTCAAGCAGCAACTGCTGCAAAAACAGGCCAATCAAGCTGCCGCAAATGGTCAGGCTTACAACAACAAATTCGCCAACATTATAAGTCGTGGTGAAAATCGCAACATACCGCGTGGCAATGTGGCCGCCGTTGAGCCCTACATACATACACCCCAAAAATCGACAATCACATCCACCTCTTCTTATTTGGGCAATATTTTAAAGCATGCCGCTGCAACAGCTAATACAAATCAACAAAACCAGCTGATACAGGATCATGCCCATGTCAAATTGAATTTGACGCATGGCAACAGTACTAGCAGCCATTTGGCGGGTACAAATACGAGCCCGAATTTTTTTACCGCCGAAAGTGATGAATCGAAATTGGCCAAAAAAATGCTAACGGCCTCCATTAGCAATAAGAACACTCTAAGCGAGCAGCATAATCAAGCAAATCTGGAACCACCCAAAGTAGATACTTCGCATCATATTTATGCTGAGGTGGGCCCAAAAAAGCGAGACTTGGTCAAAGAAGTTGCAGCAAGCTTAGAGGCACAAGCCAATAGCAACCAATCGAGTTTAGTACAACAAAGCACCAGTAAAATACCCAAAAGTGTAGGAACTAACAGCTCTGCCTCGGCTGTCGTAAATAAAATAAGCATTTCAGCGGCCAGCCATCAGACGACTGCAGCACCATCTCATATACCACAAAGAGAAAAGTCAGACTTGGAGAAGAAAACGGAAATTTCGGTAACTAGTGAAACACTTTTGGAGAAGAATGCCCACCAGTTGACAGTGCACAGTATGCCTTTGGGAACGGCCAATAAATCGGTGGCAACCGGTGTGGCCAATGCAGTTTCATCCAATTCCACTAGCAACACCAACACCTCCAATACAAACTCGATTGAAAAAACAAAAAACTTAACTTCTGGTAACTTAGTTGTACCTCCACGCAAACCTATCAGTAGTGTGGCGCCCACATCGGTCACCAGTGCCATACCCAAAATGATTACCTACAGTCCCAAAGTGAACAGGGTTGCTCCGAATATAGTGTGTTCTAATTCTACGGCTGTTACCAGCAGCAACTCCAATAACAACAATAACGATAGACCAGCTTTACCACCGAAACCCCTCAAAATGTCACCAAACGAAGCAAACCAAGAAATCTCCACTAGCACTAAAAAATCTTCCACAGAACAGCACGCTGGTTCCTCTTCATCGGTTGTCTCGTCCCTACCACTGCTAAATATCAATGATAATTTGCCGATAAAAGCGAAGCCCTTGACAATACGCAAACAACCATTGTCCGAACAGCCACGACTAAAATCATCCTCCAACATAACAAAACCCTCAAATCAACAACAAAACACCCGCAAACTGGATCTTAATCCTGCCAATAGTTATTTGTGCAATGAAAGAAGATCCACAAACAACGAGATTTCCTCGGAGACCAATAGCGAAGCTAACTCAACACCACAATATTCCCCTAATCTTCAGTTGCAACAACAGCATCAACAACAACCGAGTTCTCATTCTGTCAACACTTCCTCACCTCAAACTCAAAGTTGTAGTCTCGATGAGCCTGATCGCAGTGAAAATGCGAATAATTCACCACAAGACAAATCCTCGCCCGACAGTCTAAAGAGAAGAATGCGTTCGATATCGGCAGGCAATGCTACCACCAATGCCAGTAATGGCAAGCCCAAACTAACAAGAAGAGTAAGTTTTGATCCATTGGCTTTACTACTCGATGCCAGTTTAGAGGGTGAATTGGAATTGGTAAAGAAAACCGCCATGCAGGTGGCCAATCCCAGTGCAGCCAATGATGAGGGCATAACTGCCCTACACAATGCTATTTGTGCGGGTCACTTTGATATAGTCAAGTAAGTTTGTGGAGTTTTTTTCCCCTAAATTGTTTAATGAATACCACATACTAATATGTTTATCCTTACAGATTTCTGGTTGAATTTGGTTGCGATGTCAATGCCCAAGATTCGGACGGTTGGACTCCCTTACATTGTGCGGCCAGTTGCAATAATTTAGCTATGGTTAGGTTTTTAGTTGAAAATGGTGCCTGTTTATTTGCTGCCACCTTATCGGATCACGAAACGCCTGCAGAGAAGTGCGAAGAAGACGAAGAGGGTTTCGATGGTTGTTCGGAATATTTATACAGTACGTTAAAGTTGTTTACTAATTGGTTGTTGTTGTACTAATTGGTGACATTTCTCGCTCTTTCTTTACAATTATAGGCATTCAAGAAAAACTTGGCATACTTCATAATGGTGAAGTTTACGCTGTATTTTCGTATGAAGCCCAGAACAGTGATGAATTGACATTCAATGTTAACGATCATCTAATCATTTTACGCAAAGGCGACGATGCAGAAAGTGAATGGTGGTGGGCGAAAAACGAACAAAACGAAGAGGGCTATGTGCCAAGGAATCTGTTGGGAGTAAGTTAAATTAGAAACAAATTATTTTCTTAATACTAAGTTGAACATTATTTGAACTCTTAAATTTCAGCTCTATCCTAGAGTGCCGCCACAGACGACCAACTACACTGATTAGCAGTTAATAAGATTTTGTGTGTTGAAGAAGAAAGCGGGACGTTTAATACAAAAACACTATATATCAAATTTTTTGTAATGATTTATTAATAGAATTTTTCTATAATCAATTATCTTTTAAACGTTTTTTTTTTTCGAATATTTTTTAAGACAAAATTTCTATGAAATGTGCAACATAAATACTTATTATGATTAATGACTAATTTTATGATTTATTAGGTAGTACTAATATAAAATACTTTCATCCATTACTTTGTTAAGCCTCAAATTAAAAACGAGAAATAATATTTAAACAAAAAACACCAATTTTAATAAAATAAAAATTAAGAAACACCACAAAAAAACAATAAAAATTTTATTCTTTAATAACATTAGTTTTTAAGCAATAAAAAATAAGATATAAATTTTCTTAAAGTTTACTGTCTAGTTTAACAAAACAAAAATTAATTATAAAAAAAAATTAATATTTACAGATAATCAAAACAAAAATAAAAACAAACGACAAGTACTTAAACTTTATTAATTTGTAAGACAAATATAAGAGAAAAAATCATACACTCCCTGCCTCTAAGTCCACCACACTTTATACCGCTCTTAATCACATAAACACTATATTCAGAGAATTTGAAAATATTTAAAAAAATAAATAAATTTACTAAAAACACAACTAAATACTTACTTAAAAGAATAACATGATTGTACTACTTCTTACAACTAAATATATGTAACTACTTGCAACATACAACATCATATATTTTTGCCTAATTAGTGTGATCTTTTGTAAAACTAAAAAAAAAAAAACAACTAACAACAATAAAAAAATATATTTAAAAGCAAAAAAAAAACAAAATATTTTTTTATTTAAAAGCCAGGGTATGAACAGATAACTTTGTCGCTGTGTTTGTAATTTCAACAATATTCAGAAACTAATATTTTAAATATATTCAGACTTGAGTTTATATTTTTTAAATTTTCTTTTTATAATCAAATTAATTTGTGATTATTTGAAAAAGTATATTTTTGATGACACTAGGCGACTGCAATGGAAACCAGGAGCTCAATTCTCGTTCTGTGAAAGTGTGAATTGAAAACCTTTTGTACAGCAAAGAGTATAGTGGCACCATATCATATGACACACAAAAAGTTATCATTTTACAGTTTCATAGCGCGCGAATTAATACTCATTAGTGCTATTCACTAACTTGTTTTAACGATAATCGTATTGTTCAAAAAGTAAACAATAATTTTATCGATTTCGATGTTCAGTTAGATATAAGGTTTGTTCGACCTAAATCCGGATAAAGTCTGGTAAAATGAGAGTAAACAAAAAATGTTCTCATAAAACGATAAATTTTCCCAAAGTTGCTGGAACAAAAAAAACACATCACAAGCCAAAAAAAAAAAAAAAATTACAGCTGTTGTTTAGGGATCCAGATTGCTTGGCTAACCGCCAGCTTACCACGACAGCGCGCCGACGAATTATCCGCAGCCGTCTATCTAAGCCGATGGCGTTAAATTCTTAGCATAGTCCCGTTTTAAAAAAGATAAATTGAGAGGCAAACATTTTTCTAATTCTCTAATGAACTTTACTAAACCATACAATTGTGGAACAAAAAGGCAGACCGAAATTTATTTTTCCATTTTTTTCTTATTTTCGCATTTGTTTCTCATGGATTACGTGAGGATTTTCTGAGCCCTAACAATTTTGTGTATTTAAAAAACCATTCAGATATAAATGCAATTCATCGGAAAAGATGACTTTTATCGAAAAAATTAGCATTGATTTAACTTGTTCCATTTATTGACCGATTTTTGGGCCCTTTCTTTGGTCTGCTGGTTTGAGCTCCTGAGCAAGCTTAATTTTGTGCGCATAAAAATTCGCTAGGTATTGCGCCATTCTCGTTTACAACAACAATGTTTTCAAAAGTCCGAAAACATGTTATCATGTTATGTTATCTCATGAAATGGACCAGTCAATTAGCCACCTCGTTCGCGCGACTTAACTCCTGTAGACTTTTTATCTTAGAAAGATCTTATCGTTGAAAGATCTTAGAGCCAACATTGAACGTAAAATAGCGGCCGTTCCGACTTAAATGTGTGACCAAGTCTAACGAATCGACTGCTGCCGACGTGCTCGCTGTGGCCATATGAACGAAGTCGAGCTCCATTCATAAATGTATTGATTGTATTTCTAGTCAATCATAAAGTTTTGAAAATATCTTAAATGTTTTGCGTTTTATTTTAAAAAAAGTTGTCAAGTCCTTATTGGAAAACCCTATAGAAAGGGTAAAAATGTTTCCTCTTTTTGTTACTTTAAACAAAATATATTATATTATATAATTGAACATTAATGGGTAATTATCGCCTTAGAAGATGAACATTATCAAGGTGAAATTTTGTTAAACTTTAATGGGAACAAAAAAAGGTACCTTAAAGGGGGAAATATGTATAATTCCTAGTTATAGGAAACTTCGTATAAAATTTCTGATTTCACCAGACATAAAAAAATATGTAATTTATTAAAATTTAAAACACATTCATAACAGGGTAAAAAGGGGAAAATTCGGGAAAACAGTTTGGTACTTTTTAATATATATCTAATTTTTTTTTTTAACAGTAGATTTATTCACCTTAAATCATGTCTATTGAAATATTTCGTTGTTAAATAGATATTTGAACATTATAAACATTAATATGGGTATTCATAAAAAATATTTTAGGTTTATTGAAGGCTTATTTGACAAATTTCTCTTCAACATCTGTCAAATAAGCTTTTAATAAACCTAAAATATTTTTTATGAATACGGCCCTAAATTTGTACATTGATACCGAAAACCAAAAAAGGTACTTTTTGTATTTTCTAAGATTATAAAGCTATAATTTTTAAATTAGGATCAGGTGAGACTGATAATTGTATGGGCGACCAAAAAGTACTCTTTCGCATTTATTGGAACTGTTTGAAGTTCCTAGGTTTATGAATATAGATTTTAAAAATTCGTCAATCTTAAATTCAATTAAGATTAAAAACGGGAGACCAACCAAAATTGTACTTTTTTTAATTTTAGGAATTTTTATATTAGTGGCTATTGATTTGAGGTAAAACTAAAAATGTAATAGGCAACCGAAAATGTACTTTTTTGCATTCTCATGGTACTTTTTGTATAGAGCTAAAACCTTTGAATTAGTAATAATTGATTCGAGGTGAGACTAAAAATGTTATGTGTGGTCGAAAAGGTACTGTTTTGCATTTTTTGGTAATTTTTGTGTTTTGTGTTTCCTACGTTTATGAAGCAATAATTTAAAAATTGATTCAAGTTAAGAAAAAAATGATATCGGCGACACAAAAGGTACCATTTTTAATTTTTATTGTACCTTTTATATTTTCTACGTTTGTGAATATAATGTCCGTTCTTTTGCCTTTCCAGTAAAGTTCAGTAACTAAGTAAATATAGAGCAATTTAAAAAAAGCTCTCACAAAAAAACTTATTTAGAATAAAAGGAACGCGAACGGAAAATTTTTGAAAAATTGAAAGACAGTGAAAAATAAAATTTATTATTTTTTAATTTACATTTACATTTGTTTATGTAATTTAAATAAAATACTATTAATTTTGTAATATTAAATACACTAAAAGATTTATAGTAATTAGTACTCAAACACTCATCTTTTCTACAACCTAAAAACAAAATATAAACATAAACTTGAAATACTCAGTAAAATAACTGTCACTTAACTCTCTCAATGTGTGTTCTAAATTACTGGATTGTGTGTAAACCAACGCAATCCATTAATAACCGGTTGCCACAATTTTTTAGTTAACGAAAGGACCTATGGATGTTTGAAATTAATGGCTATTAATCCGAGATAAGACTCAAAATATTATTGGCGACCAAACAGCTACTTTTTCTCATATTTATTTTTTGGATTTTTTTTTATTTTGGAATATACCAAGGCATATTTATTCATCAGGTACTCTTGATTCGCCAGCTGATTATTTTTTTCAACACTTATTTTAAGTTTCCGCTGCCAAAATCCATAAATAAAAAACAATTTTCTCTATTTTCTAATTTATTTCAAATGTCGAACTTCATATATAAAAAATATAAACAAAAAATTCTCTCCGAACTGCTATTACCTGATGAATAAATATGCCTTGGGAATATATATAGAATTTTGAGATTTAATACTATTAATTCAAATTGAATTTAAGAATATAAAGAGGAACGAAATGTTAATTTCCTTATTTTTACAGTCCTTCGAAATCTCAAAAGCATTAACCTAGGCTGAAACAGACGAAATGTGTCTGTCATGTCCTTGCACAACTTTTAATTTTTTCTAAATAAATTATTTAGAAAAACAAGTTTTCATAAACTTAATGCAAATCTATTTAATAATTAAAAATATAACTTGAGTATAAATATAAGAACTGCCCCAGCATATATTTTGCTAATTAATAAATAAGATAAAAAATTAAAAAAAAAAAACAAAGAAAAAACTAAAAGAAAGATTTTGTTTTACATCCCTGGTATTTGGTATTTTTGAATTCAAAATGTTTATGGCAAAAATATTAAAGATAAAATATAAAAAAACCCCTAATTTAGGTACTAGTTATGACTTGTTTCGACTATAAAATTGCTTTATCATCTCTTAAATGTTAATAAATTGTTGAGATGATTTCGTAATAAGTCGTTGTTAGTCTGCATGTGTCGTTCATATCAATTTGTTGATTCTATTTTCAAACAAGTCATTCATGTTTTTTATACCCGCCACCAAAAAAATGGTGGGGGTATATTCATTTTGTCATTCCGTTTGTAACACATCGAAATATCCATTTTAGACCCCATAAAGTATATATATTCTGAATCGGGGTTTGATTTGATGACGATCTAGCTATGTCCGTCCGTCTGTCCGTCTGTCCGTCTGTTGAAAGCACGATAGAGGTCGCACCGAAAAAGCTAAAGGGCTCAAATTTTGCCAGAATCTTTCTAATAGACAAGGTTTGTTTGGTATTGAAAATGGGCTAAATCGGAATATTAGAAAGAGAGTTATAGCTCGTAAAGCAAGAATAGGTCGAAAAAACCGTGTCCTTCAAACATCGAAAAAAAAGGAATTGTGTCCAAACGCATAAACGTAGAGTCATGAAACTTCGAATATATATTTCTCGAGTCAAAAGAATATTTCTCCCCAAAAATTGCTTAAATCTATGCATTAGAAAAGGAGTTATAGGTCAAAATGTACGAAAATTTATACCGCTCAGTGTATATTTGAAGTTTAAAACGTAATAAAACTGACAAAACTATATGTACGGTTCTGAAATTTTGCAAACATGGTTTTTTGGTCAAAGTCTTCGTTATAACGGAAAATAAATGTGCCACGCCCACTTTTTTTTTTAAATTTTTATAAAAATATATTAGTCATATTCATTAGCATTTATTCATTGCAGATGGCGACATCTGTTGAAGGCGCCACTACATTTTGCAAACACTGAGGATGATGTCTTTGCTAAACATCACGTAAAACACTAGATGACTCTAGTAACATTTTTTTGCACAAACTACAAAGGAATTTTATAGGGGTTTGTGAAAACGAAAATGACCGAAGTTTGTTGACAAAAATTAACTAGAGTAATGATTTGTGCCCAACTTTACATATAGTTGTACACACAGTCTTATGAGGTTTAAGATTTAAAAATATTAAAAAAAAATGTGCATCAGTAGATTTAAAATAAGTATTTGAATATTTAAAATACATATTTTAACAAATTTTTTTTTATCTATCTATTTTTTTGTAAAGGGTGGTTAAATTTTAAGGGCCACAGGGTGATTCAAAATAGACATGCTCAGCATTTTGCTAAAACAGGAAATTTATTAGTAAGATTTTGATTTTTAAAGTTCTATAACATTTTACTTTTAGAAGATTTTCAAACGAAATAAGTTTTGTATAATTTTAAAATTTGTTAGCCATTAGTACATGAAAATAAATTGTTTATAATGTTTAGAAATAATTTTTTTTTTATCTTTAGGTCTAAATTTTCCTAAATTCCTTTTTTTAATACACCATACTTCTAGAACTTCTAGAAAACATAAGATAACAAAAAGAAATTAGCACCATTTAGTAGATAAAACTCTCCTCTATACCCCTATACCCCATTTTATACCCGTTACGATCCGACCGTGATCAGCAGACCAATTTTTGTGACACAAGGTCAAATATTTTTTGCAAAATTTTAGTAAAAGAGCTAAACAAATTTTTTTGTAATGTGTTTTTTTGAAGTATTTGAGTTTTTATATCCGCTACCAAAAAAATTGTATGTATATTCTTAATCGGGGTTTCATTTGACGACGATCTAGCTATGTCCGTCCGTATGTCCGTCTGTTAAAAGCACGATAGAGGTCCCATCGAAAAAGCTAGTGGGCTCAAATTTTGCCAGAATATGTCTTATACACAAGGTTTGTTTGGAATAGAAAATTGGCTAAATCGGAGTATAAGGAAGAAAGAAAAATTGCCTAAATGCATGTATTAGGAAGGGAGTTAGAGATCAAAATGTACGAAAATTTATACCGCGCAGTGTTTTTTCCAATATGTTAAAAATTTTAAACCTAATAAGAGTGACAAATTTAGATCTACGATTCTGAAATTTTGCAGGAATTGCTTTTTGGTCAAAGGCTTTCTTCTGACGGAAAATAAATGTGACACGCCAACCTCCCATACAACGTTTTCTCTCAAATTCTTATAATTTCTCTATAAATCGAATAATAAAGGACTTTATTGAAATATCTAAGTTGTATTTATTAGCATAAATAACTTCGACACACCTACTATAACGCTCACTTTCCACGTTATTTACTGTTAATGAAATTTAAATTTATAAAACCGACAAAATTAGAGGTATGATGATAAAATTTGCTACGGAAATCCTTCTAGTCAATGTTATGGTTATGCCAGAAAATTTAGGTGACACGCCCACTCTTACGCCCACATCCTATATAATGCTTTATTTCAAATTCATATAATTTCTCAATGAATAAATATTTTGGAAGAATTACGGACTATATTGAAATATCTAAGTTGTATTTATTAGCAGAAATTTTATTGACACGCTTACTTTAACGCCCATTTTCACTGAAACACTTAATTTACGAAAACATTTTACCAGCATATCCAAGTTATAAAGGGTGGTTAAATTTTAAGGGCCGATGTTGATTTGAATAAAACACAAATTATTTAGGAAATTATTATCATTTTTTTTTAATGATAATATTTGTATGGTTCAATTATGTATGGAACAAAATATCGGCCAAATGGCCCCGCGACCTCAACGGCACACCTCGATCCGATAGTCCAAATTTTAAATAACATTGCTGATGCTCAATTGTTTGGCACGATGATGAGTCGAAGTTGACTGTTTTTTTGCCACACTATCGCGATAAACAGCAATGCTTCTCATTTAACGAATTTAGAAGGCATTCATAGATGTTCTAACATTTTATACAGACCTGGGGCCGAATACGGCATTCGATATCGATCGAAATTTTACTCGAACGATCGAGTATGCTTTAGGTATATAGATTCTAATAAGAGTTTTCAAATTTCGATCACGTTCGAGTGCCGTAATTCGGCCTCTGTTTTAAATTTAAAATTTAACCACCCTCTACAAAGAAAGTGATGTATATTTTATTATAAAGAGATTATTCCAAACGATTAGCAAAATAATAATTATTGTGCTTTAAATGTACACAAAATTGGTGGTGGGTATAAAAGATTCGGCACAGCCGAATATAGTGCTCTTACTTGTTTTTCATTTGTTTTAGTTAAGGGGTGTATGTACGTGCTCATCAAAAATTTATAGTTATTTTAGAAAAAAAATGTAATTCAATTGCTTATTTCTCCAGTACGATGATTAAGAACAAGTAAATACACTTTCACATGTCTAAGTTGCAAATCCCCTCTGAGGGGTTATCCCTTAATTCGATTCGAAAGTAAATTTTTCAAAATTTGTATGCTTAATAACAGGGTACACTTATACAAGGTGGCGGTGCCAGCCCAGCTGACAATTTTTTTGTGTTCTGGATTATGTCCAACTACTTCATACATAAAACAAGTAAGAGCGCTATATTCGGCCGTGCCGAATCTTAAATACCCTTCACAACGTGTAGTCATGCAATAACAGTAGTTTGTATCACCATTCATCCCATATGAAATACGTACATACATATAAAAAACATACATATATAAAAACATCCCATTGTAAAATTATAAATTTACGTATGTATGTTCAAAAAAAAAATTAAAAAAAAAGTTTTAAAAAAAAATTAAAAAAAAATTTTTTAAAAAAAATTAAAATATATATAATAAATATAAAACAAAAAAAAAATAAAAATATAAATAATATATTAAATAAAATATCAAAATAAAAAAATTTTTTTTGGCTCAGCTTGGATTCGATGCCACGTTTTCTCTAACAAGTATACATGTTTGTATGTATGTATGTATGTATGTTGTTTTTGTAATGTTGTTTTTGTGAAAAAAAAAATCGAGGTGGTCGTGGGTTTTTGCTCATATCTCAGTTGTTTATGTACCGATGTTTCTGATTTTCGATACCGATCTACAACCGAATATTTCTGATATTTTAGTATTTCACCCGGGTCCAAGCGATGTCGGGGGCTTCAAAAACTTGATTTCAACATACACACGGACAGACTGACAGAGCTTAATCGACTCCCCTATTCATAAGCTTTCAGAAAATATATACTTTATGGGGTCGGAAATGAAAATTGTAGAAATTTCACACGGAATGACAAACCTATATATACCCTTTTTATACCCTTCACACAGTGAAAAAGGGTATATATAGGTTTGTCATTCCGTGTGAAATTTCTACAATTTTCATTTCCGACCCCATAAAGTATATATTTTCTGAAAGCTTATGAATAGAGGAGTCGATTAAGCCCTGACCGTCTGTCCGTCTGACCGTCTGTCCGTGTGTATGTTGAAATCAACTTTTTGAAGCCCCCCGACATAGGTTGGACCCATGTAAGGTATTAAAATATCAGAAATATTCGGGAGTAGATCGGTATTGAAAATCAGAAACATCGGTACATAAACAACTGAGATATGAGCAAAAACCCACGACCACCTCGATTTTCTTTTCATAAAAACAACATTACAACAACAACATACATACATACAAACGTGTATACTGGTTAGAGAAAACGTGGCATCGAATCCCAGCTGAGGCAAAAAAATTTTTTTTTTTAATTTTTTTTTTATTTTTTTTTTTATTTTTTATTTAATATATTATATATATTTTTATTATTATTTTTTTTAATTTTTTTTTTATTTTTTTTTTGTTTTATATATATTATATATGTATATAATAATTTTTTTTTTTAAATTTTTTTTTTAAATTTTTTTTTTTAAATTTTTTTTTTTAAATTTTTTTTTTATTTTTTATTTTTTTTTTGTTTTTTTTAACATACATACGTGAATTTACTGTTATTGCATGACGACACGTTGTGAAGGGTATATAAGATTCGGCACGGCCGAATATAGCGCTTTTACTTGTTCACTGTGTGAAGGGTATAAAAAGAGAGCTGAAAATCGCTCTCCTTTACGCTATCATCTTATGTAATTTCACCATGCTTGATACATTGTAAATATATATTTCGAAAATGTTTTCTTTCGAATCGAATTACAGATTAACCTCTCAGCTTGTAATGCTATGTTCCCATTTAGTAAATAATTGCCCAAATAGGTGTTACCACTAAATTTGGCAAGTTATTATTTAATGTTGTGTGATTTTTCTTACATTATACATCAAAACTAAATCATGTAACAATAGATTGCTATTGCAATTAAAATAAATTTAAAAAAAAAATGTTTAATATAAATAATAACATTGATTTATATGGAAACGAATGGGAAAATACCTTCAATTTTTGTTTATGCCGTTTTGTTTGAGTTTCCCTTTTTACCAGATTTAACCCCTTTTTTTTGGTGTAATACTGGAGGCGAAAAAACTGTTCATCTTTTGATGCTAAGAATGAATTTAGCTAATCAGAGATAAGGCGCACCCCAATATTCAACCTATAAGGCTTAGTAAATAGAGATCACTATCTTAGCACCATGCATATTCGGCTTTGGGGTCGATTTAGCTTGTAGGCCGAGTCTCACATACGATCTCTTACGTTTCGGGCTACCATAATACACCAAAAATATCATTACCAAGAAGCGCTTCTTAAATCGCTTACTTAGTGTTTACCTGCTCCGAAGAGCCATTCTAGAAAACATGATTTATATATGCTATGCAAGTTTGAATGCAAAAAAAAAATACTTTTAAAATAAATTTGTCTTATTTATTCTACTACTGAAATAAAAAGTAGTTCAAAAGACATAATTTAGTGTGACTTCGTATTCAAACAATTTATACATTTCCATGAATGCAATACGGTCAGAGAATGAAGTCTGCCTTACTTTCAAATTTCGAATTTTTTTTTTCTGGTTGGAAATGGAGCCAACGCAATTAATGATTCGGTACCAAAATGATTTTCTTTTGTAGAGTGCCAGCAGCATTTTGTAAATGCAAAATGGTCTTTCAATGTCCCACGGCTGCTCGCAAGCGTTTTTAAATTTCTAATTGGGTAGCTACCAAAGAACTTACAAGCTCTTGCGGAGTTTGAAAAAAATTTCCGTATAGTAATGACTACAATTCTTGGTGTTTAAGCTTTTTGCTTCCACTAATCATTTTTAATAAAATATTAGTAATTTTCCCTGCTGTAAATTTGCTAATTTTTTTTTTTTTTTGCTTTTATTTCAGTTGTCCGCATTATTGAGATAACACTGTAGTAGCAGTAAAAAATTTGTTAAGTGATTAGAATATTCATTTTTTTTATTTTTTTATTTCTTAGTTTAAAACATGAATTGCGTTTTTGTTTCTCAAATAGCAAAACTATAGGAAGAAAAAAAAATTAACGTAAAAAATAGTTTTAACTTATTTTGTTAGTCTATTAACAATTTAGTAGCTTTTTAAACATTCTCGAATTCACACAACTTTTTCGTTTAAAAGTGTCTAACAAATAAACGTTTTACTATTTATTACGAACGTTTTAATAATTTACAAATTTGCAGTAAAATAAATACAAAATGGTAAATATTATCATAAAAATAAATAAATGCCTCTTGTGAAACTATAAAATAAAAAAAAATGTTATATATTTATAAAGAAATCAATTTTGCAATATCCTCATGTCCGTTTATCGTTTCTAAAACACTCAGATGTCTTACGAGTTGAGATACATATTAAATAGCCAATACACGGCATGGTTAAGCAAACAATCTTTGTTGTTAAACTAAAAGTAAATTTTTGTTATCTTCCATAAAACGTACAGAGATAATGGCGTCTGAAACAAAATTAAGGATTATATTGTAGTAAATTTGTTTAATAATGTCTTTAGCTTTGAAAGAATTTCAACAAATTACCAATCCTCAATAAATCAGGTAAAATATAACTTGCATAGATAATTGTTAACTAAAATATTCTCTTAAAGAAAAGTTTTTCTAAATTTGTGAACTAAATTTTTTTGAAACATATTTATTATAGCAGATACTTATTAATTTTTGTCATTGTACTTAGATAATGTTCATAAAATTTTTTATTTATAGAAATAATTTCAATGCATAAGATAACCGTGACTAAACATTTTTTGTTGTTTTTGTTTTACAAATCTGTAAGTTTGTTTATGTGTATCAAATAATATACTCGACAAGTTATCAAGTGAAAATATAAAATCTATTTTTATTTAAATTGTTTTGTTTCTCGACTGCTGATAAGGTTTTTTGGAAACTAAGAGGTTTATCACTAAAGACAAAGGGCCGTATTCATAAAAAATATTTTAGGCTTATTTGACAGATGTTGTAGAGAAATTTGTCAAAAAAGCCTTTAATAAACCTCAAATATTTTTTATGAATACAGCAGAAAGTATCTACCAAACTTGTCAGAGACGCAATTATTAGCAATTATTAGTAGTATTTTTGAAGGATTGTTCACAAAAAAAATCCAAAATCCGACATTTTTCAAGACACATATACAATTTAAACTTTTCAAAAAAATCCTATATGAACTTTCAGAAAAATAGCAAAATATCTAAAGATTTACCGGTACACTGTTTCTTGAGGCATTTAACAGTATAAGGAAGACGTGATCATTGAAAGAAAACCTAGATCAGAAAGAAAAAAAGATCGTAACAGATATTGGCAAGGCAAAAAAGTCAAACAGCTCTTTTTTTTTTTTGTTTTATCCGAAAAGCACCCGTTATTAGAAATGCTTTGATTATTTTTGGCCACATCCAAAGACAATGCTAGGTTGGAGTTTTACTAAGTTCAGAAAGTTCAAGATCGCAATACGGTAAAGAAATTAAAAACAAAAGAACGAGCGAAAGAATTTAAGTCAAATTTTATAAAAACAAATACATCTGTTGTGTTGTTGTGGATGATGAAACTCATGTACTGGCAGATTTAATAAAAATTGATTTGAAAAGGGATATGTATTTGTAAAACACCCAACATATGATGTAAAAGCAACAAATATACATAAATTGGTACATTTGTTATCTAAAAAGTACACTCAAGTTAATTGTTTAATATTGAAACTAAAATATAATTTTCCATCCCTGCATTTATAAATTCAAATTCAACTTTTGACATCATACTTTCGCATCAGCTGCGCTTGTAATTTCACCTGTAGGAATTTACGTTGACTGTAGGGTTTGGGATTTCCCGGTCTTTTTATTTTCCCGGGAAACGGGAATTAAAAAATCGTCCCGAAAATAATATTTCTTTTAAAATAAATAATGTTTGTTAACTTTAACATCACTATTTGGTTAATAATTCATTGTTTAAGTAAGAGTTTATTTTCCATTAGAGTCCTTATTGTGTCAGCATTACATCTTCCGGCAATATAAACTAAACCCAAATTATAAAAAATAATTATTGCCATGTAAACAGATATTTAAATATCTTTTTTGGGCAACACTACTCCACTCGTCTAATACAAGAGCAAACCTCAAACTGACGCAAATTTGACTCGATATTGTTTTCACCATTGTATTTTTAACGGCGTTGTAATATTTTATTACAGTTTTTAGCATCAGTTTCATATTTTGGTAACGTCATATTTTTACTGAAAAAACGTTGACGAATAAAAAAACCTTGTGTAATTGTTCGAATAGATATTCCATCGACTGCTGCTAATTTTAAAACAAATTTCTGGTAATGTTTGGGTGTCTAAAAAAAAAATGGTGGAATTATTTTTTTTATTTGGTGCAGGTGTTGAAGAATCGTTTTCAATTTTTATTTTATGAACCAAAAAAAGGTGCCGTATGAGACCACTAGTACTACCGCCCTAGAACATTAACCTTTACGGAAAAATATTACATTGTGCTGCGTTGTCTACTTTTTGAAAATAGTTCCAAACTTCAGACATTTTGCTTCTAAACAAATTGAATTTAAAAAAAAAAGTATTATTAGAAAAATTCAATCATAAATAAAACAAAATTATAATTACAAATTCTGTGACCACTTTAGTAGTATATTTGTGAGAATTCTGGGACAACAAATTCATCCTTATGGAGATTCCATGAGGATGAATTTTTGTTTTAAATTTCGATCCCAATAGTAATTCCCCATAAGGATGAATTTTTGTTAATAATTTAAAATTTTCATCCCAATGGTAATTTCCATAAGGCTGATTTTTGAATTTGGTTGATATGCATTTTGTTATTGGTTTGTTTGTCTCAAGTTTCAAGTTTAATTTTTTATTGTCTGTGCAATTTACTCATACGGATGATTTTTTTGTTGTTAAAATTTTGTTTGTTTTTCTTTTACATATTCGTATTTGAGAAAAGTTGTAAATACTTAACAAACAAAAAACGCTAACAAATTAAAAACCTTACTTTTTTTATTCAAATATTCTTTAAATTTACCAAAACAGATAAGAAATTGAAAATAAAATTAAATATATTTCCTAATATACTACATATTTTTTATTTCCCGTTTTCCCGAGAATAAGAGCGAAATTTTCCCGAGAATATTAAGTGGTTCATTCCCGGGAATTCCCGGTTCCCAAACCCTAGTTGAGTGTATTCTTACTGAGACACCCTTTTTAATAAAAAAAAATTAACAGCAGTTTTTTAGCAGCAGTTCTCCGAATCTCTTAAAACAAAAAAACTGTTTATTTTTTAATAATTGCTACTTACCATAACATCAAAATGTCATTACATGTAATTAACAATTATACAAATTGAACTTTAAATAAACAAAAACAAACAAAAAATAGTGGGAGAGAAACATTATCTAACCCATAAGTGAACCAGTAACCTCTCAAGTTAGGGTCTGTTATATTCTGTAACAATTAAAGGTGATTTATTTTTATTTTCGTTATCTTATTCAATTTCGTCATTATCATTTACAGTGTTGCCAAAGCACTATAAACCACAAAATCAGAATAATAAAATTATCCAAAATTTTAAAAATTTCTAAATAAACTATTTAAACTAGTAATGCAACGATAATTCTTCTTGACAATAAGATATCGATAATAGCATGAAAATTTGATTTTAAGGTAAAACAAGTACAAGAGGTATCTTCGGCCGTGCCAAGTCTAATAATACCCTTCACTACCATGTACATAGGTATAATGACCACATCGTAGCTTATCCTATACTTAAAATTTCATGTTTTACGCCATTTTCTTTATTATTACCGATGCCAACTCAGATTTTAAATTTTTCATAGTTAACTGTCAAGCCCATTCATTTAATACCAATATTGGCTCTCTCGATGGTATAGAAACTGGAAAAAAATCAATTTTGGTTTATACATTTTAGGAAAAACACCGAAGAAGTTGTATTTTGGTCCTTATATCTTAGTTTGTTTCACCCCGATTTATTATTTTTTCTTAGAAATAATTTTTGCGACCACGACTTAACGTGTCCAAAAAATATGAAGGAGCTTGAAAAATTTGATAAATTAAAAAAAAAAATATTTTTCAAAACAATTCTTGTCTATATCTTTGCCGGATAATGAATAATTTGTTTAAAAATTTTCATTTATATTTTTAGAGCGATATATCATATATATCAAGACTATTTATAAAGTCAAAAGCGTGCCTATAAATTAACATAGAGTAAAAATTTTAATTTTTGTCGTGTTTAATTAATTGTTCATACCTATTGCATCATAGATGGTTATTGGGCGATTATGCCAATTTTTAAAATGCTGCTCCCGAATATTGCAGATGTTTTGATACTACACACGGGTCTTGTTGATGTAGGGGGGCTTTATAACACTGATTTCAACATATACACGAACAGACAGACAATGTTCAATCGACTTCTTTTTTAATAAGCTTTCATAAAATATATACTTGATCACAAAGAATAACATACCTGTGTAAAATGTATAAAAATTAGGGAATTTACAAATTCCGAATGACAGAATTTGTAAAACCCAGTCCTAGTTGGCAACCCAATTCACTAAATGATTTGTTTTTAACCTTTTTCATTTAAACTTAATGTACAACAAAAACAAAAAAATGTGTTATCAGAGTACTACTAATTATAAATATTAAAATAATTTAAAATAAATTAAAAAATAATTAAAAATAGAATGTGCGTGTAACAGTATATATTTGCTTTTTTGACAATTTTAATTTGTATTAAAAATTTGTAAAAATTAGTGTGTGTCCACATGTATTTCGTGTGTTGATTTTTTCTAAAACTTAATTTGTTTTATGAGTTCGAAATATATGTTTGTTTATGCATATCATATAAAAAAGGGTGTTTTTTTTAAGTGTCATGATAAAAACTTTTTTAAACACTTTTTTCTATGACATTTTATTAACGTATTCTCGTTTGTTTTAAGGTTAGTTTTATGTGGCAATTCATAATGAATAGATTTTCTTTAGAACAACTGTTATACACTGTTTAATTGTATTTCATAAATTTATTTTGGCTCGGAAATGTTAGTTATAAGCAATAATACCTTCAGTAATGAGTATAGTTTTTGGCTAAATTAAAGTGTCAATTAACAGAGATAAACCCTCGAAACATTATCAAACATCATCATCGACATTATCTTCAAACAGGTAAGGGCCAATGACGCCGCATTAACAAAATCTGCACCAGACACTTGCTCGTTGTGGCTGCATTTGGATTGCATGAGGATTTTCTGAGCCCAAAAAGAAGACTTTTTCAAAAAATTGGCAGTGATTTCACTTTGCTTAATTACCCATTAAACGAATTGCCGGCGCTTGGCATGGACTGCTGATTGCAGCTTCTGGATAAGCTGAATGCAGATGGAGGTCTTTTGTCAAAATTCACTGCGTAGAGATTCGTGAAATTGGAGAACGACTTGAAGTTTTTTGGATTTTCGGCGACACTTTCGTTTACAACAACGTTTTTTTTTTTAAATGTTTTTAAGAATCCGACCGACACGTTAAAGTACAGGAATCTTGCTATCCATATCCAACCCAGTTTTTTCTAATTTTATCTGAGTAACCCTTCATAAAAGTTGTGCAACTTGCAACCCCAAGAGGTGAATGAGGCTATATACATCTTAGTTTATCAACCCATGTAAAGCGTGATTTTTTAAGAGCTATAGGAAAGTTTTTAAAAAAAAACACATCAAATTCAGAAAAATTCATGAAATCTTTATTTGAATCGATAGTACGGTCCATATAATTTAATGTTAGAAGATTATTTCATGCAAATGTTGACCGTGACTGCGCCTTAAATGGTCCATCCGCTTAGTCCAATTTTGGCATACTGTTTCCAACATTTCGGCCGGTATCTCATGAATAAATCCTTCAATGTTGTCTTCCAATGCGTCAATTGAAGCGAGCATGTGTGTATATACATGAGCTTTAACATAGCCCTACAAAAAATAGTCTAAATGCGTTCAATCGCACGATCTAGGCGGCCAATTGAACGGTCCCGAACGTGAAATAAAATGTTCACCGAACTAGCCTCTCAATAAGTCCATTGTTAAGCGTGCTGTGTGGCATGTGGCACCATCTTGTTGAAACCACGTGTCATACAAGTCAAGCTATTGCATTTTGGGCAAAAAAAAAGTTGGATATCATCTCACGGTAGCACTTACCATTCACAGTTACGTTTCGATTCGCATCTCTCTTAAACGTTCCAATGATGCCACCAGCCCATAAACCGCACCAAACTGTGACATTTTCTGGATGCATTGGTAGCTCTTGCAATGCTTCTGGCTGATCTTCACTCCCAAATCGACAATTCTTATGCTTATTAACGTACCCATTGAGCCAAAAATGAACTTCGTAGCTGAACACAATTTTTCGATAAGAAGCGCGCGATGAACTTTCTTAACAGAGCATGCATTTTGATAATAAAATTCAATAATTTGCAAGAGTTGCTCGTTTGTAATACGATTCATGGTTAAGATATAGATCAAACTGAAGATGTTTGACAGTGAAACAAAACACGAAACGTGCGTCAGCTGTTTAAACCAGTGTTGCCAAAAAGATAATAGCTAAAAAATCACCCTTTATAACATTAAGAAATATTGCTCTAAGACTTCTGTTAAAATAAATCATTCATAGTGTTGGGTATTGAAAACTTATAACCGGTTATGACTTTTAACAAAATTCAAATATACCCATGAAAAGTATTAAAGTCTGTTGGAAATCTTTATTAAATAATTTTTAATCCAATTGAACAATTTTGTAAAAAAATAAAAACTCTAAAACAGTTTCATGTTCACAAAATCTGAAAGTATATGGTTGTAGTTCTATTTAACAATAAAACATTTTGGCAATATGTAATGGGTGGGAAAGGTGTTCAAAATTCTTTATTGCCTAGTTAAGCATTCATATTTGTTTTTAGTTTTTTTTTCGATGATAATGAGAGATAAGAATTAATTCAAACAATTAATTTAATATGTATGTACATGTAATATGTTGGAAACCCAAATGTAAATTCTTTTTAAATTTTAGTAGATTTTTAAACACTTAAGCTGGCACACACATGCACACCTTGATCACATCAAAGCTTTTAAAATTTAAGACATATCCTCATCCGAAAAATTTAAAAAGGATTTATTTTTATTTTTTTTATTTGTTGTTGTTGTTGTAAAAAATGGTACTTACAATGTTTTTAATTAATATATAGAAAAAATATTTTAAATGATTTGTAATAAGTGTTTAAAAAGTGTTAAAAGTACAAAAAAATATTGATTTCAAAATATAATAATACTATCGAAAAAACACTCAAAATACTAAACAAAAAGATGCTTTTACACACGTAATTAATATATCCTTGTAGTGATTTCCTATTTCTGCATTAAACTAAACTAATTAAACTAATTTAATATCAATACTGCAAATTTATGATTATTTAATCAAAAGTATATAAATAAAAATATTTTGTGTGAAGCTAATTTTATTGGCATATCTGAAAGTAATCAAATTGATTTCTAATAATTATTTGCACACAAAAAAATATTGAAGATTTACTTAAGCACATACTTTAACTAATTGTTTCTTCCTCTTTTTTTATATTTTTCATGCCCTACCAATGACCAAAACCGTTATTAACATTGAAACATTAAAAGCACCTCAAACATTTAATATGCTTAACAATAACGACTTCTATACTCTGGGTGCTGTGTTCGTATCCTACACCAGGCGAATGTTCAAAAATTTTAGCAGTCTACTCCTTTCCTGGCAAAAGCCACTTTATGATGCAGTCAACCATCATTAAAGAGCTGGTACAGCGAGGCCACCAAGTAACACTGATTACAGCCTTCAGTTTGCAACACTTGAAATTGGGTGAAAATTATACGGAGATTTTAATTGAACCGGTTTATGATTTTTGGAGTGATGGTAAGTGTAAAGCTCTGTACATACGGCTGTTAGATCTAACACAATTTCTTTATCTAAACAAGTGCTGACAATTTAATGACAATGAAGAATTGCCTTCATAAGATAAATTGTTAGTTCAGACGGTTATAGGACTTTTGTCAGAAAAGCTGACTTTTTCATTGGCAGATATTGGTCTGACAATAAATTTATCTGACGATGTTGTCCGATAAAAAATTAAAAAACTGTTAGTTTAGACGGTTGTAAGATGACGATCCAAAAAAAAATTAGCAAGTCAGTTATCAAGAATTGCTTTGATCTTTTTTTAGAAATTTAGATTTCGATCACGTCTGAAAATGCTTATACATACACATTTAAAAATAAAATGCTCTGTACCGCCCTATATATATTTACAATAAACTTTCTAAATTTTCTATTTACTTCTCCACTTACGGACACAAAACTAAATTAATACAAGAAAATAAATAATTTTATTTTATTTTTTTTATTCTAAAATGGATTAGCAGAGGTGCATAACCTAAATTCAGGGTATCCCACGTTGGTTCCGGCTCCGTAAATCTGTATAGGAAGTCGAAAACACTTAAACAAAAAATATAAATATGAGTTTAGTTGGTACTCCTCCAGTTAATCCAATTTAAATAAAAGCACGCGGTTAATTGTATAATAGTCTGGAAACTGTATCCAAAGCACAATTACGCGACGCGACAGAATAACCCACGCGAAGTCAGATATAGAGTAACAGCCTGATTGCCCTTAAACGATAATGACAATGATGTACTAGCTCTTGACCAGACCAGAGCTGAATAACGACTGTGATAATAATTTAAATTTAATTTAAATGGCAAGATTCTTAAGCAATAGGGCCAGGGTATCCCACTCATGTTCAGTATCCGTAAGTCTACCTATACTTTCTTATAGGAAGTCGGAGCTGAACGCGAAAAATATATTTTTTTAAAAGTTTTTGAAAGGGTTATTGAGTAACTGTACCTCAGAACCCCTAACCGACGCCACTCAAATAACCAATGCGAGAGTGAGACTCAAAACTCTCGAAGTCAGATGAAAAGGTACGGCTTATTCGACAACGATAACGACAATGACGCGCGAGCTCTTGACCCGACCAGAGCTAAAATGTGTCTGTGATAGTATTTTTATTTTGCAAAATAGCTGTTGCTTTTAAGAAGCGTTCTGCAGTGATGCCATATGAACATACATACTTAAAATTCTTATGTTTCCAAAAAATCTTCCAAATTTGCTTAGGTAGACTTTAAAAATAGTTTCAAATTCAAGATAGCCGCCATAACAAAATGGCGGATAAATTTTTTTAATGAATCAATTCTAGTTATTATAAATTTAACTTATTTGACAAGTCGAAAACAGTACACCACGTACAATCTATAAATTCAAGATTGCTACCATGTAAAAAAGCGGAACAATTTTTATACATGAGACATTTTTGTTATTAAAAACTTACCACCCTCAATATTGGTATCAAATCAAATAAAAATACAGTAGTCTTAACAAGAATTCTAAGTCCAAGTGGCGAAATAACCAAAATGGCGGATTACATAATTTTTCCAACTCCCTCAATATGGGTATGAAATTAAGATACTTAACTAGCAGAATACAGGCCACTGACATCACTGACCTGTGTGACAATGACAAAATTGCACAAAACTTGTACATCTGCCAATTTTAAATTATCTGACAATATGTGTCATTGGTCTGTAAATAATGACTAACGGTGTTCAGACGATTGCCATATATCTTGCAATATTGTTGCCTGGTCTGTCAATGGGCTGACAATAATTTTACTTTAACATTTATAACCAATTTTTTAATATTGTACGATCTGAGAACCGTGTGTACGAAGCTTTATACAAGTGTTTGGAGCTTGGAAATTCCTTATCCTTATCAATATCCTTCCTCAATTTTATCCAATTCATTTACTTTTTTAACTGTTATTAGTGTCCAAAAAATGAAATCATGTTTCAAACAAACCTGTAGTCATCGATATTTAATTTAATTATTCAATATTATTATATTTCAAAATTATTTATAATTTCTCAGTATTCTTAAATCTGTGCAATTTAATTTTAATATAAAAATACTTGAGAAAGTTTAGTAAGTTAAAAAAAATAAACAAAATAATTGATAAAAAAGTACGTCAAATTTTATAAAAAAAAACAAATTTATCAAAAAATGCCTCACCTCATACAGTTACACCATGAATATTATATTATAATTGAATTATTATTATTATTTTTAGTAATACCCTTCTTTAAGGCCGATAACATTTTTGAATTGACCGAAATGAGTTTTCTCGATTTTCTTAAAATGTTGGATATCATCGGTCTAACAACTACCGAACATGCTTTGAAACAGCCAAAAGTACAGGAAATCATTAATCATCCTCAGCCAAAGGGTCAATATGATTTGCTGTTGTGCGAACAATTTTATCAAGAACCCTTCTTGGCCCTCTCATATGTATATGATATACCGGTGGTGACTAGCAGTACTTTGGGTTATGGAAATTATATGAGTCAAATGATGGGTATTATAACGCCTTGGTCATTTGTACCACATGGCTTTTTGCCCTTTACCGATCACATGACTTTTATCGAACGTCTCAAGAACAGTTATTATTCTTTGATTGAGGATTTGATAAGAGAATGGGACTATTTTCCAAAAATGGATAAAATGGTGCAGAAATATTTCGGTCATTTAAAGGGTTAGAACTTCGATAAAATATTTATTAAAACCAACTAACACGATTTGATTTTTTTAGTTCATATACCAGCAGTTTCGCATATGGAAAAGAATATTTCTGTTATGCTGCTTAATAGCCACGCACCTCTAACTACTTCACGGCCTACTATTACCGGCATGGTACCTGTAGGTGGCATGCACATCTATCCCCCCAAAAAACTACCACATGATATACAAACTTTCTTAGATAAAGCAGAATTTGGTGCCATATATTTCAGTTTGGGTAAGTGATAATGAATTTTAAAAATATCTCATGATTTTATTACAACGCTTTGTCATTCTCAGGCAGCAATGTCCAATCTAAAGATATGCCCGCTGAGAAACTGAAAATATTCCTTGAAGTGTTTGCCTCCATGAAACAGCGCATAGTTTGGAAATTTGAAAACGAAAGTATAGAAAATCTACCCAAAAATATCATGATAAAGGCATGGCTGCCACAAGCCGATATATTAGCTCATCCTAATGTCAAAGTGTTTATTAGCCATGGCGGTCTGTTTGGGACCCAAGAAGGTGTCCACTATGCCAAACCCATGTTGGGCATTCCCATATATTGTGATCAACATTTGAATATGCGCAAAGCTGTACAGTATGGTTATGCCATTAGTCTACATTTTCCCGATATAACCAAACAAAAATTAAAAGAATCGCTGGAAAAATTACTACATGAGCCCTACTATCGCAATAATATAAAGAAAATTTCGAATATATTCCTTGATCGTCCAGTGAGTGCTCGTGAAACGGCCATGTATTGGCTGGAGTATGTCATACGTCATAATGGAGCCACACACTTAAGATCTGCTGGCTTAGATCTTAAATGGTATCAATTTTATTTATTGGATGTCATTGGATTTGTTGTGGGTTGCATAATTTTGATAGTGGTATTATCGTGGACTGCTTTAAGTATGATTATATACCGTAAGCGTAAATATGTGAAATCTAAGATACAGTAATAACATAGTATTTTCTAAAGTTACATATATAGTTTTGAGTTTAATAGAATAGAATCGAAAGTCATTCATTTTAAATTTAATCGAAATATTTGAAAAGTGATGAAAAAATAAAGAATTTTTTGTTCCAACAGGTTTTTTTCAGTTCATAAAACTCCAGAGGACAAGTGAATTGACTAAAAAGATCTTACGATTATTACAATTGTTTGTGTGTGTTTTTTTTTTTTTTAATCGAAATTGTACATTAATAATCCCACAACAGCATAAAAGCTTAAAAACAACATTGTAGAGCACATATCAACCATTGACAATAGTTTATTGAAAAACGTAATTGAGAATTTTGGTAAAAGATTGGAAGCCTGCTTATCTAGTAGGTGGCGTGTAGTTCACTTGACCAATACAGTTTTTTATTTGTAATAAATTAAAAAAATATATATATTTTTAAAATATCAAAGAAAAAAATATTTTTGGACACCCTTACATCTTACATGTTACATACATAAAGTCATTTGGTATTTCTGCTTTGTTAACTACCTAAAATAAAGCGAATAAAAAATAACCGGCTGACGAATAAATAAATAAAATAAATAATGTTAAATAATGTTTAATACTTTAATGCTTTTTAAGTTATTTAAAAAGCATTTAAACCATTTGACTGAAAAATTCCATTTAAAAAAAAACATCAAAATCCTGTTTTACATTTAATATTTATTGAAAAATCCAATTTTATTTAGTATTTGAAATACAAAAAAAAAAATATTTATGTGTGCAATTGTATGTTTTATTATGTGACTCTAGTTTGTGTGTGTTTTCGATTAAAAACTAAATTTAGAAAATAAACTTTTAACGTAATCAAATAATATATCTTTAAAGTGAACCAATAGAGATGTTAATAAAAAGCCATGCAGGGGCTTATAGACTTCTAGATAATTATCAATGGTTTTGCTTGCATCTCCACATTCACTTAATGGCTGATGACCATGGATCTCTTGGTCTTCTTCTCCTTTTTTTCGTGAGTGATGGTGACCTCCTCTAGAAGAAGAAAAATACAAATAAAAAATATATAAAAATTAAAGAAATGCTTTAAGGATAATTGATTGAGAGTTTCTAAAAGTTATGTTGCAATTACATTACAGCGTTATCTAGTTCTTACGAGAGTTCGTTTCCCTTACAAAAGAAAATCTGCTTTCACTAGGTTTTGACTAAATATATTTAAAATCTTTATGCACTTATGGTGTAAAACACATACTACACTGCAAAAAAATTTCGCTCTATATTTTACGGCTTGGATTTTCAATTATTATTAAGAAATTTTTTTATATCTTTAAGGAGTTTCACATTTAGAGTTGTAAACAATGCTTTTAGAACAACCTAATTAATTAATACACTTTGATAAAAAGAAAATTTTAAACATCTCAAAGAAAAAGAAAAACTTGATTAAGTTGTCAATGCATATCTAACGACAAGTTTTTGTATTTTTTATTTTTGTATTTTTATTAGATCTATAACAATTTCGATAGGAATAACCCCTATACCTAAACAAGAGCGTTGAGCGTCAAGCGTTGGAGTTTCAAATGTGTTTTTTTTTTGTTACAATAACAAAATACATGCAAAATTGCAACGCTTGACGCTCAACGCTCTTGTTTAGGTATGGGCCTAAATGTGTTACCATATTAATAAAGTGTGTTAGACTCTGGTCTAGTATACTTTGGCAAATCAACACCCATAGACTTAAACCAGAACAAAATTTACAAATCATGGAAATGTATTTCTAAAATTCGCGCTCTGTTCGCCTATTCTATAGAGCACTTAATTTAGTTTATTTTGCGCATAATCTAATAATAAAGTCACTACATTCGACCTGCCAGTTTTACTTATCTGAGATGGCAATGTCCATGTCCCTCAGGTTCTTTCTGATTAGGGAGAAAAGGACCCTAGATTTGGCCCTTGAGAGGAACACAAACCTCTTATCCTGACGTTGACCCTCAGCTCTACTCTACTAAGAAGCAAACTCGGCGTCAATCGGAATGGATAGCTCACAATTAGCTAAAGTCTACATTATATTCATAAACTGCTTTTTAGGGTGGTGATTGCGAAAACAACCCCAGGACAATTTATTGGCATGTTTGTAACAATAATAATTATAGATATAATAAAAAGTTATTTGATATTTTGAAAAAAATTTTCACTAACCGGCAAAGTTATAGACAAAGAATTCTTTGTACAAATAGTTTTTAATATAACAAGGTTTTCTAGCTGTTAAAAAATTTTTGGACGCGCAAGAGATACCAAATTGTAAGCCTCCGAAATTATTTCTGAAATTTGAAACTATGTATGTAACTGAGATATAACCACCAATACTGCTGCGATATTTTCCAACTTTTAAATAAGAAAGGTGGTCAAAATGGGCACTATCAAAAAATGTTAAATCCATAATGGCCGTCAGTAAAAAACTACGTGCATAACTTTATAGCGACAAATCTAGTATTTGGATATGGACCCTCTCAATATTAGCAGCGGATTTACCAATAAAATAAAATTAACCATTAAAAAGATAAAATTTATAGTATATATGTATGTAGTAATTACGGCTTTGTTCTGTTCAACCCACAATACTGATACCCACTGAAAGGGCTTGACCAGTAAACTATGTAGAAAGTAAAATTAAAGATGGCGTCGGATAAAATAAAACAAAATTGTGTATGACCTTTTATCTGAAATCTAGGCTACGCTACTATGAGGTCATTACACCTACGTACATATATGAGTGTGAAGGATATTATCAGAGTCGCCATGGCCGAATATAGCACTCCTACTTGTTTTGCATTGCTACATCTTTACATACAGTGAGTCACAGTCAAAAGTATCCATATGAGTTTCTTATATAAAATAGGCGATTGTTGATAGTTAATTAATGAATTCAATTTTATTCTTTTTTATATTTTAACATTAACGTCCTAACTTAAAATTAATGAAATAAAATTAGCAATATTCAGGTAAATTCAGATAAAAAAAATAGTAATTGTTAAATAACATCAATTTCTACCTCACAGTGAAAAGTATCCACGATAAAAGTTTTATTAAAAAAAAGGATTTCTTAGGTGTTTAGTACTTTGTATGATATCCTTTGTTATCCTTTACAGCTTTTAGCCTTCTTGGCATAGATTTAACTAAATTTTCCGTGCAAGAAGTCTGAATTTTTCCCCATTCTTCTTGCAAAGCATTTTTGAGAGTTCCTATGCTGGAGATGTTATGACTTCTAATATTTGTCTCTAAAATACTCCATAAATTTTCTATAGGATTCAAATCCGGGGATTGGGCAGGAGTTTGAATCACTTTTGGACAGTTATAAAGCATCCATTCTCGAACAATGTGTGATTTGTGCTTGGGGTCATTATCTTGATAAAATTGGAATGTTGACCCCAATCCCAATTTTTCAGCGCTACATTTTAAATTATTTCTCAGAATGTTTAAATAACACATCTTATCCATGATTCCTTCGATAAAGACCAGATTTCCTACACCGGCAGCACTCATACAACCCCATACCATAACAGACCCTCCTCCGTGCTTTACGGTTGGAATTGTGTGTTTTGGGTCCAAGGCCGTATTTGCCCTACGCCATACCTTACTTGGTCCATCCGACCCAAACATGTTAAATTTGCTTTCATCGGCAAAAATAACAGTCTTCCAATATTCAAAATCCTTTTTTTCGTGTTCCTGAACGAACTCCAATCGAATTTGGCGGTTTTTGGGATTTATGAATGGCTTTTTCAGTGCAACTCTACCATTAAGGCCATGCTTACGCAAGATTCTCCTAATAGTTTCTGGGTTACAATTTTTTTTAAGATATTTTTCCGCAATCTCAGCAAGTTTAGGTGCACTAAGCTTCGGGTTATCGGCCACCTGTCGAAGCAGCCATTTTTCGTCTCTTTCGGTGAAAATTTTTTTCACGCTCTTTTTCGGCTTGTTGGAGATTCGATTCTCGGTTTTATACCTCATTATAATTTTTTGGACAGCAGATCGAGTAATATTGAGTATTTCTGCTATTTTCCGTTGAGATTTTCCCAGTTCAGCATGATAAATAACCAATTTTCTTTCGGCAATCGTTGTATGGGGTCCCATGGTCTTAATTCGAAGAAATTGCTTTCTCAAATGACAAACTTATGCGTAAATTGTAAAAAAAACAACTGATGCAATATTGTGCTCGTAATTTCATGACAAGATTACCTATTAACCGTTATAAAATTGTAAGTGTTGCCAGGTGGATACTTTTCACTGTGAGGTAGAAATTGATGTTATTTAACAATTACTATTTTTTTTATCTGAATTTACCTGAATATTGCTAATTTTATTTCATTAATTTTAAGTTAGGACGTTAATGTTAAAATATAAAAATGAATAAAATTGAATTCATTAATTAACTATCAACAATCGCCTTTTTTATATAAGAAACTCATATGGATACTTTTGACTGTGACTCACTGTACCTTAAACAATATCTCTGTAATTAAAATCAATATTACCTACCTTCAAATTTTTGTGGCAAAGATTTAATGGTCTCGATAGTTCTAACGTTCTTTTCGCCTGGCTCAATAATTTCTTCTTCATACTCCTCGATGATTTCCTCTTCCTCGGTGTCATCGGCATTGGAGCAGGGAACGGGATCAAAGACGGTCTTTACAGCCTTCTTAACAATACCTTCAGCAGTAACAGTGGTGTAGTGATATTCAGTACCACCTTCAATTTGAATAGTTTCGACAGTGGTAACATCACCAGGATTTTCCGAAGGTACAACCTTTTTGGTGCCAGATTGCGATTTTAACTTCTTGGTGCTGGTAACATTCTTGTGCTTTTCAGCATCCTTTAAGGTTTTTTTGTATTGCTTAATTTCTTCTTCGGTTAATTCAACCTCTTCTTCTTCGTAGACGGTCTTGGAAGTAGTAATAGTCTTTCCGGATTCCAATTGGGTGGTGTAAGTATACTCGTGACCACCGGGCACACGTTTAGTGGACACCGTGGTAGAATCGTTTTGCACGAAATCAGCTGGTGGTGGAGGTGCAGAGGATTTAGGTTTCTTGCCCTTTTTGGGTTTAGTGTCCTTGCCATCCGTAACGTTGGAAGAGGTGACCTGTCTTGAGCTTTGTTCGGTTTGCAGAGAGTTTTTGCGTACGGTTCGATTGTTTTCAGTAATCTCAATGTTTTGGGAAGTGCGACGAGTCTCCTGATAGGTAGATTGTTGCGAATTCTGCAATTGTTGATTCTTGTTAACCGTTTGGACTAGTTTGCGGCTGTCAGTGGAATCATTAGATTCAACTGAGGTCTTGCGGGTAATGGTCTTCTTTTGGCCAGGTTTCTTGGGCTGTTGGCCTTGATCAGGGAAGGGAGTACCCTCGGGCACAGGATCAAAAAAGGTCTTGGTCTTGGTACTCCTTGTACCGTCATCATTAACGGTAGTATAAACCTCCTCATAACCACCCTCGATGGCACGAGTCAACATAGTAGTTCGCTCATCAATACGAATCTCCTTATTCATACGAGACATTACGATTTTTTTGTTTGCCTGTTGCTTTACCATATCATCAGCGCTAACGGGCTTAGGATCCCAGAAAGTTCTGGTCGAGGTTTTAACGGTACCATTAGGTTGCGGAGTGGTGGTTATCATTTCATAACCACCTTCAATAACACGATATTGAGTGCTGGCACCCGTCTTGGAGTCATACTCAATTTTACCATCTTCAATATCGGCCGAAGTCAAAAGTTCTACTCGACAACGCAAGCAAAGGAAGCAAGGTGTAAATGTGTCAATTAATGTACAGTGTGTTCATTGGAGCATGGTGTAAAGTGTACATTGGGCGGTAAGTGAAAATAAAAAATATTTTTTTTTTTTAGGTTTTAAAGTCTTCAAAGTATATTTTTATGTTTTTAAGCTGTTATTTTGTTAGACAAAAGCTTTAGCTTAAGCAAAATATATATTTTTTATATATATAAATTTTTGTTTGTGCTTAGTTCTCCTCTTTATGTATTTACAAAAATCTTTTTTGGTATTTTAACAAAAAAAAAATAAAACTTTTCTAAAAACTATTAGCTAATTCATAAGGTGTCGTATTGTCGTAATGATATAATTTTTAAAATATTTAAAGAAATCTAAAACAGTTTGCAATAAACAATTCAAATCTTTTCAATCATTTTACAATTTTTGAGAAATTATGACTTTATGACAATACGACATACATTATAGTTGTACTTTTTTTTAAATATCTACAGGTTGCGGAAGTATTTTGATATCCTGATGTCTATATCTAATTTGTATCATTGGCATTAGACAGGTATAGTGCTTTAGCACTTCCAATAATTGTTATTTTAATTTTCGTGATATTCTTTGCTTCGTTGATGTCGGTTTTTGAGAAATTTGTTGCATTTTCGTCGTCTCAACATTGGCTACATTTGTCGTTATGATTTTTTGTTTTCTAATAGGCTTTTGCACTTGAACTATTAGCGTTTGCTGGTTATTTAAACTAGGGTTGTTGTTATTTTTGTTATTAGAAAAGCCATCTGAAATGTTTTTTTTTTGTTTTTTATAAAAAGGAAAGAGAAAAAGAAAATTTACTGTTAGTTTGGTAAATTAGATCTATCAAAAGAAGTAAACAGTGTATAAAGTGGATGGATGGTTATTGCTGGCAAATGAAAACAAATGTGAGATAAATATTTACAAATAAAAATTAAACTTACAACACTTAAAATTACTTATTCAAAAAGAGAATTAACTATAACAATATATAAAAAAAAAATAAAATTTGACTTTATAACCAGCAGGTTTGAGAAACTGACCTTGTGACTTTAATCAATAAAGCTACTGCAAAAAATAAATAATCGATAACTATCGAAAAATACCGAATTCTTATTAGAATACAATACTGAATGCAAGGAAAATCTGTACATTCCATTCAAATTTCGATCGATATCGAGTGCCGTAATTTGGCCCCAGTACTTATAGGTTTGTATATTAAATACAGAATTGAGCGACATAGTTTAATTTCATAGCCTGAATTATTGACCTTATTTTTTTTTTACTATTTTTCATTCATCATTGAGCCAGAAGGAACTTTTATTTATATTACAACAGTGCAGCTATCGGATATCGTTAATTCAACTAAGAAAATGATTCAAGCGTAAATATATAAAAAACTGCTTGACAACTAGAAAAATGTTTATAAATAATTAATAATAATAATAATTATTTTTAAGCTACTTGTGTAGAATTTACGGCAACAACTGTTTTATATAACGTATTTTATCGTAGACTGTGTATCTACTAGTGAAAACATAAACACTTTGCTTAAAAAATAAATAAAGTTAAATTATTTTTATCTATATTCGGTTTTAGAATTTATGAGTCTTTGTAATACGTATTATTTATGTGACAGATTTTTTCAGCTGATAAGTTACATTATGATGCAAATCTACTAACTGAACGGTATATTCAGTATTTGAAAATAGAGGTCTTACAAACGTAGTAAGTAAGTAAGTAAGTAAAAAAAGTGTGTGTGTTACTTTTATACAATTAATTTCCTTCAAAAATCTGACTATGTAGCTCCAAACTTCTTTGGCCACAATTAAAAAAAATACATTAATTGCTTACTCCCACTCCTGCAAAGAAATAGCAACTCTGTTGTTGTATCAATTAAATATGATGGAACACAGAGATTACAAAACTTACATCAACATAAAGATGCTACAATAGCGAAAACACTAAATGAAAAAGAAAATATATTAAATAAAATAATATTGTAAATAAATAAATAAAAAAATAATAAAAATGCATTAAGTTTTTTAAAATTTTATTCGATTTAAATAAAAAAATAGAAATAACAATTTGTTTTATGTTAAAAAATAATGTTTATTTATAAATAAAAAACTGAAAGTATAGAGAAATAAATGTAATTTAATGAAAACAATAATAGACTGAGAAACACTAAAAAAAAGAGATGATAACAAAACACACACATACTAAGGCAAAATAACAGAAAATGCTCAACACACATACATATGCATATGTGAAGAGATATTTTTATTTGAATGAATGATTTTAATGGTGGTATTTTCTAAAGTTATTTTAATTAAAAATGTACGTATATAAGGTGTTTTTTCTTTTTATTTTAGAATAAAAACAAATTTTTTTATATAAAAAAAACATGTACGAAAATCAAATGTCGGTTAAAGTAATAGATATTATTTTTTAGCAAAAGTTTTAATAAAAGAAATTTATATATGTATTTATATTAAAATTTGTATGTACATACATACAATATTATCAAACAGTAGTATTTTAAGAAGAATTTGTTGTAAAAAGAAAGTGTGTGTTTTGTTGTTTCTATATGACACTACATTTTACAAAATGTATGAAAATGAAGGTTTTTACTGATTTCAAGATAATAATGATGATTATGAATTTGTGCTTTTTTTTATATTCTGTGTTGTTGTTGTTGTTGTTTTTAAGAGCTACCCTTCTTATCTGGCTTAGAGTCCAACGTTTGTGTTATCTTTTTCCAGATATTGTCAAATGAATCACGGCCAGAGTAATCAACTTGGCCGGCTTCCCAGCACTGGCGACGCATCAACTGCTCGTATGCATCCTGCTCAGGACTGCGTGGTTCACCCAAACGCAATTGAGACAAGGCACCAGCTAAACCAGCCTAAAAATGGAGACAAAAAAAATAATTTTTCTTAAATATAAAATTAAAAAGTAAATATATTACAAAAAAAAAAAAAATAATTCCAATTCCATATCAAGTGCAACATTAAACATAAACATTAGGGTGTTCCACGAAAAACTGTTTTGCGCGATAGTATTACTTAGGATTTTTTTAGAAACATTTAGGCAGTGTTGAAAAATTTTTTAAATTTTTTTCAAAAGATCGGTACGTGATTGGCAAAATAACTAATTTTAAGAAGAAAAATCCTCTCTATATAAAAGTTAATATTTTTCTTTGTGCAAACAAGGTCAAATTTAAAAACTAGCGGCAAGAAAATTACTTTAAACATGTTTGACAATGCAACAAAAAAATTATAAAAAAACTGATTTTGAGTCAATCCTTATGTTGTAAAATATATCTTTTATTTTTTATAATAAATTTTTTAAATAATTTTTCAATTTAGTTTATTATCCAAACGACTATTATATTTAACTTTCAATAAAAAACAGTCGTTTGGCATAAAATACAAAATCCATTTAATAAGCCATTAAAATTTTTTCATCGTACCGATCTAAAAAAAACAAATTTTAAAAAATTTTTTTATCTTAAATATTTAATATTGGGTGTATAACTTAAAAATGCAGCATTTTTTCTCTGACCATTTTTGCATTTTTCTGGCAACATATGGATTTCACGTATAAAAAACTGCCCATCTGTAGAGATGAAGAAGGAATTAACCCATTTTCAGAAACCCTGTTCTGTGAGAGAAAGTGTTATGCATCGATCCAATTAGCTAGTAATGGGGCGGGTCAACCTTCCCAATCAATTCTTTCAAAATAGTTTAAAACAGGTATTGCAGTAACCGTAACCGTGACATGATGAAAATATATGGTTTTATATCTGGCCACACAGTCTTGCCGTTTCTCGATTAATTCCCGCTTTAAAAAAATTTGTTACGTTCGGTACAGCTTCCCTGTGATGTTCTGACTATATTTTAATAGCTCATAACATATGGAACCCTTTCGGTCGCATTAAGTACAGAGCATGACCTTAGCATCAGGGTTATTAGGTGTTGGTGTAAAGTTTCCTGGTTGGCCAGGTTTCACATACTTACGATCTCTTTCGCTTAGAGTTTTCGTAAAGGATTAATTTTTCACTGCAAGTAATGATTCAGTATTAAATGATTTACTTTTATAAAATTTAAGCAGCATTTCTAACAACCAAAGTATTCTTTCAAGGCCTCTCTACACTAATTCATATGGTACCCAATTTCCTTTTCTTAGATGAATCCTGCTGCTAAGAAATTTTTTTAAATTGCTGCTTGAGTGGCTTCCAATAAATTTGCAAGCTCGTATTGAGTATAAATAACAACAGTTTTTATAGAGACATTCTCATTTTTGGTATGTATTCAAACCTTTTTGGCTGGCCTAGGCGATCTTTGTCCTCGATGTTGAAATCATCACTTCTGAAACGCAGGATAAAATCTATGGAGCACATTTACCAAAAGTAATCTGTGTGCTCCAGCGTTACTTCTTTGTTCAAATTGATTAAGTAAAGTAAAACTTCTCGCATTAACACTTTTACAATAAACACATTTACGCTATAATGTTTTATAACTAAGTGAAAATAAATGACAGATATGTACCCCTTAAAAAGCCATATAGCTTCTTAAAGACAAAAACCCGCATTCAAAGGATACGCCATCTGTTATAAATCCCGCACTTCTAAGTTATACAACCAATATTTAAAACGTTTTGAAAGTCAACGAAATCGAAATTAAGGTTTTTGGTGAAACGTTTTATAAACACCCTTCCATTGGGTGCACGAGTATTAAAAGATATTGTAGTAAAAACTATATTAGTACTAGGTTCTGAATAGGAGGAAATAAAAAAAATATATAACCATAAAATAGTAAAATAGTTTACCTCTAGGAAGATTACTATATATGTACTTATATGTATGTATCTTAATGTCGTATGTAGGTTTCTAATAAAACAAAATGATTATGTGCTAATAAAAAAAAAGATAAAAATGAATGAGACGACTTCACAAAAACGGCATGCCACAAATTGCATAATAATAATTATAATATATTTTTAAGATGATTTATTCCCCAATAAAAAGTACTTAAACAAGAACACAATGTATAATAGTAAATATATAGTAGTTTCAAACAAAATATACGACGTTATGAGGTCTTAAGATGTCAGGTATGTACGGGTTTAAGGTTCTAAATACTAGATGAAGTTCTACACATGTATTACGCCATTATACAACAATACCACAATATTTAACGACACTGTTTTCTATGTATGATTTCAATGTGTGTAAGCATATAAATATATATAATAGATCTATGTTTATTGGTAATATGTAGATAAAGTATTCCATAAAAATATATAAAATTGAAATATTGATACATCACTGAATATGTACGTGTACAAAGTTTGATTTAATCAATTGCTGTTTGTTACCTCTTCGTCTAATTTCTCTATATTCAGTTCACAAACACTGTTATCGCTGGACGTAGTGTTTAGATCATTAGGAACTTCTACACTATAGCATTCAATACTACCACTTTTGATGATCTTATTGAGCGTTATAGAGTCAGTATCTTTATTGTTATTTTTTTCCAGCTGACTGTTATCGGTGGTCAGTACTTGTCCGCTGTTGTCTTTTACTTTATCATCACTATTTTGAGTTACTACCATCACACAATCACAATTACTGCTGTTATTTATTTTATCTTCTTTAGTCTCATTGTCTCTATGCAAGTCTAAATAAATATCAAATTCGGTCTGAAACTCTTTATGAACATCTTCCTGTTGCCGAGTAACAAAATGCTTCTCTTCTTCCTTAAACTCTGCTTTATCTTTTTTTTCTATTACATTGGCATTTTCTGCAAGCCATTTACTTTCTTCATTCTCATTGACATTTTCCAGGTCATTAGTTTGTATTTCCTTGTTGCTTGTTTCCTGTTTCATATAGTAATCTTCCCAAGGATCATGAAATTCGATTTGCTTATTAGTATATTGCTCTTGATAATATTCGTATTGTAAAGTATATTGTAAAATTGCAATGTTTTGTTGTTGTTGCTGCTGCTGGTATCGTTCTTGTTCAAGGTGTTGTTGCAATTGAATGGCCATATTGTCATAACAACTTTTCCATGGCACTATGGTGGGTAATAAATATCTCTAATGGTTGTTGTTGTTTTGTTGTTGTTTAACATTTATTATAATAGTTTTTATTTTTGATTGTTTGAAAATGTATTTTTTTTAAATAAGGATTTTATTTAAGGCAAAATGTGAAGTGATAGAGAGAAAAAAACGAAAAATGTATTTATTAGCAACATTATTGGGATGAAATATATGTAGATATATTGGAATGACAATAAGATATTTAAAGTTTAGGAGACAACATTAAATCGAAAAGTCACAAAACATTTGTGGGATCTTGTTCCGATAACTGTTAGTTCGGTTAAAAGACAAATTTTACCTAGAGTAAAATTTATTTCATGATCTATTTCAAATCTGTTATAGTTTTCGAATAAAAGATTTGATTCTTGCTTAAGAAGCAAACAAGTATGTGAGTACATATGTACGCTGAACTTGTTCCAAAAGACAAGCAATTTCATATCCTTAGTTTATTTAAAGAACCAGACTCTTCAATACTTACTATATACATATGTTTATACATATCCATATATGAGAACTTAGAAGAAAAACTTCTGACACACCGACGACAACGACTACATTTTTTTGCGTAAAATTATTTTTTCTTGATTCAAATTGAAAAATATGAGGAAATAATCAAGGTTCAGAAACCATTTTCTTTAGCTCAATGTGGCCACCTTTTGCCTTACTATGACTTTTAAACGGTTAAAAAATGAGTTGTATGCTGCACTAACGTGGCGAATTTCCAAACATTGTGTTATCTAATGAAAACTTTCGAAATTATTGTGTTTAATTTAATAGATTATTCTATCTTGCCTATTTTAGAGAGCAAAGTGGATAAGCACTAAAAATATGCCACTAAGGATGCGTTGAAGAAAACCATTGTAAAAAAATGGGTCAAAATACCGTATGATCATATGCAATTTATATTTGTAGCTATTAATTTGATGAAACAAATTTCCCCTTTGAATAATAACAAGTAAGAGGGCGTGTCACCTTTATTATCTATCATAACAATGACATTGGCTGGAAAGCTATATGCACGAAATTTCATCATCATACTTCTAATTTTGTCGGTTTTTTGAGCTTTTAAATTTTATTAACAGTAGATTACGTGAAAAGTGGGCGTTATAGTAGGCGTATCGAAATAGCTTCTGACAATAAACTTAACTCAGATATTTCAATACAGAGTCCTTTATTAAAGCGTTATATGGGAGGTTCGCGTGTCACATTTATTTTCCGTTAGTACAAAGCCTTTGACCAAAAAGCAAAGCTTGCAAAATTTCAGAATCATACATCTAATTTTGTCAGTTTTATTACGTTTTTAATTTTGAATATACCGAAAAACACACTGTGCGGTATAAACTTTCGTACATTTTTATCAATTAATCCTATCCCAACTCATAGATTTAAGCAATGTTCGGGGAACAAATTTTTTTTATACTTAGGATATATACATACATTCGAAATTTCATGGCTCTACGTTAATGCGTTTGAGCACATTTGCATTTTGTTCGATGTTGGAAGGACATTGTTTTATTACCTACTCTTGCATTACGAGCTATAACTCCCTTTCTGATATTCCGATTTAGCCCATTTTCAATACCAAACAAACTTTGTGTAAAGGAAATATTCTGGCAAAATTTGAGCCGACTAACTTTTTCGGTTCAAGCTCTATCGTGCTTTCAACAGACGGATATATCTAGATCGTCATAAAATTAAACCCCGATACAGAAAATGTATACTTTATGGGGTCTGAAATGGATATTTCGATGTGTTACAAACAGAATGAGAAAATAAATATTGATGGGTAAAAAAATTATATTTTTATAACGGTACTTATTATTTGTTTACGCAGCGCTGTTTTAGTGTTGTCTGACACGTTTCTCAAATAATAAACTATTACGTGTTGTAAGCTAAAGTTAAAAGAGGGATAAATAGTCATGGTGTAAGAAAAATACCCACTAGATTATCTATTATTTTAATGTAGGTAAGTATGTACATTTTAGCAAAAGTAAACTAGTTCGATTTCCTATGACAATTGACAATTACATAAATTTAATCAAATACTCTTAACCTTTTTTTAATTATAAATAGAAATATAAAATTATTTATTTATCAAAGGATTCCTGAATATAAAACGAATTTCTTTAAAAAAAAACGAGATTGTCAAAGACACAACTGATATTGTAATGTGTGCTCTTATGAAGCCCTAATTAACATAAACTATTTGATCTGTCTATAAAATTTAAAAGAAAATAATGTAACATTGTTAAGCGAATTAGTCTCTTAAAATAAAAGCATAAGAAAATACTCAAAAAATAAATTTTATCTATAAATTCCGCGACATAAGTATTTCAGTTACTAAATCGTATAAAAAAACACAATTGAGACCAAAAACGAAATTCAACGTTTGAAATTCCGTGTAAATTCATCGTATGAATTATCATAAAATTGTTTGGAATTATCATTTGCAATCATAATGTGAAAGTTGCACGTTGTTATTACAAACTTTAAATCTTAGCATATTGATCTTACAGAGCGTTTCCACTTATGTACGTTGGATAGATTCTTGTTTAGCTTCAAAAAAACACGTACTCGTTTTCCCATACAAATTTAACATAAGGAAATCTCATTTAACATGTTAACAAGCGAAACATGTTAAAAATTCGTTATAAATACAACACTGGTTGGTTTCTATGATAAACAATTTAAATCTGGGTTATCTTTTTATACTGATTGACAAATAAGAAAAACTTTAAATTTTTTAAGCAAATTTAATAAGATGATAGCAGCTGTTCTACTTACTTATTTGCGTCATATGCATATTTTTTAATTGACGTTTTATTTATTTTCTTGATATATAAGTGTGTTATTTTATTTAAATACTTTATATGTATGTATATGTGACAGCGCATAGAGAAAGGGAATGAGACCGATCCCATGCCCCAAAAGTGTTCCCTCCCAGAGATATGCGCGTTTTATAAAAGTGAAGTCGACGATTTTAAGCGCAAATAGAAAAGGACCTAACGGTAAAATTTATTTATTTTCATTTTTTCCCCTACTAAATTAACAAAATAACTTGATTTTACATAACTACAAAAAATTTATTTTTTTTCCTTATGAACAATTTAAAAAAATAGAAAAATCATTAAATCTTTAAAATGGCTCTCTTGAACAACACCTGTTTTTACCCTTAGGTCCCTTTCTCTATGCGCTGTCACATATACATACATATATTTTGACAACGTAAATAGTTTTAATCAACAATTAAACTCATGTTATTGTTTCTTCCTGTTTGTTGTCGTAACGATGGTAACTCATTCAAATTTTGCAAATTTAAGCGTCATAAAAACTTACAGCAAGTGGAAAACTTTAAGAGATTTTTCTCAAAACATTTTTTTTTTTTGGTTGTAGTGAAAACGCAATATTTTATTGTGATCACCTCAACCATTAAATTTCTCTGTGTGTACTTAAACTAACAGTAATGCAAAGCCCAATCTTTGGTCTTAGTCCATTTCATCCTAATTCGAATTTTATAATTTTTTATTTAATACTATTATTTTGACTTAAATGATTGTGGTTTGTTCTGAATTTTGTAATATGATATCATTTTTGTTTGCAAATAATACTATAATAGTCCCAGTATCTAAAAATAAACTTCTATGAGTTTTGGCAGAAATTTAATATTTTTTTTTTTACTAAACAGAACAAACATTTCAATGTTCTCTGTTTAGACACAACAATCTTAGCAATTTAAAATAAAATTCAAATTTTATGGATTTTTATTTTCTAAAATATTATTAAGAACTGAAAACAACAATTAATTGGCGCTTGGCCAACAGCGTTTCTCTGTAGAACCGAACAAAATTTGTATACAAAATTTCATTTTTTTTTTTTTTTACTTTTGATTTGGTATGGATAAACGAGAGACTGACTGTATTCTTTATTGCATAGAGAAAATTGTTCATTCAAAAAAAGATGTAGGAGAAGATATTGTTCCAATTGTCTCTATGCGTCAATGATTTGGGTGGGGTCAACACTAAACAAAATATAAAAATAAATATTGAAGACATAAGTATGTATATACGTATAAGCACATAAAAAAAAAAATTTTAAGTAGTGTACAACTATGTATATATTTTTTAATATTAATAATACATTTTGAAAATAAATAAACATAATTTAATGGAATGGGATTATTAAAACAAAATTTTGAAGGATAAATTGCAATTGGATATCGAGTTGTAAAGTGCGAGATGTAAACTTGCGAATGTGTTTTTGAAATTTATGGAAAATTGTCAAAGCTCTTACCTCATTTTTAACAATACTTTTTGAATTATCCTTTTTGTCTAATTTAAGGACAAGTGTAAGCTTGCAAAACAAGATTTGATTATTATTTTATCAATTCTGGGGTAAAAATTATATGCAATAGAAAAAACAATAACACTTAAACTTAAGAGGGGAACAATGAAGGGTAGGTAAAAATCAATTGTCTTAAAAATTTTACGAAATTATCAAAAATAGAGGACTTACCATATTGTCAGTTAAATTTTGGTGAACATGATCGAAGAATATATTCCACCAAAGCTGTATTAAGTCAGCTGCATGAACATAATCCGAGGGAACATTGGGGGTTTTGCTTTGAGAGTTGAAGTGCATTAACCAGGGTTTCATTTTGCCAGCAAAATGCAAAATTTTTATCTTGTCCCTGAATTGTTTAAAAGCAGGCAAATAACAATACGAAGCATAAGCTGTAACATTGTACAAGAAAGGCAAACGTTTCTTTATGTCACTAGTGGCCCAGTCAGAGAAATATTGATTTAATAAACCCTGATCGCCGCCATCGAAACTGCCATTTTTTAAGCCAAATTCGACAATTTTATCAAAAGTTTCCTGACTGGGTTTGTAAACAAAAACTCCGGAGTTGAAACAGTCTGGCCAGCTGACATCGGGGGCTGCTGAGAATTCGTCACGTTCAAATAATTCATCACAATTTTGTAGAACCTGATGAAAAAAGCAATAAAAGTAATTAATTAAAATAACTTTTAATAAAGAGCTAGCCATATGTACCAAAGTGTCTGAATCCAAGAAAACGCATTTCTCAAATTGTACTAAACGCCAACAGTGTAATTTGGTAAAGGTAATACCTAATTCGGGTCTGGACAATAAAGCCAAATTGGCCGAATCTTGTGAATCCATAATATTGACTTCTTGTACAACATTGTACACGTCTTTGAGTTTATCGCGCATAGATTCTGACACACCGGGTGTAACCAAAACTGCCAATTGATGTTGTGTATTAGCTCTTCTTAAAGAGTGAGCCAACACTAAGGCACCCAAGGAATACGTATCATTTGTGGTTAAAGTTACCCAAGCACATTCTAAAAAAAAACATCAAAATAAATAAATTGCTAATAAGTTTAACTAAATTTTAAATCCAGATAACAATAGATATTAATATTTTATATTAATAAATTTATACATATTTGTTTGTCTGTATGTATATATTTATAAAGCTTACATGCGCTGCAATATATTAGCGCAAATTATGTTAGCAAATTTATTTTTAACGTACTTATTCTATATTTTATTTAGCTGTTAAATGTTTTGTTAAATGCTCAATGATAAATGAATTTTAAAACTATATAAAGAAAAGAATAAATAATTTTAGAACGCAATACAGAGATAAAAAAGTCAATGTCAGTTTTTTCACATTATTTACTTTTTGCGCCATATTGCTATTTTTGACAAACATTTGTCTTGTGTGTTTTCATAGTGATGGAAAAAACTGTTTAAAGTGTGGAAAAGTATAAGTGTACTTATAATATTAGCAACTACTTTATAAGAGAAAACTACTTGTAAAGAGAATGACTGACATTGATTTTTGTTTTTGGAACTCAAACGAGGGTTGTTACTTTTTTGAAAAAATAACCGGTTTATGGGATGTGGAAAAGAGTAGTATTTAATATTATTTTTTGGGTATTGAGTAAAATTAAGTTTCGTTAAAAAGCTCTTATAAAATTATTATTGCCAAATGTTAAGTGTTATGTTAGCAACTATTAACTTAAAAATTTATTTTTTACGTTCATTTAGAGCTTTAACGATGGAAATTTATTTGGCAATGCAATTCTTAGACATTAATTGATTTCTAATAAACAAAATGAAATTAATTGCGTCAATTAAGGAAAAAAAATAATTAATGCAAATATTAAAAAAAAATACTTAAATGCTAATTCCTATCTATATGTAATTTAAATTTTTCAATAAATAAAATTATACAAACTATTTATTACATTAAGACAATATTTTAAATAAAGAAATGCCACATAATATACATATGTACAAAATCTGATTAACATTTTACATTTACATTTTTTATTTGAGGACCCAAAAAAAACATATGTATGTGTATAAAAAATTCAATATTTTACATTTATGTATATATGTATGTGTGTCTCGTATGTATGTATGAACGACAGTTTTGATTTTAAAATGTTTATACTTATAAACAGGCTAATAAGTTAAGACCAGTTTTTTACTTTCTTTGTAAACCGATTTTAACAAAAATTATACCATTTCAAATATATTTTCTTTGAGCAGTGCAGATTTTATTTTATTGAAATCAATTCAGTATTGGGGATATATTATTTTAGTTCAATTAGTTGCTTTTACCTTTTTTTACGTTTTAAATAAAACTAATATATTAAGCTTTAGGTCTTTATTATTAAAAAAATATAATTATTATTATAGTTTATTTATTTATTTATTTTTTTTCAATATTTGAATGATTTGTTGCGTAGCCTCCCTCAACAGGAAAATAATTGCAACGAAGTAACAAAGTATTAAAAAAAACCATTAAATAAATAACATTTTTTTTTTTAAGCCCCTTAATTTTAATAAATAAGTGTTGTTTATGTTAAAATATTTTCCTGTTTCATATGCACGTGCAAACGCAGAAAAAACCCATTGTAACAACATGAACTTATCGGCAATACTTTATTCTGTATTACAATATTTGGTTATCTGAACAAGTTTTAGTTATTTATTATTATTTTAACATTTACTTCTTTGCGACAATCAGGTTTTCGTTTGTATTTTATTATAAACTTCGATATAGTTGCCCTTAACAAAAAATAAGGTTTAAAATTATTATAACAAGAACTGTATGATATTTATATTAATTATAATCATTAAAATTTGAAAAGAACCATTAACAGTATGTAAATCGGCAGTATGGTAGCTTTTATAAAAAATTTATTTTCCACACTTCTATATATTTTGTTGAATAATTTTTATTAGATAAAAATTTTGCCACTTGAAAAAAAATTTACCTAAATTTTAAAAACATTAAACAAATAACAAATACAAATGATAAAGAGTTAAAAAAATATTGGTGCAAACAGTTGTAGTTAAAACGGTAAGTACAATCAAAAAACAATATTATTTTTTATAAAAGAGCAAAGATGTTTTTAATTTCGAGCCTTTTTCAAAATTGTATTAAAATATATATTTTTTTTTTGTTAATTTTTTATTTTTATTATTTTTTCCCAAGAAAAATATTGTAACATAATTTTTTATGTAAAAAACTGATCTCAGCCTGCAAATTAGGACAACATATTTCAGTAATGTTATGACTATTACGATAATTTTAAACTATTTTTTAATATTAGATATTTTTATTTATAGTACAATTAGTTTAAATAAGTTTTAATTTTGCAAATACAAAAAATAATAAATATTTAAGCCTTAGGAAAAAACAAAACCTTTTTAAAAACTTACTGTTAAACAAAATTGCTGAGAAAAATAATGAAAAATATAATTAAATCAAAATTTAACCAAATTTTTTATATCAAATTAAGTTTTTTTTTCTAATGTATATAATTCCTTGTTCATTAATGACAAAATATTATTGTTTTTAAAAATTTTTTAAATAATTTAATAAGATTAAAGCAATACTAAATTTAATACAAGTTACATGTGATTTTTATCATTTGTGAGTAGTGGATAAAAAATATTTCTTTTAACAAAAAAAGTTATACTTTTTACACAAATTTTTAGTTTAATTTAAATTCATTTAGCAATCTTGTCTATATAAATTATTTTTGACAAAATTCTTTGTATATTTTTTTTAGTCTATATATTAAAACGTATTAAAAAAAAAATATTTTTTAATATAAATTAGCCAATGATTTGCTTATAATTTTTAAGTAACAAATAATTTAAAAAAAAAACAGTTTTTGATAGTTTTCATTTATTTACTTTTTTTTAATAATTTTTTATTAAACTTTTATTAGGTTTTATTTTATATTTATGTACATGGTATTTATAGTTTTTAATAATTTTTGTAAATATTATTACATATAAATAATTAGTTGAAATTAGCATACACAAAAAGAAAAATGTGTAAATAATTAAATGATAATGATTAAGCATATACTTATAAAGTACTTAGAAAAGCCAAGAAGTTTAATAATATTATTGTTTTGTTTTAGGACAAGCCATACATTTAAAAATTATAGAAAACCTATATTAGTTTATTAATTTTAAGAAGAAAAAAATGTATAATTTTAACTACCTTTTTAGTTGTAAGAGGGAATAAATATGAGATAAAATACCAAATCATTCATTCACTTGAGAGCAGCCATAACAGTGCAGATCCGTATTTGTGTAAAATTTCAATTTTTTAAATTTTTTTACAATACAAACATCCCTTTAATTACACCCGTCAACAACAACAAATTATCAATGCAGAGTAAAAACATTTATGGTCGAGTTGTTCTATGAGGTGCAGCAAGGTGTGATGACATGTGGTGCGATATTCATGTTTATGAAAATGTCATGTTTATATGTATGATGGTATGTGCACCCTGTATAAATTTTTTTCTTAAATGCCACATGTTAGACGAAGAGGCCAACGAAAAGTTGTGGGTGGATTTTTATTATTTTCTTGTTTGCGTTTTATTTCTTGGCAGTTTTATTTCTTAATATGAATTGTGAAAAAGTGCTTTATTTTCGGATTTACTTTTATTGTTTAAGTGTTAAAAATCTAAAATAAAAATTAATCATTTCTTGTTAAATGCGTTTTGAGATGAAAACAATAGTTTGAGAATTTTTGAAAGAACTTACCAGATTTGGCCATTTAAATTAAAACTATTTCACTTATTTTTTTAGATAATTTGTTTTCTTGTTTTTTGATAATTAATAATAACAACAACTTTGTTATCAATAATAAATGGTTTTTTTTCACAAATTTAATATTTTTATATATGTTTATATTTTTTGGCTTAACTTTTAATGTAGCGTTTAATAAATCTTTCAACGAAATTCAAATTGAAACTAAATGCGAATTAACAGATGAATTTTATTAAGAATCAAACTAAAAATATACTATATACATTTGTATACATACCTTCACACAGGCGATTTTGTTTAAGTATTTAGCTTGATATTAAAACTTAACCTCTGCATAAGTGTGCATTTTTTGTTCTATTTTGTTTTGCAGTTTTTTTTTATATCATTTATACGACATAAAATAGAAATCAAAAAAAAAAACTAATGACGATTTCGACTTAACAACAATTTGAAAATTAAAAAAAATTATATAGATTAAACATCTAACCAAAAACAACCAGAAATTTAATGAATTTTTCACAATTGCATATTGATAATTTTCTATATAGAAAAATTGCCGCCAGTGCTTCAGAATCTAGCCGACGATGTTGTTTCCAACAACTCGAACTAAGTCATCATTTTTGACGACACCAAGACTACGAGATTAACATTAAAATATTTCCGTAAATATTTTTTTTAAAGATTTTTTCTCCAAGAAATTTCTATAAGCAGAGATCTTTTTCTAATGTTTTGGCGAAAATTTACTTATATTTATTGGAATATTTCAATATTTGCAATATTTTATTAAGTTTGCATGAGTTACGTACAGCTTTTAAAGTGCATTTACAATACACCAAAATCTTTTACTGACAAAGATTTCTGGCGAAAATTACATTAAATCTATGCAGGTGCCAGCTCAGCTGATTATTTTTCTGTGTCCCAATGTTTGTCAAACTCCATATATTAAAAAGAGATTTCAGTGCCAAGATTTGTCAAACTATATATATAAAAAAAGAGATACAAAGTACTCTCTCTCCGCACTATTACCTTATCGATGCCTTACTCGTAACCTCGTAACTTAAAAATATACCTACGGTTTGGACTTTTCGTATCTCAATAAATGCGTTTCATGCTTTAATTAAAAAAAGATTAGTATATTATTACAACTAATATACATAAATGAAATCAATTCCTTAATAATTGCATTGAAACTTTTAACCAAACACCGAAGTATAAAAAGATGAACCGTTTTTTTTTCTCTCCTGAAAAGGAGGAAGTAAGGCATTGTTATGTGATTTTACACCTTGAATACAACTGTGGTTTTCATCATATTGAAAAGAAAAATACTACAGTGTACAAAAAAAATCTACCTTAATTTATAAGATTTAGAGAAAGAGGGTTAAAAATGTTATTAATGGAGATTGATATTTAAAGGAAGTTTTTTATTGTTTTTTGTTGTATTTTTGAATTCTTATTTAATAATAATAATAAACTTTTTCAAGAATTTGGGTAAAAAGGTCTACTGAAGATCTGGTATAAGCACCAGTGAAATTGTTATAGACCAGCTTAATTCTAACAACCAAATAATAATTAATAAAAAATTTATTAATAGTATTATTTTGATGACTGAAGCAGAACCGAATAAAATTTTAATTAATAATATTAACTACGTGGACTTCATATTTATTTTTTTTTCTGTGCCACCCTAATATTCTCATAGATTTCAATACAATATTAAACATAATTGGGTGATTCACAAGTTGTCTTATCATGTCATATTGTCATATTGTCCTAAAATTTTACAATAGTTTAAAAATGTTGTTGTTGCTTTTCAAACAAAAAGTGTCTTATTATAATAGAACTTTGTACGCTATGTTTATTGCGCTGTCGTATTTAATAAACGGCTAAGCCAAGCCGCAACAGTTTTTGTAAGCCGTCGCCGTTCATTGTATAATTTTATCGGGCCGACATCCAAATTTGAGCGCAGTTGCTAACTTTTTATAACAAATCACTGGTGGCGTCAAAAAAGATCGGCTAAGGACTCTGCTGTTTTTGTTTATCAAACAAAATTTAATTTATTTGTAATTTATTTACTTGAGTTTTCCATTACAGCATCTAAAATGTACTTTTCGCACAAACTGGCTATTATTTTGTTTTTTTATTTGTTTTTGGCATTATGAAAGAAAATATTAATTTTTATAATAGTTTTACATCAGCTGATTTAAATTCAAAATAGCACACTTAATTATGAGGGATTGTTCACAATAGTCTTAATTTTTCATGCTATTATTATAGGACATATGACTTTATGACACTACTGTAAATCCCCCATATATTTTTCTTGCATTTGTATGCCAAAAACATTAAAGATCTTTATGTCTGCTTTGTTAACTGGTAAAGCATAAATAAAAAATCTTTCCACCCTTTGCAATAGTTAAAACTTATCTCTAAAAGATTTAAAAAATTACAGGTTTTCATGAAAAAAATATGTTGACAGAAATTATAGCAAAATAGAATTTCAGCGTGTTTTAAGTTGATGCCTAGCACCTTCTGATTACAAGTAGTTGACATAACTGCATAATTTGTCTCCTAATAATACTGTTATTGCTGAAAATATAAAACAGTCAAGCCTTTTAAAAGTAGTACACTGTAACAGAAATTAACATCTTTGTTACAGTTATATACATTTAAAACATACATATGTCCATAATATAAAAAAATATTGTTATAAATATGCAAAAAAATATTTATTAATCTGTATTATCCATAATATAATGTTTTTAAAAATATATTTCAATTATCTTCGAAAAAAAACAGCAGCTGTGCTAAAAATGTTTTATTTTATTATTGTTTTCTTAGCCAAAATAAACAATATCTATTATAAACGTTTATACAAAAAACGAAAAAAAAAATAAAACACCCACCTCCACGATGTCAAAATATAATTTAAAGAAGTATATGTTTAAAACAAATTAGATTTTAACAGATTTTGCTCATATTTTGTATGTAATTTTTTTGTTGTTGTTGTGTGAACATTTTGGCAATGACACAAAACTTTTTATAATAAAATTAATTTTATATAAATTTCTTTTTATGCTAAAAGAGGGATAGAATGGTGTTAAAAGCAAAACAATTATGTACGTACTACCAGAACAAGCCTTTTGAAGTATTTAAACAAGATAAATAAACCCTTTTGATAGAAAACAAGTTTACACAGAATTACATATGTACTTACATATATACATACATACATACAGTATTTTGTAAATATTTTTTTTTTATTTTTTCCTGTTTCAAGTGCTTATTCTGATCCAAACTTGCTACTACAACTTTCAGCGTTCATCAATGTTCAGCGAATTATAAAAAGGAATATACATTTAGATGTATCATAGAAATTGTAACACATTCTGTGAATTGACAGGGTTCGTATTTTCAAATCGTCATACAATTTATAAAAAGGTCTTAAAATTTTACAATAAAGAAAAAAATAAAAAATCATTTATTTAAACATTTTAGAAAATCATGACAAAACGACGCTTGAGACTTCTGTCAGAATAGTTTCTTCATATTAGGAAAGTTAAATATGTATCTCTATGTTTTAGAAGCAATGTTAGAAGAATCGGTTATTCCCTCTTACGACTTTAATTAGAAAATATTTCAAATTGTCGCCTTTTCATGTTTATGTGTTAAAAGAAAATGTTAAAAAAGGCAGTTGATTTCTTTGTTGAAGAAGCAAGCAAAACTATGTTTAGGTGATTATGTTCTACCTTTTTTAAAAAGGCTATAAAAATGGGAAGATATACTTTTACGGCTCCATAAATTCTCTTAAGAAAAAAAAAGCAGCTCGTTAAGCACAGTTTCTTGTTATGAATAAGTGTTACAACGCCATCCGATGTTGTGCAAGCGTATTATGTAAGTAAAGCTTTTTAGTAAATCCTTATTTGTATTACTTTACTTGGAAGACGTATTTAGTGCTATTAACATACCGCAAACATGTTAACTAAAATTATCAAAAACTTATTAGCAATGGCTGGGATACAAACCCACATCCATCAGATTGGTGATATAAAAACACAGCCTTATTATGTTCACCTTGAAATTAATACTTTATTTACTTCAAAATGTTATCAACTTCACAAAGAAACCTATAAGATCAAAACATTTACAGTAGGGTCTCCGACAATAAAACCGGCAGCGTACAAAATTCCTTTTATGGGAATAAAGTAAAGCGAAAAAAAAATAAAATTGCTTAAGGTTACTTAAAAGAGAGTGAGTGTATTGATGTTTACTGCATTAAAATAGAACCGGATAAATTCTTTGCATGAGGAGTTGTTTTCTGCCATTTCTTAGAGGAAAAAAAATATGTATGTATATACATATATATACTTCTATGTACATGTGTCTGTACATACAGTATAAAATTAAAATAAGAAAAAAGCCTACACACTTTATTTAAGAAAAAATATTAAAAGAAATCTTGTGGATGACTAAATGCAAGATCATCATCATATTCTTTTTTTGTACAAGTGACTAATACACATCTCCAACCCTGCAAGCATTTTAAACAGTGCAACAGTGATATACAATTTTTTACATACGTATCATAGCATATGGTGTCATTATACCTTAAACGGAGCACATACTTTTGTATTTCATATTTTTACAAAGCCAGAATCCAACCTTTATTTAATTTTAATTTTTATCTAATTTACGGTCTACGTAATAATCAAATTCTCGGTGGCAATTCTGATTCCGTAAAACTATAATTTTAAATTTATCTGGAAATCACACAGTAACAACTTTAATACCTAAAGAAAGAGAAATTACGAAAATCCTAAATTCATGCTTATAAAAAATGTCTAGTAGTTTGATGAAAATATGAATTGCACTCCACGTTGGTGGAAATGATAAAAATTTCTTAAATATTGCTACTACCAATACCTTAATTTAACTTTCGTTAATGTTAAAGGTTCGATAATCCGTGCTTCAACCTAATGTTCACTTTGAGCTTAAAATATATTGTTAACACTAAAACAATTTTTTTATAATTATTTTTTAGAAGTGGGTGGTAGTGTTTGCTTATTTTAAAGCATCAAGTGTTTAATTTATATATCTAGGTAAAAAATAATTATTAATTTAATGACAATAAAAAGGCGAAAAACAAGGCCATTAAAATTTATACATCCACTTAAATGTGCAAATATGTATGTATGTGTCACAAATCTGTTTTCCCATAAAAAATTGTTAAATATAATTTTTAAGAATTTGGTTAAACAACCTAATTAGTTTTTCAAAACTTAGGTTATGTTCATATTATCCCGTAAGAAATAAAAGTTCATTTAGTTAAAAATGTTTAATATGTTTTTAGGATATTTGATAAGTTTCTGAGTATCACATTATATGGTGTAACGATACCTTTTACTAAAAAAAATTTTATTTTACATTTTTAAATAATTGACCCTCTAGAGCTCTATAGTTTTTATTTCCAACGAGTTTATAGTTCTTCTTTTTTTTAAATTATTTTTCTAAATTTTATTTAAATATTATTAGATAAGTTTGGTGAAGTCATTAAGTTATATATAAATTTACATAAGTTTGGAACGGCTGATTTGTTTGAATTATATATTTAAGGAAATCCAACAAAATTGTCAATCGTAATTTTTCTTAATTAACATTAATAAATCTTGAAAATTACGTTAAATCGACACTTCTGGCACCCCTGATAATACATTAAAAAAAATAACCGGCATAATGCAAAACCAACAACATAATACCGGCATATACAATTATTCTATAAACGGGCACTCTCTTTTATATGTACATAAGAATATGTATGGATGTTTAAATAGCAGTAATGATAACAGTGCGAGTTCGAACTGACCGCAAAAATTTACAGGAAACAATAATGTGACCCCATAATTCTAGGTCAACTCAATTTAGCGAATTTAATATGTATGTAGGTATGTACATTGTACATGACTTTTAGTAAATCAACAAAAAAAACAATTTAACAAAAATCGATATATACAAATAAATACCGAAATATACCCACATGCGATGTAGGCAAGTAGATACATAAACAAATGACAAAAGGTGTGTTATAAAATATGTAAATAAGTATTAAATATTAATTGAAAACGTGAGTTTAGCTAACAAAATTTTGCATTAAAAGAGAGGAAAGAAAATACCTTCAATCATAACAATTCTTATCTAAAGTAGAAAGTATACATAAATGAATGAGAAAAAAGAAATAAAAGCAAATTCTAAATAAACTAAAAAAAATATTTTTTGTTAAGAAAAAGAACTGCAATCATATTAAAAAAATAATTTTTACCTACAGATGTATATAAATTTATATATTGTGTTGTTATTTTCAGTACATACATAAGTATGAATTTTTCTAAATATTATTATTTAGGGGAGCATAAATAATACCTAACCGCAATTTAAGAGAATGTTGTTGCTTTTTTTAAATTATAGCAATTAAGAGCTGCTACATATTTATTTGCAAAACTTTTGTTGTTTAAAATGAAGGTCGCTAAAGGTCGCCAAAGAAATCTATTTTATTAATATAATGCAATTTAAATAAATCACAAAAACTTAACTGTCAAAAAACATGTATTAAAATTTAAAAATGAAAATGATTCATAGTGTTTTGTAATGATTTATTTATTAACTACTAGTTTTAAAGCCATGATGAATTTTCTTTATAGGTATCTTGTGTTTATTTTATAAAAAATATTAAACATTTTCTTGCCATGCTGCGTAAATTTAGTTTTTTTTTTAAGTTTGCATTTTTTTATTTAATTTCTTTTAATATTTTTGGCTTTGCCCTAAGAACTTACTGCTCATTTTGTTATATTTTTGTTAATATATTTAACACTTAAAAAAATTGAAATTTTGCACTTTTTTAAAATCGTCAAGGATTTTCGTATGTTTGACACTAAGAAAAAAATAATATATATTTTTTTAATCGATGATAATTTTAATTTTTTCTTTGCGACCCGTTGAGGTTTTGTTTTTATAACTTTTACTAGAAGAGAAGTGCTGTTCTTTCGTACACCACCGGCGAGTAACTGATTTAATGTATAAATGATTGGCTATATGAAAAGTCTCTACATTTAGCCTCAAAACATCATCATGAACAAAAATCAACATCATTATCATCAAATAGTCATAGGAACCATTCACTACAAACAAGCATGTGTGTGTGCACATGCTTATAATGCATATACAAAATATGTATGTATATATACACATAGCTATCTACCGCTTGTACACATAATTGTGTATGTATATATATATTATCCATCTATCAAATCATCCTTACCCACACCGGAGACCCCATATTTTTTTTTAGAAAATATAATAATTGACGAGAAAAGAACGCCAACGTTAAGAATTTTGGGCATTTTTTATGGCTCCTCTTTTTATTTTTATTAAATTTACATATCTACATACAAACATATGTTCGCTTGTTCAAATACACATACATATATATATTTACATTTTTTGAAAACTACTTCTTTCCCTACCGTTCTAAGTTTACTAGCACTGACTGTATGTATTTGTTTTGAATTTAGTGGGCGCCTTCATTTCTTTTTTTTGCACTATTTAATGGATATTCACCAGTGTTACCGGAAATACAATGAAGTTTAATAAAAGCAAACAGTGCTACCAAATTTTACTATTTTTCATTACTCAATACATTTTTATTTGGGTACTCGTTACTACTTAATACTTTCAACGAATTTTTAAATTTGAAAGCAAAGTTTAAATTTCAATTAAGATAATAAAATAATTTCATTACAACTTAAACTGCGAATAAGAGAATATTATCAAAAATATTTATAATGCGCTATTATATGTACTTAAAACGATAATTGTGTTTTCTTTTAAAAATTACGCAAAACTTTAGAATATAAAGCTAACGTTGAAATAGTTTATTTCTTTGCAAAAAATATAATAAATTATAACTACATTGTTTATAAGATAAGGCTAGTTGTTTTTTTATGGCTATTGGTATGATTTTGTAGACTTACCTACACAAGTAATAAACTATTAAAATATTTTCTAATTGGAGAAAATAAACGAATTCAAATTTTTTAAGGACCATTATTACAACTTCCGACAATGTTAAGGTTAATAAAAGATAACGTTTTGAACGTGAGCAATAACACGTTTGTATGTATGCATGTTGTTGTTGTTGTAATGTTGTTTTTGTGAAAAAAAATCGAGGTGGTCGTGGGTTTTAGCTCATATCTCAGTTGTTTATGTACCGATGTTTCTGATTTTCAATACCGATATACTCCCAAATATTTCTGATATTTCAATACCTCACCCGGTTCCAAGACATGCCGGCGGGCTTCAAAAAGTTGATTTCAACATACACACGGTCAGACGGACCGAAAGAGCTTAATCGACTCCCCTATTGATAAGCTTTCAGAAAATATATACTTTATGGGGTCGGAAACGAAAATTGTAGAAATTTCAAACGGAATGACAAACCTATATATATCCTTTTTCATTGTGTGAAGGGTATAAAAATAAATAATAAACATATTTTAATTAGTTTTTTTATTTTAAATAAAATAATTTTTATATATTAGTAACATCTTATGGAAATAGAATAAAAAAAAATTGGGAAAAAATGCATTTCTAAGCTCTTAATAAAATTTACCGCAGCACGCATATGTTTTATTTTAAACATAATTACTGCTAAAATAATATTAATTTTTTATAAGAGGTTATGTTATTGTATTTTTTGTCATTTCTGGCATCACAAGTCTTACAAAACACTTCCTGTGGTGTTCTTCGGTTCAGTTAGGTAACACTGGATGAGTGATATTTTAATATTAGGTCGGGGACGGATAATTTATTTCTGTAGCTTCGTAATTTTTTGTGTGAAATTGAAACCAAATTAATCGGAAGAAATCCAATAATTTAATTGAAAAAATATTACATAGAAGTGATACTACGAAAAATAGGCAAAATAATGGCTCCAAAAGTAGGAAACGTTGATATAAAACCCAAAGGCCAAGCATTTAAAGATAAATCTAAACCAACCGATGTTCGTCTGTCAAATATACAGGCAGCCAAAGGTTAGAGACAAATTTGTATATATTTTTATATAAAAAAAGCTTTAAAGTATGTCGCCGAATATTTTTAAGTGTTTCAATAAAAAGTGAAGATTATTGAAAATAAAAAATTATAGAAATACTGTATTTTCAATAACAGTTTTGTAATATTTAAAAAAAAAAACTTAGTTTGGTCGGTCTTGCCGGTAAAACAAAAAATTAATACTATTTTTAAGTTTTACATGTGCCTGATAAAATTAACGACTTGTATGATGAAAAATCCTAAAGCTATTATTATTTTAATTTGTTTAATAGTCATGAATAAATATGCCTTACGTCTTTATAGAAAAATGACGTCACTATTTTAAGTGTTGGGTTTGTAAAAACATCTGTTAAAGATGATTCTCTTTTCTAAACTTTAGCGGTTTCTGATGCTATCCGCACTAGTTTGGGCCCTCGTGGTATGGACAAAATGATCCAAGGAAGTAACGGAGAAGTCTCAATCACTAATGACGGTGCAACAATTTTAAAGCAAATGAATGTTTTACATCCAGCTGCGAAAATGTTGGTTGAATTATCTCGTGCTCAAGATGTTGAAGCTGGTGACGGCACTACTTCCGTTGTTGTCATTGCCGGAGCTTTGTTGGAAGCTTGTGAAAAACTTTTGCACAAAGGAATCCATCCCACAGCGATTTCAGACTCGTTCCAACGTTGTTCAAATAAGGCTGTTGAGATTTTGAACGAAATGTCCACACCCATTGAATTAAACGATCGCGAAACTTTGATAAAAAGTGCTTCCACTTCGCTCAACTCTAAGGTTGTCTCGCAACAAAGCAGTTTATTGGCTCCAATTGCTGTAGATGCTGTTTTAAAAGTCACTGAACCTGGCCGAGAGGGAGTTGTAGATTTGAAGAACATTAAAGTTATTCAGAGTTTAGGTGGAACTGTCGAGGATACTGAATTAATTGACGGTTTAGTATTCACCTCACGGTCTGCTGGAACCAATGCTCCCAAACGTATAGAAAAAGCTAAAATTGGCTTGATTCAATTCTGTATTTCGGCACCAAAAACTGATGTAAGTTAAAAATGATTTTAAACAAAATTTTAATTTGTACCAAAATAATGCGAAATTTACAAAGTTAGTGTCTATACCTTAAAATATAAAAATCAGGTTTGTAAAGTTTGTTGGTGAAAGAGGCAGAGAGTATAAATGAGTGAAATTATTGGAGTTATTTCTACCAACTGAAAAGACTAAAAAGACATTCAATTTTAGAGATAAGATTTTAACAGAGTTTGTCTGTTTTATATTTAATTTTTTTGACAAGGATAAAAGTTAAGATGGGTATTTATTAATTTTTAAAATTCTAATAATATTCCTACATCGCTCCATCCCTGTCTATGTTTAGTATTTCGAATTTGTAATTTAATACATTGCAATTCAACAATGCTTTCTTTCAAATCGAATTACGGAGTAACCACCTTAAAAGCGATACATCTTTTTAAACCAAAATCTAACTTTCAATAGCACTTAACATTTTTTTCGAGTCCTGTTTAATATAAATATTTATTTTTTTACTTCGTTCAAAAGCTTTAAAAAGCGTAAAAATTTGTGTACTACCATTATTTGTATTCCTGTAATCTCTTTGAAATGATGATTTATTGTTGTAGTACAACAGTGGAATTAAGGTGGTGCTTGAGTTATGCAAAGCACTTTTTATTTATATTTTTAGAAGTTAACAAAATTTTATTCCTTTAGATGGATCATAGTGTAATCGTTTCGGATTATGCTGCAATGGATCGTGTTCTGAAAGAGGAACGTGCGTACATTCTTAACATAGTAAAGCAAATTAAAAAGGCTGGCTGCAATGTTCTCTTGGTACAAAAATCCATTTTGCGGTAGGTATTTTATTTCTTAAAAAATTTAAAATTAATTTAAATTTTTTAAAATATTTTTCAGTGATGCCGTTTCTGATTTAGCCCAACATTTCTTAGACAAAATCAAGTGCCTGGTAGTTAAAGATGTGGAACGTGAGGACATTGAATTCGTTTGCAAAACTTTAAACTGTCGTCCTGTAGCCTCTTTGGATCATTTTGTTGTTGAAAATCTCGTTAATGCTGATTTAGTTGAAGAAGTTGCTAGCGGCACTAACAAGTTTGTGAAAATCACGGGCATTCAAAATCCTGGACGCACTGTATCGATTATTTGTCGTGGGTCTAATAAATTAGTGTTGGAAGAGGCAGCTCGTTCTCTACACGACGCTTTGTGTGTTGTGCGTTGTTTGGTTAAAAAACGTGCTCAAATTGTTGGAGGTGGTGCTCCTGAAATTGAAATGGCTTTACAGTTAGCGGCTTATGCTCAAACTGTAGAAGGTGTCGATGCCTATTGCTTCCGTGCATTTTCTGAGGCTTTAGAGGTTATTCCCTCTACCCTGGCTGAAAATGCTGGACTTAATCCCATTGCCACAGTTACTGAATTGCGAAACCGCCACGCCCAAGGTGAAAAGAATGCTGGTATTAATGTACGCAAAGGAGCCATAACTGACATATTTGCCGAAAATGTTGTTCAACCAGCATTAGTAAGCATTTCTGCAATTACGTTGGCTACTGAGACTATACGTTCAATTTTAAAAATCGATGATATCGTTAATACTATTTCTTAAGTTCTTTAATAACATTACATTTACTATATATTACACATCGTCAGTCTACTCATTTATAATTTCCAAATTCGTGTAAACAAAAATGCTAATAAAATTATCATTCATCTAAAAAAATCTTTAAATAAAAACAAAAAATGGATGTAGTTCAAAGTGAATTTTATTTTCAAAATTTCTAAATCAATAGTGTGAAAGCATCATTCTAAATGCGAAAAAAAATTTCATAAATGATGTGCTAAAAAAATAAATGCAACATCATACAATATACTTACATACTTTCAATAAATAAATATCTTAAACAATTCATGTAAACAAATCAACTTATGAACGTCGGATTCTTTTCACTAAATTTACATAAATTTTATACACTTATTTATATGCAGTGCAGTTTATTAATAATGATCTCTATTGGCACACTATTGTTAAAATTAGTGTTTTCAAATAAATTTAATCACCTGCATCACTTTTTTGTGTTAATAATTACTGTTTGATTTCAACTTAGATAATTCATTTTAGATCTCGTTTCTTTCCAAATTTTTTTTTCATATAGAAATAATATGAATTAAGGATAAAGCGTTATATGGGAGGTGGGCATTAAAGTGTGCTTCTCACCTTTAATTTGTAGCATTATAATAAAATTTACCATAAATTTCATCATCTTATACATATTATTTTGTAGCTTTAGGATCTTTAGAATTTCATTATTATTTTAATATGTGAGAAGTGGGCGTTAAAGAAGGTGTGTTTTATAAAGTCCTTTGTAAGAATTTAAGATAGTGTAATATGGGAGGTTGGCGTTAAAGTGGGCGTGTCACCATTATTTTACGTTACCACAAGACAATCGAAAAGCAGTAATTTTCAAGACTAAGGTTTGTATTAATTAGGAGCCTTAATCGAGGTATAAAAGTACATTTTTCAATATTATTTTTGCCTATAACTTTTACGGTTAGTAACCGATTTATCAAAAAATGTTTAAGAATATTCATAGGTGCCCCGGTTGATTAGTCAGCAGTGTGCTGGTCTGCTAGTTTGTGGGTTGCGGGTTCGATTCCCGCCAGAGGCTGGTGTTCTCTGCTTCTCTCCTCTATTTTCTATTCAGGTATCACAATGGGATCAATAAAAGGACCCAATTGAGCTGCACAACAGCTGCCTGTTCTACCTAACCTTCCTAGAGATATACCTTACCTATAAATATTAGCAAACGTCTGTATAAATTAACATAGGGCTGAGAAATGTGCATTTTCGTGGTAAAAATATGGGAAAAAACAGGCAGTAGCGTTTATTTGCTCATATATCAGAAAGTTATGAGACAATCATGCTGGATTCAAAGAGTGATTCATTCCTGGATATTTGCAAAAGATTGATGAGAAATACAGATCCCAGTAACATGTTGGGTCTTCTTTTTAGGGGTTTGTAATATTTGCAAAATATCAGGTTAGAATCTACAGTACATTTGCTATTTTGGGAATTATGCATATTAAGTTTTACTTTCTTACTGCATTAAAATCAAAATTTTGTATAAATTGGACTTGAGCAATTTGAACACTAAGCTAACGATATTTATAAGATAAACATGTTGAATTTTAGTTTCACCAAAATAATGTGTTCGTTTGTATGTGTATCAATTTATATCTATATATATAAAAGTGAAACTCTGTGTGTGTGTGTGTGTGTTAGCTATAGACTCCGAAACTGTAAAACCGATCGGGCTTAAACTTTGGTAAGTTGTTGTACACATACCAGGAAGTGTTTGTGGGTGAAAAAAAGTGGGCGGGGCCACGCCCATAAAAAATTGGTTATCAGTTTTAGCTACTTGCACTTGACCGATTTTTCTTAAACTTTGCACACATATCGAGCTGTCATGACTAAAAAATTTCGTGATAAGAAAAGTGGGCGGGGCCACGCCCCTAAAAAAGTTTAAATTTTGAGGTACTTGCACTGGACCGATTTTTCTGAAACTTTGCACACATATTAAGCTGTCAGGACTTTATAATTTCGTGGTTAAAAAAGTGGGCGGGGCCACGCCCATAAAAAAAGGTTATAATTTTGAGGTACTTCCACCAGACCGATTTTTCTGAAACTTTGCATACATGTCGAGCTGTCATGACTAAATAATTTCGTGATTAGAAAAGTGGGCAGGTATCATTTTGAGGTACTTGCACTGGACCGATTATTCTGAAACTTTGCACACGTATTGGACTGTTATGACTTTACAATTTCATGATTAGAAAAGTGGGCAGTGCCACGCCCATAAAAAAAGGTATCATTTTGAGGTACTTACATTGGACCGATTTTTCTGAAACTTTGCGCACTTATTGAGCTGTCATGACTATACAGTTTCGTAATTAGAAAAGTGGGCAGTGCCACGCTCATAAAGAAAAAGTTATAGTTTTTAGCCTTGCACTGGATATTCGATTAAAATTTATAATGCGATTAAAATTCATGAAGGGGCGTAGCAACGCGCGCCGGGATTGGCTAGTAAATATATGGAATACAATTATTCAATTTAAATATGCTTGCAAATGCAAATTTTAAAAAGTAACATTAGCATAAAAATTTTATTATGATTAATAAATTTTTAGAATAAATATAGAAGGATAATCTAACTAAATATTAGTATTAATAACGAAAACAATACTATACTACGCCTTCACACCATAAGCTTCGGGCATACGTTCAATAGCGTATTTGTGAGCTGCTACATACATGATCGGCACACCAGGTATTTTTCGTATACGGTTCTTTAAATCCTTATCATTTGTCGCTACGATATAACATTTGTGCTGCTTAACCCGCTCTATAATACAGTCATCGGCATATGTGCCCTTGTGTAGACAGGGTATACGCTCAAAACGTGGATCAGATATAATTCTCAAAGCTAATTTATATTTATTTCCCAATTTTTCTAATTCAGCACGTACACAGTCTGAAATGTAAGGTATACATTTAGCGTAAAGGCAGTCCATCATGCCCTGTATTATGTCTAGTTTGTTCTTTATACTAAAATTAATAAAGTTTGTGTCCAAAATAATGTGATATGGAGGGCCCAGTTGAGTGTTATATTGGAAGAAAAGAGCCGAGCTCTGTTGTGGTGCCTGGTTGACTTTGATTTGAGTGAGATCAATTGGAGCTTTGCGTGTTTTACGAAACTCTTCTTTAATTCTAGAATCCGTGGGTTTAAGTAAACGTTTCAACTGTGCATTTTTTTGTTTTTTTATCTTTTGTGTCTTTTTTTGTTTGCCCTATTTTAGGAATATATATTGTTTAAAATCATTAATTATTACAGTTTTATTAACTACATACCATTTTAAATTATGTTTTTAATAATAATGTATAAGTTAAAGATTCTACACTGTTTCGCTTATTCTAAACAAATGCACGTGCGTTAAACCCATATACAAAAAATGACAGCAGTTTGTTGAGGTTTGAAAACAGTGCTGCCACGAGGCAAGCGATATAATTTAACAGTGTTGCTAGAAGTGTATTTAATGAAACAGTGTCAATCATAATTGCCTTACAAAAAAAATTACATTATGATAATACAGTTTCTATTCCGTTTTTACCATCTCCTGTTCAGTTACAATTATTTGATTTAGGACTTTTCTACTTGTGATCAACGAAATAAAAACATTTATATTCGCCTTTCTATAATTTTTATATTCAATGATATTGACATTCAAAAATAGAAGCGAATTCGGTCGAACCGAAAGAACCAAAAGTATCACTATAATGAGGGTGGTAAATTTTATTGTCATAGCAGTTTTCCGTGTGAGCAATGTTTTATTAAAAGAGGGAAAGTAGAAGTTGTCCTTTTTTTTCCTATTATTAAATTGTGTTTGAAACAAAACTAAAATGCGTAAAACCGGTACAAATTTTGTTGCGAAATTGTGTTAAACTGATAGGTAATTATGGGCCACACTTTACTAGACAGGCGTTAAAGTGAACGTATCACACGTACATATTTAATGTAATGTAGAACCAGAAATTTCTGATATAATAAAAAACTTGTCGCAAAATAAAAAAAACTACATACATATAAATCGTAGATAACGCGTTATATAGGTGTGTGTACGTATATAATGTTTGTAAAACTACAAATTTCTAATATAATTAATAACTTGTCTCAACATAAAAAATACACTACCCTACGTTGCCACATGCAAGTGCAAGTGAAAAAAAACACTAATTTCTGCAAGTAAATAAAATTTTTATATTAGAACGTAGAGCCATACTTATATTTCGTCATCTTAAAGACCTAATAACCTATCTACAAAAATTTCAAATTGAGTTTTTTTATGGGTTATTATTCCCTATATCATAACACATATGTGTGCAACATTTTGAACATTTTATAATACAAGTGACCCAGTTATTACTGAGTTAGTACCTAGAGGGTCGTTACGCACTAAAAAGAGTAAAATAAATAATCAGAAATCACGATAAAAGTTTAATTTTGTTGCATAGTGTAATTTAAACTAACATTAAGTACTTTTTTTGCTTAAACCAGTAAAAGAATAACTGTTTTTATTAAAATATTCATATGTATAAAGAAATATTTATTTATTTATGTATACTAATAAGTACTGCTGATAGGTTATTTGGTTACAGATTTTTACAATTCAAAATAGCCTAAATGACATAACATAAGCTGTGTTTAAAAAAACAAAATTTTCTAAACCGAGATACATATATTTCTGGTTTCATTTTAATTAAAATATGTAATTTTCGTTTAAATATTGCAAATAGTTTCAATTTTATAATGTTTTTTCCCTCTCCTGTACGCTTTTGAGAACTGCAAATAGGTTATTTCGTCTTTAGGGTCACAATTTTTTTAATATCTTTGGATGAGTTTAAAAATGAGTGTCACATTTATTTTTTTGTTATTAAGCTAATTTTGAGGAAAAATTTAAATTTTTAAAAATTTCAGCATCTTACATTTATTTGTATTGGCTTAATGAGCTTTTAAATTAGAAGCAGACCAAAGGAAACACTATACAGGGTCAATTTTGATCTGTAACAGATTTTAAAAATTTACACATCAAAATATACTTTTACCCAAGAAATATACAAATTTATTTGTTCTACATCATTGCGCTTGGGCGCTATTGCGTTTTATTTGATGCTCCCCTTTTTAACATTTGAATAAAACACTCATGCAATGAAATTATGATAAGCCCATGGTGTAATTACTTAAGGAGATAGCGTAAAGGAGAGCAATTTTGTTTCTCTTTTTTTATATATGAATTTTGACAATTCTTGACACCGAAATCTCTTTTTTTATATTAAGTTTGACAAACGTTAGACCACAGTAAAACAATCAGCTGTTCTGGCACCGCCACCTGTATTAGTGTACCCTGGATAAGCCCTACAAATATGGAGATTCAAATAACAACGTAGACATTATGCCTCTGAAATTTGTTCGTACAAGGTTACCAGCAGAAATATTTACACAGATAAAAAAATCTGAAATTAAAGCTTAGCAAACTTTCTGTTTTTGGGTATGCAACTAAAAAAATGTGTGCAAAATTTTGTTTACATTTTTGAACTTTGTGTTACCGAGATTTGATTACTATTATAAAGATTACATATTTCCGTCAAATGAAACAAAAATTAATTTTTAGACAGTTATCTGGTCAAAACAACTTTATACAATCATTTATTTATATATATTTTTTGTTGAAAAAAAAAAACAATATCGATTTTACCATTACTAAATACTGACTTTTTTATTTGAAAATCCCTGCAGAAAATATTGGACAACTATGACTATTTTAGCTAAAATGAACTAGTTATTCAATATAAGTAAAGCTTTCATGGCCATATCATTTTCAAACAAGAGCCTGTAGTCAGACGGCAAGTCTTCGAGTTTTAACAATTGAATATAGTGTTGAAGAAATAACAGAATAGTTTTGAGACAACTTTGTCGTAATAAAAAATCGATCATGTTTGATCTATACATTTATGTGGGTTTTTTATTAGTTCTAGTCCAATATGGAGTTATTTTTAGGGTTTGCCATATTAACATAATTTTAACATTTTAAAATGTCAACACTCTAAATATTACAGTAAATGTATGTAAGTAAACTCGTAAGTTCAGTTAAAATTACTTGGGATATGTTAAAAACGTAATAAGATAATATCGAGCCCTAATAGCTAAATTATAGTAACTGATTTTTTTTTCGATGCAGAATTGTTCTTCCGCCTGCAACCCCTCGTCTGTTAAAATATTGATTCGAAAGTTATTATAGTTTTAGAAATACAAGTTATTTCATTAAAACATAATTAACGCCCACCTTTTTGTGGGACTGCAAAAATAACGTAATTGATATGAAATCGTAAATAACTTTTCACTCACAATTATGCAGCTAATGTGTTTTTGATAACACCTATGTATGCTCACATATATATAATGAATAATATATACAACAAAAAAAAAGCTCATAATCACTACATATTCACGAAAAAACCCAAATTAATTAAATCATTTCTAAATTTTTACTATCAAAACTAATCAAAATTATTTATACAAACCAACTATCAATATTATATCATATATGTTTTTAATGATTTTCTTATCGTTCATAAGGAATTCTGTATGAAAAATCAAAATCCTTAAAAAAATTTTAACTTTTTTAAATTTTTTTGTGGGTTACGTTATTTTAGCGGCTGAGGCTTCACATACATATTACTAACTGTAAATTCAAACTTCTGGTAAAAAATAAAATTTAACCTTTACCAGAGTAAGCATAGTACGTACTCAAGTCGTAGATAAGGAAAAAACGCAATAAAAACACATGTAGCTTTAAATTTTTTTTTCTCTTCTGTTTACACAAAATATAAAAACAACAACCTTCATGAGCAGAATAAATGAGCCGGTTCCGTATTAGTATGAACGACAGAAAGAAAGGAGGTAAAGGAAACAAATAAACTCAATATTACTATGAGATTTAACTAAAACAATGATAAAAGAAAATAAGAAAAATAAACTTTTGCCAAGGCTGCGCTTACATGAACACGTTAAATTATGCCAAAACAAACTGTCAGATACATGGATGGTATGAATGGAATGTTATGCTGACGATAATGTGAATGAAATTTTGCTGTGACGTTCTGTGCTGTAAGTACAGAGACCCACCTATGTATTTCAACGAGGAAAATCAGTACGATTTGAGCAGTAGGAAAATACGGTCATTAAGAACGAAACGAATAAAATAAACATGGGTCGAATAAAAACGGATGTAAAATAAAATGTGTGTATGTGCATTATTTTTTAAGTGTGTGTGTGTGTGTATATATAAGTGAATTAAAAAAATTAAATTACAATCTAGGAAAAAATGAATAAAATGTTAATAGAAAATAATTCAAGAAAAGTGTAGTATTTGCCATAGAAAGAATAAAGCAGAACAATACTAAATCAGCCTAAAAATAGGCTTCAGTTTTGTTCTTGTTTTCTTTAAGTAATTTTCAAAAGTAGCAAAACGTAGCATATATTGACCTTCATGGTTTATGTATGTGGTACGTAAAAAGTACACAATATACAAACACACATACACAAATATGTATCTTATATCTAAATAAATAAAAATTCAGTACCTACAATTAATTGGTGTAATTGGAAAAAAATAAAATTAAATGCGACGATAACTCTGTCAACTTAATTATTATAAAAATATAGTTTAAATATAAAACATAATCTAAATAATACATCATATAAACGATATATTATCCCCGCCTTTGGCGTTTCTTTTAACATAACCCTGCACACAGGCGTCATTTTGTCTCTTATATTTGGGCTTCCCATTTTTGGGTACTCGGAAGTTCGCACAGTTACTTTTTCAAGTCCAATACACTCATTGTAAACACATTTAATAACAGCATTGTTTTAATTTTTTTTCACATATTGTGGATTTTTAATCCCAAATTTATTCGCATTATCAGTAACACTTTACAGTAATGTTTTTATTAAATTTATAATTATTCTCATATTTCTTAATTCTTTTACATTAATTTTTTACATATGCTTTTTAAAATTTCTCTTTGAATTAAAATTTAAAAAATGACTAGCTGAATGTGGGTCCTAACTAAAACGTGCATTTTAGAATTTTTAATTGACATCTGAAGACAAATTAAAAGCAACTGCCTAGGGAAATACCTAAATTATTATGCAGCAACTAGGTACCCTGTTGATTTACATTTTAGCACTGTGTAGATAAAATCCTTTTTAAACAAGAAAACAAAATCTAGAAGTTTTGCATTAAGTTCATATAAAGTAGTCAATTAAAAAATTACAATTTTCTTAGTTTTGGATATTCATATTTTTGCGAGTGCACTGTACTCGTATGTATATGTAAACATATCATACACATATGCACTTGCATATGCACACTATTTCTAGATCTATGTTAACGATAATGTTCCATACTGACTACCTACCCAATGTAATTAAAAACAAACTCTTCACTTTGCTTTTCAAAATAACAGAAGCAATTATTTCTTACTAAACAAAAAAAAAATTGTAAATAAAAAAATAAAGCATGGAGAACTCTCCACCTGCCGCTTCGTCCTTGGAAAAGCAAATAGATAATTTTTTGGAGCACTTCAAGCGTAGTGCTTCCAAGGCCATGGAGGCTGAATGGTGTAGTATTGGTGGCAATACAAATAATACTAGTGGTGGTAGTAGTAGTATTACCGGAAATACAACAGTGACAACAACGGTGCTAAACACTTCAACTACTACTACTACTACCACTACAAATAATAGTGAGGGTATTACAGTTTCACAGTCTGTGTTGCAGCCATCAAAACAGATATCATTTGAGAAACATCAACATCTACTACAACGTACACGAAGTCGTTCGAGTTGTTTGGATTTAAATAATATGATGACCGGTAAGTTTTACGCAAAAATAAAGTCATTTTATATTATTTATGTACTTAGTATGTACATATTTCTTTTAAAAATAATATTTTTAGAAACTAAGTCTGATATGTATGTATGTGGTACCTGTATAAATTAAATCTTATTGTTCATATGCAAGGAATTTTTTTTGGGACTAAACAGATTTTCTAATATATAGAATCCCAAAGGTGTAACTGTAATCGAATTATGAACAATTTCTTTAATTGTAAGCCAAAATCAGTCATATTAAATTCTTTCTCCAAAAAATGCTGCCAGAAATTTTTTTATATTTCCCGAACCATCACAAAGTTTTTAGGTTTGTATGTTTACAACTAAAGCTAGGCGCATTATTGGGACAAACAATGAATTTTTTAGCCACGAATAATCAAAAATTAAACAATTAAGGTGTCGGTCGAAATTCGCTATACTCGGCGTACTCTGCTATAGATTTATTTATACTTCTTAATCGGCGAACGGCAAACAAATTGGTGCAAGGTGACCATTTTTATTATATTTGATTTTACTTTTCAACTGTTTTTGGAAAATACAGTTAGTTTTTGCTTTAATAATTGTTTTATTTTTAATTTTAAAACACTTAAAAAGTTTACTACAAAAATTTGTTTATATGTGTTTTTTGCAAATGTTTGAGTTTTTTAATTGAACTTTTTTTTTGATATGGTAACACTATTAGCTGTTATACGAAAACAAAACTTTAATTTTACATTCTTTGCAAATGTTTACTTATACGCAAGGCATATTTATTCATCAGGTAATTGCAGTTCGGAGAATTTTTTTTCTTATATTTTTTATATATAAAGTTTGACATTTGAAAAAAATTAGAAAAGAGAGAAAATTTGAAATAAGTGATGAAAAAAATAATCAGCTGACGAAACAAGAGTACCTAATAAATAAATATGTGTATAGAAACCCGGCATTTGATAGATAATGTTAAACACTCCGTTAACATATCTTTTCAACGTACTAGTAATTGGAAAGTTGCCTAAAATTTTTTCAAACCTGTACTTTAATTGGTTTTTTCTTACACATATATCTTAAGGAAACCAGAAAGAAATGTAGTGAGGGCAAATCATTAGAATAAAATAAAACAAATTTATGTTTTTTGTATTAAATGGCGAGAAATTATAAAATTTTCTCGAGAAAAGAAGTTGCCCTTAGTGTTAAAAATTAATTAATAAATACCACAAATTATTACAACATTTACTTTTAATTGTCAACACTGTTATCTTTGTAAAACCGGTTTTATATCAGTTGTTTTGGGATGTTAGAAATCGAGTATTAAGTTTGTTTGGACAGATTTTAAGTATCTTGGTTCAACATTTAAATACTAATTTAAATGTAAATGTATTCTCAACCTTGGTGTCCCCGTGGATAAGTCGATTGTGTTTGGTTTCCTCCACAAACTATAATTTGCAATTACATTTTGTATAAGCTTTCATTTAGATAAACTGGGATTATTTTATTGCAAATAATAATCAGAACTCTTTAAGTTTACGGTATACATTTTTTATTTATTTAACAACACTCGACCATTACAATAATTTATTTAATATTTTTAAGATCTCACTGAATATAAGGAAATTATGGAAACATTAGTTTTTACCAATAAAACAGTCTTTTAAATTTCTCTATTTTGATACTTAATTTATCTGCAACATAATTATAAGTTCTGAGTACCAGAATTATAGCCAATCGTACAGTTTATTTGTGATAGTAGAATTTTATAGTAATACTAGCTGACCCGGTCCGCGTTGCTGGCCGTAAGCAAACATTAGTGTTGTATTATAAATTTACGGCCTTTAAATAAAAATCCATGTTTTTTTTTTTACAGAATCACTTACATATGATGTAAATATAGGCACAATCAAAAAAGAAACGCATGTATTTATTTATTTTTGAATTCAACATTTCAAAAGTTTTAAAATTTTGATATTGGATCATTATTAACATAGTTTCTTGTAAATATCTTTGGAACTACATAACCGATAAAAGAGTTGAATATAGTTTTGAAAAACATGACAACGGCTTTCAAAAAAAATAAAAAAGTAAGCAAAATAAATATATGTAATTGGTGGAGCAATACGAAAATTTAATTTTGCCACGCCCCTCTGCCCGCAGACCGAAAATCAAAAATCAGACTTCACAGTGTAACCCGTCTAAATATTCTGAAAATTCCCTTAAAATTTCATCAAAATCGGCCCAGCTATTTTGGAGTTATACGTTACGTACATACACACATCCTGTTTTATATATGCATGTATGTATGTATGTATCTATATAAATTTGCTTGGGAATATCAGTATGTAATTAGCGCTAAGAAGTTATGATTTTTGCCATAGAAATTTACAGCCATAAAAGAAAAGTTCGATTGCAAGAACTGAACTATTCGATTGACAAAAAATTTATTGTATGTTTTCTGATTGTGGTAGCTAAATTACATATGTCGAATTTTGAATTTTTTTAAATGCTCCCTGCTTTACATTTAGTGTAATTAATATCCTCATCTAATGTCAGTGACACTTTAAAAAATAGAATATAATTCCTCCTTAACACACCTTAATAAAATTTAAATATTCATCAATATATTTAAAGGCAATCGTCCCTTAACTTAATAAAAATAATATTGCCTTGACCATGTCTTAACTAAAGTCACCTCCTAAAACTCAAAATTATAGAAGGCACGTAATATAACGTGCATTTTGCTTTTATGCCAAAACTAAAAAGAATTGTAAAAAGAATTGGTTATTTTCTTTGAATTTAATGACATCACGTCTCATTAAGACACTCAAACTCCCCCAATTAAAGTTCACAAAATAAAAACGCTAAAAAATCATAAAAAATATTGATTTTCAAAAACCTTTTTTAGGAGAAAAAAGAAATAGTTACAAACAAAATAAATAAATACCATATACACAAAAGGACCTTAAAGACAAATGAATAAACGACACACGCCTTTAAGGATATAAGATGTCACAAAGGAATCCTTGAGAAAGCAAGCAAACAAACATACAAAGTTGTAAAAGAATTAAAAGGATATGCATATAAAAGTGAAAAGAAGAGATTATTGCTAAAAGCCCACATGATGAAATGACATAAAAATAAAAACAATGCATTTATATAAACGACCAGAGAAAGAGGAGATTTAATCAACAAGGATTTAACAAACAACTTAATTTCATAGTCAAACAAAACTAAATACTTATACTCGTCTACTATCTCGTAGTATCGGATTAGAATTGGGTTAAAATCTGAATATGATTAAAGTGATTTGGCAACTGTTGAGCACGAAGATGAAATCCTAAATTTACAAATATAACTTGTGTTGGCGAAAACTTTGAACTAGTTTTTGCCATTATGCCTTTTAAAACTTGTTTCCAGCAAAGATGGGGCAAAGACCTAAACAAAAACAAAATCCATTAAAATGATTATATTGTTCATTTTTAATGTGTTTTTTTCGCGTTTCATCGGAAGGGGTTGTTGGCTTTATATTCCATTTTTGCATATTTTGTTCGTTCTTTTAATGCTTCATCAGCCTGATTTCAAACGAAAGCTGAGTGTTTAACTGTAAATGTGCACTAAATGAGCGCAATAACTTTGAATGAATGCAACCAAATTGTTGTTTGTACTAATGTATGTACTTTGCATTTAGTACATACATACTTACATTGTCGTTTGTATTTTTTCGCCAATATGCTGAAACGTATAACGACGAACTACTTACTGTTGCAAATTAAAATTATGTCTAAATGAACATAGAAATAAAGTTGAAAAAAACAAACATATTAAAGAATAAACAGTAAATACTTCTTGAATATAACCAAGGCAAATTTATTCATCGGGTAGTTTTGATTCGTCAGCTGTTTATATTTTATTCACTTACTTAAAACTTCTGCTGTCAAAGTCGATAAATAAAACCGTTTCTCTTTTTGCTCTCATTTATTTCAAATGTCAAACTTCATATATTAAAAAAATAAACAAAAAAGAACTCTCTCCAAACTTTGATTACCTGTTGAATATGCTTTGAATATAAGATTAATTAGCTCTCCATGGTTTTAAAAAAATTAATACAGAGTATATTTTCTTAGAGGAAATAATTTTTCAAATAGAACAATTGAAGGAAAGCCGCGAATAACGTTGTAAAAGACAAATTTTGCAAAACCTGTTTTTTTGCAGATTACCGTTAAAATTACTCTCTTACATTTGTTCAAACACCAAAACATCAAAATTATGCATTTCATTACCGTCAAAACGCAATTACAATGAGTCAGTCAGTGGAAGAACGTTGTAAGTTATAAAAAAAATGCTACGAACGGAATTGTCGAAAGTAATTAATAAGTGTAACTGAGGTACAAAAAGAAAAGTATTTGTCGAAAATTGGAAAGGCAATAAAAATAAAAGGTTTAGAAATAGTGAAAAATCATACGTAACAAAAAAAATTTTGGATATGAAACGTTTTTCCACTAAATAAAATAAAAACAGTTAATTTATATTTTATTTAAAACTTGAATTTCTTGATTTTGTGCATTATTTATTTTATTTTTATTATTTTTGATAAACTAAAACAAAAAAAGATGTAATCAAACCTTTTAAATACATTTTTTTGCTCTCCTGAAAAATTATTATTTTGTCATTTGCAACGTTATTCGCGTCGATCCTTCAATTGTCATTGTAATTAGAAAAGAGAATCTAAAGGAAGGAACTGTAAGACACAAAAATATTAATAAAATTTACTGAATTTTCTATACATAAATATCTATGAATATACGCGTAGTGGGATAGTGAAACAGAATACTATCAACACCCTTTGTTGTCGGTGCTACACTGTAAAACACAAAAAATTTTAAATCATGTGTTTTGAATATTATTGGTAAGAGTTTTATTTTATTTTGGTCTATAGGCTTGTAAATTTTCACTAAATAAAGATGAAAATACATGAAAAAAAATTAATATAAAAAAATAATACCTTTCTCACATTTTGTTTGAGTTAGAATAAAATAGAATTTTTTTTTTAAATTTATAAGATGTTTGACAGTTGAAGAAAAGAGAAAAAATGTATAAATTTTGGACATTTCGAAAAAACAGCAGATCAACTGAAACTATCTAATAAAGTGGATTTAGTTTATACCAAAAGACATCTGATTTTTTTGTTTGTTGATTTGTCAGATGTAAATCCTATAATCTAAACCCGGCTTTAAATGTACCCAGGGACTTACCAAATTAAACACATACAACATACATACTTTTAACACACTCTATCATACTAAGTAAATTTTTTTAGAGTAAACATTTAATATGATCTTATCTTATTTTCTGAGCTTTTACTGTACCTACATTCATTTCATTGTGTATTTTGCCGAAAAGGTTTGTATTTATGTGGGTGTCAGTAGAGGTGGTTTTACTAATAGCTGTGGTTCTGTTTTTCATATAAACGTTTTCGTAGTCTAAGTCAATTTGGTTTGCATGGATTTTAGTATGGTGGAATTGTAATCCCCCTTTTTTATGATGCGATACCGTTTAACAGAAATGTATTTTTTGTTCGTTGTTCCTTCTTTCCTTTGCTTTCATTAGGGCTTGTCTAATATACTATTTTTTTATTTTTAAACATTTCAAAATATTGTTACAATTTTATACTTTTTTTCGTTTTGTTTTTGTCTTCTGGTGAAAATTCATTTATTGTTAAATTTTCTCTTTTATTTTTATTTTTTTGTTAACGACCTTGAGTTAAACAGTTGATATGAAAAAGCAAAATTAAAAACTGAAATATTGAAATGAGTCATGTTTGTGCAAATTAAAAAAAAATAATAATAATAATAACAGCAACTATTTCTTTTTTTTAACAATTGGAAATGTTAAAATTAGAATACTGAATTAGGTACATGGGTACATATATATGTACTCGTATGCATTTATGGTAAATATGTATAAAATGATAATGTATGTATGTATGTATAATGTAATAATGCATAAAAAAAGATTTTAATTATTAAAAATTGTGTTTGGGTATGTTTACTACTGTATTTAAAAAGAGAGCCTTAAGATATGCTTTTTAAGTGTGTTATTTAGAAAATTTAATTATGGAGCGTTTGTTCTGATTTTCAATACCCATCATTCCCGAATAATTTTAAAAGATTGATACGACATACAATTCTGTGCAGCATATCGGACTTCTCTAAACATAAGGTTTTAGAAAGTAAATGTATATCGTTTTTAAAGTTAAAAAAACATAAAGTTTGGAAATGATAATTAAATATTTATTTGGGGCATTTAATGAATGTCTGCAATTTACTTTTTAGAGATTACTTCATGTAAATGTTGCCGTAAGTGGTCCATGTATGAGCTTCAATTTTTGTACAATTCTTCCAGCTTTTCGGCTGGTATCTCATCCCCCAACCACAAGAGCGATTGATTATGTCGTATATAAGCAATAACGCCGGCAGAATAACGGCGTCAAATTGCCAATATTCAAGCTTATATCTCTAGGTGCTGAACACGTAAATATCTTAAAACATAAAATTAAAAATTTTGCTGGGGGTTGTTCTGTAATTAAAAATTTTACAAAAAATATACGAAAATAAATTTCACTAAAGCCACTAGATTAAACGATTCTTTTGCCATTATATATTTAAATATTTTTAAAAACTTATATTTTTTTTGATAACTATAATGTAAATTTTAATATTTTGTTTTATTTTTTTCTGCGGCGTTCTATTAAACATTAGTGTTGTTGTTACATTTTATTTTTTTTTCAATTGAGCTGTCAAAGTTTTAAAAGATTATTGCTCAGCAATGTATTACAACATTTATTGCTAACTATGTTATAATACATATTCATGCGGTCCACACGTTGATATTTTGTGTTTGCAATAGAATGTGACAATTGCTGTGGCAATAATTGCTAAATATATTGCTCGTGTGGTCGGGGGATCACCAACGGCAGCTGTACTGTCTTTCCGGGGTTGGAATTGTGGCTGACTTACTCATGTTCACGAGAGACTTCATGTAATCACACAAAATTTTTCTACTTAAGACAAGCATTAAATCTGTGGCCAATGAAATGTTTCAAAACGTGAGATTATTTGCTAAGCAAATTTGCCTCTTAATTTTTCTATTTAAAAGTGTAAAGGTTAAATACATATATAAAACATATACATCATATTACTTTTGTTATTGTTATATTTTAAATTTTTGCAAATATATTTTGTATAAAATCTGTATACTTTTTATACACAGTAATATTTTTTTTTTTATTATAAAATATTTATATTTATTTATTAAACCTTATTAATTTTATCAATATCGTTAACAGAGTTATGAGAATTTACATATAGTATTACAACAATTAACATCTGATTAATTAAATAAAGAAACTACTAATATCACAGTTTAAAGGAAAAGTGGTTCATTAAAAACCACGTATCAACTTAGAAGTCATAAGAGATTTTAGAACAATCACTGAAATGTGTCTTTAAAACAAAAGACCCTCAGTGGTTGTTCAGCAAATTTCTTATTATTTTAAAATTTGACTTATGCATTTTTCATTAAATGACAGCGTCAGTTCCCTTGTCAATGAATTAAACATTTTAAAGTTAAAGTAGTTAAAGTAGATTGATACACAATAATATAATAGTATCTAGTATGTGCAAAATAGTAATAATAGGTTAAGTAGTTTTTGTGTATCGTTAGTGGTGTTTTTTTTCAAATTTGACTTATTAAAGATAATTATACTTTGTGAAAAAAGCGTAAAAAAAATCGCATCTTTTCAAGAAAACAGTTAAATTATCACTACTTTTCTTTTAATTTTTTTACTCTCTTAATGTATGTAAGTGTCTAAATTTTAACAGTAACAGCTGTTCAGTATAAACAAATACATAAGAAATTTTTTTATTGTGTTCTTCGCATGAAAAAGGCGGTTGTTAAATAAAAATTGGACTTATTTAAAATTTAAATAAAACAATGCTATTAACAAAAAACTAAGTGTACAAATAATAGTGTTTGTTATTAGAAAATTCTAGTGACACAATATAAAAGAATAGTATTTGGTTTCTTAGTAAAAAGAAAAAAAGTTCTGTAAAAATTAAGCAACCACCAATGGGTGAGAATTTTATTAATTTTGTTAATCGGAAATCAAGTGTTCTTTGGTAGTAATTTTGTTTAAATTTTAAAACTTTATTTATAAACAAATACACAAAATTGTAACTTTTATTATTTTTAAAAAAAATTTTGATTTAGTCTCCCTTATGTCTGGGGTGTTTTCCAGTTTTTACTTTGTTATTTTGTATGTGTGTTTTTTTTTGCCTAGAAGTTAATTTGGCCACAGCTCTTCAACTTGAACTTTTATTTGTTAAAGAATAGAAAAAAAATTGTTTACTACATGACTCAAAATTATAAAGGTACGTGAAGTGAATTTTTAATAGAATTTACTTGAAAATTATTACGTATGTATAAACGTTCGATGCATTTGCTCATAATTTAATGTAAATTTCGTTTTGAATACCACTTTAAATACTTCATAAAAAAACCTTTCTATAATTTGAAACTTACAATTTCATCGATATTTTTGGTAAGACATCGGACTAGTAATATTTGTTTGGTGTAATTTTTTAGTCACTTTAAAAAAATAGTTACATATTTTTTTATTTTAAACAGAGTTTAACTCTGTCGGTTTTTAAGGTTCTATTGCGGCTAAACGTAGAGCAATTTCAGATTATGCTGCAAATTGACCATTCTTTAATAGAAGGTACATAGGTACTACAATTTTTGTGGAAAAGCCATGGGAAAGATTATAATAATTATTTGCAATATAATCGTGATTGTTTTAGTTTTTAAATTTAATAATTTAACTTTATTAATTTTACTTTTATTTAATTGTCGAACTATTTAATATCTTAAAGATTATATTATTTTTATTCTGGCTCAAGTTCATTTTTATACTAAATTTCTCATATATTTTCTTTTTCATATACATATGAAGAAATCAGTTTTTATTTGTGGTAATGAAAGAATATACTGGAAAAGTATCTTATTATCCCGATAATAAGATACTTTTTTTATATATAAGTGTAATCCACTTATAAAAAATACTCTGTAAAAGGTGTGGTTAAAAATCATTATTTCTCCAAAAAAGGAAAAATAAATAATAATTTAGCCACTTTGTAAGCTATTTAAGAATAAATCTCATATATATATCTCATATTATATGGCGCTCACAAATGTTCAGAAAAAAACCTACATATAAAAAAAAAGTGATATTGCAAAACAAGCAAGGAAACGTAGTCTTTATAAATATCTCGGAAATCATATAAAATATTAATCTAAAATATATATCATATCAGAATGATTTATGTAAGGACGTTTGCTTATTTTTTCACTGATATATGGAAATAAGTTACAAATAAATAAAAAATATTTATAGGTTAATTCTTAACTTAATCTTATTATCCCGATAATAAGATACTTTTCCAGTATATTCTTTCATTACCACAAATAAAAACTGATTTCTTCATATGTATATGAAAAAGAAAATATATGAGAAATTTAGTATAAAAATGAACTTGAGCCAGAATAAAAATAATATAATCTTTAAGATTTAACTTTATTTTTTAATAAATTTATATATTAAATTTAATGCTTTAAATTTCTATATTTATAAGTGTAATCCACTTATAAAAAATACTCTGTAAAAGGTGTGGTTAAAAATCATTATTTCTCCAAAAAAGGAAAAATAAATAATAATTTAGCCACTTTGTAAGCTATTTAAGAATAAATCTCATATATATATCTCATATTATATGGCGCTCACAAATGTTCAGAAAAAAACTTACATATAAAAAAAAAGTGATATTGCAAAACAAGCAAGGAAACGTAGTCTTTATAAATATCTCGGAAATCATATAAAATATTAATCTAAAATATATATCATATCAGAATGATTTATGTAAGGACGTTTGCTTATTTTTTCACTGATATATGGAAATAAGTTACAAATAAATAAAAAATATTTATAGGTTAATTCTTAACTTAATCTGTTAAAAATCTTACTTTTACCAATAGTAAAATATATATTTTATGAAAACAGTTCAAAAGCTTAGACGACCGATGGTGAATGAAACAAAGCCATTGTTCGTTGTCGGGGTCACCAATTATGGGGGTTAATATTTCTTTGTAAAAATTATATTTTATTTAAAAAAATATCATAAGAACAATTTTAGTTGAAGAAAAATTATCGAATGAATTGATATAAAAAAAATGACAATAATATTTTTGAAAAAATGTTGCTCAAATTAAAAAAGTGTATTTAATTTACCACACTAAAGCAATCTGCTAAGCTATTTGTTATATAAGTTAACAAATTAAAAGCGGAAATTATTTAATCTTTGTTGGCGGTATTAAACGTAATTCAAAAAGAACACTAGTTCTATAGCGTTTTGTGTGAGTGTTTTTTATTCAACTTCTACTTGCTTAAGATACATACATAAAGTTTAGTTTTTTTCTATATTTATGTATTTACTAAAACAAAAATAAATCCAAAAAGTATCACTCAAAATAAAATTTTAATTTTTACCCACTTGTAACTTATATATGTATTTACTTATTTATTCAAAAAATGCTTAACGTTCTTATTGCTAAATTGGTTTTATTTTCAAACTCTACAGTACTATTTATTATTTTCAGCCAGTCTTCAAATAAAGTTGTCTCCACATAATTGAAATATTTTTTTTTTTATTAAATTAGTCTTTAATACGTGTTGCATTACAACGATTTTTTAAAAATTGTGTCTAGTAAAAAAATAGCAAAACTTTTGATATAAAAAATTCTTAATAATTAAATATAACAAACAGAATGTTGAAACCCAATAAATTCTTTAAAAAATACTTTCAAAAAAATAAAACATTAAATAAAAATACAAAAAGTAAGGGTTTTTTGTTATATAAGAAATCGGATATACATATTTATCAAAAATGTTTAAAAAAGCTATAAGAGAAAATAATACTTTTTTAAATATTTAGTTGTTGTTAATTCGTATACCCGATTTCAATAATACTATGTTTAGTATTATGTAAGAAAAGGTAATATTGATAAACAATCAACGTTGTCTTAAAACAGGTATGGAATATCAAATAAGCATTAACGTTGTGTTAATGTGATGGCAAAAATTTACGGCGATGTTTGTGACGCCAAATATAATATGGGTGAATAAGTCGAAATTGGTTCTCGCAATTGTTTATGTTACCGTAATATTATTTTAAATAAACAAAACTAGCGAATCGTACCTGAAATTTGAACACTCAAAACTTTAATATGAGTTTTTGGTGCTTTAGACATAAAGATTCTAATAAGAATTTTTTATATTAAAAGAAATTGACTGCCGTACAGGTGAAATTTACTAATAATATGCTTATGATAAATATACAGCAAAAAATAATCACAGTCATTCTTAAGTGGTGCTGTTACATACATGCGGCAATATATTTTTCGATTATATTAAAAAAAAAAATTGATATATTTGATAATAACCTTCTTTGATGGCAAAGACATATAACGTTGATTGCTATGATAAAGACACTGATGGTAGATATGAGTGTGATAAGAGAATGCAGTATATTTTTTCCACAATTGCATACATATTGTCAATTAGGCTTAATTTTTATAACAAATCTTCTGCAGATGTAAATAGTTTGACTAAAATTGTTTGCATCTCTATGTCATCCTTCGAATATCTATCGTTACAAGTCTTGACAAAAAAAATTCTTTATTTAAACTGTTTGCATCTCTATGTCTTCGTTCGGATATTTGTTATCAGTGTCAGTTTCATCTTTTAACTTCTGCCTATGACACGTTAAGTATTGTACTTTATGTGGATAAAAATACAAGTAAATCGTTCTCATACCCTTAGGATAACAATGTATATCAAACTATCCTTGAAACTTTATTAAGATATGTATCTTATAAATAAAAATTTATACTTTAAAACATCTTTTGAGCATTTGTATATAAGAATCATATAGATGTGAATTACATATATTTAAAAAAAAAACTATTAATAAATTATCTGACTGAAGGACATCTATGATTTATTTTAATATATAGATATTAGCATGTGTTAGTCCGAAAGGAAAATATTTAAACTATAATAAATAAGTAGCTTTAAAGCTTTAAACATCAATCAAGCAGTACGGCTTTCATAATGCTGTCTTCTTATAGTTAATTGACATATAACTAAAAAAAATTTAAACTTGCTGCAATATCGTACTTTTTCGAATAGCTCCGTATTTCTTTGTATATGATTTCTATAAATTTTGTAAAGATTAACGAAATATTTAAAGAACTTATTATTAATTTCCAGTTTTTAAAAATAAAATTTTTGATTTATATATATTTTTTATAAATCTTGTATAGAAAATAGTAAAACTTATTTTGCACTAAGTAATAGTAAAACTTAGGTGCACTTATTAAGGCATACAAATGTAATGATTCTGTAGAGAAGATTTTTTTATACAATCTTTTTTGTCTAATAATTATAAAAAAGTGCTAAAAATCTAATTGAACTGCCACATATACATACGTATAGAAATCTGGCAACATTTTACCACCCCTCTGAATTATCACGTTTTGTTTTGATTATTCCGTTCAGTCACTTTTGTTAAAAGTTTTTTCTGTTTTTTTTTTTGTTTACAATAAACAGAAATGTAAAACTGTTAATATAACAGCTACAGAGTTGCCATATACAATTAAGCTACAGAGTTGTCATATACAACAAAGCTACATAGTTGCCATATACAATAAAACTAAAACCATAAGTGTATGTAGGTTATAAAAAAATATAACTGACATTTTAAAAAAATATTTTCGTTTTATTAATTTAAATAAATATTAAATTGTGTATTGTGTTAATATCTTTATACGATTTTTGGATAAAAATGTAATAATAATTTCTTTCCGCATTAGTTGTCTTTAACATATACTTGCAATGATTAAATTAAACTGCTATTTGTGTAATTCTACAAACATACAAGTTTAAAATCGTAATCCATATTCTTCTGTTGTTTTTGGTTCGTTTTATTTTAACGGCACAATGTCAAAGTTTGTTTACATTTAATAAATTTATGTGCGTTCGTTGAAAATTTATATAAAAGTGGTAAAATTTGTGAAAAATTATTGTTAAAATAGTAATATTTGTACAATAACTTAAGTAAACAAGTAAGAGTGCTATATTCGGCCATGCCGAATCTTATATACCCTCCACAACGTGTAGTCATGCAATAACAGTAGTTTGTATCACCATTCATCTCATATGAAATACGTACATTCATATAAAAAACATACATATATAAAAACATCCCATTGTAAAATTAAAAATAAACGTATGTATGTTAGAAAAAAAATATAAAACAAAAAAAAAAAATAAATAAAAAAAAAAAAAAATTAAAATAAAAAAAAATAATAATAAAAATATAAATAATATTTTAAATAAAAAATAAAAAAAAAAAATAAAAAAAATATAAAAAAATAAAAAAAAAAAATTTTTTTGGCTCAGCTGGGATTTGATGCAACGTTTTCTCTAACCAGTATACACGTTTGTATGTATGTATGTTGTTGTTGTAATGTTGTTTTTGTGAAAAAAAATCGAGGTGGTCGTGGGTTTTTGCTCATATCTCAGTTGTTTATGTACCGATGTTCCTGAATTTCAATACCGATCTACTCCCGAATATTTCTGATATTTTAATACATCACCCGGGTCCAAGCGATGTCGGGGAGCTTCAAAAAGTTGATTTCAACATACACACGGACAGACGGTCAGACGGACAGACTGACAGGGCTTAATCGAGTTTCCTATTCATAAGCTTTCAGAAAATATATACTTTATGGGGTCGGAAATCAAAATTGTAGAAATTTCACACGGAATGACAAACCTATATATACCCTTTTTTACTGTGTGAAGGGTATAAAAACAAGTAAAATACAATTTATAATTGAAATAAACAACATTTTTATTGTTTTTAATTAAGAAAATACAAAATTTCCGTTGTGTTTGTCCTAGTGATTTAAAGTTGTGAAAAATATTAAAAAAACTCAAATATGTGATATAAACAGCACAAATTTATGTAATAAATTAAAAATACTTTTTTATTTTAAAACTTTTCGCGTAAATTTATGAAAATAAAATTTTAATTAAAAGTAAACAAAAAAGTTTTTTTTTGTGTTTTGACATTCTCTTGGCCTTTTTGTGTTTGTTGCAGGGATGTTATCACCTGATAGGGAATTCGCCTTGAATACCATATTTGATTTTGAATTTTCACATTTGTCAGTTGTTTAAAAAGTCATCGTAAAATTTTGAATTAAAAAAAAAAATAAATAAATAAATTTGAAAATATTAGGAATGCATATTTATTTACCTTAAAAAAAAAAAAAACAACAAATATTAACATATGTCGGTATATTTTTATGTATGTATATTTGTGTATGAAACGAAAGAGTTATTAAAATTAAAATTAAATTTATTATAAATGGTTTTTATTCTGGCTCATTTCATTTTTTCAATTTTTTCCTAAAAACATTTTTTAAATAAATCTAAATTGTAATCATTTAAACATACATACTGACAGATGAACATTGCGCAATCCTAGCCATAAGCTTTCAGAAAATATATTCTTAATGGGGTCACAAACAGGTATTGTAAAAATTTCACACGGAATGACAAACCTATATATACCGTTACACTCTTTGTGAAGGAAACAAAAAATTATAAAGTACACCAACAACATATTTGATTTTTTAACGTCGGCTATTAAAAGCAAAGGTCAGTTAGGTTACGATTGCTCAAAGCAATTAGGATTTGTATTTATTAATTAATTTGGTTTTCTTATAAATACAACAAGACAGAATATCTTATAAATTACAGTAAAGGAATCAGATTAGTTAAGCTACACAAGGTTATATTTTTGATCTTTTTAAGTATAAATAAATTCAATTTTTAGAGTACAAAAAAAAAAACACAATTTTTTAAATAAATAGAAGGTACAGCAAAATGCCAAATGATTGTTTTAAAAATTAGTTTGTATATAATACGCTCCAGCTTTTGCATTGCATTCATTAGCAGATAGATTCAAAATAAACTAGTTTTCTATATGTTGACATTTGAGATAATGTTCATGCCAATTACCAATTTTACATCTACATCATTAGTGTACTAAAGTGTGTCAATTCAATAATATGTATTGACACTTAAAGTTATCCATTGTAGTACATTTTAATGCTTCAAGTAATTATTAATACATAATATTGCAGATTAAAAAAAATTTTCAAAACTTTTGTATGTTAAATATTATATTTTATTGGCAGTTAATTTAACTTTGTGTTTTTTTAAATCCGATTAGATCTAAGTGGCATCCCTGGTCGTGTATATGAAAATAAAAAAAAAATAGTTTTGACAAGCCGTTTGAGTCTTTATAAATATTACAAAATTACTGTTTTTTTTTAAACCGAATAAAAAGTCAAGAATAAAATGTCCACTTCCCATCCTAATCCGTCATTCATCGAAGAGGAATTTTCTTCCTTGGTTGATGTGTGCTGTACAGATGCATTTATTAAATCATCAAGTGGTTTTGTTATTGGTCTTGTGGCGTCTTTTCTACTTCGAAAGCGAAGATCGTATCCCATGTTTTTGGGAACAGGATTTGGTTTGGGATTTGCTTACGAAACGTGCGAACAACATTTACAAAAACTGTGCGACAGAGCAAGCGAACTAAAATAATTGGATTTATTGTTTTATTTAATCTATTAAAAAAATTATATGTAGTATGTAGATTAGCTAATTGATCAAAAAAATATTTTCTTTTTGAGATTAACTAAGATGAGAAACAATGATATATTAATGCAAAGCAAATTTATTTATCTGGTAATTTTGATTCGTAAGCTGATTTTTTTCTTCACTTATATAAAACTTCAGCTGTCAAAGTACATAGATAAAAAAAAAAAAATTCTCGCAATAATTTTTCAAATGTCACAGTTTGTAAATAAAAAAGTTCTCTCCAAACTGCGATTACCTGATGATAAAAGGAACAGCTGTTGTTCAACTGATTTATTTGTTGGGTTAGTTTTTAGGGTTTAAGTCAAGACATATCCATAAGGTACTCGTATCCAATCAGCTGACTGTTTTTTATATACATGTTATAATTTGGTTTATTGGTTAATTGGTTTTTTTTTATAAATATAAAAAAGAAATTTTAGGGTTTTCATACCCTTCACCTTCACAAAGCTTTGTGATTCTGCTTGTAATCCGACCCCATAAAGTATAAATTTTCTAAAAGCTTATGAATAGAGGAGTCCATTACGCCTTGTCCGTCTGCCCATCTGTCCGTGTGATGGTTGAAATCAACTTTTAAAAGCAACCATATGTGCCTCAGATCTGTGTATAGTATTAATCTTTTGGAAATATCCGGAAATGAATCGCTATTGAAATTCAGCACAATCGCCCCATAACTCTATGAGATATGAGCAAATAAACACGAGTGCCTCCGTTTTTTGTCATATTTTTACCACCAAAACTAAAATTTTTCAGCCATAGAATAAAGGACTTGACTATTGCAATATAAGCTTTATAAAAAAAAAATTAAAATTCATGTTGGCCGCCACCAAGGGCCGCCACTACAAAATGACGGACATCAAATTTATATATGAGCCAAATCTGGTATTTTAAATTGTAACTTCTTGAACCCCCTCAATATTGGTATCAAATGAAAGAGCTTGACTAGTAGAATACAGATAACTACAAAAAAATTCAAAATCGAGAATGGCGTGGAAAATAATAAAGAAAAATGGCATATAACATGAAATATAGGTTAAGCTACGATGTGGGATTATACCTATGTACATGAAGGGTATTATCAGATTCGGCACGGCCGAAATTAGCACTTTTACTAGTTTAAATTGTTTCATAAATTTAAAATTTTTTTAGTTTTATATTTAAAAAAACATTATTGACGAGCTCTTTCGTTTTAAAAATGTACATACAGATCTACGTATGTACTTTAACTTGGCCTTCACCTTTACAATGCAGGTCAAAATTATTAAAGTATTTATTTCCACACACACCCACTTTACGCGGATAACTACAGATAAAGTAACCGCAACAGCTGTTTTAGGTAAACAAATCAAAAACTTATCGGCTTCGCTTTTCTAATAAGCTAAACACACACTAACAAATGCAATAGAATTAATGATAATTATACATAGATACAAATGAGTACATTTAACAGTATTGCCAGGAGTAATTTAAAAAATAAAATAAAGTTTTTAAAGAAAATTCGGAAAGAGTGCAATATTGGGTTGGACCACGACAGTCATTCAGTAAGAATATCACTAGAGGCATTTTGTACCTATAAATAGCAACAAATATTTATATAAATTATTCTGGACCTGAATAATTTGATGTTTGTGGTAAAAATTTGTGGAAAAAACAGAGGCAGTATGCTTGCTCATATCTGAGAAAGTTTAAAGGCGATTGAGCTGGATTTCAATAGCGATTTGTTCTTGGATATTAGCAAAATATTGACACAGCAAACACATCTGAGTAACATTTGGGTGCTTTTAAAAGTTGATTTTGACCAACACACGAACAAAAGGCTAGACGGACATAGCTCAATCAAGCTTTTCGAAAATATATACGTTGTGGGGTCGGAAATTAATATTGTAGAAATTACAAACGGTTTGACAAAGCTTAATACTTATACTCTTGGCACCACAGGTGAAGGGTATTAAAATGATTCGATTTCAACAATTTTTGCGGTTTTTTATGTTGGGTCCCCAATGTACATTTAAGCGGTAAAGATTGAACTAAGTTTTATTCATGGTACTTTATTTCGTTTCTAATATCAAAAGATGATAAAATTATTATTTTATCAAACAAATTACACATGTCACGTAAGGGGCTGAAACGTTACTAAATAATTAAACAAATTTAACCAAACGGCAACACTGGCTTTTCATATCTAAGTATCTTTTGTTTGATAACAAAGAAAAATGTATCTGAGAGAGTACACACAACATTAATGCTAACTGGGGATGGAAGTGCTATGGCGCAAAAGGGCTTTTTGTAAAAAGTACTCAACGTTATTTTTGCCCTAATTTTCTAAAAAACAAAAAATAAGTAATTATTTTAAGCAAAACGTAAAAAAACAGATTTTTTAAAAAGTACCAATTAGGTACTTTTTTTTAATACTATTAAAGAAAGCGCACATAAGTACAATATTTTAATAACAAAAAGAGCATTAATAACACATGCTAGCTAAATGTTCTCTTTATTACTTATCATTCTTTTAACATATGATATGTGTTATTTGTATAGGTCGTTTTCTCTGTCCCTCTGTCTGACTGTTTTGTGCACTTTAATAATATTTTCAAATGTCTACATATGGGAGTTTGCTGATCTTAGCCGGTGAAGAAACACACGAGTTTCTGATTGTACGTGAAAAAGCAGACACCGACCATAATAACAAAACAATAAACGATAAATATTAACAATAAATGTTTGGTTTTATTATTTTATTTTGCTATAAATTATTGTGCATATAAATATACATATATTTATATAAAATTTAAAGAAATAGATATAAATGAGTTTTGTTCGGTTTCATATGTATTTATTTATTTTTATATAAATGAAAGATAAAATAAAGCAAATTTAAAACGTAATAAATAAAAAAAGATATGTGCACAAATTTAAAATAAAAATCGTTCTCATCCAAAGAATTAAACAAAAAAGTGCTTAAATTGTTAAACGTTTTATGGCTCTATCTTACAATATACGTATGTATATACACACAAACATACAAACACACGGGTGTATATTTTTATTTCTTTATAAAAAAGAAAATTTACTGTTTTCTTAACAGGAAATTTTATTTCTACACATACGTACGTTTGCGAGTCTCAAATAAAGAAAATAAGGGAAATGCAGCCAAGAATGAAAATTATAAAAAAAAAATAAAGAAAATTTATAAAACATTTATCAACCAAACAAAATTGCGCAAATTTACTGATTAAAACAGAAAAAGAAATATGTATGTATGTACTTATGTATGTATGTAAAAGAACATTTTTATATACTGGTTGTACCCGGTCCGCATTGCTGGCTCCAACAATATTTTTCTATTGCATTATTTTGAAGATAAATTCTGATGTGGTTATTAGTGCAAATTAATTGTATATTTTTGTTAATGAAATTTCTGTTATAATTTGTGATTACGTGATTAAAAAATTAATAATTTTTTTGGACCAAAAATAAGTTTTGGCTGGAATAGTTGTTTTTGTTTTTTCTGACCTACTCTTTAGTACCATTTTCTTTGCAATTTTTTTTATTTTCCGCTAGATATGCAATATTATCTTGCAATAACAAGTAACCTTTATGTTAACTCAGGTATCAAAGTACCTCCACACCGAATTTTAACAAAATCTGTCCATAAGTTTTTAAGCTTTTTGAGTTCATGAAGGTTCACAGAAAGACAGACAGACAAAACAAAAATTCTAAAAAGTGCTATTCTGTATTTTAAATCGTAAGACAACAAAGTGTTCCCAAATTATTTCTTGTAGGTACATAGTTTTTTACAATCTTATTATAAGTATACCATTGTTGTACGCGTAATAAATAAATGCAAAAAATTATAGGTACTCCTAAACAATTCAAATAACTTAGCTATTGTCTAAAATTTTATTTAAAGCTTTCTTTTGACCAATTTTCTTTTTCTAAAAACAAATAATTCTCTACTGAAAATGTTCGACAAATGCTAAATATATTAATGAAAAAATCCTAAATAAATTAATATTTCGAAAGGTTTAGAAAAAAAAAAATAGCAACTTGTGAAATATTCTTACTTAATTCGATGTTTACAAAGTGTTTTGATTTATTAACTGTAAAAACTATTTTTATCTATTGTAAAATTCTTCACATGGTTGACTTGTATACAAATCTTTAAGTTGAAAAAAATGTTAATAAGAAAATTTCTATATAAAGATTTGTTGTAGACTTTTCTAAATGTTTATTTTTGAATGTCTTGTAAAAAACTACTAATACATTGTTCACTTTAAATCCGGCCGCTTTATAAATATATAAATATATTATAAATATGTTTTACAGACATCTTCAAACAAGAAAATAAACCTCTAGTAAGTACACATTATGTCTTTCGCTAGCCAAATATAATTGGGTTAATGGGGCTCTCCACCATTGCACTTAATTGTGAAGTCTTAGCTCATCCGCTTGACTTTTGCGATTTTCACTAGTTTTGAACGATGACTGTCGGGCCAGGACTTGTATCGTTTTATAAACAGACCTAAAACTTATGGAAGATAAAATATAAGGTATCATTCTTTTACAACGCATGTTTATAAAAAACGTCGAAAACTGATCCGTACAAAAAATCATAAAATAGGTAAGGTTATGTTAAACAGGCTTAATATCTGGAGAGAAATACAATTGGTTTCATGACTGAATTCCCTGTGATACCTGCTACTTAGAATGTCGCGTGTAACAAGTCCTACCTCCATTCAAAGAAATAGATCAACCGCAGTACATACAAGTATTATTTCATATGACAGCTTTAATTATCTGAAAAAAATTTTTTTTTTGGTGAGTAAATCGTGCTGCACAAAACTCTCATCCAAAAAATTTTATCCGAAAAATAATTTTGTTTTCAACAAGGAGGTAATTCACATGTATTTACTTTAAGAAAAAAAAATTATTGCAGCTTTTGGGTAAACGGATTTCGAGTGAACAATGCTTTAAGAGTTAGTACCTAAGAAATTAAAGAAAATTACGAAAATCTATAGTGTTGCTGCTACCGAACTAAAAGGCAAATCAATACACAAATGTTTTGGTTCAATTGAAAAAAACGAAGACAGCCTGTCGGCACAGACAGATATCGTGACATATGCCAAAAGTTTAATTTATAAATTCTCATAATTATGAGAATAACGTTCAATTGTGTGTTTGTTTTATTTGTGTTAATTTTAGTTTCTCGCAAAAACCTAAATTAAAAACGGTGAGAGAGTGAGTGTGTGGTTCTACTATATATTCATGAATATATAATACATAAGGTGTTTTAAAAATAAAAATTTGCAAACTGAAAAAAAAATAGCTGCATAAAAATCGAAAGTACCTACATATATTAAAAATAAAAACACGCAAACCAATAGTATAAGTATATGTATATTTATTTTGTTTTTGTTTATCTACTTAATTATGAAGCTGTTTCATAATTTTATGGGCTGACGAAAAAAAAAAAACAAAACAAGCAAATTGCGCATACTTATTAAAAATAGCTCACGTGCCGGTTCGTAATATGTTGTAAACAAAGTTATATGAGAAAAAAACAAGTAAGAGCACTATATTCGGCTGTGCCGAATCTTTTATACCCACCACCAATTTTGTGTACATTTAAAGCACAATATTTATTATTTTGTTAATCGCTATTGAATAATATCTTTATAATAAAATATGTATCACTTTCTTTGTAGAGGGTGGTTAAATTTTTTAGGGCCCATGTTGAAGGTGAACTACACCTAGTCTTTAAATTTGTTTTCTGCATTTCACTTGACATTTCTCAATCTCAAACTTACTCAATTTGATCTGTAGAAAGATACGCAAATGAGCAACTCTTTAAAGTTATTCAGGTTTTTTTTATGAAAATGGGTGTTTAAATCAAAATGCATTTTGTGCACTTCGTAATTCTTTTGATCAACATAATCATTCAAATTCATCCACAATCGGGAAAATTGTAAAAAATATTTAAATTTCTGCAAAACAGGTCTGTATAAATTGTTAAAAAATCTGTGAATGCATTCTTATTTCGTTGAATGGGAAGCATGGTTGTTTTTTTCGATAGTGTGGCAAAAGAGCAGTCAACCTCGACTCATCATCGTGCCCAACAATTGAGCATCAACATTGTCATTGAAAATTTGGACCATCAGATAGAGGAGTGGCGCCAAGGATGGGGGGGGGGGCATTTGGCCGATATTTTGTTAAATACATAATTGAACCGTACAAATATTATCATTACAAAAAGAAATAATAATAATTTCCTAAATAATTTGAATAATTCAACATCAGCCCTTAAAATTTAACCACCCTTTATAACTTCGATATGCTACTAAAAGGCTTTTGTAAATGTAGTCTTTTAATGAACGTGGGCGTTAAAGTAGGCGTGTCAATAAAGTTTCTGCTAATAAATACAACTTAGATATTTCAATATAGTCCTTTATTTTCCCAAAAACTTTGTCAATAGAGAAATTACATGAATTTAAGAAAACCCGTTATATGGGAGGTAGGCGTTATAGTAGGCGTGTCACCTAAACTTTTTGGCACAACAACTGCATTGATTAGAAGGATATATGTAGCAAATTTCCTTTATGATACCTCTAATTTTGTCTGTTTTAGTGGGCGTTATAGTAGGCGTGTTAAAGTTATTTTTACGAATGAGTACATTTTAGATGTTTCAATATAGCCTTTTATTATTCCAAAATCTTTATTAATAGAGAAATTATATGAATTTTAGGTAAAACGTTATATGGGAGGTGGGCGTAAAAGTTGGCGTGGCACCTTAATTTTTTGTACAATAATGACACTGCCTAGGGGGATATACGTAGCAAATTTGATCATCATACATCAAATTTTGGCGGTTTTATGAGCTTTGAAATTTCATTAACGGTAGATAACGTGAAAAGTGGGCGTTATAGTAGGCGTGTCAAAGTTATTTTTGCGAATGAGTACAACTTAGGTGTTTCAATATAGCCTTTTATTATTCAAAAATCTTTTTTAATAGAGAAATTATATGAATTTTAGGTAAAACGTTATATGGGAGGTGGGCGTAAAAGTGGGCGTGGCACCTTAATTTTTTGTACAATAATGACACTGCCTAGGGGGATATACGTAGCAAATTTGATCATCATACCTCTAATTTTGTCGGTTTTATGAGCTTTTAAATTTCATTAACGGTAGATAACGTGAAAAGTGGGCGTTATAGTAGGCGTGTCAAAGTTATTTTTGCGAATGAGTACATTTTAGATGTTTCAATATAGCCCTTTATAATTCCAAAATCTTTATTAATAGAGAAATTATATCAATTTTAGGTAAAACGTTATATGGGAGGTGGGCGTAAAAGTGGGCGTGGCACCTCAATTTTTTTGTACAATAATGACACTGTCTAGGGGGATATACGTAGCAAATTTGATCATCATACCTCTAATTTTGGCGGTTTTATGAGTTTTTAAATTTCATTAACGGTAGATAACGTGAAAAGTGGGCGTTATAGTAGGCGTGTCAAAGTTATTTTTGCGAATGAGTACATTTTAGATGTTTCAATATAGCCCTTTATAATTCCAAAATCTTTATTAATAGAGAAATTATATCAATTTTAGGTAAAACGTTATATGGGAGGTGGGCGTAAAAGTGGGCGTGGCACATTGATTTTCCGTTAAAAAAAAGCCTTTCACCAAAAAGCAAAGTGTGCAAAATTTCAGAGTCGTACATCCAATTTTGTTGGTTTTATGACGTTTTTGTTTTTAAATATACCGAAAAATACACTGTGCGGTATAAATTTTCGTACATTTTGATCGATAACTCCTTTCCTAATGATTAGATTTAGGTAATTTTTGGTGAGAGATATTGCTTTGACTCGAGAAATATATATTCGAAGTTTCATGACTGTACGTTAATCAATTTGGACAAAATACCATTTTATTCGATGTTCGTAGGACACGGTTTTTTCGACCTACTCTTGCATTCCGAGCTATAACTCACTTCCTAATATTCCGATATAGCCCATTTTCAATACCAAACAAACCTTGTCTATAAGAAAGATTCTGGCAAAATTTGAGCCTCCTAGCTTTTTCGGTGCGACCTCTATCGTGCTTTCAACAGACGGACAGACGGACAGACGGACAGACGGACAGACGGACAGACGGACAGACGGACGGACATAGCTAGATCGTCATCAAATCAAACCCTGATTCAGAATATATATACTTTATGGGGTCTAAAATGGATATTTCGATGTGTTACAAACGGAATGACAAAATGAATATACCCCCACCATTTTTTTGGTGGCGGGTATAACAAGTGCTTCCAATTTGACGAGAACAAATTTAAAATAGAAGTTAAACGTATTAGACTTTTTCCACCGTTTAATTTCTTTCCAAAATGTTTATTAACGGGTTTGCGTCTTTTGTTGCCATTAAGTAAGTAATTTTTATATAAATTTAATTTTTTGCTTTCAGTTGTTGTTTTTCCAAATTATGCATACAATTAATGTATTAAATAATTACACATTCTTGTTGTTATTATTGTTGTTATATTTCATTATTTATTTGATAAGAATTTCGAAAATTATACAAAACAAAAATTCACATGATTGTTATTTGTTTGGCAATACACACAAGTTAACACACAATCACTAAATAATAGTCATACAGTGGGTGCAAAATGAAATGTGATATTTTGTTTAATGTTTATATCTAAGGGAAATATTTTAAAACATATTAGACTTCTCAACTCAGAACATGAAAAACTTTGGTCTCTATAAAGCTGAAAGTCGAGCTCATACTACCCATTTTAAACCTTCTACGCGTTCTACACTTATTTGCTCATTTGGTTATTGTAAATACTACATTTGGGTTAATCTGTTTCTATAGTTAATTTTTGCCAACAACTTAAGTTATTTTTTTTAAAAGATGACACTCAGTACGTTAATGTCATCGATACGTGGATTGTACATTTAGTTCATGAAAAGCTTTTTGTAAATAATTCAATTGCAAATATAATACCTTTTTTACTTCAAAACTAAAAGCCAAATATTACCAACATACTTATTATAAGCAAAGGAATAAAAAAAAATGCCATCCTTGCGTGGCCTTTGACGCTGACCAAACCTACTTTTTGTTTTCTAAGCGATCGCTTAAGTATAATTTTTGCGGGTAAATTGGGTTTTTTTTTAGCGAAAAACATGAAAAATTTTTACTCAAAGCGAGCGTTTGGATTCTAAAAACAGCAAATTAAATTTGAATTTTTTTTGCCAACTGCCTAATTGCGAGACCAACATACATGTTTGCAACATTAAAATCATGGTGTCCAAAAAAATGTAGAACAAAATGACAACGGGACATAAATAGGGCTCAAGTAAGCTATGCGTTAGGCAGCTGTCATACATATATTTTTAAAATCTGTTGACAAACAAAGAAAAAATTTAACTCAAGGCGATTTGAAAGTGATACTTAAGTCGTATTTTATACAGGTATAAGCAACGACGAATTGATACAACAAATCAACTTTTTAGTAGATGTTTTCTGTCCAGAAGAATTCGTATATCAGGGATGGAAAAATTGTTATGATCTGTTTAATTAAATAAAATTTCAATAAAAAAGAGATATTTATTTGTGAAACCCATTATTACGGAAGTAAAAACAATAACCATAAGTCAATTTAAAACATTTATTGTCAATATCGAAACAAACATCTTATTTTCCATCTCTGCTTTTTTAACTTTATTTAACATTACGCTTCCTTTATTTTACAGCTTTTGCGACGAGCTTACCTCTATGAATATGTATTGAAATATACATACTAAACTCCATTACTCTTTGTACCAGTTCACACATAGACATTTTTTTATGCAATTTTTTTCATTTTCCTTTCAAACATGTTGTCATGTTCACACAAATTGACTGAGCTACAATTATGCTGGCGTTGTGTTGACACTAGTATCAAATAAACAGTTTTGTATATTTTGTGAGAATTCAAATATTATGAAAATATCTTTTAGCAATTTAAGAAAGAAAACTAAATCGAGTGATTCTGAGCTTCATTGGAATGTATATGTACGAATGAAAACAAAACGGCAAGTCCGTATTCGTTTTCATTCCTCTTATGTCTTCTTTTCTATAAATTAAGACTTGCTGCAAGAAAAATTACTCTGTGTAATCCTCCACTTTATCTATTTTTATAAAAAATTATATAAAAAAAACCTATCTCTTAATTGGGTAACATTTAATATCTAAAGCTTATAAAAAAATAATTTTTTCAACTGCTAAATTTATTTAAAAGCATCGTCACTCACTATTTACTGTTGCCATAGTGCTTTTTGTGCAATTTCTAACAGCTACTTCTCTGAAAAATTAATAATAATAAAAATGTTACCCTTCATTTATTTTTAATTTGAATTTTTTTCTAAAAAACTAAATTATGTAATTAGCTATTGGCACTGCCGTGTTTCCGTGTTTAATTTTAGAAAGGAGGAGTAGAGCAAAATGGTAGTTTACACAAAATATTTTCTAAAACACACGTCGGGCCATCTCATATGTATTTAATGTTTTTCAATTAGTGATGCTCTTTTTCGCTCTTATTACAAATAAATGTATTTAAGAAAACAAAATAAATTAAAATTTTTTTTTTCACTATTAAAGCACCCCTGAAATGAAAGATATGAGGCAACATATATTCACAAGATAACGAAATATGTATTAAGTTTGTTTTTGTTTATCTTATCGTAAATTTAATAACTGTAATTATGGTTAAGAAATACACATATTTTCTAGTAAATGGTTCACACCTCTAAACAGTAAACAAATTAAAAATGTTTGTGGTTCGGTATCCAAATGGAGAAACAGGTTGTTAAGAAACGTGAAGAATCTTAACGTTATGTCAGAAATTGAATTACGTCTTATTACATTGCAAGATAATACCAATTAATCAAGCCGAAGTTTTCCAAAAGCTGCAGAAAGATGGGAAGAATAAGTGCGTTTTTCATTGTTATTGTCATCTTTTTTGATGAAAAAAAAGTGACTTCTTTGCACATCCAATACACTTTCTTGCAAAGGAAGTCTTAACTAGAGGACGTTTTGTTTGAAATTCCATAATGGACTAAATCTAGTTCAAAGCTATCTCGCTCAAATGTAGGAAGAAAACATGATCATTTTAGTATAACGATTTTACGTTCTTTCGAATAGTCATGCGGTTTTGAAAGCCCTAATGGCTTATGATGTCAATTCGGCTCTAATGTTGGAATGTATTGACAAACTAAAGCGTATTGATATGCACAACGAGCTTACACTGTCTTGGATTATGGGTTCGCAAATTGAGAAACGTTTGATGGACCAAAGCCTTTATATAGTATATCGCTAGAATATATTCACAGTTTTGGTCATTGAATTTGCTAACAAGTTTCTGTGCCTGTCTAAAGCAATATCTTGAGGATTCCTTTTCTTGGATGAAAAGGACTTGAGAATAATTCTTGGTTTCCTAACTTGATACAGTTATCAATTAACAATTTATTTCTTCAACTGATCCAAATTATCGGCCACTAAAATCGTGCGTTTTAACGCATTTGGATTTATTTTGTTAGGGGTTTACACGATTTTGAAGTCATCATTGTGAGGACCAATGCCGAGATACCGCTCCGTAATAATATTCAAGCGCAAACTATGACATTTTTACATATAGTAAGAACTAAGACTGTCTCTGAAATATGCCATTGATGTTTCCAATTTCATAAAACCCATTTTAACGCAATGGAACTTATTGGTCTCCGAGTGTGGGAGTAGGAGGCAGATACTGCTTTCTGCATCCCCCTTTTCTACCTACCTAAAACCCATTTTACAAATATCCTTCCTGCCCTCGTACTCAGTATGCTTTAAACTTAAAAATTCAAAAAAGGTTCTCATCCAAATCTAAATATGGAAAAGGATTGCTGTTCAACATTCAAATAGACTTCTTTGGATTTAAAAGTTTTTTGTCAGTTTTCCCTCTGCGTCTATATAAACACATCATCTCACACAGTTAGTTTGTGTTACATAAATAAATTGCATGATCTGTTGCATACCAAACCAATCTAATGTGTAGCCCATTTAAAGTGAAAATCTTTATTTAATTAGATCTTCTATTGTCAAACATACAATGAAATGGCGGATGTTTAATAAAAGTAATAATATTTGGACTTTCACTTTGTTGTCTTTATTATTATTTTTTTTTATTGTTAATAGTGTCATCTTTATTTCATTTGTTAATTTGATTTCGTCTTTTTTATGAAGGTTGCACGTTGGTTAGCGTTTGTGTTGTTGCTATCTTTTCGAAAAAAAAATGTTGCTGAACTTGAAAAGTTGTCTGCATAATATTTTCTAAATTAGAAAAGATGAGTGACACCTATTGTTGTTGATTTTTTATTTTTTTTTTTCTTTGTATTTATAAAAGTTTCGTTCATACATTACTAGTTATCAGATAATGGGAGAGAGAATTTTCAATTCTTTTTATAATGGGTTTTGAAAATGAGTTTCAAAATTAATAAAAAAAACAGAAAATTTGAAAAAGTTTGGTGCGATATATGTGTGCCTGCCATTTGCTTTTCAAAGACTATTTTGCGTAAATGTTGGCCAATTTCGGCATACTTTTTTCAACATTTTGGCCGATATCTCACCAATGGCAGCTGTGTTCCAGAGCTGTATTTTTGACTGGCTTGTCTCTGTACACAACAGACTTTATGTATCCGGTTATCGCATGATAAAATATCTTATCTTGTAAAACGTCTTGTGTCAACCAAGACTAATTCCTTAATTTTGGGCAAAAAAGTTGAACCGAATAATTCAAACGCAGTTGTTGACAGCACCAACGAATTGACGTATCGCGATCTTCATTGACACTGACCGATGCTGCAGTAATATTCTCTCGGTACGTACCCTTCGCATACGGGTTGGTGAACTAATGTCCAACAAAGTGAAACTGGCGCAAGATTTATTAACAACATTTTGAGTAGTCTATTCGGTGGTTCGATTATGACGACCTTATAATGGACGTAATTTTCTAAACACATTTATCACACATCACGAATTTTGATAATAAAATTTAATGAGTTGCAAGCTTTATTCGTTTGCTTGCCTATTTATTGTGAAATGGCAAAACTTTTCCAACATTTCTGGGGCTCAGTATCGTTGTGTGTCATATACAAAAACTTTTCATTTCACATTTTCACAGAATGGTAACTGTGCCCTGGCATTGCCACATGTCACAAATCTTTTTTTAAATAGGAAAAATTTACACTGAAAAACCTTAACGCTTTATATGAAATTTCACATTTTAAATAAGAGGGAGAATTTCGATATGAATGCAAAAAAGAAATCAGCTGACGAATCATTCATTAATTATTATTCTTTTTGGATTTTTTTTATTCTTAATGAATTAATTTATTGTTTTCTGAGTTCAAGTTGCATTTTTGTTAAATATTATTCCAAGCCCAAATAAAATGTAAAATGCCACAAAACTTTTAAGTTTATTGAACTTATTGATTTATCTTCTTATGCTTAAATTTCTTTTGTACGATTTTTTCAGGATTAATTGAGGTGTGTTCGCTTGACTTTGACTAGATTGTTGTTAAACCCTTATTTTACGTGCATGCAATATGAAAGACACATTTTATTGTATATTGTGAAAAAATAAAATTTTGCTCAATAAAAGTGTGAAAAGAAATGTTTGGCGCTTTCCTTTAAATATTTGTTGTATGAGGACGAACCGTTAGATTCGAATTCATGTTTGTACGATTTGTTACTTTTAATATTGATATTGCGAGGATTAAATAGTATATTTTTTGCAACTATAAATTGTCTTTAAATAAACGTTTTTGAATTGTATGCTATATGATTTGGTCACGAACTAGACTTGGATCGGATTTTAAATGAAATATTTAAATAAATTTATTACTTTTTAGTTTCAGGTTATATTGAAAAAGAAAAGCAAAAACCCGTGACAGGTATACAGCTATGTCCAATTAAAAAGATTTGATTTTTTGTTCTAAAACATATTTAAAAAATTTTGTGTAGGTTTTGTTTAAATATAAAAAAATCTATTTTTTTACTTTTTTTTTAAATGTGTATTTACAGTACCGTGCATTTTCTTAGCAGTGATAATGTTTAACCAACATTTTCATAATTATTTAAACAAACTACTATTAAAAACTTATATTTTTTCTAATTATCTATTATGCTGGCCAGAATAAGAAGGTTCCAAAAAAATTAAGCATAAACTTTGTTAGATTTTCCATCTGAAATTGATATTTTTTTAAAATAATTTTTTTAGGTTAAACATTTGTATTGTTTCTGCAATTTTCGCAACAAAATTATATCAATACATAACTATTTAATAGCACTAATAGAATATCTATTATTTAATTTGTCCCAGTCCAGTAATCAGAATTTTACCTTTGAACTTAATTTTGTTTTAAGCGCTAAGAATGTAAAAAATGCAAAACTTCCCCATCCCTATTGGTATTTTTCTCTAAATTACACACCTTTTCTTCTAGTGGTATCCCTTTGCGATTACTAAATCTATGTCTACAGTTGGTGTTTTATTCCTAAATATGCCTAACCGCTATTGTTTGTAAATACTTGTTTAATAAGCTCATCAATAAAATATAACAATTAATTGCGGTCGATCCATTCGACCGTATTTTAATTGTAAATGCCACTATACTGTATTTCTTTTGTTGATTCAACATGTTTTTTTTTTACTTTTTGTTTTGCTACACACATATGTTTTGCGCATGTGTTATGTTTAAACACTTAAAACTCCTAAAATATTAAACCAATTTTTTTTTAAGATTGTGCACATCTGCGAAAAATTCCTTTCAAATTGTATATTTTTTTTATTAAAATCGGTTGTATAATATGAGCGTAAACTCCGTAACAAAATATTGACTTGCCTATAAACATATACGTTAAATATACGAGTATTATGTATATAGTATATATATTATCTGCCGTATTCATAAAAAATATTTTAGGTTTATTAAAGGCTTGTTTGACAGATATTGTACAGAAATTTGTCAATAAGCTTTAAATATTCCTTCAATAAACTTTAAATATTTTTTATGAATACGGTAGTATATGTAGAGAAGAATATACTTTAACGATTCATTTACCACAACACAAATGTCCTCTTTTCAGTAATACTTAAGGCCTTTAACATATAGTTGGTGTAATTTTCATTAATTTTGTGAAAATTCGCATGTGATTATAAAGTTTTATCGAACTTTAAGTAAATTTAAATTAAAATAAAAACAACAAATATTTTTTTTATAAAATTTTCTTTGAGAAACTGCTGTAAAAAAAACCTTGATTACTTTCGAATAAACATAAATAATTTTTAACAGATCAATATTTATGCTTGAAAGTATGTCGTTAGTAAACGGAAAAAAATATATTAAAAAGAAAATCCCTTAAAACTTTAGTTAAAAGAATTAAATACATTTTGCAAAGCATAGCACTGCGTTGCAATTTAATTACACTGTAATGTATATACATACCACTTAAGAGTTATCAGTAAACAGTTGAACGCCCCATGTTGCAATTCACACAATATTTTAAATAGTTATTGACAAGTTTGAGATAATAAAGTAGTTATTTTAATGTATTTTATTTACATATCTGTGAACTGTGTTTAACAAAAGAACTTATTTCGAATTTTAAGAGAAATAAATTTAAGTTTTTTCTATTTGATGCGATTTTTGTTATTCTACAAATCGTAGGAAAGGCGGGAACTTTTATTGTTAAGAAAGTTGAACATTTTCTTATCTTGTTAAAAATCCACCGTTTTATTTATAAATACAAAAATATAAACAAATCATTTTTGAAATTCTAATATTTTTATATGGATGTTCATATGTATATGTTTGTAGTTAGTACGACCTTGTCAGATAATACAATCAAAATACCGCAAAAAATTCAATTAGAAAAAAATAATAAAATTATGTATGTATGTGTGTATTAAATTAGCTTTTTCTATTGTTTATATGAGAAGCTAAACAATTTTAAAATTTAACAAAACAATTGAATACATGCTCAAATATATATTTACATGTTCAAAACATTTATATGTATGAAGTTAAAAATTAAATATTTGTTGTTGGTCATTACAGCGATACTAAAATTCCATAGTCATTTATAACATTGTTAATAAATAAGTACCTGCAAATTTTCTATTATTAAAATCGCATTCATATTTATTTCACTTTAATTATACCTTATATAATTGCACCACGTTTTAGAGTTTATTTTTAGTTTTTGCGATTCTCGGTTGATAAATAACAAGAGAAAAAACAAGTTAGAGTGCTATATTCGGCCGTGCCGTATCTAATAATACCTACAAACGTATAGGTGTTATTAGATTGATTGATCTTTTGATTTTAGTGTATTATTGTGGCACCCGATTGTCAGTCATAGTCTTAAGAATTATTGAAAATAAAATAATGCAAAACTGTTTTAACAATTACATGATATAATACCAGCAACAAAATACAACTTACTCGTATCGGGTGATTTATCGTGAGGTTTAAATTTTAAAAGCTTTTTTTTTGGCAGATCACACATGACTCCTATCAAATGTATTTGCCATTTTAGTTCAATATTGTTTGGCAAGTCATCATGGAAATACTCCGAATAGTTTGGCTGAATTACAAAAAACAGCGTTTTGTGATGTGATGTTTTTTGAGTGGTTTGAGAAATTTACGACGCGCATTCGCAAATTTGTGTTTTTGATTACATTAGTGGATGACACTCGACCGGTTAGCACCATCCAATATTAAGGTATAATATATAGGCTGGTAGAACCATTGATCCATGTTTCTTCAAAAATTAGACATATCAGAATATTACCATCAATGGTAACCGATATTGCACCATGTTAGCGGAGTATGTGCTTTTTGAAATTCAAGCGCATGGTCTCGGTGAAACAACAGACTTGTTAAGATATCATTTTGGTGAGGACTCAATTTTACGGTAAATTGACCACCTAAACCGTGCGATATCACACCTTTGGACTTTTTTCTCTGGGGATATGTAAAGTCTGAGGTCTTTAAATTTTACCTCTCGAATTGACCACCGTAGACTAAGTCGTGGCCAAAATTTACATGATATCATTATAAAACAGTAAATGCCATAATTGTTCTTTTAACCAATAATACAAATTGTAAGTTCACCTTTACATATACATATACGCTTTATTCTACATTATAAATCAAACCTCACGGTAAATCACCCGATAGCTTGCACTTCTAAGTTGTTGAGTTTACACTCTAACAAAACATGTCTAAAGTTTGGCGAAGGCTATTCTAGATTCGGCAAGGCCGACTATAGCACTCTTACCCGTTTTTCTTTGCATTTACCATTTTCTAATGCTGATTAACTGTAAAAAGAAATAAAACCAAAGAAAAGAAAATATTCTTAATACTTTCATCTTTAATTTTTAATAGAAAAAATATGTAAATTAAATTCAAATTAAATAATGTTTGCTTATCGCCTTTGAGTACCTATTTATTAAAAAAAAAACATGATTTTGTATTAAAAGAAATATTTTTCTTATTAACTTTCAGTTGTTTTTCAGATAGTTTTATATTTCGATACATATGTATGTATGTACATATGTATGTCTAATAGTTATTTAAAATATTTTAAAATTTTTCGTATAAACGCTTAATGGTGTTCTTAGAAGGCGCACTTCTCACATTTTTTAATATTTTAAAAGCACGTTGAGTTTTCACAATTGACTTGTTCTGTTGAATGTAAATTTCACGAGCGCTCGCGTCTCGTGTATTGTTGCATGGTAAAAATCTGCTTGGACTGACGCTTCAAACGCGGTATGTCATTAAGCGATCTGACATCTCTGTCAAAAGTTATGGCGTTGCCAGATGGGTCCGTCGAATATGGGCAACCCTGTACTACAAATTCTTGTATTTTTTTCTTATTAACGGTAACCCAACACTTTAGTCGCCACAAATAAACATCAGATTCTTAAAAACGTCTGTACATAAGCGTTAGAACTTGTTGTGTGGGTATTAAAAAGGGAATTTATTTGGGATCTAGTGTACCCAGAGACTATTTAGTGTTGTTGCAAATGTGGGTCACAACGGCATAGTAGGCACACAGCAACACACAGTTCCATATTTAAAATAAAAACAACATCATGTATATTTAGTTACTCTAAAGATTTTAATTAAAACAAAAAACTAACAGAAAAACATAAGAAAAACAACAACAAACTGAGTGGGTATACTGACGGTGTGTATGTGAGCTGTCATTCTGTTGTACTTTGATGCACATATAGGGTAATTTTTTAGACATATTGAACTTTCGATATGGATATAATGAAGTGTGTAAGACTGGTTTTCAATATATTTTCGCAAATCACTATGCAAAGATTTAAACCGGAAGAACGTTTACAAATCGTAGAGATTTATTTTCAAAATTTGCGTTCATTTCGCTAAACATAGAGAGCACTTCGTCAAGTTTACATTGTGCATAATCGTCGATATGAGCAGGTAATACGCTGTACTATGGATCGATGCATGACGACATTTATACTTTTGGATAATATTCATCTAAATCGAGCGCATTTAGTGCGAACATAAGAAGACTCGCCGACTTGAACTTGTCGATCTGACGCCATTTTCAGCAACTCGGTGTGTGTCCGTCAACTACTTGGACAATTATAAAGAAATTTCCATATATTATCCAACTGGTGCAACAGTTAAAGTCAGCAGACCATTAATTGCATCGTTTGTTCGGTGCATGAGCAGAGAATAAACTGAAAGTTGAACCAGATTTTAATAGTCAAATTATCTTTATCGATGAGACTGATTTCTGGCCTAAAGCATTATTGCCGTTTTTAAAGAGACTACAATCATCATGAGAATCTTAAGATTCCATACATCACGAAAAAATCACTCTTTGACGTCATCGGCCGATTTGTTTGTAAATCCGAAACCGGTGCCAACATTACTGTAAATGGCGAAAGTTACAGTAAAACGACTTGTGATTTTTTTTCTCTTATCTTGTTTCAAATCATTTGGCAAATAAATATTTTCAACAAAACTGCGCTTGAAACCATCTCTTTGCTAAGCCAAACTTGTGGTGACCAAACTGTTTTAAGTTAAAGACCTTTGAATTAGCCACCTCGTTTGTGAAATTTGACACCTTTGGACATCCAACATCCATAAACCAACAACATTCGACACACTAGTGACGAAATAACTCGCTATGTTCGAAAAAGCGCTGCAAAATTGGACCAACAGAATGGCGTCCAAAGACCACAATCGCGGTGACTTTAAGCCAAAAATTAATTTTTTATGTCATAAAATTTGTGAACTAATAAAGGCAAATTTTTGGTGATATCATTAAATTTGTTGTTTTTTATTTTTAAAAAATTCTATACGCCTAAAACAAACACCTAATACAAGTTGCAATTCCCGATTACCACCCAAAATCTGTTACTTAACAAAGAAAAAAAGAAAACTGAAGTGAAAAAAATTAAACGAATCACTGAAATAAAACCAAATAAAATTAAGTTGTAAAACTCTAGTGACACATACTACTCGTATTATATGCCAGTAGTGTGTACAAAGGCGTGCGTTCGAATAAATTAAAACAATGTTTTGAATTCTTAAAATTCGTTGATTTTTTAGTAAAATAAAAGTATAAATTAAAGAAATTGTTTTTGTTATTAAAAAGACAGTTAAAAACAAGTGCTATATTTGGCCGTGGCGAATTTGAAAATTCCCTTCAGCATTATGTGCGTAGCCATCTTGGTTTTTACTAGTCAAACCCTGACATTTGAAACCCATATTAATAGGCCTTTAATATTGAGGTGATTGAATGGGCATATTGTTAATAAAAAGATATGACCCATAAATAATTTTGTTGAGCGCCATTTTGTAATGGTAGCCATCATGGATTTAATTTTTTTATAGTGGATTATAATTTGCTAGTCATATCGACCCGCTTGTTTGTCAGGAAGCTAAAAAAACCTATTATCGTTTTGTAAATTTTAGGAAAACATCAAAGCAATTGTATTTGGAGTTTATATTTCAGTCACGATTTGTTAGCTTTTCTCAGTAATAGCTTTCGAGACTGCGGCTTGCAGTTAAGTGTACTTAGTGTGTTCAGAAATTGATTAGGAACTTAAGCAACTTGGTACATTAAAAAACATTTATATTTTTTTTTCAAATTAGTTTTGCCTATAACTTTGCCGATTAGTTACCTATTTGTGGAAAAATGTTTACGAATAACTCCAGAGGCATATCATATTTATATTTAAATGGTAACAAACGTTTCTATGAATTCTTCTAGCGCTAAAAATGTTAATTTTTATGATAAAAAAATATAAGAAAAAAAGGCAGTCGTGTTTACTTGCTCATATAGAGCGATTCATTCTCGAATATTTTACAAAATATTGATACCACATACAGATCTTTGCAGATCTTTGTGCAGTATTCTAAAAGTTGGTTTCAGCCAAAAAAACAGACAGACGGACGTTGCCTTATCAAGCTTTCAGGAAAAATACTTTATCCGACCTCATAAATGAATTTTATAGAAATGGCAGCATAAGCGAAGTAACAAGTAAGACCTAAAAGATGAACAAAGAAATTGTTGTGTTAGAATTCTAGGAACAAAATCTAAAAGAAGCTAAAGTCATTTGCTTTTGTTTCATTAATTTAAGGGTCGATATTGCTGGTTTAAACAAATCCTGAGACAGAACTACAAGTATGTCCGAAAGTAAGTTAATTCCTTATTTTCTTTTTCAAAATTGGTTTTGCCCACATTTTTTGAGAGCCGAAAAAAATGAAGGTTCTATACCTAATTTTGCTGGTCAAGTGGCAGATGCTTTTAGACAACTAAGTTATTCTTAGGTCTTAATTTAAGAATGTAATGGCTCACTGCCGAATAACTTTAACGATGTGAAAGCAGTAGTGTTTGGATTAACATCCGTCTCCCTGTTTGTTTTTTTTAATTGCAAAATTTCTATTTGATGCCAGATTTATATCGGGCTATTGATGCATTCATTGATTTATTTGATTCATTCATTGATTGAGTATTTGAGATTGTCATGTGCAATATTTAATTGCTATTTGTATATTTTAGACTGCAGTACATACAGGGTCGTTGGTTGAACACATTAAACCCACCCAGTTCTAGCAAAAACTTAACAAGACGTAATTAACTACTAAGAATTAAGGCCAATGGTTCAGATCCTAGTGTAAAGTTTAACTGCTAAATACAAATGGAAAGTTTGTTTTAAAAACCTTTTAAATTTGCTATAAAATAGTTGATTTTTAAAAAAAACTTCATGACATGCAAAAAATATTCGATTACATTCCGTGTAGATCTCATTTCAAAATATGGTTGTTATATTTTATTCAAACGCACACTCTCTCTGTCATAGTTGTGCTGCAAGTATCGTGTATTATGCATGCATATAAGTTTGTCAACATTAAGTGGCTATAACGGGACCAACTTTAGTATTTAAACTATTTTAAAAATTTCACTTTATTTTTTGTTTGAAAAATTTTTTTGGTTTTCCAATTGTCAATTTTGAAAATGCCATAAGAAATATGTATATAAATCTATTTTAAAAAATTGTTTTTTTCGTCTCATAATTGGCTGCACCAAATCAATATGCTGAATATATACATCGTTTACCCACCTACTTACTTCGATATGCTTGTGATTTTTAGAACATCGTAGCTTTTTCTATGGAAGAACATAATGAATTTTACACTAGAGTCTAGGTCTAAAGTTTTACAGAATTGTCGTATTGAGCTTCGCTTTAATTTCAGTCAAGGAACTTTGGATCAGCTTAATATAGTGAGGCAGCACATACAAATGTGCATTTAGGGTGATAAGCAGCCCAAGGAGAATCTCAAACTAACATTAGATAAAAAAAAATTTACCGTTTGGCATGAGTTGGAATCATTGGTCTGTATTCACTTAAAACTAGAACAGATAGAACACAATTTTCAATGGCGTTCATAATAACGGAATTTTTATTAACTGAAATTTAAACCCTTGATTTTGGTGATATTTTGTTTCAGCAAGACAAAGCTAGACACACGCAACGTAAAAAACAATAGATTTATCCTAGCAGCGTACACTGCCTGCCTGCCACATCATATCTCTTTACCCACCAAAAAAATGTTTGAATTTTGTAAGCAGTGCAGTCTTCATTCGCTTACCGTATTGCATACATGGAATTGCTAAAATTGCCTGCATTCGAAAGCTCAACAAGTATAGTTTTCGAAATTCCTTATTATTGAAAAAAAAATATCTCATTGCATTTTTTTATATTTCTTTCTTACTTCTTCTTAGCAGGGCGTAAGGAGTAGGAATGATTAAACTATTTTTGGTAGAAACGAAATGAGCGCTTAGAACTTTGCAAAATAGATACCTGCGAATAAGGGGACATTGCCTATTAACATCATGCCTTCTGTAGAAGTGGACCAAAAGCCACTATGGGGCTTAAAAATTTGAAAGCTTTTTCGTTTATAAATATTTTTTATTTTATTTTTCAGAACCCCTGAACCTACAGTGCTGCTTATTAACAAAGCCATTCAAATGAACTTTTTCACTTATTCAGGAAGCAGTTTTTCTTAACGAACACAGTGTGATGTTGCCACACTGCGTTCAATGAATGCCAACTTACAATGTGTGCGAAGTAGTTTTCAGGACATCTTCTACCTGCTTACAAAGTAAGCGAGATTGTATTCGAGTTACCTACTGCCAACTTACAATGTATTTTGGGCAATACTAAGCCTTTATGTTTATTGAATGGTAACTTCAATGTCTCGTTTACTTTGTGTGCAAGTGAAAGACGTTCACTCTACAAATGCGGCAATGAATTTGAAAATATATGCAAAGTGTCTTATTCATGATAATAAACTGTGTGTTAACTAACGAACTGCTTACTTTTTTATGTTTTAATTCCCTTTAGAAAACGATACAAGTTCGCTAGTAAGCACAAAGTTTCTTTTAATGAATAATGCCGGCGTGTATTATTTACTGCCTTTTATGTGTGTTTTGGATAATTGCTTCTGTAATGAAGGTTTTCAGCCCTAGGATTGAGAAATAATTTTTAACTGGGATTTTCTTTAATTAAAAAATAAATAATAATGTAAAACCCACAACATATAAAATAACAAAACACATACATATTTAACGTAAGTATCAAAAACAAATTGCTTAAATTAAAAAAGAAATTAAATAATAACGACGACGGATTGTTTAAAATTGGTCACCTGTTCACATTTAGCTAATAACTTCAGGTGTTGGTCCCATTATTTTCTACATGGAAAATAAGTTTTTCTAAAGTGACTTCTATCCTAATAATGCGTGAATGAGTTTTCCTTTAGTTTTAGTTAAGTTTTTTTAATATTTTTTTTATTGCTGTGTGTTCTTATGAATGAATAACTGACTGAATGTACATAAATATTCATAAGAGACCACAATGGATTGACAGAGTGTGGAGCTGGGTGGATGGCTGTCTGAGTAAAGTGGTGGTAAATTTGTTTATTTGTCTTCTTTTTGTGTACTTAAGCATTCAGTCGTTTACATTCACAATCTCACTCACATTCAGAATTGTTTGCATTATATGCAGTAACAGACAGAAATAAGAATTGCACAAAATTAACAACAACAACAACAGCAGATATTTTCTTTCTTTTATGCGTAAGTTTAAAAGTATCAAATGTTAGTTTGTGGCCGGAACGCGCTTAAAGCAAAATAATGTATTTAAACTAATTGGTTTAACAATTATTTTAACAATTACAATCAACTAACAAGTGCTTGGTTTAATATATTTATTTTTATACCCTTCACACAGTGAAAAAGGGTATATATAGGTTTGTCATTCCGTGTGAAATTTCTACAATTTTCATTTCCGACCCCATAAAGTATATATTTTCTGAAAGCTTATGAATAGAGGAGTCGATTAAGCCCTGACCGTCTGTCCGTCTGTCCGTCTGACCGTCTGTCCGTGTGTATGTTGAAATCAACTTTTTGAAGCCCCCCGACATAGGTTGGACCCGGGTAAGGTATTAAAATATCAGAAATATTCGGGAGTAGATCGGTATTGAAAATCAGAAACATCGGTACATAAACAACTGAGATATGAGCAAAAACCCACGACCACCTCGATTTTCTTTTCATAAAAACAACATTACAACAACAACATACATACATACAAACGTGTATACTGGTTAGAGAAAACGTGGCATCGAATTCCAGCTGAGGCAAAAAAATTTTTTTTTAAATTTTTTTAAAATTTTTTTTTTTAATTTTTTTTTTATTTTTTTTTTATTTTTTATTTAATATATTATATATATTTTTATTATTATTTTTTTTTTTTTAATTTTTTTTTTATTTTTTGTTTGTTTTATATATATTATATATGTATATAATAATTTTTTTTTTTTAAATTTTTTTTTTAAATTTTTTTTTTATTTTTTATTTTCTTTTTGTTTTTTTTAACATACATACGTGAATTTACTGTTATTGCATGACTGCACGTTGTGAAGGGTATATAAGATTCGGCACGGCCGAATATAGCGCTTTTACTTGTTTTAGTTTAAATTAATTTTATAATTATGGAAGAGTATGGGATTTCGGAAAAATGTATACAATACTACTTATAATACTTATTTAGATAAAAAATGTATACACTGTAATGCAATATTACAGCTGTATTCTGTCCAAATTCATTTCGGTACAACTCTAGCAGAATGCGCCCCAAAACACCACCTAAATTTCTTTTAGAAAAAAAGTGGTTCCTTATGTAAATTTAAGTGCTCCGGTTGACAGTAGTGTGCTGGTCTGCTGTTTCGCGGTTACGGGTTCTATTCCCGCCACAGACTCTGGACTGGTCTGCTACTCTTTCTCTTCTATTCAGGTATCGCAAAGGGATTCATATGATGGATTCAAGTAAGCTGCACAACAGCTGCCTGTTTTACCTACCTATCTACGCAAATCTCTCCATTTGGAATTGTATCCATCCGGACTGTCTAAGTAAAATTTTTTTCTCGTCGTATAAAGTTATGTTTAAACAAAATTTGTAAAGTATTTAGTGAAAATTTCGAAGCTGTTCTTACCTTATTTCAATTCAAAATCATATTTTTTTGCCAAACTCTTAACGAACCTTTTTATGTCTGGCAAGTAATCGTGGAGCAATCTTTTTTTTCGACAATTGAATTCAGACTGCGTAATCATATGATTCACAGTTTAACGTGAAACATTCCAACCGCAATCATCAGCTATTTAACAGTTTTTGTAGAGTTGCTTGCGCTTGTCACAATTTTGCGTTTACTAAGTTCGAAAAGTTTCGATTTTCATCCAGCATTTTCCGTTCATTGTTGGGTCTTTAAAAAGTGACTGTGACTGTGAACGGCACTCTTTACAGGAACATGATAACGACGTTTTTGTGGCTTTAACTGGACATCATAGATCTCAACGACATGTGCTTTCAGTCAGACGGCGCGATCTGTCGCAGCTCACATTAAACTGTACATTTATTGCAGCAACGATTTACAAAACAAACTGGCCACCAAGATCATGCGATTTAACGCCATGGGATTCTGTTTCTTTGGGGTTTTGTCAAGTCTGGGGTATAAGCGCATAAACTGAAATCAATTTCTAATTTCAAATCCGAGTTCTTACGCGCCGCCGTTAAGATGCAGTCATTACTATCATAAAGAGAGTATTTTTTTCTCATAATTAATGGAAACATGTATTCTTTTCAATTTAATAACAAATAAGTGTTTTTAATTTAAAATTAAAAATTATATTCCTTCTGAGACACCCTTTGTCATCCTTCCATTCCTTTAGCTAAAATCTTGCATTTCCCATTGTTGTCAACGTTCTTTATTGTTTTTAGTAATCGCCAGCATTTATTTAAGACTTAGGTACTTCACAGCATTCGTATTTGTTGTCTGTCTGTCTGTAAATCTAACGTCATCTAGTGCTGGACATTTGTATATAATATGCTCCAGGAACATTTTTTACATTTTTCATCTTTATTAGATGATATTTTAAGTTTTCTAATTTTTTATTTATTTTTATTTTCTTAATATTCCAAAAATTCCTTGTAGGTTTCTTTGTGTTTTCAAGCTGTTCTTGAAACAACTATAGAGTTGTCTAGCCATTTTAAATCAATAATATAATTATATTATCAAATAAACCGGTTAGTTTTTAATGATGTTCCTTCCTCTTTCTAAGCGCTATCACAAGTTTTTCGTTTAAGAAATAACAATGTGCATTCATTTACTTCGGTATAGTTTCTTTTCTGCTTTTTTGTGCCTATAAAAATTAAGTTCTTGTTCTTACGAGAACAACATTTTCCTCTAATCGAATTGACCCACAAAATAAACCAATCTAATCATTTTTTGTTATTCTTATGGTCTTGGGCAGTTGCTGTAACAAACATTAAAAGTTTGCTTGTTCACAATCATTTTTTTATTCTTGTCTTTGTAATTATATAATAATTTATTTTTTTTTCTTATAATTTCCAGATAATGATGTTGAAGCGATATTGGCTGAATCTCAAGCAATTGCTATGACATCTACACAACAACAGCAACAGCAACGACAACAAACACCACAACATCAGCAGCATAAACAAGTTGCCAGTCATCAAATGTTAGAATCACAATGTTCCATTAATAGTACAACTTCCATACAGACGGTGTTGCAACAATCGGTCATCCATAATTCGCCCAAACATAACGGTAGCGTCTCAATCCTACAACAACAATCTGTCGTTAGTACGAATTCTAATTCATCGATTAACTCACAACAGAACATTTCGTATGCCATCGAGGCACTGCCCGACAGTCTGCGACACGTGTCAGGTAGTGTAAATTCGTTGTTGGAATACATCGCCCCCGCCACCATGAGTAGTGAGGGTGTATTAAATATTGGTGATGTGGCGGATTTGCTGCATCCCCAACATGCCATCATAACGGGTGGTCGCTCTCAGGAGGGTTGTCCCTTAATCATATTTCCCGATAATAATAATTTCAATACGTTAGAGGAGGTGGATTATCAGAAACTAATATTGTATTTAACATCGGTGCCATCGTAAGTTTCCTAACGCTTTTACACTTTAACACAGGAACCACATATTTAATAATTTTATATTTTATTTTTACAGGCTGCAAGATGCGGATTTGGGTTTTCATTTGATAATCGATCGACGAAAAGATAAGTGGACTTCCGTGAAAACAGTACTACAGCGCATTTCGGTAAGATTGATTTAAAATTTTGCATACATGATATTGTAGGAGAATTATTTCGTTGTTTAGGTATTTGTAATACAATTTCAATGACAATCTTAAAGAAAAGGTAAAAAATGTTCTAAGTGAAACGTTTTCTCTGTATTTAAAAATTAAAGTAAACCGGTTCCGACATTTCATATGTTATACCTAATAAAACGGTACTGTTTTTTGTTTGCTGTTGCTAATAGTTTAGTTTTTATGCTATTGCAAATAAACTGGTACCAGTTTTATGAAATATTCGATCACCATCAAAAAATGGTCGGACTTACATCTATTTCTTTATTCCGCTTGAAATACTTCAAAATATACCTTTAGAGCTTCATAATGTAGTTCCATTACATTCTAGATTTGCTCGTTTATCTTCTAAAAGTATAAACGAAATCGAAAAGAAACTGGGGGGCTAAAATTTTGTTTTTATATTGCAAATGACCAAAATTGACTGAACAGAAAAACAATTATGTATCGTAATCGTTATTCATGTCAGTTGTTACGGTAACCAACGAAGAAACGTTAATAATTTCAAAACGTAAGAACATAAAATTATTAAATTGAATAGGTTTGAAGATTCAAAATTATGAAAATTTGCTCTGTATAATTTGTTTTGATAAATTATTGTGGGAGTTTGTAGTTCTGAATTCAGTTTTAATTTAATGGTGCGCAGTAGGTATGACACACTCATTTTAGTTTCACCTTCCGTTTATGATGTACACTAGCAGAAGCCGGGCCGATTTGCTGGCCCCAACAAACTTTTTACATTGTATTTGAAATCAATATCGATTTTACGTTTAAAAAAGTAAACTGATATCGTAGCCAATTACACAGAGTTTAAAGCCTATAACAATTATAGTTCTGCAGATATGCCATTGAATATATTTTCTTTGCATGAGAAGTATTACGCCCTCTAATTTCTAATTAAATATTAAATTGAATTGTTCAATTTTTTTATAAAATGTCTAATACCAAGTTTGGGAACTCTAACATTTATTGTTCCTGAAATAAATCATATAATGAACTTTTCAATAGAAGCATCACTTTCCCTGCTTCGATCGTATCGAGTTTTGTTTGAATTAAGACAAATGAGATAAAAGTAAAACACACAGGGTTTAAAGATTTAAATTATATTCGTAATAGTTTTCTTGATATTTCATAAAATGTATTTTCTTTATATTGTGAGTGTCACGCCCACTATTATGTTCCATCCCACTTTAATCTCAACTATGCAAGTTGCTGCTTTTAATACACGACACGAATTTTAAAGGCCAGTTATTACAGTACTCTGGATATGTGACAAAAGCTGTTGATTTTCATAGATTATTTTAAAATTAGACAAATTGGTCTAGCCGATCTTCGTTTTCAAATAAATTAAAAATATGGGCGTGTTTAATTTTTATTACCGTAAGAAGTACAGCCGTTCTTAAGTGATGCGTTGCGTATGAATGACATTTGATTTTTTTTTATAAAGATTCGGCAGAGCCGATTATATTCACCCCTAACGTGCAAAATTTCTCCAAAATTATTTCGCTTATTTTTCTTATTTATATTTAATGTGAATCGAGAGCTTACAATATTCTGAGCAGATGTTCAATTTCAATTAAAACTCATTATACCAACTTTCACTTCAAGGGTATAAAAGTTTTCATTGCAAAAAGAATTACCCAGGATTAATCTGTTGTAACATACAATTTTTTATGGGCTAAAGATACATCACACCAACTTTTTGTCATTAAAGCTTTCAGTTTCATAATTAATCCTGGAAATTTGAAGAAAACAGCGTTAAAAGCAACACAAATGTACAAATTCTTTTCCTAATTTAGTTTTTTTTCTTGTTTAAAGTAATGCTGAATTTATGCTGATATTTTATTTTAATATTTTTCCAATTTCAGATCTATTTTCCCGGTATTATTCACGTTGTTTATGTGTTACGGCCCTCTGGTTTATTTCAAAAGGCCATCTCTGAAGTTAGTTCAAAATTTTCTAAAGACGAGTATCGCTTTCGTTTAGTCATATGTTCCTCTCTAACCGATCTGCACGAGTATTTATTTCCCTCTCAACTGACGGCTGATATGGGCGGCACTCTGATATATTCCCATCATGAATGGATACAACAAAGAATAGTAATTTTTTTGCTTTCCTAATAATGTAAGAAAATTAAATTTTTGATTTTCATTAGTCCCTAGAAAAATTCTCTAGCCTTACGCATCAAGTTTCCGCCGAGTTGGATGTTTTTATACAAGCCATACATGATACAGAATTTCCGAATTCTGTTGAAGCCACCCAAAAGCTTTTAGATGATCAAGGCACCGACTATCAAAGGCTGAAGGAGGAAATATTGGCGGCGGCTAAACATGGTGAAACTCTGTTGAACAACATTAAGTCAAATGATGAAATCAAAGAATTCTCTGAGCGTACTGGCAATGTTAGCTCTATAGAACGGTAAGTTGCCAATTCGTTTAATATCTTAAAGCTTTATAATTTTTTCTTCAAAAAAGCTTCTATTTTCTAACTTTTGAAATTAACTAACTAACTTTTATAAAAGTAATTTTTACTACTAACTTCCCAAGCCTCTATATCTTAATCATTAAAAAAAAACATGAAAATTTCTATTCTTCTTATTTTAGCCATTTAGATCCCTTTTCCTTGTAACTTTCCTATATCCCTCTTCATTTCTTTTTAAACTTTTAAATGTTCATTATTAATTTCTAGCTCTGCACTGGTTTTGTAAAAAAAAAAATTAAATAAAATTGAAAACAAGTCGCAAAAATAATATTTATTTTGGGTTTATTGTGTTTAAAAATTTCAAATATTCTTGATTTTAATTCTTTTACAAGAAAAAAATATACATATTTAAGTTTATAACGACTTTCGGTTAAAAGGTTTGAGTTTTATTTTTACTTTATTGTTTTCATTATGAAATTTTCGCATGCTTCGTCGATTATTTTTACAATTTTTAAGATTTTTTTGTTGTTGTGTTAAAGGTGGTTTTAAAAATAATGGGCCAATTCAAAGTAGACTCTCATATTGTACTATGTTATATAATTCATATTAATATGACTAGTGGCTTTGAACACCTTTTGTTAACAAATTATGTATTTAATACAAGAAAGAAGACAAAGAGATGACGCTGTTAAAAATTGTATGTATACAGGAAAGAAGAAAATAGAAAATATTCTCTCTGAGAGGTGAGAAGCGAAGAAATTCTCTCTGAGAGACAGTATGGTTAAAAGTATAACATAAACAATTTCTTATACATAGAAAACAAATGTGTAAAGTCATATTATTTTTTTTTGTATGGAAATTACTAACAAAAATTTTATGCATGCATAAAATAATATGAAATAGCACAAATATGACTGATATGCAATCACTTTGAATTGGCCCAATATGTTTCTTTTTAAGTTGTTTTTAAGCCTAAATAAATTTATTAAATTTTTCTTGGAAAAAGACATACAAAAAAAAATTCGAATGTATTTAAAAGTTGCATTTACTAATTGTAAACAAGGGGCGTTTTTGGATTTTCGTACTATTCTTAACGAACTGGTACAAAATATATGATATTTATTTTAAATTTGGCAGTTCAGCTTCATGCTGTTCAAAATTAACGGACACAGATTTTATGTTATATGATGTTTAAAAGTCCAAGTAGTATAATTGTCTAAATGAACCTTTTCAACTCTCATTTTATATTAAATAAATCACTAAAGTTAAATTTTATTCTATAAATAAATCGGTTTAGCTTTCTATATATTTCTTATAAACCGATTGAGGTTTTATAGTTTTAAAATATACTAGTTCTAATTTACTAGTGTTCTAATTAAAATTGTACAGTTTTTTTAGATACAATAAATTTTTTTTATTCTTAGAATAGTTGCATAGATCTACTCAAGTTAACGGTGTTCCAAAATGAGAGGTGATCTATGTTAAAAAAAATAAAAGTAACATGTTTGTAAGGTGTAAACGTAACTCTGTTTTGATCTTAAACACCCTATTATAATTTATATATGTATGTATATACTATATCCTTCAAATTACTGCCGTGGCTTTGTATGATATCATGAATTAACAAAAAAAAAATTCAATGATTCTATCTCATATATCAACCTCAGTTTGAGCGATGACCTTAATAATGTTGACTTTGAGCTTATTGTCATAAACCTACGATTTACCAATCTAGAATAATCCCAGCATGGTTAATTGGCAGTCTTAGTGCCCAACTAACATTACCAACTAACTATTGCAGTAGAACCTTTTTTTAACAAAACAATTTTAATCATTTGTATGTACATATATATATATTAATCATATCATATAGGTAACTTGTTACGGTGTTATTAGTGACTGCATAATAAACCACAGATTTTAAGCACGCTGCTAAAATAATACGACCGCCACAAACTGTGAACATATAAATCGCCCTGATTAAAAATCCATTCATTTTAGTTGAATCCACCCAACCTTTGATTATTCGATAAACTCGAAGTAGATGTAGAAAAATTTAAAAATTGCCTGTTTTGTTTATTAATAGACGATCAATTAATGTTTTGCATGTCGTTGTTAGTTCGTTTAGAATTTATGCAATTAGATATTTGTATAGATTCGTGTTATTGTTTTAGTAAGTGTTTTGAAATGAAAACAACACACTCTACACAGCAATACACAATTATACTTTACTCACCTCATCACACCACTTCATATAAACTTATCACCTGCATTATCACTTCATTTACATTACATGTTTATGTCTACACACAAGCATTTCTGTTTAATCACAATTTTATCTAGCCTTTATCTTTTTTATTATTCTTTACTTTGTGTCATATGCTATAGATTGTTTGTACTATTAAATCTAGTGCCCACTCTAATATCTTATCTATAAAACAAATGCTAAACCTTTTGTATAAACATTTATATGAGACACTCGGTCGTTACGAAAAAGTGATTGAAATATTTTTAGGGCCTTAAAGTATACCATGAAAGTTGTAATAAAATGAAAAATCGTTTTAATAACCGGGATGCCACATTGTTCGGATTGGAAAGATTTTTTAAATCGTATGTAAGTAACTTGGTAGTTTGGTAGGTTTGTTTAAATTTGCATAAGATTTTGGTAGAATATTATTATTATTATTTGTAGTTAAAAATCACAAAATTAAAATAATTTGATAAAAAAAAATTGTATGAAATATATATGTTTATCACATGTTATCACAGCTGACCGTCAGCCAGAATATCTGTTGCCAGAATATCTGTTTTTTTGTGTGTTTATATACTTAGGGCCATATTCATAAAAAATATTTTAGGTTTATTGAAGGCTTATATGACATATTTCTCTACAACATCTGTCAAATAAGCCTTTTAATAAACCTAAAATATTTATTATGAATACGGCCCATAATATATAAGAAATTAAAAATATTGTAAAATAAAATTAAAATATTACTTAATTAATAACAATTATACCGGAGGACAAAATCAAGATTCCGTGGGACGCCAAGCGGCTATGTAATTTGTACGTGTATCAAACAAGCAAATTGAAAATTGTTTGTTGTTTTTGTAGTGTAATAATTGTTGAAGGGACAAGTTTACCTACTTTTTTTCTCATGTTTCTCAATAAATTCCGTGGGTCAACAAATTAACAAGTAAATTATAATGATCTAAGTAAATTCTCTAAAGATTTGGAAATATGTATATTTCCTGTAATCCTTTTGTGAAATTGCGTATAAATTTCTTCTTGGAATTCTTTAAGAGTTTGTGATACCATCCATCTGATTGGTGTCAAACTCATCTCATCTCATGGCCAAAAAAAGTAGTAAGCGAATATGTGAACTTGCAAAAACTAGTCATAATCAAACCCTCTTTTACAAATACATTACGTTCCTTTCCACCACGTTGAATTTTTAAAACTCTACGCTTGCAGGATAATGATTGTGATTGTGGGCTATTGGCATAGACCTAATCTTTCACGTAGTTCCAAGGAAAAAGTCTTAAGATATTAAGTCACAAGATTTGGGTGGTCAACTGCGATAGCTTCTTCGAGAAATCACACAGTCAGAAAAGTTTTCACCCATAAGAGCAATGGTTCTCTTACTTGTGTCGTTTGTGAAATACCCAATTTTAAAGGCCGAAAAGAAATTGACAAATCTGAACTACAACAGCAATATTTTTAGTTTGTCTTGAACGACGTGCACGAGTTCGATTTTTCACATCACTTGTCCCAACAGCTCGAACTTTTCCACAAGTTTCGCTCCCAATTGCTAGATGATGGAATTCGTGAAATTATCGAGAGCATATGAAACCTCTTACAGGAAGACCCTATACACATTTCAAACGGAATCACAAATATATTTAATTGCCACTTATTATTAAGGATTATAGTTTTATTAGCAGAATTTTTATTTTCATTTCGAGCGAACAACATGCCATTTAGGCATACATGTATTCCTGTCGTGGGTTTGGGCTTTTAGTGTTCCTCTTTTCAACCTAACCTAACCTAAGCGTATGAAAGGTGTAAAAGTATCAAGACTATTATTTATAAATCCCCTTTTATATAGAAAGAAATCGTTACCCTTAGTTCGCTTATTCTTTCATATTTAAAACACTCTTAGCACTCTTTTTTCACATCACAAAACTTATCAATACAAACAAACACTCTTCATTACACACACTCTTAGAAATGATCATTTCAATGTTTACATTTCATGGCTCATCATAAAAAAAAATATTGTGTGTCTTTTCTCTCTTTCTCTTTTTCCATTCAAACAAACAAACGCTCGCTCACTCACTCACTCACTCACGTGTGATAAACTGTAATACTGTTTCTATTTAAAAACAATAATTAAAAATGGCATAAATATTTGTCAATTAAATAAAAACAAAATGTTGCAATCTAAATCACATGACTCAAACTGATAAAATTTTAAATAAATCAATTTATACGCGTTTGTTGATAAATTTAATTTAAATTGAAACGCATTTAAAATTAAAAAAAATAAACATTTTGCTCATGTAATTTAATATATGAGTAATAATGCAGATCCAGTGCAGGGCAGTCAAATATCATACAAACTCAACAACATCAACAACAAAAATTTATAAAACGTCATCAAATTATTTATCACCAACAATATAAATTGAAAAAACCCCAACACTATGATGATTGTCGGGACTATCGTAGACTTTTGGTGCAGCTGGAAGAAACCGAACGACGTTTCGATGAATTTTGGCGAACACATCGTAATCGTTTGCAACAGTGTTTGGAGTTAAGGAAATTTGAACAGAATTTTAGAGAATTGCAGGTAAATTAAATACATTTTCTTTAAAGGTTTGTATTTTTATATTTTATTTTCAAAACTATTTTCAATTTATAGTTTTCTTTTGATGCCCGCCTTAAAACCGTCTCAGAAATGACCGAAATTGGTGAGAGTGTTGAACGTGTTGACGGCTTAATCCTCGAAACAAAAGAGTTTCAATCACTGTGTGCCAATGACATTGATAAGGCAGCTGAGGTGATAACGGCTGGCCAACAACTTATCGGTTCACGCGGTGTTTATCCCTGGGAAATTGTGCAGCCAAAGTGTGATGAACTGCAGCGTGTTTGCGATATAATTACTGAACGTTTACAGAAACGTTTGGAAATTCTCAATAAAAATCGTGAGCTAATGGAGAGAGTTGAAAAGGTTAAATTGTTTGTTTTTTTTTATTTCTTATCAGCATTTAATGAAATTCTTTAATTTTTATTTTATACAAATGACAGGCTAATGAATGGTGTGCAAATGGTGTCGAATTACTTACCTCCCAACGTATTGAGAAATGTTCGTCATCGCCTGAGCTGGCCGAACAAAGTCTTCAGGAGATACAGGCTTTTATAGCCTCAGCTTCAGATTTTAAATTGTCTAGTCCTAGTGAATTCAAAAAGATTTTCTTAGAAAGTACAACTCCAGAAACCAAAGCTTTAGTATCACAGGTGAGTCGTTTTTATTTATTTTTGTTGTTGTTGTTAACTAAAGTGTATGCATAATAATTGTGGCAATAAGGAAAAACTGCTTATATGTGATTTAGTAGTTTTTTAGACAAGCACTTACATTTGTTTACTATTTGGCATACTTTCTTTAAGGGTTTGGTATGCAATCTATATATATAAAAGTGAAACTCTGTGTGTGTGTGTGTGTGTGTGTGTGTGTGTTAGCTATAGACTCCGAAACTGTAAAACCGATCGGGCTCAAACTTTGGTAAGTTGTTGTACACATACCAGGGAGTGTTTATGGGTGAAAAAGTGGGCGTAGCCACGCCCATAAAAAATTAGTTATCAGTTTTAGCTACTTGCACTGGACCGATTTTTCTGAAACTTTGCACACATATCGAGCTGTCATGACTAAATAATTTCGTGATAAGAAAAGTGGGCGGGGCCACGCCCCTAAAAAAGTTTTTATTTTGAGGTACTTGCACTGGACCGATTTTTCTGAAACTTTGCACACATATTGAGCTGTCATGGCTTTATAATTTCGTGATTGCAAAAGTGGGCGGGGCCACGCCCATAAAAAATTAGTTATCAGTTTTAGCTACTTGCACTGGACCGAATTTTCTGAAACTTTGCAAACATACTGAGCTGTCATGACTTTAAACTTTCATCATTAGAAAAGTGGGCAGTGCCACGCCCATTAAAAAAAAGGTATCATTTTGAGGTACTTGCACTGGACCGATTTTTCTGAAACTTTGCACACATATTGAGTTGTCATGACTATACAGTTTCGTATTTAGAAAAGTGGGCAGTGCCACGCCCATAAAAAAAGGTATCATTTTGAGGTACTTACACTACACACATGACTATACAGTTTCGTAATTAGAAAAGTGGGCAGTGCCACGCTCATAAAGAAAAAGTTATAGTTTTTAGCCTTGCACTTGATATTCGATTAAAATTTAGAATGCGATTAAAATTCATGAAGGGGCGTAGCAACGCGCGCTGGGATTGGCTAGTGCTTAATAAAAATAAAAATCGAAAATAAATCAACTGGTGGCGTTAAAGTCAATTATTTTAAAAAAATTTTATTTATGAACCAAAACGACTCAAATTCACAATTTAAGTAGATTTGTTATAAAATTATTTTTGTACACAAAAATTTTAGATGTTTAAATATTCCAGTCCGCATTTCTGGCCCATATAATATTTTTGTATTGTGTATATGTATTTATTATACCCTTCACCTGTGGTGCACAAGGGTATATATAGCTTTGTCATTCCGTTTGTAATTTCTACAATTTTCATTTCCGACCCCATAAAGTATATATTTTCTGAAAGCTTATGAATAGAGGAGTCGATTAAGCCCTGACCGTCTGTCCGTCTATCCGTCTGCCCGTCTGCCCGTCTGTCCGTGTGTTGGTTGAAATCAACTTTTAGAAGCAACTATATGTTCCTCAGATCTGTATATGGTATCAATCTCTTGGAAATATCCAGGAATGAATCGCTATTGAAATTCAGCACAATCGCCCCATAACTTTCTGAGATATGAGCAAAAAACCACGGCCACCTCGTTTTTTTTCACAATTACAACAACAACATACATACATACATACACATACATGTAAAAAACATACCAAACAAAAAAAAATTAAAAAAAAAATATTAAAAATAAGAAAAAACATTTATTCTAACGTGTACGTATGCACGTATTTTATATGGGATGAATGGTGATACAAACCATTGTTATTGCATGACTACACGTTGTGAAGGGTATATAAGATTCGGCCGAATATAGCACTGTTACTTGTTTTTTTATTTGTATTTATTTATTTTTTGGTTAGAGATGAAGAATTATCTTGTGATGAAAAGTACCATATATGCTAACCTACCTATAAAGATAACTTCATAACAAAATTGATCATAATCCAGAAAGTTTTAGTGCCAATTGAGTTGAGTAAGACAGCCAGACAGGCAATATATACATTTTCTTCAAAGTCAAATGACGTTCGTTGGTAATCGCATCACTTAAGAACAGAAATATTTATTTCGCTATTTTTTATCTTTTTTAAAACTCAACTTAGTTTTTTACCGAAAGAAAGTCGAGACCGATTTGTCTAACTTTGTTTTAATCTATGAAGCTCAAGAATGGTTCTAAAGAAAATGTTTTAATAAAATTTTTAATGGGTGTGGCACCCACCGCTCATACATACAATGCATGCCGCAAACGTAAAGTACTGTAATACCTAAAGTCTTCAAAATGTATGTCTGGTATTTTAATAATAATTAGCTTACAGAGTTGAGCCTTAAATAAGCTGAAAAATAACAATGCGCAAGGAAACTTGAATTGATATATAGAAAATACATTTTATGAGATATCTAGAAAAACCATTGCATCTATAATCTTAAAAATTTGTGTGTCAAACTTTTATCTCATTTGTCCTACTTCAACCTTTAATCATTACGATTGCAGAAGGGGAAGTGATACCCCCTAAACAAAAAACTCATATGATGTATTTCAGGAACAATAAATGTTAGAGTTTTCAATCCAGGTTTTAGACATTTAAATAAAAATTTTACAATTTATTTTAATATTTAATTAGGTAGGATCAAGTGAGGGGGCATAATACCTTCCATTAAAAAAGAAAATATATTTGATGGCATATATGCAAAAATGTAATTGCTATAGGCTTACAATTTTATGTAGTTGCCTACGATATCAGTTTTTTTTTCGGGTGCGAAATCAATAGGATTAGAGTAGAGGACGAGGTAAAAACTACCCGTGCCCTTCATTAAAAAATTAATTTAATGTTATTTCTGGACAACTGAAATCTCTATTTGGTTTGAACTTAGTACGAGTTACTTTTGATGTTAAAGCAAAGCGGGCCGGGTTCTGCTAGTATATTATATAGGGTTTGGGAACCGGGAATTCCCGCCCGGGAATTCCCGGGAATGAACCATTTAATATTTCCGGGAAAATTTTGCTCTTATTCCCGGGAAAACGGGAAATAAAAAATATGTAGTATATTAGGAAATATATTTGATTTTATTTTTAATTTCTTATCTGTTTTGGTAAATTTTAAGAATATTTGAATAAAAAGTGAGGTTTTTAATTTGTTAGCGTTTTTTGTTTGTTAAGTATTTACAACTTTTCTCAAATACGAATATGTAAAAGAAAAACAAACATCATCGGTCAAAAAAATTTCACGCCAAAGTTAAGGACTTTCTAGAATTATTTTTAATAAGTGCTTATAAATTTCAAGTGAATTTATTATATACATACATAATTAAATGTTTTCTTGTATATAAATCTTTTTTATAACAACCGTAAAACCAGCAGTAGTTTCCGTGGTTCATTTTTATAAATATAATCGTATGTACAAATTATTTTTAAAAGTGGTCACAGAATTTGTAGGTATAATTTTTTTATTTATGATTGAATTTTTCTAATAATACTTCTTTTGAAAATTCACTTTGTTTAGAAGCAAAATATCTGAAGTTTGGAACTATTTTCCTCAGCACAATGTAATATTTGCCCGAAAAGGTTAATATTCAAGGGCGGTCTCATACGGCACCTTCTTTTGGTGCTTTTCATAAAATAAAATTTGTAAAAGATTCTTCAACACCTGCACCAAATAAAAATAATAATTCCACCATTAAAAGTTTTTTAGACACCCAAACATTACCAGAAATTGTTTCAAAATTGGCAGCAGTCGATGGAATATGTATTCGAACAATTACACAAAGTTCTTTTATTCGTCAAAGTTTTTTCAGTAAAAATATGACGTTACCAAAATATGAAACTGATGCTAAAAACATTGTAATAAAATATTAAAACGCCGTTAAAAATACGATGGTGAAAACAATATCGAGTTAAATTTGCGACAATTTAAGGTTTGCTCTTGTATTAGACAAGTGGAGTAGTGTTGCCCAAAAAAAGTATCTGTTTACATGGCAATAATTATTTTTATAATTTGGGTTAAGTTTATATTTCCGGAAGATGTAATGCTGACACAATAAGGACTCTAATGGAAAATAAACTACTACTAAAACAATGAGTTATTAACCAAATCGTGATGTTAAAGTTAACAAACATTATTTATTTTAAAAGAAATATTATTTTCGGGAATCCCGGGAATTCCCGGGAAGACGATTTTTTAAATCCCGTTTCCCGGGAACATAAAAAGACCGGGAAATCCCAAACCCTAATTATATATGACCCTGATTATCAGTTTTTAAAACCTTTTTTTCATACCAAAGTAAAAAAAAATTCAATAACTTGACTAAAATTTTAGATTGATTCTGCGCTCGTAGACAATTTTACATTTACATTCCCATGCAAATGTCTAAAAATTTATAGTTGATAAATTCTGTATTTATAGAAAGAGATCTCTGACTTGACTCATCTATACAGCAGAAGGTTAAACAAAAAAAAATTTACACCCTCACTTGTTGTGCTTTTTTTTTCAAAGTGATAAGAGGAAATTTATAATAAATGCAATAAAACAAAATCAGCTCATATCACTACCAGTCTGTGTATTTAAATGTGTTTTCTATTTGTTGTGTTTTACTGTCCAGTATAAAACTAAAATGCTGGGAAAGCATCTGTAGCAAAAAATGATTGTTTTTTACACACTTATACAAATCATTTAGACTTTGTTAATTTTAGTATGTTTTCCATACAATTTCCTCTCTACTTAAGCTCTTTGAAAGCATCTCTTTATTTTTGTTTCTTTGTAATAAATTGTAAATAAAAAAAAAATATTATAAAATATTTATAAAAATGTAGTGTTTTTTTGAGGGTTCCATATAAAAAACAACATATACTTTTTTGTTTTACTTTTTTTTATATTTTTATTGAGCATTTATGAGGGATTACATAGTGAATCATTTAAATTGTTATTATTTTTTGGTTTAGTTGACGGACAACCTTCAAAACGTTTGCTAGACGAAAACACAGAAATTCTTTTTTTCAAAATAAAATAAAACTATTTAACATTTTCTTAATTTTAATCGTGTTTTACGTTAGAAAATTAAATTTAAAACTTTTTTTTTATATTAAATGTGGTTTAATCAGCAAATATCAAAATGTTCATTTCGTATATTGAAGAGGATACGAAACATAAACGTTGGTCATGTCCAATACCAATTAGTAACACCATTCGACATAGCAGTGTTGAATTTGATGTGAGTTGTAATATATGTACATACAAACATAAATTTCTATTTAATTTTCATTGTTTAACCTTTAAAGTGTACTGTTGATTTAAGGGTTATCAGCTGCTTAAGGTACTTTATATGAAAGTCTCTTCGTTAGGCTTAAAAAAGCGAAAATGTGAGATTATTGTGTTAGTGATTAAATATAATAAAACTGCAAAACAAAAAAAAAAAGAAAGGAAAATTATTTAGAATTTAAAAAATTCCATATTTGCAGATCTTGTGAATCCACCAAATGTTAAAAAAAAAATTTATATAAAAAAATCATAATTTATTGTTAAAAATACAAAATTTTAACAAATAAATTAAAAAAGAAAAAACTACCACATTAAGCCTTTAGCCTTATATATGGTTACATGTGGGTTCATTTAGTTCAATTTAGTTAAAAAAAGTACTGAAAAAAAGGATTGAATTTTCCATCACTACCACAAAATCTAATCAAAATCTTGTGACTTTTATTATAGTGTAAAAGTACTTTTTACATTAAAAAATACTGCACTAAAAACAAAAGTACAGAGTTTTCCAACGCAGCCTAGATTCCAGATTAAACGTTAAACGACATTTTGCTGTTATCTCCGACGCCATCTTTGATTTTTTACTTAGTTAACTATGTTCAGCTAGTCAAGTCATTTTATTTGATACCCATATTTAAGGGGTTAAAAAAAATAATTTCCGCCATTTTGTTTCAGATACCTATTTGGATTTTTATATTTTTCATAGTTAATTGTATTCTACTGGTCAAGCCCTTTTATGCTATACCAATATTGTAGGTGTTTAAGGGGACAGAGTTGTAATTACTATATTTGAAATACATATGTACATATAACCGCCATTTTGTTTATAACGCTATCTTGAATTTTTACCTATTCATAGTTAACTGTAGTCATTTGATTTGATACGTATATTGATGGGGTACATTTTAAAATACTATTTAGATTTGACGACTCAAATATAAATAGTGGCGGCCATCATGGACTCTAATTTTTTTTATAGTAATATTTTTAACACGCTAGTCAAACCATTTCATTTGATGTCCATATCGAATTTCTCGGTTGTATTGAAGCTAAAAAAAGTTTGATTTTCGTTTGTATATTTTAGGAAAAAGAGCGAAGTATTTGTATTTTGGTGCTTATATCTCAATTTAAAATAGATTTGTAATTTTTTCTTGGAATTATTTTCCGAAGCTACGGCTTGGACTTTGGTGTTACAGCGTGTCAAAAAATTACCTAGGAGCTTGAGAAACCTGACGTGCTTAAAAAAATATGTATATTTTCTTCCAAATAATATGTATGCATAACTTTGCCGATTAGTGACCGATTTGTCCAAAAGCTGAGAAACAATAAAATTTATGGTAAAAATTTGCTCATATCGCAGAAACTTATAAAGTGATTGTGCTGTTATTCAATACCGATTCATTCCCAAATATTTTCAAAAGACTGACTGACATCATCTTAAATCTATGCAAAATTTATAAAAGTTTATTTTAACCAATAGACGGACATATGGGCATGGCTCAATAAGCTTAAGCTTTCAGCCAAAGTATACTTTTTGAAGTCGAAAATGAATATTGTAGAAACTACAAACGAAATGTCGAAGCTTTATATACCTTTGGCATCACAGGTGAAGAGTATAACAAAATTTATTCCGATTCTGTTAAGGAAAAATATTTATACTCTTACACGATGGAGCCATTTGCATAATAAATAGTAATAAATATGAAACTTGTATCTTAACACATCAATAGAGAAAAATTTTGACTTTTAGAATTCGGTTTTTCTGTCATACCAAACATTACAGGAGAGGGTTTTTTAACTTTTGTTTCAATTTGTTCAGGATTTTTTATATAAAAATTTAAATGTATCCTGTAAATCGTCTTAAGCAACTTATGGATAAGTTTTAACTTAATTTTCCCTATAGAAATATTTTTTGTCGTTTCCATATCTAAAAGATTATAAATAAAATACTAAGATGTGACCGCGAAAAAAATGTTTTTTTATTTTTATTTTTGTTTTTAAGTTTCATTTAACTTAGTCACAAAGAAAAGAAATTTAAGTTTTAAGTTGAATTCTCTAGTTTCACGCTATCAAATTCCAATTTACTATCAAACCAAGCGTCAGGATGTTTTGATTCGAAATTCTTGAAGAACAATGAGAAAGTCTTTAAATACAAATATAATCAGTTTTAATAGTAAAAATTAAGAAATTATTTCGTTAATTAAATGTTTTTTTGTAAGTATGTCGCGACCTTGAGCTTTTTTTATCGCGGTTAGTTTTTCATTATATTTACGTGTGTGTAAGATAACATAAAACAAAGGAGTGTACGAGGGCTTTTACTGTTTATACTTCGGGAATAGCAAATAACATTTTTAAATGAAAATGATTAAATTGTTTTTCGAAATATTCCCCTTATGATCAATACACTTTTGCATTCGTTCAAACCATTTGTCATAGTAGTATCCACACCACTTTGAGGTATCCAGCAAGCGCAATTTTGTTTTTTAACTAAGTGTTCATGCAAAATCGAATGTATATAAGTGGAAGTGGCATGTGCAGGGATGTCATTATCTCACAATAAGTCACATGATGATCGTGCGCTGCATCGATGTTTTGTGGCACAACAACCGATTTTGGACGACCTTCACGGAAATCGTCGGCGATGGAACTACGACCACGATTGAATTCACTATACCAGCGATATACTGTGGTTTTTGATGGTGCCTTAATGCCATACAAAGGCCTGAGTTCATCGACACACTCTTGTCGAAATTTGTGAAAAAAAATCTAACGAAAACTTTCTCTGGAAATTTTTTTTTTTTTGTCAAATTGATTATCTGAGCTCACTTTACACAAAACAAATAGCGCTTGTACATCAAATCGTTGTAAGCAAGGCGAATTCATACAGGTGAAATTATCAGCCCAGCTGTCAAACGTTAAATTCGCCTTGATTTCATTTATTAATGCAGGAATGGAAAATGAGATTTTGGTTATATAAATGTATTAAATTTATGTATATTTCTTAGTTTTGCACCATTTATAATGTGTTTCACAAATATCTATCCTTTTTGTTTTATAAAATTTTATTAAATTTAACATATACATATGTAACATTGTTTGCATCCATGATAAACGAATTGGCCTTGACAGAAAATATCCCCTGAAAAGTTGCTTTGTTGTATAATTTCGCCGTTGCCTGTATGAATATGCCTTGGTTGTGAGTACCTTTATGCTAAAAAATGTCAAACTTTATAATGGTTTTGCCAGATTTTAGCTATTGATGTTAATGTCGCCAGTTTCCGAAACATAAATAGTTCCCCTCGTATTAGCAATATTTAGTGTTGTAAGCTGGAGAACAATTCTACATAAAAACGTTTCCTACGAAACGTTGTTTTCGATATGTTGATAAAAAAGTTTTCCGTTCTAATATTATATTATTAAAAATTATTAAAATTTTGCTAAGAGAGTATTTAAATAATTACATTTATTAAATGGCCCTTAAGCAAAACATTTGAAGCGAAAACACCGATACACTTTAATATCCGACTTTATAGCAGCGACTACTACGTTCGTTAGTTCTGTTCAAAAGTGTTTTTAAATTCGAAGATGTACGTCAAACTTATTTTTTCCGATACGGTATAATGTATACATATATTTAATAGCAAGTCCGAAAGGCCAACATAATGATTTTTAAAAGTAAAGAGATCTCAAGTGGTTGGGGTCAGTGAATACTGTGCGTTCTTTCAAAATAACAATGACCTTAAAATAAACGCTATTTTACTTACTGTTGTATTAAGGGGTTTCCTCGCAGGCTGATTTTCGTGGGTTCGGAATTTTCGCAAAACATCTTTCGTGACAATTCTTTTTACACTCTTATAGTAAAAGTTATAATTCATACATAAAAGAGTTAAGCAATAAAATTCTCTACGAACGGCGATTACCTGATAAATTAATAATGTCATCGGTATTACATACATACATACATACATATTTGTCTTTATTATTACATATTAGTTTTAATCATGGCATTTTTGTAACTTAATGTGTTTCCGTTGTTTCACACCATAAATAAATGAAAACAAAAAATTTACAGCAACATGATAAACATGATGTATTTAAACGTGTAACAGCAAAAAAAAAAAAAACTACACGTTATTGCTGGGCAACAATATGGCGTTGGTGCAATACATTTTGATGTAGTCATTTCAGTTTAACCCATATTTGTCATAATGGTCAGTTAAACAAATCGAATGATCGACCATGCAACACATACAGCAATGCGAACAAGTGTAACCACAGACAGACGTCATTAGCGCAGAGGTTGGTTGTATCTTTGATAAAAAAAAAAATACAAGCGGCCAAAATTTTTTTCGCCACAACCGAGATATTTTTTGTTGGGTAAAAAAGCAATAAAACTATGGTTTAATTAAACTTTTTTCCTTAAATATCACACTCTGTGTGCTTTGAACTAAAAAAATCATATATACAGGGTGTTTCTAAAAAGATGTTTATTTGAGAAGAAAATATTTTTTATCGCATTAAGGTTTTTCTTTTAGTAATTATTGTCTTCACTCTGTTTATTTGATTTAAAATATTTGTGTAAATATTAATTTAACCCACATGTAAAACAAGAGGAGTTAATAAAGGGTGCTCCAACCATAATGCACGATATTAATTGTGTGTCACTCTCTCGGACTCGTATATCGTATCCATTTATCCAAAGTGCTAACTGTCAAAAAAGGCGCAAAACGTTAAATCTAAAACCTAGGCCATGCTACGGTTATTATACCTATGTAAATTATGGTGAAGGGTTTTATCATATTTGGCACAGCCAATTATAATACTCTTTCTTGTCCAAATCATAATTTGGTATTAAACCCTTTTTATTTATTCTTATTGAAAAGAATATAATCACGGAAAAAAGAATTGTGGGACGCAACAAAAATATGTAGTGGGTAGCAAATTTGACATGCCTGTTTTAACCAATAATAATCATTCGCAAATACATGTGCACTAAAATACTACTTTCTGCTGTAGAGCATAAAAATAAAGAGAACACAACTGCAGCTCGGACTATTCACTTTTTAAAAATAAAATAAAATAAAATATAGCGGTCGACGACCTTATAACATTCAGCTGATGTAAGAATTATAGCCAAATGAAATTTTTATAGAACACCCTGGTAAGCCTCAGTCCCCTATTTGAGAACAATTACTCTAACAAGCCTTCAAAATTATTTTAAAAGTAATCCAACTTAATTAACTGCATTTTTATAAAAACATATTTTCCTGTTAAACTATAACAATCCGATATGTAACCGTTAACACATACATACATACGTGATCTTTTTACTTGAAGTGGTAATTTTCTTCGGTTTAAATTGTAGATAGATTAAAATTAATTAAATGTTATTCAACGTTTCATTGATAATTATTTTCTTAGTATTAACATACATTTAAACGAGTGACAGAATTTTTAAGATTAATCGTTAAATAAAGATTTCTTAAAATTAGAGATTGTATCTTACATTTGATTTTTTGTTGTATTTGTACGTTCTTATGTACGTACTTGCATGTTTTTTGTCGTAACAGTTCATCGAACTAACAAGATATACAGAGAGTCTCAAAAAATTTATTTAGAAAAAAAAAGATTCACAAAAATTATTTATGTATGTATACAACATATACAAACTATACTAGATAGTACGAGTCACGTTTTTTTTAATCCTAGATAATGTGGTTCGCAACAGTAAAGTTTACAAATTGGTTCAAAAACACCATCTGATATTTACAGATATTCGTGATTTTTTTTGACAAATCGATAACTGATCGGCAAAGTTATAGGAAAAAATTATTTGAAAAATATATATTTTTTAAAAATATATAAAATTTTTCTAGCTTCTAAATAATTTTTGGTCACATTAAAGACATTAAATTAAAGGACATCGGCGTGAATCGATGACTGATTTTCATTCGATAATTTCTTAGCGCTGTTCAAACTTCAATCTGTTCAATATAATTTACACGAGTATACTTTTAATAAATTTCAAGAAAATAGCGCAGTATAATAGTTCATTTGAGAGTTTAACCTTGTGTAATATCACCTCATCAACATTTTTTTGAGGTCTATAGCCCTTAGAACAAGACCTTTATCATCTTGAAATAAAAAAATAAAAAAAAATCAGAGTATCGCACAAAAAATTCGATTGTAGCAAAGATATACAAAATAATAAGAAAAACAATGAACAAATTTCGAAATTGCCTTGTTTATATAAGACGGTTTAATGCGACCTTTTTTATCTAGCACGGCTTACTGTATACCCCCATTATGAAATAAGAGTAAGCAAGTTTCTGGCCTAAATTTAAAAAAAAAAATATTTGCAAAAGACATTCCCACGAAAGATATTCCTTAAATATTATTGCGGTAAAAAAAATGCAATATTCCAAGTTGAATCAAACATGTTGCATATCAACCACAACAACGACGCTTAAAGTTCATCTTAAACGTGATGGTATGAACAATATGAAAACAATTTCCTCATGGCAAAACAAACCAAAGACAAAATAAATAAAAAAGAAAACAAAATAATAAAGAAAACCAAATACTCCTATCATCATTATTGAATACAGAGCAACACCACAGAAATGAACAAAAGAAGTAAAGAAAAATACGAAAATCATGATCAAAATGTTGACTTTCTAGTTTGAAATAAACAGGATTAAATTAGTTTGTCTATAAATAACAAGATATCTGTCTCATTGCCATGAATAGGAGAACAATTCCATAATAGCAGATCAACAAAATGTTCAAACACAGCCGTAGAGTGCGAGTAGTGGTTATACTAACAGCGGTGATAATATTGACTATTGCAACTTCTGTAATAATTTCTTCTTCTTCGTATATGTAAGTATTTATGATACAAATACAGAAACACACTTAAAGTTGCACAATCTACATATTTTATATGGCGTCAGAATGTGGTGGGTTACCCTGTTTCAAGACCATAGACAGTGATATCGTAATCTGTTTTCTTTGAATTGTTGTTGTTTCTTTTTTTTTCGTGTTACAATTATGAATGTATTTTCTAGTAAGTTATTCTTTTTCGACTGTTGGAAATTTCAACTAACTTTTTAAGACGCATATACGAGTGTCTTATTTTGCAATTATTGTGTATTGTTTTTGAGGATGGACACTTGTACAACAATATCAGATGATAAATATATATAAACTGTATATTTGTGGAAGATAGAAAAATACTGAGGAATAAACAAAAATTAGTGATACAATAAACCTTGAACGCTCTCTTTAAAAATCAACCGGGATACCTTTTCTTATAACCTAAAAAAAATTTTATACTAAATCACTCCAGCCTGCAAAATTGTCCGACATCTGTCAGATGTCTGTAAGAAATGTTTACAACTATTGCATTTAACACTGTGTACTATTATTTAAAAAACTATGCAAATAGTTAATACTTTAAATATCAATAGATTTGTAGTTACTTGAAAAAATCCACGTAAAAAATAAATTTGTTTATCGACCTACATTATTTTCTACTTAACGATCGTAATTGTTTTGTTGTACAACTGACCAAGTTAAAAGACCTTTCCATTTTTTCCTTCATACTGATACTGAACGAGTAGCTAGAAACATTGTAGAGTGTTAAAGTTTTCTCTTAATTTCAAATATGGGTCATATATAGCCAAAGATACAAATACAAAAATAAAACTTGTTTCACGTTGTAAGTTGAACGTGTTCTAACAAAATGCTAAAATATCTACAAGTAATGAACAGATTCCTGTTAGATGTGCTTTTAAAGATTTGTTTTTTATTTATTTTTGGCATAAATTCATTTTTGTGAAGGAGACCAACTCTTTTTACATAGATTTTGTTCTGGACAACTTTCTGGTGTTTAGTATTGGCAGAAACTAAGGAGATTTATTCATAAATACTTTGTTGATGAACATGAAGCAGCAGAAAAAAAAATTCAACCGTAACGTAATAAAAGCCACTGCTTTAAAGAATTTTGTCTATTCGTAATTTGTTTTTCAAGTTAAAAAAAAAACAAAAAATAAATAATGAGTAAATAATAGGCTAAACAACAAGAAGCCATCGACAGTGTGTGTTCCTCATGGTGCTGATGAGAATTATGTGTGAAACATGAATATACTCCCGGTCATAATTAGCACAAGTAACTGCAGTTGTGTAAAAAGAGTTATTGTAGAATTCTGTGTCATTTTATTTTTTAGCCTGTGCTAATGACCGATATTGGTAAAATTATATTGATGAAAAAAAATATATATGTATATAAAATAATAAAATACAAACTTAGCTTACACCAAAAATGAACATAACCAAGATTATTTTAAATTGGTAGATCTATTAAAACAAAAAAATAATAATAATAAAAAAAATTAAATTCCATGACATAATTTTCTATGTCGTCAAGCTACATAATCGCCCTTATTCTAGTTGTCGCCGTCGTTGTCTGCATAAACATCACTTTGTTGTTAGTTCCAGATATTAGAAACGTGCTTTTGGTTTAAAATTAATGCTAAAGAGGAGACGTCATCACAAGACGGCTGTAAAATACTAGTCGATGAATAAAAGGATATTAAAGTGTGATACATCGATCCTTTTGTCTCGAAAATACCAATGTTTTGCTATAAAGGCTATTGACTTTTTAGTATTTACTCGCTAGATATTACTTTCTAGCATTTCTCATATGCCATCTTAATAATTATTAGAAAAATAGCTAAGAAAGTATCATCCTTTGGCTCTTGAATTGTTCTTTGCTTATTGACGTACACTTTTTCTTTTAATTATCTCCAAAGAAAGAAGTCCAACAGTGCCAAATCACACATGATCGTGGCGGCCAAGAAGTAGTACAGCCCGATGACGCCGCCAGCTCATAAACCGCACCAAATAACCAGCTTTTTAACTATCACTAATGGATTCTAATTTGCAATTGTACTTGTTATCAAATTAACTGAGGTAACAGTGTGCTTCGTCAATAATTGAACCTTGTAAATTGAAATGTTTATTCAAAATTCGCATCAGTAATGTTCGTAAAATAATAAATTGTTAAGCACGACGAATCGAAATTGACGACTCTTCTGCCACACTTTCCCTAACAACAGCAATGTTTTGCGCTAAACGAACTGGTGTTTTTATATTTCCCTACGCTAATATGTGACACTCCATGAACATCGTGCCTTATGCTTGAACCATCCTTTATAATACAATTTTTTTATACCCTTTTACCATTTTTAAAAAGGTGGTAATGCGAATTTGTTTTTCCGGTACGGTTTATTGTAAAACTTTGAATTAAGTATGTATATTAGATTCATATACGTAATTTCAAACACAAGTTTAATTTTTTTATAGTAATAACTTTATACCGCTGAGGCTTCTTCGGATACAGCTTTGACAAGTTCTAATTTTGGCAATGGTGTTCTAAGTATTGTATTACAAATTGTAAAAATTTATTGGTTTGCTCTCATACACCAATGACCGCCTGTTATCCCAGAGAAAATATATCACGATTTTAATGGCCAATTAACAAGACCATTTCGGGAAATAATGTGTTCACAAAATGTTTGCTTAAGTCTATTATGTGGAATACTGCATGGCATGTTTTTAGAGTTCAAATAAATAAAAGACATGTCTTTATTATACTCATCGTAAAAGCCGTTTTTATTATTGAAAAATCTCGTTAAGATCTGCTAACTCCAAAAACGGCACTGAATCATAGTGATTCGGCTTTAGTTCTTGCATTAGCTAGATCTTAAAAGGGCATTGCTCCTATTCAGTCATCCAATTGCTACGTCGCAAATTGCTGCAAATCGACTTTGTAGTAATAAAATATTTGGCATGTAAGAAAAAACCGGTTTTTTAATAATTTGAAAAATTATAATAAAGGGTCCGCCAAATAACTTTTTTTTTCAAATGCTTTAAAAAAAGTGTAGCTTCGGCTGTGTCGCATGTAGCGCCGCGTCCTGTTGAAACCAAATGTTGCCAATATCCTCTTCTTCAATTTTTGTGAACAAAAATTCGTTCAACATGGCCCGATAATGATCGCCATTGACTACGGCCACTCCCTGCTCATTTTCAAAGAAAAGTGACCCAAATATTCCTCTGGACCAAAATCCGCACCAAACAGTGACTCGTTTTGGGTGTATCGGCTTTTCAATGTATGCGTGCGGGTTTTCTGTGCCCCAAATGCGACAATTTTGCTTGTTTACATACCCGCCAAGACCAAAATGAGCTTCATCTGAAAAGATGATTTTTTTGGCCAAATCGGCCAAAGTTATGTCGCAATATTTCCCAGCGTTGTTCAAGCGTATACACAACCATATTCGTTTAGCGGAAGGATAAAACTAATTAACTGTTAAATCAGGCATGAGCTAAGTGTTACAATTCACGAAATAAGCACTAGTTAAAAAAAAAACGTTAGATGGCAGATCCTTCATAAAAAAACCGGGTTTTTGGTTTTTACACGTATATAATGTTATGGTTTTGATAATATAAAAATAAAAAACTTTAATTAGTTTAATTTTTATTAAAAAATGAGAAGAATTTAAAAGATCAGTTTTTAATTTAATGTGTTGCAGTGATCCTTACTTTAATCGCATCCTCTGCTTGTTTTGCTATATAGGGGTCTCATAACAGATTAATGAATTTTCAAACCTTATAACCTGTTTAAACTCTAATTAATCTTCTAATTATACAATTTCAGACTCTTTAGCGCTCTTAAGGCTTGGGGTTTCTCATAAAATTTTAACCACTCTTCCGGTAGCAGAATTCTGTCACTTTTTGTTGTGCTTTTTTATCGCCTAAAATTTATTATTGATTAAAGCGGTTTATTATTGATTTGCTGAGCTTAAGTAATTGTGGTCATAAGATTATTTAACTTTAATAGTGTATTCGATCACTTGCTTTAGTGAACATTATCTCCAAACCTGTGTTGAAGATATTGATTGTAAAAAACTGTGTCAGTAAAAAAAATGTGTCTCCAATTTATCACAATTATTTCAATTGCTTTTTTCCTGAAATTTCATTAATTAATAGTTTGCTGTATTAGGATGACTTCTTTAATAGTATTTCTTTTATAAGCAAACACTTGCCTGCCTCTGGCCGGCCACATTATTAATGAGACCAGGTGTTAGTTTTTACATAAGACATAATTTTGACAATATTTTTGTAACTAAATTAAGGAAAATTAAAAGACACCCATTTATACAGGACGTACGTACAATCAATGGCTAAGTTCAATGACTTTCAATATCAAAAATATTTCGTTAATAAAAATATTTTATGCAACATTTGTTTAACCTCTTCAACTTGGCTAGACTATAAAAAAGTTATAAGCAGGCATAGCATCTTCTCTAAAACTTTCACTCTTTACTCATGCATTGGCTTTGGAGGATACTACTTGATGGTATAATGTAATGTTGACTTTATACCCACATACCATTAAGAAGACAAACGACATCTACAAGAAAGACACTTGTAAAAAGACAACATCTACTACTTGAAATCCTTATGCAATATTGATTTTTGTTTTTGTCTAGGAAAAATCAAAGATAACCTCAAGGCTCGTGCACATGCGCAAAAAATTTACTTTACATGCAAAAAAAAAAGTAATAATAAAGACACTCCTCATTCTTTTCCAAGTTTAACCAGCGGTTGCTGTTTCCTAGCACCTTCACTCTCTTTACATTTCCCACATTAAAAAATTTATTTTCAATATTTAGTCTTTTGTTTCCTAACAGTTTGGTGGAGTCGTTTGAAAAATATTGACGGTGACGCTGATGCTATTGTGGATAACAAGGAAATCTTCCTCATGAACATTGTAGTTCATTTTACAATAGACGTTTACGTTGTTATTTATATTTTGTTTTCGTTGAATTATTATTTAATACCCAAAACATTTTTGTCAATCTTCCTCAAAAAAACTTTTAGACCACAACATTTTTATTGTATACAAAAACGGAAAGATACAGACAACATTCAATTTTTCACGATTTTTTTTAACTAACAAAAAAATTGTCATCACTATAGAAACTAGACATTTGCTTAATCAGTTTTAAAGAATGAGATCAGTGAAACCTTAACACACATTTTTAATTCCACCTTTCTTCATGCACAAAAAATATAACTGTTTATGATCAAGTTTGCATTTAAAAACTTGTCAAATTATGTGTACAAAATAATAGCATAATCGGATTATTAGTTTGTTTGAAAATGGATTCCGAAGAAAAAGTGCGTGAAAAAATAATAAAAATTTTTTTAAAAAATCCCAGTCGTACTTACAAATCTATTGCAAATGAGATAAAGGTGTCACGACAAACAGTTTCGCGTGTGATAAAAGTGTATAACGAACGTCGTAGTATTAAAAGGAAAGCTGGAAGTGGAGCTAAAAAAGGTATAACTGACCCACAGTTAGCTTCAAAGATTGTTAGTCTTCTAAACCAAAATCCCAACCTCTCAAACCGTAAAGCCGCCTTAAAAGCAAACTGTTCCGATTTTTTTGTAAGGAAGGTTAAAAGATATGAAGGCCTTAAGTCCTACAAGGTTCAGAAAGTGCCAGACAGAAATTCGAAGAAAAACTGGATGCAAAAAGTCGTGCCAAAGAACTGCTTAGAAATTTTATCAACAAATATGAGTGTTGTATTATGGATGATGAGACTTACGTTCTTGCCGACTTTTCTCAGCTCCCAGGGCGAAGTTATTATGTGGCCGATGGAAGAGGTAATGTCGATGACCAATTTAAGTTCCAAAAAAAGACAAAGTTTCCAAAGAAGTACTTAGTTTGGCAAGCTATATGCACGTGCGGAGAAAGAAGCAGTAAATTTATTACTACTGGGACTATCAACACTGATATTTACATCAAGGAGTGCTTGCAGAAGATTTTGCTTCCATTCATACGAAAACACAATAAGTCAACATATTTTTGGCCCGACCTAGCGTCGTGTCATTTTAGTAAATCTGCAGCAGAATGGTATGAAACAAATAATATAGTGGTAGTGCCAAAAGAAGCAAATCCACCTTATTGTCCAGAACTAAGGCCCATCGAACGTTACTGGGCTTTAGTCAAAAGAGTGCTGAAGGATACAAAACAAGTTGCTAATACTACTAAATTTTTTTCCCAGAAATGGTCTTATTCCAGCAATAAAGTTACTAAGGATACCATCCAAACCCTAATGGTCTCAATTCCGGAAAAGGTGAAACAGTTCATCAAAAAAAGCTGAATTTTTACAAAAAGCATTAATATTTTAATTTACTGTTATTTTATTGTTAAACCACGCTATTTTCATTAAAATGGATTAATTCGTTTCAAAGTTATTGCGTTTTATTCGTGTTAGGGTTTTATCGATCTCATTCTTTAATAGATTGCTGATTGCTTTGACTTGTTTAATATGCACTGCAAGGAAATTGTTGTTGATTTAAAAAAAGTTGTCAATGTAAACTGTACATTCAAATAATGTAATGTTATCAGTGTAGATAGATATTTAAATTCTCAGGCAAACCGCCTACCGCTTTTCTTTTTATACCCTTCACCTGTGGTGCACAAGGGTAAATTGTTTGTAATTTCTACAATTTTCATTTCCGACCCCATAAAGTATATATTTTCTGAAAGCTTATGAATAGAGGAGTCGATTAAGCCCTGACCATCTGTCCGTCTGTCCGTGTGTTGTTTAAAATCAACTTTTAGAAGCAACTATATGTTCCCCAGATCTCTATATGGTATCAATCTCTTGGAAATATCCAGGAATGAATCGCTATTGAAATTCAGCACAATCGCCCCATAACTTTCTGAGATATGAACAAAAAACCACGACCACCTCGTTTTTTTCACAATTACAACAACATACGTATATACTGGTTAAAGTAAACATGGCGTCGAATCCCAGCTGAGCCAAAAAAATAGTTTTTAAATTTTTTTTTGTTTTAATATATTTTTTTGTTTTATTTTTTTTTGTAATTTTTTTTTTAGAAACACATACGTAAACTCAATTATAATTTTACAATGGTATGTTTTTATATGTATCTACGTATTTTATATGGGATGAATGGTGATACAAACAATTGTTATTGTATGACTACACGTTGTGAAGGGTATATAAGATTCGGCACGGCCGAATATAGATAGCACTGTTGCTTGTTACCTTTTTTTTGCCAAAACAATTTAGATACTGTAACCAGTAATAGGAACTTTTTTTCAATAAATCACGCTAAACATGACCTTGAAATCGTTATAAAAATTCTAGATTTTTACTTATTTTAGCGATAAATAGCATTTTTTCATAGTTGTATTAAAATTTGTTTAAAATTTTAGACAGAAAAATTTTAGACGCTTAACAAATTGGATAAAAACAAGGCATTCCTTGAGAACAATAGAATAAAGAGGCATAGTTTTTAGTACACGACATAATTTTTCTTGATTTTCAAATGAGGATTAAAAAATGTGTCTTAAAATTCTTAACATTTATTAAAAATATAATCTTTTTCCACCGTGCTTGCCTCATTGATACTGCGTCAAAAATGTATTTTGAAGCTTACACGATAAGGAGAACTTTTCGACATTTACCGAAGCAGCATAGAATCTTAATATAAGCTTTCAACCGAGATCTTGCATTCCAACTAGTTTTTATGTTTATCTCTTCTGCCCGGGACATTAATGGGGTTTTGTGGGCGCCCTTCGTGTTTGGCTGCTTGGTTTTCTTTTCAGTGAACTATTACTTAGTTCCATTTTCGCCCTTTTTATTAATTATTTATTTTAAAGTGTTTCGTTTTTGAACATGATCTTCCGTTTGATATAATTTGTGGCCATAACACTCCATGTTTCATAGGCATAAAATAATGTAGATCAAGATTAAAATTTGAATAATATTATGTTGACTGGAAAAGACACAGAGGAATTAAGAAAGGGTTGTGCAGTTTGCAATTGTGAAATAAATGACATGAGAAATTTTAAAGTTCATAGAATATCGTCGCTGCTTCAACAAATTCAGAAAAGCAAAAAAAAAAAGCTTTTTTAATACTAAACTTACGCATACTGATTATTGTTTATTTATGAGCCAATCAAGATATCCTTAAATGGTTTGGTGGATAGATGTATGACAAATAAAAGTTTAAAATAAAGCAATAAAAAAATTTTAAAAATTGTCACATAATCCATTACGTCAGAGCAGCAACGATATATATAGCAATTTTTTTTTCTGATTTTACATGTATGAAGTTTTAGTTGCACTAACAAAAAAGTAGAGCTTTAGTGATACATATTTAAAATCTGTTTTTGACCGCTTAACTGGTTTTGAAATCGCTAGATTTTATGGAAAAATAGCTAAATTCCCATTACTGACTGTATTGGATTGTTGCAGATTGTGTAAAAATAGAAGTACTGGCAGATAGTTATATGCAACATTTAAATTAAGTAACAATAAAGAAAATTATTTTGCCTTTAGTTTTGTCCGCCAACAAACTTGGCTTTTGAATATTTGTAGTGATTGTTCTCTCCGTAAATAAAATTACTTTAGCCATAATATGTTGATAAAATAAGTATTTTGTGTTCGCGAATACAAATAGAATTACATTTTGTTGTGTTGGGCAGCGTGTGCCTATGCTTAAGTCCATCACTGTTTATTCAGCGATCTAGAATACAAAATACCCTTCATTTGAGTTCTTTATACTTTTGGTAAGGGGATCAAAATTCCAGTAGTGTTCAAAATTCCAGTTCCCCAGAAATTTATCTTAAAATAAATACGCCCGGGTTCAATAAGGTTATGTATAAAATTAGTGCGCTTCTGTGGACAGGTCAATAAGTTTGTTGTGGGTTTTGCCACGGCAAATGGCTTTTGTTATTCCGCTCGGTTAGAATATAATTATACCCTTCACCTGTGGTGCACAAGGGTATATATAGCTTTGTCATTCAGCTTGTAATTTCTACAATTTTCATTTCCGACCCCATAAAGTATATATTTTCTGAAACTTATGAATAGAGGAGTCGATTAAGTCTTGGCCGTCTGCCCGTCTGTCCGTGTGTTGGTTGAAATCAACTTTTAGAAGCAATTATATGCTCCTCAGATCTGTGTATGGTATCAATCTCTTGGAAATATCCGCTATTGAAATTCAGCACAATCGCCCTATAACTTTCTGAGATATGAGCAAAAAACCAAGACTACCTCTTTTTTTCACAATTACAACAACAACATACATATATACTGGTTAGAGTAAACGTGGCATCGAATCCCAGCTAAACCAAAAAAAATGTTTTTTATTTTATTTTTTTATTTTATATATAATTTATATTTTTATTATTTTTTTTTATATATATTTTTTTAATTTTTTTAAAAAATTGTTTAAAATTTTTTTTGTACGTTTTTTTTATTGTTTTTTTTTTGTTGTTTTTAATATATTTTTTTTATTTTTTATTTTTGTAATTTTTTTTAGAAACATACATACGTAAACTCAATTTATAATTTTACAATGGTATGTTTTTTATATGTATGTTTTCATATATGTATGTACGTATTTAATATGGGATGAATGGTGATACAAACAATTGTTATTGCATGACTACACGTTGTGAAGGGTATAAAAGATTCGGAACGGCCGAGTATAGCACTGTTACTTGTTATATTTGTAATGTTATAAACTAAATAATTGATTACAAAATATAAAGCAAAAAAGAAAAAATTTAAATCACAATTTAGTTGCCATATACTGTTTTATGTAGCAGAAACAATTGCAATAATTAATATTGAATTAATATTCCGGCCACGTTAAAAAAAGCCAATTATCTTACCTTTAACATCCTAATTTTAACTAACGGCATGTTATAATAATTGCATTAAGTGTGGTAACTTATAATGCAATTAAACCATCGAACAAACTAGTTTATGACTATATATGTCTATCAGGTATCAGGGTGTAAGGAAGAAGTTTAAAATGTAATTGTATAGAAACCAAAAATATTTTCACCCTAGACTTTAAATTATATTTCAAATTTAAGAAATCCTTTTAAACGAAATACGTTAGTGCATATAAATTTAAAAGACATTTAAAAAATTTACAGGAGGAGATAAAAAATTTATTACGGGTTTTTAAAAAGTTTTATTTATTTTACTTGTAGTGAGTACATTTCGTCTCAGCTCATTTTTACCCATTACACAGCAAATCAAATGTAGTAAAACTGCGAACTCAATTTTTCATTTTATTTGACTTAAAATTTGTGAATGATTCAAACTACAAATTTAAATTTTTTTAATATTAATATGTAATATTTTATATTGTTTGAATTTGGGTATATGTATATATAAAAAGGCATAATCCATAGAATAAAAATATATATATTTAATTCAATAGGATACCCAAATTAAAAAAAATCCGTTCAATGTTTGACCCTTTCCTATCCTTGGAATTTTGATAAAGAGTGAAAATATATAGAAATAGATTATAATATAATTCGCAAATATTTCTTAGGATACGGAAGGATAAAACTTTTAAAGTACATTTTTATCCTGATTATAAAATGTAACAAATTTTTTTTTATGGAAAACCAAAACTTTATAGTTCGAATCTTCTAACAATTCATAGTCCCATAAAAGTAACAACGAGTGCGCTTCACCAGAATTTTAATGTTTCCTATTTTTTCATAGTTTTTTTTTTTCGACTGTTAAAAATGTGACATTCCCACAAAATTATTTTCCACTTATATCTCATTATATTTTTTCAGTGTTAAAACATACATAAATCCCAGGAGCATCTTTTACAATACAATACACCTCTTATAATACTTCCGTTGTAATAACAACAAAGTAAAAAAAAAAACAAAAACAAACTTGATGACCTTTCCCAATAGAAAGCCAATAAGTGTAAGTGCAATGCGAAACGTGATTTAGCAAAAAAAATTTTTATTTTATGGTCAACGTGTAGATGTTTTGCAAACTGCAGAAGAAGCAAATCGACATAAAAAAACTCTTTTCCATAAATTAAGGAGACTCATAACGCCAACAATGTTTGCTGGTGGTTACCAGGGAATGACAACGATTACAACTTCGGATATACATTGAGTATTATTAGCAAAACATGTATAAGTGCGTACGGTTACAGCTAAAAAAATTACTCTATCCGTACATACTCGTTTGATGTTCGGCATAAGTATACACAAGTAACCGAAATCTAAGTATTTTTCGCATAAATACTCTATATTGTACACAGTACAACAAATTGGACTTAAGTACTTAAGTGTTATCGATTATCCGTAAAAAAAAGCGAGTAAAATGAGTAACCGTTTTTACAATTCAAGCGAGAGCATCAAGTAGAAATTTTGCATGCGTTTTGATTTAGTAAAAATGTACTTGCTTGGGTTATGAAAACAGCACAACCATTATGGTACAAACGCACACACACATAAACATTATTGTTATACATTTATTTGTTGTTTTTTTATGATCGTTTGTGTGTATACGGCTTAGCAGCCGTAGTTGCTAGCAGGGATGCCACAAAAAATATTATTCCTAACAAATTTGTCAAAAAATGCACTAAAATCTACCAAAAACTTCAATTTTTGCACATAATTTTTCTAAATACTAACATTTATATTTAAAAAATGAAAACAATAATCAAATGGTAGTAAATGAATATAATTTACCATTAATATATTAATAATTTATATATATATTATTTAATTAGTATTTGAAAATATCCAAAATACAGTTTTGTTTACATCAATATTTAAAGAAAAGTGTTACTAAGCAAAAGTATATGTCAGTACTTTGGTAATTTATTCGAATCATAATTAATTTCCTATATAAGTACTGGAATATATGTCCTGACTTAACTTTTATTTAGAATATATGGCTTAAGATATCAAAATTGAAGGCATTTCTACATATTTCCTTACAGCGTTTGTTTTCTTTATTTTGTAAAATATTTTCATTGACATTAAAAGTTATCTACTATAAATTCATGTTTCAAGTTTATATGATAAACTATTTAACATGTAACTATTATAAAAAAAAGACGCTTAAATGGAAATATGATTTTTAATTAAAATGTTTATTGGCGAATTATTTGAACTTTGTGTTTTACCACTAAAAATATTGTTCTACAAAAACTTAAACATAACAAAGCAAACAAATTCACAAAATTAAAAAAATTTATACCATAAAAATATCCAGTTTAATTAAACTGGCATCCCTGGTTGCTAGATGAATTATGGACAGAGACATTTTTTTATGATTTTTAATTTAGGGGTTGATGAAACAACGACATGCGTTATTTTTTTAGCAATGCCCAGCGAGCATGTGGGATTTATTTTAAATTTATAAAAAAGAAAAAAATCTTATATTAAGATATATTTATTAGTTTTAACATATATATTTGTTGTTATTGTTTTCCTTATTAACTTTTTTTAGATATTTTAAGTCCGTCAAGAAACAATTATATGGTTTTTGTTTGTTTTTCTTTATTAATTTTCCAAAAAACAAAAACAGCATATCGTTTTTTTCTGCGGGAAAATAATAATCAGATAATAGCATTATGTTTATTTACTTATAAATAACTATTTAGTGGTTGATTAAAACCTTTTAATTTTGATTTGTCTCGTTATACAGCTTAAAATATTAGCTTAGAATGTATAACACGGCATAATACTTTAATATTTGTGCTCTTGTTTGCTGGGTATCAGGTATTTTACAGAAATAATTACACTCTCTTTGTTGTGTTCCTATCCAGCGTTGTCAACTTTGGCTTTATGCAATATTATTTGTGCTTTTTAAAATTTTTGTCGCGCAAAAAATTTGAGTCAGTGCTCGATGTGATTTCTCAAATTCTTTAGTGCATTCTTTTTCTTATCGAAGTAAAAATACTAAATTCAAATAAAGAACAATTTTTGCAAGGTAAATTTCTTACGAAACAACGCAACAAAAATGATAAGAATTAATAATAGACAATACTTTTGTTATAAAGATCCTTAGCTTACATTTAAAAAACTGTATAAATAGATTATATATTTTATATTATTATTAGTTATAATTTAAATATATATGTTTCTGATATCTTCTATGGTTAAACAAACATAATTTTTTATAAAAGTAAAGAAAAGAATAATGATATGCATAAAACCAAAAGCTGTAATTATTTTTAAAGTAGCGATTATATGACCAACTGTGAAGTTAAAGTTACAACTTTAACTTAAAATTTATTATTATTATAATAATTTTAGGCTTAAAGGTTCTAATAACGAAATTTATAATTTTATGAAATAAATAAAATCGAAAATTCAAAATTTGAAACTTTACGCATATTCTTAAAAATCAAACGTTTTTTCCTGTTTTGATGTTTTTTGAATCTTAAAGTTGACAACACTTGTGATGTAATAGAACCTCTCACTTCACGATGAGAAGTAGATTTTTATACATAAAAAGCAGGGATGGAAAGGTTAATATCTGACTTTGAATACAATTTATGGTAATAATTATTCATACTCTCAAATCTCACTGTGTGAACACAAATTCGATTTCAAAATAAAGTTTTAAAAATGTTTCAATGAATGTTCCATTATGTGGTCCCGAACATAAAAACATTTACAGGTTTTTTCTGGCATTAATTTATTTGGGTCAGATAGGCTGTCATCACTACCTGTATAAGAGCACCCTTCTTAATGATGGATTTTCCTTGGAAATTTGTGTTTTTTTTTTTCAATAATTAAGGTCAAAATTCTTACAGATTTTTTCCTAACAAAAAGCAATGTAAATACATACGTAATTATATAAATAGTAAATCAAAATAAAAAATACATTGTTAAATACATATCTATTGCCAGTATCAATTCAACTAAATTTTCACTTTTATTTTCTTTAAGTTTTACTTATCTTTTTCTGCTTTTATATCAAAATAATTTTTTTTAAGTTGATAAGCCATACAAATTTCAGGTATAACAGTAAGTAAGTATAAGTAGATTTATTTTTATTTAAAGAAAACATTTTATTATTATGTGTTAGCTCGTTGCTTATTAAAATAATAAGCAATATAAATTATGTTATATATATTTACTATACAAATAGTTCCAGCCCTGACCAATTTTCTTTTTGTTTGATAAAAAAATGAAAGAGCAGAATAAAGCACTTTTACTTGTTTTTTACTTGTTTTTTTGTTCAAAAGTACTTATAAGTATGTCGCAATACTTATAAGTATTTTGCCAATACTTATAAGTATTTTGCCAATACTTATAAGTATTTTGCCAATACTTATAAGTAATTTGTTTTCGCACATGTATATCCGAATAATACGTATGTATAGAGAGTATTTTTGAAAATAAGTAATAAATATACTCGTAACCGTAGCAATTCATGCATGTACGAGTAGCTATTTTCTGTGATAAATGCATGGTTATACTTATAACCGAAAAAGATAAGTAAATATTCGAGTTATTTTTTTTTTCGGATAACCGAAGTCAGACTCTGGTGGTTACCATACTAGTTGTTATAAGTTTAAGTGCAAATTACACGCATGCGCATTAGGGTAGCTGTAGACTAACGGAATATTTACTTTATATAGAAATATTTTATAATAAAAAACTTGTACTAAGTGTACCGCTTAAAGTAAACTCAACAAAATAGGCAAATAAGGCATTCCAAGGTGATCGAAATTTTATAATCTGATTTGAATGAATCTCTACAGAAAACTCTAAAGTTCGACTAATATTTCAATAGTTATCGAACGCTGTAATTTGGCACCTTGTTCTTCATTGGTCTACTTATTGATTTTAAAATTATTGTTGTAAAAAGTACTACCTACGTACACATTTGAAAACATCGACAACATGTTTTTGTGTGTCTCCTAATGCACATGATTTTCTCATGCCAGTTGTGTTAGACATAAAATAAAGAAGATACGGGCTACCCATCTTCGCTTGCTTGTTGGTAGTCAAACCATGATTGATCATTTATTTTCATGGTCATATTAGATTTGAGTCTTTCGGTTTTTATTTATTTCTTTTCTACCACCATTTTTTTTTCATTATTTAAACATAAACACACAATTTAAGTAGTTTTCGTTTGAAATGGCAAGTGAAATTGTAGGCTGTTATAGCACAGTTTCAAGTGCGTATAATTGTTTTATTTTTTGCTCACTAGCTCGTGTTTTTGTATTTTAAAATTATTGTGCACTTTGTGCAGATGTTAATGAGTTAGAGACGAGGATGATAAAACAGAATTGGTAATAGAAGTGTTAATTATGAATACTTTTTGCTATAAAATCATTTGATGTTTTACGTTATTTTAACTGTTTTGTGATTAAAAAAAGAAAAGTGAAAATTCACAATGAAAACTGTCAAATGATTTTTTTAGAAAAAAAAAAATGTGCTGTTGTATTGCTTCTCAATCATATGGCAGACAGTGATCGATGTTTTACTTTGTGTGTGTGTGTGTCTAAATGGGGAACAATTAAAAGTGATTGGAACAATGTTGAGATCTATTCAAATTGTTGTGTTGCCTTTTGAATCGCTTATTTAGTGCTTACCTGCAGCCTTATTCTTCGATTTAATTCAATTTCAAGAGATTTTTAGCTATTATACATTCTGTAAATATATTTTTTAGAGTTTTAGCGATAGAGATTTAGCTTTAGCGAGATTTAAAAAAGGCTGCAGGACCGTTTACTTGGAGACTTAGGCTACAAAAATCTCTATAATTTTTAGAGTTTTAGCTTACAAATGCCATGTACCATTTCTGCCACATATTTTTTTTAAATCAATTATTTGCACCTTTTTAACTCTACCATAAGCAGCGCAATCATGCCTTTCCGTTTCTCCCTTCTTATTTTTCTACTGTTGAAATAAAAAGACATACTTTTGTATTCGCATAATTTCAGTGTGTCCATGTATGCTAAACGGTAAGCGAATAAACTCGGCACTGCTAACAAAATAAAAAAAAAATCATTTAGTGGGGATACGCTTTTATCATCTGGGCTTTATGAATGCAAGTGAACATTGCTACTATTGCAAGATATTCGATCAACTTGAAACCTTGAACAAACAGTTCCTCTTTCAAAACAGTTTATTAAATTGAAAAATGGGCTATGCCACGCCTCTACAAAATAATATATATAGTTCTTTTTTAACTAATTGACTAGGCTCTCTTGACAATACAGTTTAATGATTTAAATATGCAGTACCTTTCAGTAGTAAATATTTTGTTTCTGTTACTTCTTGGGTTGTTAGTTAAAAAAAAATACCACAACTATTAATGTGATGTTTTTAGAATACAAGTGGAATGAAAACTTCAAGTGTAATTTGACACATGTAAAAGTTACAGTCAAAGCAATCGTTTGTATTCTGAAAACAGCACAAACATAAGTCAATTGAAAATACTTTTTCCACTTAAGTTTTATTATTACTAAAACAGGTTTTAATTAAGGAAATTTTTATATTTCTTATATTCACTCAATATAATACATTTCGTCTTTGATGTTCCATCAAAATTACAAATTAAGTTTTATCTGTCTGTTATATGTATGTAAATTGCAATGCATGCTAACATTTTCATCATTATCATAATCGCCATCGATGTACATATTCGTTCATATTTATATTTAATCGTCTGTCAAATAAAAATAAAAAAAAAATACCCAGTTGCATACATTTATTGCATTTTAAAATGATGAAAATAAAATGTTTATAATCTCTTTATTATACATACATACACACTCGTATATAAAAATACATTAAATAGGAGCCAACAGTGCAATAGTACTTGTTGTAACAACTAATGCGACACCAGTTTGCTAATATTGTTGTTGCAAATATATGTAAAGTTGCTTTAATCTAAAGCAGACTCCATTCAACAAATATTTACTTGATTAATTGAAGAGTTGCGTATATTATTTCTAAAATACAATGCGTCAAAGAAAAAACTAAACAAACAGTTGCGATTGTTTGGCTGTAGACAAATGCATCTATATGGCGCAAATATCATCATGAATGCAGAAAAAAAACAAGCTCAAAATTATAAACCAAAGTAACAATTAAAAACCATATTTCTCCTCACTTTCTACACTTTGAATAAACAGCAAAAAAAAAAAATTATTTGTAACGCACAATGCGTTTTGATTGTTTAAAAATATTTAGTGTAAACCAGTTGTATAGTGTAGGGGATTAAAAACCCTTAAATATGTCATTGTATATAAATTCTTATTTTTTTATAGAAACTGTTCCTCAAATATGCTTTGCAAATTATGTATAATTACTAAATTAGAAAATTTATATTTCAAATGAAATGTATACCGCCATTTTATTCCAAATGCCATTTTGGTTTTTGAATTTGTTTAGGTTTTACTGTATTCTTTTATTTGATATCCTTTTATTTGATATCACTATTAAGCGGTTTGAACGGGTACATTTTTAGCTTTGACCCATATATAAATTTGTTATACGCCATTTTGTAGTGGCGGCCATCATAGATTCAAAATATTTGTTTAGTGTTTTATATTTCGCCAGATAGCTATATTGACCCTTTCCGTTGTTTGAAAGCAGAAGTAGAAAAAAATCTATTTTTGTTAGTAAATTAAAAAAAGAATCAGTAGTATTTCGGTGCTTATATCTTAGTTAGTTTCTAACCGATTTGCAAGTACAATTTCACAAAAATAATTTTCGAGACTCTACGGCTTTTAATATGGTGTCACTATTCTGCCGTGGAATAATTTTAAAAATATATATATTTTTTCTCAAATTAACTTTGCCGAAAATATTCGTCAAAAATTTTGACGAATATTTTTAAAGACATAGGGTAACTATAAATATAAATATATATATATCTATATATATCTATATATATAAAAGTGAAACTCTGTGTGTGTGTGTGTGTGTGTGTGTGTGTGTGTGTTAGCTATAGACTCTGAAACTGTAAAACCGATCGGGCTCAAACTTTGGTAAGTTGTTGTACACATACCGGGGAGTGTTTATGGATGAAAAAAAGTGGGCGGGGCCACGCCCATAAAAAATTAGTTATCAGTTTTAGCTACTTGTACTTGACCGATTTTTCTGAAACTTTGCACACATATCGAGCTGTCATGACTAAAAAATTTCGTGATAAGAAAAGTGGGCGGGGCCACGCCCCTAAAAAAGTTTAAGTTTTGAGGTACTTTGACTGGACCGATATTTCTGAAACTTTGCACACATATTAAGCTGTCTTGACTTTATAACTTCGTGATTAAAAAAGTGGGCGGGGCCACGCCCATAAAAAAAGGCTATAATTTTGAGGTACTTGCATCAGACCGATTTTTCTGAAACTTTGCACACATATTGAGCTCTCATGACTAAATAATTTCAAGATTATAAAAGTGGGCAGTGCCACGCCCATAAAAAAAAGGTATCATTTTAAGGTACTTGCACCGGACCGATTATTCTGAAACTTTGCACACATATTGAGCTATTATGACTTTACAATTTCGTGATTAGAAAAGTGGGCAAGGCCACGCCCATAAAAACAATTTTAATTTTGGGATACTTGCACTGGTCCGATTCTTCTGAAACTTTGCACACATATTGAGCTGTTATAACTTTACAATTTCGTGACTAAAAAAGTGGGAAATGCCACGCCCATAAAAAATTATAATTTTTAGGTTTTTGCACTTGATATTCAATTAAAATTCAGAATGCATTTCGATTCATTAAGGGGCGTAGCAACGCGCGCCGGGTTTGGCTAGTATGTATATATAACATATGTGTCTATAAATTATTGATAGGATTGAAAAATGCTGATTTTAAAAAAATATGGGAAAAAATTTGTATTTCAATAGCGATTCATTCCCAAATATTTGAAAAATCGATACCACATTCAGATCTGTGAAACCTGAGAAAACTTCTTAAAGTTGATTTAACCAACACAAAGATAGAAGGACATAGCTCAATCGACTTCCCCTAGTCATAAGTTTTCAGAAAATATATAAAATTGGAATATCAAAGTTATATATACCCTTGGCACCACAGGTGAAGGCCATAAATATGTAAAGAAGGAGAAACATTTCTGTTTCCTTGCTTATATCTCAGCAGCTTATGGCCCAATTCAGCTGGTTTACAATACCGATTTTTTCTCGAATTTTTCTAAATGTTTATTTTTACATACGGGTAAGTGCAACATATGCCGGCTTCTCAAATTTGATTTCAACAGACCCAGTGAGAGACGGACAGCTGGACAGCCGGACATCACTCAATCGATTTCCCCATTGGTAACTTGTGATGAGCTGATTTACAGTGGGGCAATTTATGCAAATTTTTCGTGTTTTTGTTGAATTTTTGTTGTTTTTCGGGAAAAAAAACACACTTTTGGGTAAATGACAAAAACAATCTTGAAGCGTTAATGATCTACAAGCCAAGCTGTCATAAGATGCTCCTTGTCAAAAATCTTCTGAAAGTAGAGAATTTGACAAAACGTTTTCTATAAATACTTAGTAGAGCGAATAGCAAATTTTCTTTTAAATATGTTTTCTTTTACTAACTTATGTGAAGACTTAAATATCAAACATTACTGAGGTAATGACAAATAGCACTTACAATCATATCTCTGCTGTAGGGTATTAAATAAACTATTCATCACTAATCATTTTTGTTAAGTTTTTGTTTTTTTTTTTTTGTTGCAATTCAATTCATTGTGTATGTCAGTTAATATATGTATATATATATATCTGTACGTTTATTTCACAGAATGCATTTTGTTAGCATTTTAATAATAAAATAAAATATTTGTTAAATAAAAAGGCAACAAATTCATCTTAAAGAAACAAAACCAAAACAAAATTACTTTTGAAAGTTAAAAATTACGCCTGGTCATATTGCAGCAATAATTTATAATTACATAATTTTATACAGGGTGGCCCAACCAAGATGCACGATGTTAATTGTGAATATAACAAAAAGTTTTCAGATAATATTTTTGATATTTTTTTTATGATAGAAGGATCTATGACAATGCTCCATAGCTTTGGTGGCATACTTCTATCCGATGTTCCATATTTTACTGTCTGTTTCCAACCAGACAGTGCTATGAGCCATACCGCTCGTAAAACAACGGACTTGTTAAGAAATAATTTTGGTGAGCACTTATTTTTACGTTTTACTACAGCGAATTGGCCACTTAGATCGTGCGAACTATTTTCTCTGGGGATATGTAATATGTGTTTAGGAATAAGCCAACTACGATTGACGCTTTGGTAGCCAACATTACTTGTGTTATTGGTGAGATAACAGTCGCTTTTCTCGAACGAATCGCCCAAAATTGGACCTTCCGAATGAACCATATCAGGCGTAGTCATGACCAACAATTACATGATATTATTTTCAAACAGTAAATGCCACAATTTTTTTTTACCCGTAAATAAAAACTTTAAGTTCACCTTTAAATGCATGTGCTTTATTTTACACTAGCCGCCCGGTACGTGCTTCGTTACCAAAATTCAGTTTTTCCCGTTTTACCCCCTTAAAAAATTTCAAAATTTCCAAAAATTACCAGACACCTGTCCAATTATTTTAAACAGGCTCTTTGATCCTTTCTGAATTTTTGTGATATCTTTATTAAGCCCGTAGTTACTGAGTTACCGATTTTACCCTTTTTTACCCATAAACCGCTCGACGGATTTTGTGCAAACTTCACATAAACCATCCACTAAATAGTCGGAACAAAGCCTAAACATTTGGTTCGGATAGGTGGGCCCGTTCTTGAGTTATAAAATTACAACGAAAAGTGGCATTGATTTTTATATTATTTTACATTATAATCCAAACAGTTTGCACGTCGAAGTTGTCAACTATAGACTCAGAAAACACATGTCTTAACTTTGGTAAAGGTTATTTAAGATAAGGCAATGCCGACTATAGAACTTTTTTCTTTGCGTTTTACCGTTTTCTAAAGCTTATTTACTGTAAAAAGAAATAAAATCAAAGAAAAGAAAATATTCTTAATACTGTCATCTTAAATTTCTTATAGAAAAGATATTTAAATTAAATTAATCAGTAAAAATTACCCTCTATTGAGTATTTATTAGGGAGATCGATTATTCAACTTTTTTAAGAAACCGGTTTTCAAATAGTTTGAAATTTAGAATTAAAAAACCGGTTGCTGTTTTGAAAATTAAGAAAAAACCGGTTAACCGGTTCGAATATATAAAATATAATATTTAATGAAAAAATTAAAAAATATTGTTCAAAAAGATTATAATAAAAATTATAACTAAATATGAAATTTTTACTGTTTATATACGTTTGGCTGCACAAAAACGCAATAACCGACATGAATGCAGTTGACTAATTTGGTTTTAATTAGTTGAATTTAGGACAAAATTTAATTTTAAAAATTCTTTCGTATACCCCTGACAGACATACAAATATAGACATAAACTAGTTTGTTCGATGGTTTAATTAAAATTAGGGTTGACGGACACTCAATGCCATTAATTAAAATTAGGATCTGGAAGAAGAGATTATTGCTTTTTGTTTATTGTAACTTCACTTTTCCCCTAAAAGTAATCGATCAGCTAAGTTTATGCATAAATTACCTTTAACTTTTAACGTTAGGTTTATATCCTATAAAAAAATAACATTTAAGCTCAATTATTTTTCTTATTTTGCATTTGTTTTTTAAGCAAAAAATTAATTGTTTACAATATTATGGAAGAATATTTAATAGTTTTTATTTTCTGATTTTTGGAAACTTTTTGCGTACTCAATATACTATGGTACGATTGGTTACAAAGATATATGAAAATAAACTTAAAAATATAAAAAACCGGCTTTTTCGGATAAAAAAACCGGTGTATTCGATATTCGAAAAATCAACATTTAGAAAAAACATCCAGCAAAAAGAGGAAAAAACCGGGTTTTCCACCGGTCGATCACCCTAGTATTTATTAAAAAAAACACATGACTTTGTATTGAAAGAAATATTCTTATATATATATATATATATATATATATATATATAGCGAACTAATGGTTTTTGACCTTTTTTTATTACCTTTAGTGATCAAATAGTTTTTACTTTTTAAGAGTTTAATTAAAATTTAAATATTTGCGTTTTTTAGGTTCTCCAAAGAATTGATGATGTGTCATTGATGTGTGATAAACGTATTGCGAGTTTAAAGAAACTGGCTCTCAAACCACCGCGTCCCATACAAACAGTTACACCAGAACCGGCAGTGCCTCTTCAGCCTCCCGGTGGAGCACCCCACCTGTTACGACGAAAACATAAGGTAAGTCTAAATGCAAAAAATGTTAGAAATCAACTGATAACTTTTACTAAGTCGCTTACACTTACTTAGGTGACTGTGGAAGAAAAAGAAAAAGAAAAACGATAGAAAGTTTAGATATTCATCTTGTCATCGAAATTTTCGTTTAACACTTTAAACGATATACATTTTTAGAATTCTTTTATTATTCTTTCGTTTGTGTATCTGTCGAAAGTACGATAGAAGTAGAACATAATTAAAAAAACTTCCGCATTGCTTGCTAGGCATGCTTGATTTGTGTCTATTCCCCTTTAGAGGATTTTGTCTTTAACGATGTCTTTAAGACATTTGCAAATTTGTCACTGATGGAATTTGTTTAAGAGATGATACTTAAGAATTCTTTGTTAATCAATGTAATGAAATTCTCTCAGTATGGTTTTACATTTAAACCAGATTTTCACTAGAAACTAACTGAGATATAAGCACAACAATACAAATGCTTCGGGTTTTCGTTCCTAAAATTAACAAACGAAAATCGTTTTTTTTTTCAGCTTCTGACAAACTTAGAGGAACGATATAAATATCGAAAGAAAGCAAAATATAAAACTCTATAAAATTTAAAATCCAAGATGGTCATCCCTAGAAAATGGCGTACAAAAAATTTATATATGGGCCAAATCAATGTGTGTGTCAAACGAAAAGGCTTGGCTAGTAGAATATAGTAAACAATGAAAAAGTTAAAATTCATGTTGGTGTCCAAAATAAAATGGCGGTTGTAAGGGTATAATATAGTTATTACTTTTTTGCTCCCTTCAACCCCAATAATATTGGTATCGAATAAAGAACTACAACAGTAGAATGTAGTTAACTATGAAAAAGTGTAAAAGCCAAAATGGCGTTACCCCATCAAAAGAGATATCAAATAAAAAGGCTTGAACTAATACAATAAAACTAACTATCTAAAATTTCAAAATCAAAAATGGAGTCGGAAATACTAAAACGAAATGGCGTATAAGTTAAATCTGAAATATAAGCTAAGCTACGATGTGGTTACTATACCAGTCTACACGATGGTGAAGGATATTTTCAAATTCGGCACGGCCGAATATAATATTCTTACTTGTTTTAACACACACGAATAACCAGAGTGACAAACATATTTTAGCTGTCAAAAATCCTCATATCTATACAATTTATATAAAGCAAACCAAAATTCAGCGGTTGGTACGGTTTGCAATTGGAAAATTCAATTTTTAAACACAATTTTTCGGTATTGAATTCTCTACTTTGAATTCTATTTAGTGAGTTTTATTAAGAACTAGCCAAGCCCAATGCATTCTGAATTTTAATTCATTATATTAAAAATAATATTTTATTGATTTTTATTGCAATGCAAGTGGGTATACAATATTCTTGGTTTTTCCATTTGCTGTAAAATGAACAAATTTTTTGGCGTTCCCACTCTGGAGCATGTGAAAAGTGTGGATTTTCCAAATTCAATCCTGCAACAAGCAGGATGGTAATAGCGAAGGCAAAGCGAACTGGAAACTGTAGTCGCTTGAAGTTTAAAGGCAAATCGCTGAGAACCATTGGAATGCGCGGAAATAGCTGATAATAATAACTTATTTTTAATGGGGGTGGCACTGCCCACTTTTCTAATCATGAAACTGAATAGTCATGACAGCTCAATATGTGTGCAAAGTTTCAGAAAAATCAGTAAAGTTCAAGTAGCTGAAAATTATAACTTTTTTATGGGTGTGGCACTGCCCACTTTTCTAATCACGAAATGGTATAATCATGAGAGTTCAATGTGTGTGCAAAGTTTCAGAAAAATCAGTGAAGTTCAAGTAGCTGAAAATGTTAACTTTTTTTTATGGGTGTGGCACTGCCCACTTTTCTAATCACGAAATGGTATAATCATGAGAGTTCAATGTGTGTGCAAGTTTCAGAAAAATCGGTCAAGTGCAATTAGCTGAAAAATTAATATTTTTTTTGTATGGGCGTATTTCATTTTTATGTATATGTAGATAGGCGTAGCCCCGCCCACTTTTTACCACCAATAAACACTCCCTGGAATGTGTAAAACAACTTGCCAAAGTTTGAGTCCGATTGGCTTTACAGTTTCGGAGTCTGAAGCTAACACACACACACAGAGTTTCACTTTTATATATGTATATAGATAGATAAAGTGAACATTACTGTTATTACTTAACGCTGATGCTCGTGTTTAGATATGTCACTTTAGCCTTAACGCTTAGCCCATCGCTTGCTGCTCTTGTTTAGGTTTGACTGTAAATCTGAACCGGTCTGCATCGCTGGCTCCAACAATAGCTTCGTACCGTAATGCATTTAATCTAAATTATGAAATTATGACGTTGACCCTGAGCTTTTCGTCAGTAAGAAGCAAACTCAGCGTCAAGGAGGGCGGATAGTTCATCCTTAAGGGTAGTCATTTTCAGGAAAACATATAGAAAGGCAGATAGATAAGAAGTTCTTATATTCATTAAAAATAAAATGCATTTGAAATTTTTGTGGCGGATCTTTGACTTGAAATTTAAAAAAATATTTTATTTACAAGTACTGCTTTTTACAATCTTATTATGAGCGTGGTAATTTGCCATTCATTTTCCCTATTGATTTGATAAAAAAGAAATTATCTCTACGCCTCTACAAAAGAACTAAGCAGTAATAATAAAATTTTTCCTAATAAAAACCGTTCAATGTCTGAAGTAAAATAGTTAAAATCGGGTATTCAGCATTTACATTCTGTAAATTTTACTCTATTTACAAATTCCAAAAATTAGTTATTTGTAGAAAACAAAGATAATTTTTTTCATATTTCAAATACATGTTGTTGTGTTTAATTGCAATTTAGGTCATATATTATTTGCTGTTTTAATTCGTACTCAATTAGATAAGTAATCTACAGACAAACAATTTGTAACGGAATGAGGTTATAAAAACAATTTTGTTTTATTAATTAAAAACTGGAATTCAAACAAATTAAATTGTTTATTTTTTTCATTCTTCTGATATAAGTTCCATTGTATTTTCCTTAAATAACAAGATTTACGATAAACAATTTAGAAAAAATATTCTTACCAGTACATTCATATGTAATTTACAATAAAAATACTTGCATAAAAAAGACCTTTATGATTATGGATATGTGCAAAAAGTTGAAACAGTAGGACAATTATATAAAGGAACGCGTTTTTGGTATTAGTAAAAAAATCGAATCATAATTAGAAAGGTATAACAGAAAAATAAAGAAGAGAGAATATTTGCTGTTGAAATTATTTTGTTGTTTTGAGGACTGTTATCTTAGTTTCAAAATTTCTCAACATGTGATAACATACCTGGTTTAATTCGTAGACACTTCGCGACATTGTGTCATACTGTTTACGGTGAGCGTCAGAACGCCATAGCTTTTGTCAAAAATCACGCTGTTTTGCCGTCGTGTTGGCGTCTTCCTTTTCTTTAAAGAATTGACATTTTCCGCGATAATGACTTGCTCTTACTAAACAACATACTTTTCAATGACTATTACATATCGTCTGTCTCACTAAGAAGTATTTTAGTAATGACTTGATTTTTAATGTGATATGTAAGTACTTATTTTCAGACATTTGCTTAGATACACACACAATACAATTTGTTAAAAGCCATTCAAATACATAACTTTTTTTAATTCTCATTCAGTTTAAGACACTTAGAGTATAAGTAACAATGTTTAGATAAAGCAGTTAATAAGCGAAGCAGTTAAAAAGCAAACTGATGACTTATAGATTTTCACAGATTTTTAAATTAAAAAATAACGCAACGCATATTCAAAACGAATTCTCGATAGACTTCTTTAAGCCCTTATTATTAATGGGTTATTTAGGTTATTAAAATCAAGTACTTATTTATTGCTATTAAACTAAGTACTTATTTAAGTCCATATATATATAAGCGAGAGTTATAAGTACTTATTCGAGTCCCTATTTGTAAGCGAGGGTGGTAAGTACTTATATGAGTTTCTATGCTTAACGGAGCGTGATAAGTACTTGCCTCCAATGACATCGCCATAATGGATTTAGATGGCAAATTGTAAGTAAGTAGTAAAGAACTGCTTTCTAGTACTTTCAAATCATTATTTTGTAATGTAATATTTTGCTAGGATCTTACGAAAGGACGATAATTTTTACGGCACCTTGTAGTATTTGTTTAATATGTTCTTCTAATTTCAAATTTAAATAGATTTATTTTCAGACATTTCAAGGGTACTTATCCATCATGTGATACTGTATCGATTTGCAAATGACAGACGTACTTCTTTTCTACTTCGTCTCTGTCATATTATTATTTGAAGTAGTATATGGTAAAACGAATAGCGATGGAAATAAAAAGTGACCTAAATATGCATGTTGCGGTCAGTGACTTGTAATTATAAGTTTAACCATTAATTGCCCACATAAGGCCTAACTATTTGCAATTTCTGTTTGTTTCATTACATTTTCTTGCGATTTTTGTAATATTTTTTCTATTATTTTTGTTTCTGCAAAGATTTCAAATACAAATGCACACATTTTAATAGGCACACACAATGACATTTCATCTGTTTAATTTGAAGATGTGATTCAAAAATAGACACACACAAACATAAACTTATTTTAATTGTGTTGAGCGGTCGGAATGAATTTTTAAATGTCAGTTGTAACGAGTATCATCCATTCACTCATATTTCATACTTCTCACACGTGCATATACATAATCCAATTAATATGTACATTCATATCGTACTTGTGATATTTCAAATGATTTATGAATTTTTCCGAACTATAAAATATCACACACACACACACAAGGAAAAAAAATAATAATGTCATTATCATTGTTGTAATCGTAAATTAATTTCTAAAAGTTGATTGTTTTATTTTATAATGTTTTAAGTAAAAGTGAAACTTTTTTTTGTTTTTGCAAATTAGTCTAAAAAACCTAAACCCTAGAGTTGACTCTTACTCTGCCAGTGCCACAGAATTGCGTGGAGTTTTTCTCTGTCGTTTTTATTTGTTTTCTGTCGCATAAAGTGTCATGATATCTGTGGAGCGTTGTACTCTGGAAGTATTTACATAAAAACATACATATTTATATGCCCTTTGTATGATGTGATACTGTTTTAAATCATTGTCACTTTCGTCGCTGAGGATCACTTAAGCTCACTGCTGTAAATAAAAGAGTTTAAGTAGCGTGAAACTTTATTTTTTTTTTTTTTGTTATTTGTTAGCATCTAACCTAGCGAGGGTTTTTTGAAAAGTAAAAAAAAAATTTTAGATGCTGCAAAGTGCCAAGAGCCAGCATTTGGCTTCGTAAAATATGTATTTAAGCTTTGAATCACTCTTAACAGCTTTGACACCAGAATATCTTATGTCGACTTTGTTGTCTAATACATTTAAACACCCAAAAGCACAACAGCCGGTACATTGCTACTTATCTCCTTAAAGATGTAAATTGATGACGAAATTCGCCAATGTTTTTAATATGTTATTACCATCTGTCAATTCTTTTTGATCGTTAACTAAATATGTAAATTTGGGAGTACTTCTTACAAGATTTGGGAATCCCCAAAACAAATAGTCTAACAAAAATTTTGTGAAAAAAATCATTATATGGAGAGTTAAATTTCGATCTAAACTTCTACTCAGAATTATAAAAAACTTAAAGCAACGAACAATATTATTTTAAGAAGAAATAATTGTCAACAACAACTTTAACGTCACAGTTGTGAATACAATCAATACTCTGCAAATGAAATCTGTAGCTGTTAGCAGACAGTTGCAATCTATAATATCAAATTTATATAATTGGCAACGATTATTAAATTTTTTGCTAAAAAATAATTGCTGCAATGCACAGTTTTGCTTTAAAATAAAAAAAAATCAACCAACACACAGAAAAAAAGACAGACGCGCAAAGCCCAGTCGACTTTCCTATATATGTACATATACGTATACTATATGTATACTATGGGGTCGGAAATTAATATTGTAGAAATTACAAACGGATTGACAAAGCTTTATATGACCTTGGCAACACAGATGAAGGTTATAAAAATTATCAAATTTCTATAAAAAAAATTATTTATATAAAAAGAATTTAAAACAAAAATAAAATTAATAAACGTTATGCCCTTTTTTTAAACATATTGAAAATCTTTCCCTCAGAGGATCTAATCATTATTTGATTGTTGTTTGACGGAAAATTTCTGGTAACTCCTGATTTCTGGGCTTTTTTATTTAGCTATCAACCCTCGTATTTAGATAACAATTTTTATTCACGTTGTGTTTGAAATTATTAAGATCAGAAAGTCAAAGTTGTAAAAATTTGTTTCGAACAAAACGTACTCGTACACATCTCGCGCAAAAACAAATCTTCCTTAAGTGAGAAAATTTTATTTGGGGAAATTTGCTTCTTACTTTTTTCGTTAGAAAGGTCAGGGAATGATCTTAAAAAAATTCAAGTTTTTAAAGCAAAGAAGTCGTAAGCAAGGCATTAAGTTAAATGTCAATTAATCCAATGAAAGCTTATAATTAATTAAGCTTTTCCAAACGGTACTTCTGATAGTAATCAGATAATTTTATTATTTTTATTTAATCAGATATTTTGCCGAAGTTAGTTTAAAACACAAACAACTTAAAAATAATTTTGTCCACAAATCACGTCTGGCTTAAAAGTAACATCAATTAAAGCTAACAAAGTGCAAAATGTTTTTTTATTTTACACTTTTTATTAGTTCAATGTACTTAAGAAAACAAATATACTTGCATACTTAATATATAAAACAAAACTAATTTATTTAGTACAATTTACCGGCAAAACTAAAAATAACGTGAGTTTTTGTAGTTAAAATTGACATTAAAAAAATAATTGTTTGAACAGCGTGAAGAAATCAAAGAACTTTTGCAATTTTACAAACTGAAAGCTGTTAGTGATCATAATTTCAACTTTTTGGTTTTTTTTCTTGCTTGTATTTCAACATCATTTTGTGTTTGATTTGTTTAGTATTTTTATTTATTACACGTGTGTGTTTCAAAATTTATTTATGTATCCAATCTATTTTAAATTTACAACTTTTTTTCTTATCACAACAACCACTAAAAAATATTTGTAACCTTTTATGACGGTTTTAACGGTTCCTAAACATTTTTTAATGTGCCTAGTTTTTTTCATTTAAATAAGAATTTATCAAAAGAAACTTTTGTGTTTTAGTTAAGTTTGTACTCTTTGAATCAGGGACCGTAATAATTATTCCTTTTTTCATAAAAGTCAGAAGATAACAGTTATTTTTTGATTTTTATTTTTTCGAGCAAAAATAAAAGTTATTTTTTGATTTTTATTTTTTCGAGCAACAAAAAAAAATTATTTTCTAACGAAATGTACGTGTTACAATAATTAAGTTAATATTAAATATTTATTTTAATGTGCATAAAAAATTCCCATGATGATCACATCACCGTTACATTTAAATAATATTTAATATCGAAAAAATAAAAATCAAAAAAATAACTTTTATTTTTGCTCGAAAAAATAAAAATCAAAAAGTAACTTTTATTTTTGCTCAAAAAAATAAAAATCAAATAATAACTTTTATTTTTGCTCGAAAAAATAAAAATCAAAAAATAACTTTTATTTTTGCTCGAAAAAATAAAAATCAAAAAATAACTTTTATTTTTGCTCGAAAAAATAAAAATCAAAAAATAACTTTTATTTTTGCTCGAAAAAATAAAAATCAAAAAATAACTTTTATTTTTGCTCGAAAAAATAAAAATCAAAAAATAACTTTTATTTTTGCTCAAAAAAATAAAAATCAAAAAATAATTTTTATTTTTGCTCGAAAAAATAAAAATCAAAATTTTAAAAAGTAACATATTTTATGATAGACTAATGCATAAGGATCAATATGGTATACTTGAATCCGTTTTACGACATTTACTTCTAAGTGCTTTTTTTGGTTTAAAATTCCAAAATAACTGCTATTTTCGGTCCCTGCTTTGAATTCTTTGTTTCCGAGTAAATAAATAATATAAGACTTTTATTGGCTATCAGCAAGTACGGGGTATTCTAGTAAGACGTTTAATTTGCAATAGCCCGTCATTTTAACAGTTTTTTTTAACATATTACTTATTAGCATGTGAAAAGCACAAAGTAACGCAATTAATAAAAATATAATTCCATGCTTCAACAATGCATGGAAATTATTAAAACTCACTAACATTTCGCGGTTACAGTTCGCAAAACTTATACATTTTTAAAACTTCGTTAAGCAGTTTTTCGAAAAGAAAAAAAAAATTAGGGAACAAGTTTGTGATGTAAAAGATCATGCATGTCGGTTGAGAAAAACTGAAAATATTGCTGTTGTGGCCCATGGTGTTGGGGAAAGACACAAACTGTTGTCTTAAGACTTTTAAAGTTCAGTTAGCAAAAGCCTGCCAACAATCTTTTGTCTGTGTCCTTGAAACTCATCATATTGATCCGTAATTTTATCTATCACCTTGAGTTATAAGGCCAAATTTCACGGTGAATGGATTGCGCTTTCAAACGATAATTAATGTTAAAGTATGGCCAGAATTGTGAATTATGGATGTAAATATTGATGACATTCATTTTCAACAAGACGACACAACGTCCCACACAAGTAACGAAAAGTTGTCTGACCATTGATCATCAACATCTTGTAAATTAACACTTGAGCCCTTTTTCTTTGGTGCTTCGTGAAAGATAAGATCTGTTATGTCAATCCTACGATCGATTCGTGACCTGATAATTGGAATTTGTAAAGTTATCAAGGACAGACAGCCGTATACATTAGAATTGGTGAAAGCAAATTTCATAAACATAATATGGTCTTGCAAGTGTAGCAAGTGTAGGCCATTCTAATGTTACTGTTTTCCATTATTAATGACATATGGGTGATTCACAAGGTGTCTTATCACAATAGGACAGTTGTCCTAAAATTTTACAATGGTTTAAAAATATTGTTGTTGCTTTTTAAACAAAAAGTGTTTTATAATAATAGAACTTTGTACGCTATGTTTATTGTGCTGTCGTATTTAATAAGCAGAGACCTGTGCTAAACGGCTAAGCCAAGCCGCAACAGTTTTTGTAAGCTGTCGCCGTTCATTGTATAATTTTATCGGGCCGACATCCAAATTTGAGCGCAGTTGCTAATTTTTGATAGCAAGTCACTGGTGGCGTCAAATAAGATCGACTAAGGACTCTGCTGTTTTTGTTTATAAAACAAAATTTAATTTATTTGCAATTTATTTACTTGAGTTTGCCATTACAACATCTAAAATGTACTTTTCGCACAAACTGGCTATTATTTTGTTTTTTTTACTTGTTTTTGGCATTATGAAAGAAAATATTTATTTTTATAATTGTTTTACATCAACTGATTTAAATTAAAAATAGCACACTTAATTATGAGGGGTTGTTCACAATAGTCTTAATTTTTCATGCTATTATTATAGGACATATGACTTTATGACACTACTGTGAATCCCCCAATAGTCTCAACCCAACTTATGCATAACCTAATTCTTTTTTAGTGGTTATGCATTTTGATTGGCGTTACCAACTTAAAACAACAAGTTTTGCATCAAAGTATCAATTAGCCTGATAATGGCGAATTTTCCAACATCGCATAATATATATCACTCCAGAACTGAAGCCATTGGACCACCGTAAACGTCGTGAATTTGATGATTTTGCGATAAAAGTTTGCAGATTTGATTATTTAAAAAAAAATTGTGATATTGTATGGCCTCTAAGAAGTTGTATTTTAACACCATTAGACTATTTCTTGTGGAGTCTTTTAAAATAAACCAAACTCTCTTCAAGCCAATATTGAACATGCCATTCATGACATACGACTTAATTTAGTGAAAAAAGTGCTCGAGAATTGGGTTCATCGAATTCGTTCCTGCAGAAGAAGTCGTGGAGGCCTTTTAAATGACGTTTTATTTAGAACTTAATTGTATCGATTGTACTTCACATTAAATAAAAAAATTGAATTTCCTTAAATATAAGTGTGTTTTTTTTTAAAGAAATCATATCATTTTTATTGGAAAACGTTTTATATTATGCCTTGTCACTTAAAAATGTCACAAAAATAAATTGGTCTTCAATCTTTGAATTTGAGAAGTCCTGCTCTACAATATTTTCAAGTGTTTCGGTAGTTGTATGTCAGTTTTTTTATGTATATTTTTTACATATTTTAATCGTCAAAAGATCTATTATACAGTACGTACTTCCACACGGAAATTGTTTCATATATTTTATCACTGGAGAAATTCACATTAAAACTTGTTGAAATTACACATTTTGTTAAGGTAGTAGTTGTTTTTTTTTATCGGTTTATATGTCAACATTTTACAGATTTATCTTGGCAATAACAATTTAAAAAAAATGTAACACTTTTTAACATGTTTTGTCAACATTTAATTTAAACATTGTCATGATTATCATTAAACTTGTAAGCCGAAATAACAAGAAATGTTTTCATTAAAGTTATTTAAAACAACTTAACTGAGCGCATGAAATTTTTACAGTCGTAACAGTGTGTGTAAAAGATATATACAGAGTGTTGCTAATGATGACTACCTTAAGTTGGGTTTTGCCATTTGTGAGGTAAAAAGTTACAGATTATGAATTAAAAATCCAGGAAATTCTATACTAACCTACAACGCAGTGTTTTTAGCCAGATTTATCGTGAGCGACATGACCAATTTCTTTTTTTTCTGATTTGATATGTAAGCAAAATTTTGAATTTTGAACAACTAAGAAAATTCATAACACACACAGAGAAAAAATGGTTGTGGTAATCATCATCAAAGAGCAATATACTATGACTTTAATTGTATGATTGTGGTTGAAACATGTAATGGTTGCCTGTAATCATTATCATGTTTACTTAAATTATCATGCAATTATCATATTATGACTTAGTACAAATGAAATATATAATGTTTGCTCTTTTCTAAAACACATTTTATTTCAACAAAACTAAATCTCTACGCGAGATTCTAAGGGAGTATTTGCACTCAACAATCTCCAACACTCGCCTGCGGTCAGAAGCTAAATAGCAACCGATGCAACATCAATAACGCAACACAAATGCTCCTGGACATTTCCCACTTGGCGAAACCATCAGGCGACATAGCAAAACAATTTAAAGAGTGGAATCCACAGAGCAGGCACAGTACAGGCTAACCATCGCCAAATAACTATTGAGTTGTGGAAGTTAAATTATTTAAAATGTACAAAATATCCGTTTGTATCCCATTAAAATATTTCGTGAGGTTTAATTTAAAATTAAAAATTAAACACATAAATTTGAAACTAAACTTAAAGTTTTTATTATTAGTTAAAAAAGACAGTTTTTAGCATTTACTGCTTAAAAACGATGTCATGTAAATATTGGTCACGACTACGTCTGAGGTGGTTCATTCGGAAGTTAAATTTTGGGCGACTCGTCCGAGCACAGCGGCTGGTATCTCGCGAATAACACGAGTAATTTTGGCTTCCAAAACGTCAATCCCCAGAGAATAGTCCAAAGGTGTGATATGTCATGATCTAGGTGACCAATTAACAGTAGCAACTCGTGAAGTTAAGTGCTCATAAATGATTTCTCAACATGTCCAAAAACATTTCTCCCAGAACGCTTTTTTTTCGTAATACAGCTAAATAATTTGGTGTGCATCTTTCCGTGATGATTACAGAGCATCTTGATATGATTCTCAAAGTTATGTGTTCTATTTTACACTTCTTCCAATCACTATATTGCAGTAAAAATATAAAAAACAAAACAAATAAATAAGAAAACATTACTCTCGCTAAAATAAAATAATCATCACTCAAAAAGTAGAAAATCAAAATAAGAAATGACAATGAAATAAAGGAACAAAATCATCCAGTGCAACAGAACATCTAGAAAAAACGTAAAAAATATTAAACATAAATGTTTCTAAATGCCATTAGTGCCTATCAGATTTAATCGTTCGATATGTCAAAAATCGTATGTGTTCAGAAAGTGCGATAGTGTGGACAGAAAGTGTACATTTTTTTTAAATGTGTGTTGGATTTGATAATCTTTTGGAAATTTTCATAAAATAATAGTTGCTGTGCAAACAGAGTTGCTTTTTGTAAGCATGTATGACAGTGTGGCATCCAATCACACATGTATTTTAAGCGATTTCTTTTAACATATTTTGAATGTTCTATTTCATCTTTGTTCTGATTCAGCTTTATTTTATTCCAACGTTTTTCTAATATTTTTTATCACAAAGCACCACACATATTTTTGCAAGTATGTACATATGTATTTTATAATGAGAGAATAATATACATACACTATTTTAAATTTAATGAGATTGCTTGTAAGCCATTTTTCTTATGCTTGTGCAGCTCTTTGGTATCTACAGATACATATTTGTCCAATCAGTTAATAACCAACAAAAAAATAGACAAAAAATTTTATCTGGGATAACTTTAGGACATAAGTACTGTAGTAACTTACAATCATTGTTAATAATAATTAGGATTTTATTATGTTATTAACCGAGTGATTCAACTAGTCATAAAAATGCAATACTGCACCAGTTTTTTCTCTAAATTACTTGCACTAATTTAATTGTAATAATTATGTTTGAGCGTTGTTTTATAATTTGTAATTGGCGCTTATCTAGATACGACCGTACATTTGTTAGTTTATCGAAAAACAGCTTAAAATAGGTAAAATTTGTCTTTTAAGCCGACCCAAAATAATAAATACTTAAAAAATAATGTTAAATTGTTGTTAATGTTGCCATCCATTTTAATTACTGTTTAGGTGCCATTACAACCGACGTTATATGTATTAGTTTCCAAAAACCTTTTTGTTAATTAAGCTATTCGCTACAAAGAAAACAAAAACAAATATTAAAATAAAATTTTTTTTAAACTAAAATCGTATAAAGCAACACAAGAAGCTTAACAAATTACAATATAAAAACAAAAAACACTATTTCCAATGCTTGTACGACTAAACAAAACAACCTCCATATTTGTCATCATTAAACGATTTTAAAAGCAAACAAAAAAGAGTCCAACAAATTCAAAACTTTAAAAATTCAATTCAAAGATTCCAACCATCTTTTGCATATTCCGAAATTTAAGCCGCATAAAGTTTGGCAACATAGACTCCTCTACCTTAACAACGCTATGATTGGAGTACGACGACTGTAGATGAACTGTTTTGAAATGGTAGACAATGTAAGAAAAAAAGAAACAATAAACATTTGAAAGTATATTGTTTTGGCTAGTTGGTGGCGAAATTATTCAGCAATAAATGTTTTCATAATGGGTATTCACTAGAGTTGTTCTGTCTTTTAAAATACAAAATTTAGTCATAATAAATTTATTAATAAAACAATTTATTAAAAATTAATTATACAAAATGAATGACTGTATCGAAGAAAAATATACGTCATATACGTCAATAGAAACCTGGTGGTCAATTCTTGTTCTGTGAAACGGTAAATGAAAATACAATTTATACCCATCTTGTTAGATTAATAGATAAAATAAAGACGTTAAAAAATTTTATTAGCTTGAGAGAGCTTGAGAGCTAGAACAACTTTTTAAAGCTGGCAATATTTAAAACAAGAATACAACTCACAATTTTTCTTTTAATTTTTAATTTCTTTCTTTTCTGAATGCCACTATTGACCGTTAGTCTTGTTTTGGCATATTTCTTGATGCTACAAATCAAATTAAGCTCTAACGACAAAAGTAAACAACCAACTAATTAACCAGTCAGTTTCCAATTTCTTTTAATTTCCCCAAATATTATAAAATATATTAACATTGTTGTTGTTGCTTTCGTAAAAATTAATAATTTAATAAATATTTATTATTTACGGTTTTATTGTCTTCAGCACATAGAATTTGCAAACAAAAGAGAAAAGCTTAAAAAATAAAAATAAACAACGGAATTAAAAAATAAAAATGGAATAATTTGTCGGTTTAGCAGACAAGGTGTAAATGTTAGTCGAAGACGTACATACATATTTATGTGGCGATAAGAGTGAGTTTTTGATCATTTTGTGATCAACTCATTTAACCAATTTCTGCTTCCAACAAAAAACAATAATAACTATTACAAATAAAGCTAAAAAAAAAAGAAAAATAATAGAAAAAATTAGAAAAATGTATCAGCACGCAAGACTGTGCAATATGGCAGATAAAGCCCGCATAAAAATATAAAAAAAAAACGCTAATGATCAGCATGTAACAGTTGTTGATTTTCTGTTTGTTTCATAATTTGTTGATGTAATTAAAGAAATGTACAACAAATACTTTCGTTTTTTAACTATACACCAACTTTCATATGTGAAAAAAGCGATATATGTGTGCATTATTAAAGTGCCACATCGGCCTTTAAGTATGCTAATCGAGACCTAGATTTACTTTGTGGAACGAATAAGGAATGCCCTTTCGTCTCTCTTTCTTTGCACGTAAATATTGGAATTAAAAGATAGATGGCAACTATTATGTATATTTTAATGAAAATCGGTATAACTTTTAGAACTGCGCGAAATATTCTAAAAACTATTATTACTATATCACACTACTTCAAATTATTATATTTCGTGTTCACATACATAACAAAATATTACTCTCACTAAAATAAATTAATCATCACTCGAAAAGTTATTCTCTACAGCTTTGTTACTGTTTGTGTAAACTGTAGACACCTAGAGTAAACTGTAAATCATAGCAAAAACAATGAGTTCAATAGACGAAAAAATAAAACAAAAAACGTAAAAAATATTAAACAGCAGTGCTACTAAACAATTACATTTAGGGCAATTTAAAGAGAAAACACTTTCATTTAAGCCATTTTTTAATACATGTGAACTCATCATTAATACTCTATATTAAGTTTTAAAAGCAAATGTTTTTGTATGCAAGTTTTTCTCTGGTTAAGGTCTTGTATCAAAAAATTTACACGTTTTGAATTTTTTCTTATGCTCTTTAGTATTCATATATGCAAACCTGTTAGGGCTTAAGAACGAACCCTATTTATTTTGCTTAAAATTAGTTAATGATAACACTTAGCCCCGATACAAATGTCCAACTAGAATTTGAGTTTTTTACTTTATACTTACATTTAATTTCAAATAAAATTTGTTTTCAAATAAAATTTCATATAAACAAATTTATTTACATCTACACAAAATAGTGTGGAAATATATTTTTATTGTCGTTTGTTACATATCAAAATGTTCGTCAAGTTTGGTGTAGCATTACATCTGAAAATATTATTGGGCCTTACTTCATCAAAAATTAGGATAGAATTGCACTAACCGTAAATGGAGAGCGTTATCGGTTTGTACTTAATAGAACATTTTTTACGTTCTGCTCCTGAAAAAAAGACCTGAGATGTGGTTTCAGCAGGATGGAGCCACTGCCCACACGCAATGGAGAGTGAATAATTTTCAGAAATTTTTAAATTATTTGGCCAGCGCGTTCGCTAGATTTGTCAGCGCCCGACTATTTTTTATGGTTATTAAAAGGTGCGAACATATGTGAAGAGTAATCCTTGTTATGGAAAATGGTCTAAAGCATTTTGGATTGGGTGACTAAAAGCCGGGTTTAAGTGACATTATTTTCTCTATATTAATGTAAGAAAATTTTCATTTCATTTATTTTATAATATGAAAAAAATTAAAAAAAATATAAAAAACCATAAAATTTTAAAACGCCATACAGACTTTACCATTATGCATATTCAGCGCATAACAGATTTTTCACAGTAATTTATTCTTGTAGCTACTAATGTTACCATCTCTTAATCTATATTTCTATATCTGCCCCACAAAAAAAAAAAAACAACTCTTGCAAGGCAATAGACTTTAATAAATAAAATTTAATAACAATAACTATCGCTCTAATTTTTTAACGGGTAGCAGTACAAAACAGCAAACATTTTTAAAGTATTACCAAAGAAAATGTAAATTAGTCGATAACTATTGGTGAGCATGATTGGATAATTGATTCTAATAAGTAAAACAAAAAGTTTGACTGTTTCTTCTAATTGTGTTTTTAACATCGATAACACTTTCACGTTTGATGCAAAACCTTTTATGAAGGTCTATAATTATTCTTATACAACTTTTTTTGCACTCCATGTGTGTTTAACCTTAATATTTTCAATAAACGATTTGTTTTTTTTTTTTATAAAAAAAAATGCTTTTAGCTAAATAACTTTCTTTTGTTGACCTACAGTTTACTACACACTTTTCCCTTAATTTAAATTCAATTGAAATTTTCTAAAGAAATAAAAAAAAAATAAATAAAAAAAAGTAAACGACCCCTGGTTTGACATGCTGGTCTGTATTACAACAATTTGATTAAATCATGACAGTCAATGATCTTAAAAACATGTTTTTTTTTGTATATAGTTTGTATATTGTTTATATAATTAGAAAAATAGAAATTTGCATAAATAATTTCACTTTACATTGTTTAATTTTATATATAAATAGTGTATGTATGTATGTATGTATATATTTTTCTTACCAGTATTTGTTGCAAACATTTTTCCCACCAAAAATATGTGTGTTAATAAATAAAGGTTTTCGTTTTTCTTTTTTTCTTGTTTTTCAATGAGAAGATGATGTTGTGAACTGATAAACTTTTACCAATACAAATTATTTTTGTCTTACTGTAGGCGCAATTATGCACAATTAAAAAGTTTGTGTTTACCAACTGTTGTTTCAAGACAAATATTTTAATTTACCAAATATTCCTTGTTCATGGTAAATTTTCTATTTAAAAATGATTTTCAATAACATCTCTATTTATTAGCTTGACCTGTATTTATGACTTTTGTATGTACACAGAAAAAAATAAATATGAATTTCAATTACGAAATTAATACTATTAATTAAAAAAATGTTTAATATTGCTCCAATCATCAAAATGATACTATTAATTAAATAAAAATTAATAGTCGTAATTGAAAAAATATTGCGAAAAATATCAATTAAACAGTATTAAAAAATTAATTAAAATTTCTATAATTTTTAAAAATGATTTTAATTAATTGAATAATGTCTATAATTGAAATTCGCGATTTATATAAATAAAAAATTTATTGTATTAGTAATTTATATTATTAAAACTATTTTTAATAAAATTACCCAAAAAGAAAAAAATAATTTTTTTAATATTTTTACCTAACATAAATTTTAATTACATTTCATTACTTATATACTAATAATTTAATATAAGATGTAGGGTTCCACAAGTACACATACTATGCCATGTCAAGTGCCGGATTGGTTTTAAATTCATTCGTCGATTGTAGCGTATTTCCATAGATCTACGACATTAAAAACCCATCAAGAGAAATTTTAGCCAAGTTAAATCGCATGTATTTGATTAAAAATTCTCCGTCATCTGTGGAATAGATAATTGAACAATTAAATTGTTTATACAGAACTTTCACTTTAACGTTCACTATGTAGCATGTAATAGGGAAGTTTCGTCCACGTTTACATCGTTCGGTTGGTTGAAATTCAAAAAAAAATTGGTAGCATCAATAACCTATACATAATGGAATATTTACTGGTAAAAAAGCTTGATCAGAGTGTAGACTACTACTGACTTACCTATTAAAATTAGAATCTTGAGCAATATACCAGAATACAAGAAATATTGGCTTTGGACACATCTAGAATGAAACTGAAACAATTTATTATATTCAAAACAAGATATATTTATTATATGTTTGCACCTACCCACCTACCAGAACTATCTCTTGTAGATTGTCCACTATTTTTTATTATTCTGTTCCTTGGATACATTATTTTATATTAAATTTATCCTTCGAAAGCAAATTTTCAAAAAATGTCATTTAAAATAAAATTTTTTATTTTTCAACTGACAGAAATCTCTATGTTTTTTGAAAACATTTTATATCAATTAAAAAAATTAATTAAATTAAATAAAATTTTAATTAGAATTTAAAAACAAGTCAAAAATTCAATTAATTCAAAAAAATTTAAGGAATATTTTTTTCTGTGTACAGGGTATGCCAAAAGTCCTAATGGGGTTTAAAAATTTAATAACTTTCTAGTCAATACAATTATTATTATTTTTCCTAACTGAAAAATTCACAAAATGTTAATTGTTTTACAATATGTATTGAAAATAATGTCACTTAAATAACCCCTGTTTTAGCCTCGCAATGAAGGGCTGGTGGTAGAGTATTTTCCATATAATTTTTCGAAATTTGAGACTGTATGGTTTGATTTTTAAAACAATGTTGGCCTTAGGTATAACATATACTCACTCTTTCAAAGGTTTCCAAAGAAAATAGTCGCGTTCTAACAAATCTGGCGTATGCGCTGGCCAATTAATATCTGAAAATTATTGCCAAGATCGATCCTGCTGAAACCACATCTCAGATCTGTTCAAGCAAAAACCTATACTGCTCTCCAATTACGGTTACAGCACTTCCGTCTTTATTTTTAAATAAGTAACCGCCTTGGTATTTTTTGATGTTATTTTTAAAATTTAATACTTGTACACCTAACAGAGTGAAAATAAAGCTGATGAATTTAAAACCCAAGAAACCACAGTTCACCTTTTTAACAAAGTCATTCAAATGGGGTTCATCGCTCATAATCAGATTTTCAATGAAGTAGATTTTATTGAAGACAACACTTACAAACTGGCATTTTAATGTTACGAACTGCTTTTACTGACGACTTCACCGCGAAGGTTTCAAACCTGTGCCAGTTTTGAAACGTTACATAAAAAAAATATGAACTAAAAACTAACACAAACATTATTTAATAAACGAATACCTACTCTCACAGTTTCATAACTTGATGTTGGTTTCTATTATGCCCATCCGATTGCACTATTCTTTACAACCCCACATACCGTACGACCGAACATCACCACTTACCTTTAACTGACAAATTCAGACGTTACCGATGATCTGCAGGTTTTAATTATTGCAGTAAATCTTATTTTAAAATGTAGTATGAGTCATTCCTAGCTAAGCAGAAAATTTTATTATTCTGGTTCTTTGTTCAGTTGTGAATCTCTCCATTGTTTATTCACCAGGTGTTATTTATAAACTCGAAAAAAAAAAATTATAACTGGCAAAGTTTTTAAATTTTTAAACCCCATGGTGATTTTTGCCCCTCTCAGTTCAATATAAATTTATTTGAAGTCTTGGACATTGTTAGCTTGACCTTTTCCCATCTATCTGACAACATATTGATTCAACGCCAAAGGAACTGCTGATCTTTTGAGGACAAGAACGAAACAAGCCAATTTCTTATCTTCTATTCTGCAGTGAAACGTATTCCATAGAAGGCGTTCAGCATCAATTGAAACAAGTAGTAGTCGGACGGGAAAAAACCGGGTGAAGAAAAACTTTCCAACTCTTATCTATATATATAAAAATCAATGTGTGTTTGTATGTTTGTTTGTGCTTTATAGACGGTTAAACGGCTGGACCGATTTCCTTGAAATTTTCACAGAAACTTTCTGTATGTCTGGAAGGAACTATAGGCTATACTTTGGTTTGAAATTGTAAGTGGGCGGGGTGCCATGCCCTATTGAAGAATAAGAATTAAATATTATATATCACGAAAGTTAATGCAGCTAGAGTCTTCAAATTAAGTACGGTAAATTTGACATCCACATGAACATTTGGGTAAAAAATGGGCGGACTTTCAATAGTAGGCGTGGCCACATGAATTAAATACTAAACTTCGTATATTTGGAAAACGGCATCGATTAGAGTACTAAAATTTTGCAAGAGGAACTTTGACACCCAAATAAACATTTCTGGAAAAAATGGGTACATTAGAAATAGTGGGCGTGGCAGCTCTCATAGCAATTGAATACTAAATTTCGTATTTTCGGGAAGCGATAACAGTTAGAGTACCCAAATTTTGCACGAGAAGCTTTGACATCTATATGACTATTTTGATAAGAAATGGATGCTTTAGTAATAGTGGAAGTGGCACCTGTCATATGAATTCAATACAAAAATTCGTATATCTGGGAAGCGATAATAGTTAGAGTATCCAAATTTTGCAAGAGACACTTTGACGTCTATATGATTATTTGAATAAGAAATGGTTGATTTAGTAATTATGTGGGGGGTGGCGAAGCACACCGGGTATTAGCTAGTATTTTATAATCTGAAAAAATATATAAACGAAAAAGTTATTAAATTTTTAAATTCTTGGTGACTGTTGGCCCACCGTGTACAAATGTTTCAAAATAAAATCAAGCTTTTTTTCAAAAATGTTTAAGATTCTATTTTGATCAGTTATAATTGTAATTCATACTACGCCTATTTAAAATTGCAAAACAACTAAACTTTGTTCGGTCTGAAAATTCACACTTAATGAAATTAAAAACAAACTTTACTTCTCTACAAAATTGTTACAGATTTGAACTAAATATTTAGTAATTTATTATTTGTTTTTTTTTATTCATAATCTGCAGATTTTATTATTTCCTTTAGTACAAGATACATGATATTTTATCTTTTAAAATATTCAAAAAATCTAACATCAACATCTAGTTGTTTGGCTGTTGTACCACCATCAATCAGATTGATGTAACAGTCTATTAAAAATAATCACAACAATTTGTAAACAAAAAATATTTTTTAAATGAATTTTAATGAGCAAATACTCTAAAGCAAAAAATGCACTGAAAAATTTTTTTTAACATAAAACCCACTAAAACATTCAATAATTCTTAAGAAAAATCATTACTATAAGCACCGTTCAGTTAAATGCAAATAGAAAAATTAATTTAATTTTAACATCTGTTTAGTTTTACAGCTACGCTACTCTAAATTGTGTTATTTAATATATTTTCTCGGTGTATCTGAAATATTAAAAAACATTTTAGTAACATGAAAAATGAGAAATATTTACATTTTTTACGTACAAATATGCAAGTACATAAATGACAAATAAACAAAAGACAATGGAAACGATTGACAAGGAAAAACGTTTAAGCAAAAGTTACAATAATAACAAACCGCAAAAAATATTAGAGTGAGCAAAAATTGACAAAAACCCCGCGAATAAATGAGGGAGCACCTCTATATTCGACTGAGCCGAATTTTTAATATATTGCGTAGTATATTACTTAATTCTATTGTAACCATCGTGTCTTTTTTGTATTTGGAGAGGAGTTAAATTCTCCGGAATTGGTTAAGTAGACCTAAAGACTATGAACTATCGTGACACTCCCCACTTTTTCAGTCCCTAAATTATACTGTCAGAACAGTTAAATATAAATGCAACATTTAATAAAAATCCTTAAATATAAATAGTTGAAAAAATAAAATTTATTTTTTATGGGCGTTGCACTCTTTACTTTTCTAATGATAAAATTATATTGTCAATATGCCCAAAGTTTAAATTTTATCCGATGTCTTAAAATAAATAAAAATTGCGTTCATACATAGAAATCAAGCATTAAGGCCTAACTATATTATGCTTTTGCTGGCTTAAGCTAATGTCAAAAACCAACGAAAAGTCTGTCAAATGCTTAAGCAAATTTTTGAAGACTTGTCGGTGGATATATTGTACTTTTTAAACTTAAATACTTACTATGATTAGTTGCAAATATTTAACTGACAAATTCAGACGTTACCGATGATCTGCAGGTTTTAATTATTGCAGTAAATCTTATTTTAAAATGTAGTATGAGTCATTCCTAGCTAAGCAGAAAATTTTATTATTCTGGTTCTTTGTTCAGTTGTGAATCTCTCCATTGTTTATTCACCAGGTGTTATTTATAAACTCGAAAAAAAAAAATTATAACTGGCAAAGTTTTTAAATTTTTAAACCCCATGGTGATTTTTGCCCCTCTCAGTTCAATATAAATTTATTTGAAGTCTTGGACATTGTTAGCTTGACCTTTTCCCATCTATCTGACAACATATTGATTCAACGCCAAAGGAACTGCTGATCTTTTGAGGACAAGAACGAAACAAGCCAATTTCTTATCTTCTATTCTGCAGTGAAACGTATTCCATAGAAGGCGTTCAGCATCAATTGAAACAAGTAGTAGTCGGACGGGAAAAAACCGGGTGAAGAAAAACATTCCAACTCTTATCTATATATATAAAAATCAATGTGTGTTTGTATGTTTGTTTGTGCTTTATAGACGGTTAAACGGCTGGACCGATTTCCTTGAAATTTTCACAGAAACTTTCTGTATGTCTGGAAGGAACTATAGGCTATACTTTGGTTTGAAATTGTAAGTGGGCGGGGTGCCACGCCCTATTGAAGAATAAGAATTAAATATTATATATCACGAAAGTTAATGCAGCTAGAGTCTTCAAATTAAGTACGGTAAATTTGACATCCACATGAACATTTGGGTAAAAAATGGGCGGACTCTCAATAGTAGGCGTGGCCACATGAATTAAATACTAAACTTCGTATATTTGGAAAACGGCATCGATTAGAGTACTAAAATTTTGCAAGAGGAACTTTGACACCCAAATAAACATTTCTGGAAAAAATGGGTACATTAGAAATAGTGGGCGTGGCAGCTCTCATAGCAATTGAATACTAAATTTCGTATTTTCGGGAAGCGATAACAGTTAGAGTACCCAAATTTTGCACGAGAAGCTTTGACATCTATATGACTATTTTGATAAGAAATGGATGCTTTAGTAATAGTGGAAGTGGCACCTGTCATATGAATTCAATACAAAAATTCGTATATCTGGGAAGCGATAATAGTTAGAGTATCCAAATTTTGCAAGAGACACTTTGACGTCTATATGATTATTTGAATAAGAAATGGTTGATTTAGTAATTATGTGGGGGGTGGCGAAGCACACCGGGTATTAGCTAGTATTTTATAATCTGAAAAAATATATAAACGAAAAAGTTATTAAATTTTTAAATTCTTGGTGACTGTTGGCCCACCGTGTACAAATGTTTCAAAATAAAATCAAGCTTTTTTTCAAAAATGTTTAAGATTCTATTTTGATCAGTTATAATTGTAATTCATACTACGCCTATTTAAAATTGCAAAACAACTAAACTTTGTTCGGTCTGGAAATTCACACTTAATGAAATTAAAAACAAACTTTACTTCTCTACAAAATTGTTACAGATTTGAACTAAATATTTAGTAATTTATTATTTGTTTTTTTTTATTCATAATCTGCAGATTTTATTATTTCCTTTAGTACAAGATACATGATATTTTATCTTTTAAAATATTCAAAAAATCTAACATCAACATCTAGTTGTTTGGCTGTTGTACCACCATCAATCAGATTGATGTAACAGTCTATTAAAAATAATCACAACAATTTGTAAACAAAAAATATTTTTTAAATGAATTTTAATGAGCAAATACTCTAAAGCAAAAAATGCACTGAAAAATTTTTTTTAACATAAAACCCACTAAAACATTCAATAATTCTTAAGAAAAATCATTACTATAAGCACCGTTCAGTTAAATGCAAATAGAAAAATTAATTTAATTTTAACATCTGTTTAGTTTTACAGCTACGCTACTCTAAATTGTGTTATTTAATATATTTTCTCGGTGTATCTGAAATATTAAAAAACATTTTAGTAACATGAAAAATGAGAAATATTTACATTTTTTACGTACAAATATGCAAGTACATAAATGACAAATAAACAAAAGACAATGGAAACGATTGACAAGGAAAAACGTTTAAGCAAAAGTTACAATAATAACAAACCGCAAAAAATATTAGAGTGAGCAAAAATTGACAAAAACCCCGCGAATAAATGAGGGAGCACCTCTATATTCGACTGAGCCGAATTTTTAATATATTGCGTAGTATATTACTTAATTCTATTGTAACCATCGTGTCTTTTTTGTATTTGGAGAGGAGTTAAATTCTCCGGAATTGGTTAAGTAGACCTAAAGACTATGAACTATCGTGACACTCCCCACTTTTTCAGTCCCTAAATTATACTGTCAGAACAGTTAAATATAAATGCAACATTTAATAAAAATCCTTAAATATAAATAGTTGAAAAAATAAAATTTATTTTTTATGGGCGTTGCACTCTTTACTTTTCTAATGATAAAATTATATTGTCAATATGCCCAAAGTTTAAATTTTATCCGATGTCTTAAAATAAATAAAAATTGCGTTCATACATAGAAATCAAGCATTAGTATGTGGGCGTGAAATTCTCATATTCCAACCATTTCATTCGAGTAAAATATTGAAGTTCCATAGCATTTTAAAACTATACTTACACATTGTTGTTGCACTAACAAATTCAGTTATGTGCTTTTGACTGAGTTTTCAGGAGAGCAAAAAAAAGAATTTCATTTCATTACTTTACAGTACTAAACTTACGAATACAGAATATTGTTTATTTCTAAACCAATCAAGATATCCTTAAACGTTTTGGTGAGGTATATAGCCAATTTAAATTTAAAATAAAGCAATAAAAATATTTCAAAAATTGTCACATAACCGATCACGTTGGAGCAGCGACGACATATATATATAGAGTGTTTTTATTCAGTTATAATACTTGGTTTATCACCATGCAAAGACATAAAAACTTATTTCCAAAATACCTAAGGAATCTGATTTGGAAATCCATAAAGAATTTTATTGAAGGAACTGGGTTCTTGACCTAGTCGATATATAAACGAAATTAGAGTTATGGTTTTTTAATAGGGGAATTTTGTTCCTTTACAGCTCACAACACACCAAGTGGGCATACCTGTATACCTGTAATGGGATTACCTTTTTCTCAACTCAATATTTCCTCTCCAAACCAATTTTTTTCCTTTAATAAGTAATAGTTTTGGCAGCCATAATACAGACAATTAAATAAATTATTTTTATAAGACTTGAAGCAATACGAAACCCAAACCCATAATAAACGCATAATCTGGATATGCGGTTGTATGGGACATAGTATAATTTTATTCGTGTCACGTGATTAAATATAAAGTTTTCGTTATTGAATTATGATTTTACTTTTTTCTGGGAAGTTTAACAGAATGTTAAAAAGGACGTGGCACTTCTTATAAAAATCACAATAATTATTTTAAAGATATACGTAACGAACTATGGCGGTTGAAACTTTAAAATTTTGTGGGAGTAACAAATGTGTATTGTAGGGCGAAAAATCTGTAGATGAAAGAGAAGCACTTTTACAAATTGCATAAAAATGTTGTATATAAAGCAGATGTTAGAATCACAAGAGGTCCAGTTTTGTATTATACTTGTAATTATTTAAAAAAAAAACGCGTTTAAAAGATTTTTTTATTTGTTCTTATAAAGTATTACATTACTTTGCTGAATTTTCTGTTACTTTAGTTTTAGCTGTATTTCTTACACTACATTACTGTTTTCTTCTTACGGTAGTAATTTGCAATAATAAAGTTATAAACTAAATCATTTATTATTTTTCATTTGATTTGTGGTCGAAACAATAAATTTCTTTTTGATTGCCCTTTAAGCCGTTCGGTAGTTGTTGCTTGCTCTTTGTTGCTTTTCTACTTTCTTCTATTTTTTTTAGTTTTTAGTTTAAGCAGAACAATATATAACGTTGTGATGTATAAGTGTACATACAAGGCATGCATAAGTATATACTGTGTAATGTAGTGAATTGTACTCGTATAGTACGTTCATGGTATGTTGTAATAAACATTTTACACTTTTTTCATTTGATTTTTTTTTAACCGGAAAAGAAAAAACAAAAGTTTCTAATGCACTTTTTATTTGTTTTTATTATTATTATTTTCACTTTACCTATACATACATACTTACATACATACATGTGTACCTATGTTAGTATTTCATTATTTCATAATATATAAAATAATCGAATTTTACTTAGTAATACGCACATACAGTGTGTATTATAACTTTATACTAATAAAAAGAAGATTTTCTTTTGACAAAGAAGTTTTCCAAAAATTTTAAAGTACAAATGCTTAAAATTTATAAAGTATATTATATACGCCTGTGTTTTACATTCCGAGTGAAATTAAATCACTCGAAATTGCATTTGTAGTGTAATTGTTTATAACATCAATGTCATGACAATACCGAGAGATGTCATTTCACGGGGAATGCAAAACACAGGCGATAATCTTTGTGTATTGGCTTGCAAACAACTTTAAATATTATTTCTCTCTCCCACCCTCAATAACCTACTAAACTTTTTATATTTTTACTTTCTTTGTAGGTAAGTTCATTGAAATATACCTTTTAATAAATTTTTAAATGGTAAGTCCAAAGTTTTATGAAATATTATTTTTAGGAAACTCACTTTATTTGAAGTAAAACTATTTAAATTAATTAATTTTGTTTTGCAATAAAACTACCTTACCAGTCCTTGAACAGCACACTAGTACACTACTGACCAGTCCACCGATGCTCCATAAACACAACTAATTTAATAAAGATTTCTCGAATAAAGTCTTAATAGAGGCAACTAAATTTCTACTAAACCGTGCTCACTCTTTCGCTCCCCACTGTTCAAAACAAAGTAACTGACCATTACCTTCAAACCAATAATAAAAAACATATAACGGTCGCAATGGGGAAGATGATGTTGATTTCTAACCGAACTGTATCACTTTATAATAACTCTGTGTGGTTTTTGATGGCCTTAATGATGAACTGTTTTTTCTTATACACCTTTTTTATACCCGCCACCAAAAAAATGGTGGGGGTATATTCATTTTGTCATTCCGTTTGTAACACATCGAAATATCCATTTTAGACCCCATAAAGTATATATATTCTGAATCAGGGTTTGATTTGATGACGATCTAGCTATGTCCGTCCGTCTGTCCGTCTGTTGAAAGCACGATAGAGGTCGCACCGAAAAAGCTAGGGGGCTCAAATTTTGCCAGAATCTTTCTTATAGACAAGGTTTGTTTGGTATTGAAAATGGGCTAAATCGGAATATTAGGAAGAGAGTTATAGCTCGAAAAGCAAGAGTAGGTCGAAAAAACCGTGTCCTTCGAACATCGAATAAAATGGAATTGTGTCCAAACGCATTAACGTAGACTCATGAAACTTCGAATATATATTTCCTGAGTAAAAACAATATTTTTCGCCGAAAATTATCTAAATCTATGCATTAGGAGAGGAGTTATCGATCAAAATGTACGAAAATTTATACCGCACAGTGTATTTTTCGGTATATTAAAAAAAAAACGTCATAAAAGCAACAAAATTGGATGTACGACTCTGAAATTTTGCATACTTTGCTTTTTGCTGAGAGGCTTTTTTGTAACGAAAAATTAATGTGACACGCCCACTTTTACGCCCACCTCCCATATAACGTTTTACCCAAAATTCATATAATTTCTCTATTAACATAGATTTTGGAATAATAAAGCGCTATATTAAAACACCTAAGTTGTACTCATTCGCAAAAATAACTTTGACACGCCTACTATAACGCCCACTTTTAACGTTATCTACCGTTAATGAAATTTAAAAGCTCATAAAACCGCCAAAATTAAAGGTATGATGATCAAATTTGCTACATATATCCCCCTAGGCAATGTCATTATTGTGCCAAAAAGTTTAGGTGACACACCCACTTTAACGCCTACCTCCCATATAACGGTTTATCTTAAATTCATGTAATTTCTCTATTGACAAAGTTTTTGGGAAAAAAAAGGACTACATCGAAATATCTAAGTTGTATTTATTAGCAGAAACTTTATTGACACGCCTACTTTAACGCCCACTTTCATTGAAAGGCTACATTTACAAAAGCATTTTAGTAGCATATCGAAGTTATAAAGGGTGGTTAAATTGTATGTTGAATTTAAATAAAACACAAATTATTTAGGATATTATTATTATTTCTTCTTGTAATTATAATATTTGTATGGTTCAATTATGTATTTAACAAAATATCGGCCAAATGCCCCCCCCCCCCCCCATCCTTGGCACACTCCTCTAGCTGATGGGCCAAGTTTTCAATGACAATATTGATGCTCAATTGTTGGGCATGATGATGAGCCGAGGTTGACTGCTCTTTTGCCACACTATCGCAAAAACAGTAGTGGTTCCCATTCAACGAACTAAGAAGGCATTCACAGATTTTCTAACATTTTATACAGACCTGTTTTGCAGAAATTTAAATATTTTTTACAAGAATTACGAAGTGCACAAAATGCATTTTGATTTGAACGCCCATTTTTATAAAAAACCCGAATTACTTTAAAGCGTTGCTCATTTGCGTATCTTTCCACGGATCAAATTGAGTAAGTTTGAGATTGAGAAATGTCAAGTGAAATGCAGAAAACAAATTTAAAGACTAGGTGTAGTTCACCTTCAACATGGGCCCTTAAAATTGAACCACCCTCTACAAAGAAAGTGATACATATTTTATTATCAAGAGATTATTCCATAGCGATTAACAAAATAATAAATATTGTGCTTTAAATGTACACAAAATTGGTGGTGGGTATAAAAGATTCGGCACAGCCGAATATAGTGCTCTTACTTGTTTTTCTTATTTTTTATAGTTCTTTCTTACTTTTTTTTGTTATTTATTTCTTTATTTGGGTTACATTTTACTGTTGCAATAAGTTTTGCTTTTCACTACTTTTTCTTTGTCGTCTTTATGATTGTTGTCATTATATAATAATGAAAGGGTGTTTTTATAGAGGCATACAAAATTGAAATGGAATAACACAAAGGTGAATTTTTTAAAAGTGACATGAAATTTACTTAATTTGAAATATAATCTTCTGACAGTTATAATTTTTTACAAATAAAAAATCTAATGGGAAAAAATATAATTAAAAAGATAATTAAATTTAATCCCGAATTCTATAACGGATAGTTTTTTCTGTATTCAGTTAGTCGCTAAACGGCATGTAGCGCTTTTCTGATGAAAAACAAGTTTGCAGTATATAGTTGGAACCCTTAATAATGACTTTACCTCTTGGTATTGAAGGTGACGTTCTCGCTTTCCTATATTTTGATGAAATAAGGAATTCCACAGTACAAAAAATCTAACCAAGCGGAAACTTTCGTTAGTTTTCCTAATATTCACGTCCATTAAGCCATTAGGTCTATTACGCTCTATTGAAAATCACCGTGTTAGGGTTTGGAGATCGTGAAGAATAATCAAACAAGCAAGAGTGCTGTATTCGTCTGTGTCGAATTTGATAATACCCTTCACCATTATGTACATAATTACCTGATTGTAGCGTAGCCTAGATTTTAGATTTATTGTGATGCCACCCTGGATCTTAACTTTTTAATAGTTTACTGTGTTCAACTGGTCAGTAAAGGAAGTTTAAGGGGGTAAATTAAACTACTTACTAGATTTAACATATAGATTAATTTATTATTCTTCATCATTCTTCATATTCTTCGCTAGTCAAGCCCTTTTATTTAATACCCATATAGAATCTTTCTGTTTTCTAAGAGCTTAACAAAACCAATTTCGTTTGTTAAATTTTGGAAAAATACCAAAGCAGTTGTATTTTGATGCTTATATCTCAGTTAGCTTACGGCTTGCAATTTAGTGTTTGCAGCGTGTCCAAAAACCATTTGGGAGCTTTAGTAACCTGATTTAGTTAAGATATATATTTTTTTCCAATTACTTTTGACTATAACTTTACCGATTAGCAATGCATTTGTCCAACATTTTTTATAAATATCTCTAAATGCATATATAATCTCAGAAAGTAATAAAGTAGTATAATTTTTTTTTGTATAATTTTTCTTAGGGCTTAAAATTTAAAAACTTATAAATGTAGCAGTATTTTCAAATGATTAATACCTCATACAGGTCCGTACAATATGTAGTTGTTTCTTAACTTTGATTTCGATCAACATACGGACAGACGGCCATGGGTCAGTCGATTTTCCTATTCCTTATTCATGGGGTCGGAAGTAAAAATCGCATATAAAATTTACAAACGGAATGACCCTTGACACCAGAGGTAAAGGATATAAATATTAACAAAAAATTTTATAGATAGAAAAGTTGTTCAAACATTTTCATTCTGATTAAAAAAAGCATTAATTTGATATGACATAACCATATTATATATTTTACACGATAATTTATAGAGCATAATTTTGCTTCCAGTCTCTATACTAGGTAACATCTTGTCACCAACGTACTTACGTATTTTGCCTACAATAAATAAATTTTTTTTAAGTATTTTTTTTTTTTTTAATTAATAAACTTTTTATTATTTTTTTAATCATTTGCTATTTTCGCTTGTTTTTTAGTTAGTAGCCGCCACACGCTGACTTTCTTTATTTACATAATATCAACCAAAATACTAAAAAACCTAATTTATATACTATATACATATTTGCTTAGAAAATATTTAATAACTAAATTTAAACATTAAAAAAAAAACAAAAATAAATAAATGACAATTATTACTACATGTACTAAAACAAACATTAAAAAAAACGAGAAGTGAAATAAATAAATAAAAAAACTGGACCTCCTCTTGTAAAAATGTGTAATTTAATTGTCTCGATAATAAAAAAAAAAACATTTTCATAATTAATTTGTGCCATCCGAACCGGGGCTCACATTAATTTATATTATTTTGTTGCCTATTGTCTTTGTTTTTTTATTATTATTTAACTAAACTTGTTTGGCCGGAAAGAAATATTTAAATTATGTTTAAAAGTGCATATTATCAACAGCAAAAAATTAGATAATGCTTAAAGAAGGGCTTAATTTAAATATTTTTAACAACGGAAAAACAAATTGGTTTTTTGTTAATACAACTAAATTGATAAATTCAAATAAATTATCCGTTTATTAAAAACCGATATCTGTGCATGACTTTATCTGTGTGGTTATTAGGATAGAGAAAAGTATCCTGCGTGTTAATCCGCGATGTTGTGTATTATTGTGGCAAATTTTTTTAAAATCCAAACATACACACTTTACAATTATTATTATTTTTATACCCTTCACACAGTGAAAAAGGGTATATATAGGTTTGTCATTCCGTGTGAAATTTCTACAATTTTCATTTCCGACCCCATAAAGTATATATTTTTTGAAAGCTTATGAATAGGGGAGTCGATTAAGCTCTGTCAGTCTGTCCGTGTGTATGTTGAAATCAACTTTTTGAGGCCCCCCGACATCGCTTGGACCCGGTGAGGTATTAAAATATCAAATATTTGGGAGTAGATCGGTATTGAAAATCAGAAACATCGGTACATAAACAACTGAGATATGAGCAGACACCCACGACCAACATTACAACAACAACATACATACATACAAACGTGTATACTGGCAAGAGTAAACGTGGCATCAAATCCCAGCTGAGCCAAAAAAAATTTTTTTATGTTTTTTTTTTTTTTTTTTATTTTTTGTTTAATATATTTTTTATATTTTTATTGTTTTTTTTCCATTTTTTTTATTTTTTTTTTTTAATTTTTTTTGTTTTATATTTATTATTTATATTTTAATAATTTTTTTTAATTAGAAAAATAAAATAAATTAAAATTGAAAAATTGTTGGTTGGGTTTTTGAAAAAGTTTTTTATAGTTTTTTTGTTTTATTTTTGAATTCTCATTTTGTTAATGAGAATTTAAAAATATAACTTATAAAAATTTTAAACTTTTTCAAAAATTTGGGTAAAGGTTTACTGATGATCTGGCATAAGCACCAGTGAAATGCATATAAACCAGCTTAAACCCAACAACCAAATAAATATATTATTTATATTTTTATTATTATTTTTTTAACTTTTTTTTGTTTTATATTTATTATTTATATTTTTATTTTTTTTTAAATTTTTTATTTTTTTTTTAACATACATACGTAAATTTATAATTTTACATTGGTATGTTTTTTTATATGTATTTTTTTATATGTATGTACGTATTTCAAATGGGATGAATGTTGATACAAACTACTGTTATTGCATGACTACACGTTGTGAAGGGTATATAAGATTCGGCACAGCCGAATAAAGCACTTTTACTTGTTTTAACTTTGAATAATTGTTTCGCATTTTTTGCTTGGAATTGGTTTATAGTGATATCTTTGGAAGTTGTTCACTTCACTTTTAAAGTGACAAAAATTTTATTTTTTAATTTATATTTAATATAATTCTGGTTGCCTATTTGCCTTATTTACCTATTACCTGCATTTGCTGCTTCCGAGAAGTATCAGGCACTTGGAAAATATCTATTTAAGCGTGCTTCGATATAAGCTTTAGTAAAAAATTATGGCTTAAATATTAATTTTATTTTCACCCCAATGAGCCAGAGCCGTTATGGTCTGTATTAGTTTTGTTTACGACTATACAGTCGCATATTTTCAATCCTGAGTTATTGGTCAAAACTGTATTGTTTAAATCGATTTTTACAGAAGTTTTAATCGACTTGTTTCTAAGTTTTTTGTACGTATAGGCATTTCCATCATGACGAACGTTACCTTATAACATTTACACGAAAAAAGTCACAATAAAACGGATTTTTATTTTGACTATAGTCATAACTATTAAATAGCCCCTTAATTGGTATTAAGGTTAACTTTTGGAAATTATTCACTTTCGTTATTGCAAAAATATCAAAGCAATCGCTCGAAACACAACAAAAGTGGTTTTTGCAGCCAAAAATTTATTTGAGGGAAATCTGAGGTAATATTTCAATGTGATTAATTTTGGATTTCTTTTTAAAATGATTGAAATTTTTACAAAAAATAGTTTATACTTTTTGTAGTTGTTTTGCATTTCGCATTTTCTCGAGCTTCTTCTGACTTTGTGTCTCTTACGTATGCGTTAATACCGCCTTTTCTTTTCGATCGTTTCATTTCACTTCTACTTTTACCTAATCATTTCGCATACTTTCTTTTTATTTTAATTTATTGTTTTTTTTTTATTTTAATCGCATGAAAAATCTAAAATTGTTCTCAATATTTAATGTTATTGCTGTTTTTTTTTTAATGTCACACGGGACATTGTAATATGCGATAATGCAAAGCAAAAACTTACAGTTATTTGCATTTTTCGTTTGTCGAAATCAAATAAAACGTGCAATAAAATCAAATTTTTAAATGATAAAACATTGCATTCGAATATCCGGAAACGGGTTATAATTAAATGTAATATTTTTACAGTAGTTTAATTTTATAGTTTCCCTATAAAAATATTATCAAACAAAATGTGTTTTAAAACGTTCAATTTTATTGGTATCTTTCGATGGAAATACCCATATGCATAGTTATACCGTAGAAGGTAAAACCACTTCAACTATGTTACATACAACTATGTTATTTCACACAAAACCGCCTAAGAGAAAGAAATTTATAAAAGGCCACTTTAAACGTAAATAAAATGACACTAGACCTTAACGCGTTTTTTATATATTTATTCATTACTACTACAAAAAAATACATCAAATATTAAAAACAAATAAAAATAATTAAAAAATATATACATTAATTAATAGTTTTTTTTTATAAATATTGTGTAAATTTCTTCGATCTTTTTATATTAATATATTGTTTTTATATTAGGCTTGAGGCCACTTTTTTATAAAAATAATTAACAATTTGCAATTGTTTACACTTTCTCTGAAGAAGCGTCCAACTGTGGTAGCGAAATATAGGAAAATAAAATTATTTTTATAAAGAATGTGATCTCCAGCTTAATATAAAAAACAACTATTGAAATAAATAAAAAAGATCGAAAACATTTATTTAATATTTACATTAATTTTTAAAACATTAAATAGATAGTTTTGTAATTCTGAATAGGATGGCGCACTCACACATCAAACTATATACGAGTAATATAAGATTTTTTCCGCGACTTCGTCTGCGTAGTTATCGGCACAAAAGGTAGCATCCTAATGTAATAGTTCAGGGGGTTATACATATCGTCGTTCTCAAATTATTGTGTTCTATAGGTATATGTTTTATGTGTCACATAGAACATAATAACTTCTGAACGACGATATGTCTATGCGGTAAATCCGTTCAGTCATTTTCTGCGTGATTTAGTAAAAATTTAAAAACATTTTAACATTTATCATATTAGTGGGATAGGATTTAATGCAAATATTTAAAACAATATCCTTCCACAGACGACGTTGGGTGATATTTTTTTCACCAGTAAGTAAACATTTTGGACAATCGAAACCCTTGCTCAACCAACTAACTAAGAACAAAATCTATATTTATTGCATATTTCGGCGAGTTTGCTTAACTATCGTGATAAAGGATTTCCTATGTGTTAATCTACGTTGTTGTCTATCTGTGTACCAAATTTTATTCAATATCGTTCAGCCACTTTTGCGTGATTTAGTAAGAAATATCCAAACAGCTAAAAATACAAACATTCACATTTATTATATTTTAAATACTAGGACTGGGATTAAATAGTTATATGTTTCATAAAAACCTAATTTCTTTTTAAAACACACAATTTAAATCTCTAAAGATTTATCTTTTAAATTTCACTAAACGCCATTAAAAAATAATAAGGGTACGACGTCCCTTTTTGCATTTCAAATTATGTTCCAATAATTCATACAGAAAAACCAGCAGTGCTATAAAAATTCCCAACACCCAAATCAATAATATTCCGACAAAATTTGACATGCCCAACTTGACCGGTCCGTTGTCATCCATATATGAATACATAGTGGCCTCTACTTGTTTTTGCTTTTGAACATTTAAATGTTCTGCTATTACACGCCATTCCCAGTACTTGTCTAAACCAGCCGAATGCCACCAATATATCAGCTGATCAAAGCGGTCCAATAAGGGCCAACAACGTTTAACAAACGCCACGGTATATTGAAAATATAAATCTTCTTTCATTATCTTTAAATGTTCAATAGTTTGTGAGCTTAGGTAGTCACCTATGGCAAAGTGGCCTGGAAAAATATGGAAACACCTTATTTAAACATTTTTTGGCGTAAGGCCAAAAGATCTAAGTCAAAAAATTTCAGCTTAATAATAACTGATTTCTAGCACAACAGCTTCCAATCGTAATCATCTGCTCTTAAGGCAATAATTTAGAAAATGTAGATTTTGTTGGGTAAAAAAAACTGAATTTTTTGACAGAAGTTTGTTAGGATCATACCAAATTGTAATCTTTCTACGGTAAAACCCATATTGGTTTGAGTCTTGGCTAATACTTCCAGCTCGTCATCATTATAGATATAGAAATTTTTCAAAATTCCATTAATTCGTTCCTATAAGGAGAGTTTAATAAGAAGTAGTTTAAATCTAAATTTCACGCATACATACATCATCGGTATTACGGATTGTGGACACCCATGCTTCTGAATTGGCCGTCCATATCAGTTTGTGGTATAGCATGCCATCTACCGTATCAGCTGCTGTTTCAAAGCTACAAGTGATATTTATAAGCAACAAATTTTCAGTTTTCAAAATTTAAATATTTCATATGTGTTCTCAAAGTTAATAAAGATCGAAACTAAAAAAATAAAAAAAAAGTTAATTTGATTTACTCTATTGCAGAAACTTTCTGACAAGTTCTATACGAAGTTCAAGCTATTCAAGTAATCACTGGTGACAGTAAATTTTAAATTGGCAATTTGACAATTCTCTGTTGTTTTGGGGTTAGTTCGGATTGACAATTTATCATGATTAGACTCATGCCAGAGCAAAGTTCTCAAATTGTTTAAATTTATTTTCAAAATCTAGATTCAGTTCGACAAACACCTCGAACATCTGATGAAGCGCGGATCCAGTGGGGAAATTCAACCAACCATATTTTTTTCTTTTAAAAAGTAATAGCTCCGGCAGCCATAAAACAAACAATTAATTTATTTTAGTAAAAAATCCACCTTCGGTTTATTCGCATAAACCCAAGATTTCACATAACCCCAAAGAAAAAAGCATATATCGTTAAATCATATGATCTTGGTAGCCACGTGACATTTTCTGCTTTTGTAGAAGGTGGCGCCGTTTTTCCGAAACCATATATTGTCCAGAGGGGGCCACTCCGTTATCATACTCTGTTACGAATACCGTTAACAGCCACTGCAATTTTGACCTCATCTACAAAAAAGTAAGGCCCAATCACTCCTGACCCATATCCGCAGCAAAAAATTGCTTGTTGTGGGTTCATTTGTTTCTTACAGACAGCATGAGGATTTTTTGAGCTCCACAATTTTGTGTATTCACGAAGCCATTCAAATAAAAATGTGTTCACCGCAGAAGATGACTTTCTTCGAAAAATTGGCATTGTCTTTACTTCTTCACGAATTGTCAGTGCTTTCTATGGTCTGCTGGTTTAAGGTTCCGAAAAATTTTTAATTTTTGTAATTAGCTTTTATAATATCAAAGTGGCAAATTTCTGAATTGCCACTTGCAAAACAAAAAATATACTAAATTTGATTATGTAGTGATACTGGTACATCCTTTATATTATCTTCTATTCTCTGTAAAGCTTCTTCTTAATTCGATTATCTTACCTTGGTATTGTTAGAATACTTGCCAGCCCACCTCCATATATACTCGTTATAATTATATCGTTCATAAAGCAGGCAAAAAGCAAAACTCTTATTGTTAGGGAACGAACACGTGTGCTACCCGATTGTGAGAGCAACAACTTAATTGTGGTAATATAGGCGAACTTTAAACTTCTATACCAAGATACTTGGTCCGAAGCCAACTTCGAATCAAATTTGTGAGTGCAGCAGAGACTTACAATTTCAGTTAGCAAATATAGGAGAACAGCCAACCAGAGAGTAAACTGAAATGGCTCTAAAGGCAGTAACCAACTGGCTAAACGTCTGAAATGATGACGTATATTTAACTTAAAATAAAAAATGTAAAAAATTTTGTTTGTCTTACTTAGGAGCCGGTACTAGACATGTTATACCAGATCGCACCAAATACATAGACATATCAAGCTGTAAGTAAACAAAATCCCTGAAACAGACAACGTTATAAAATAATAAAAAAAATAATTTTAAGAATAATTGAGAAATTGACTTGTACAAAACGGGGGTTTTAAGCTTCTTTCTGGGGAAAATTAAATTCTTACCAAGAATACATGGCTCCTACAGCAATTTCGGCCGTACCTTTAACTACCATTCCCAAACTGTAATCTCCAGTAAAATTAGGATATACTTCACCCCAGTCTGTGGCTTCCGCTTAAATAAAAATAATTGTCAATAAAATTCTATAAGTTCTAAACGTTTTCTTACTTACAACTATCAATTCTTACTGTGCAATTATAAATTTCACAAAAAGCCATTATCACCTCGGCCTCTGTGCCATCTAATAGTACTGCTCCCATCGAAGAGCTCCCAAATACTACATCGTAAGAATTGTTATTAGTCGTAACATAATTTATCACCAAATATGGACGATAATTAAAACCAGCTACAATCACTTCACGTCCCATTAAATTCGCAGTTTTATCGGGAAACAGTTGGCGATTATAGCGAAAAGTTCTATTTGATGCATAAAATTGATCCAAAGATAAAAGAGTAGCTTGTTTGTCTGATTTTAGTCCATAGTATTTATTGGTTTTCAAATGAAAAATGTCCGGTGACGAAGAGTCCATGCAAACCAATAATATATTATCGTAATCTGTAATCAGTAAAATAAAAATATTAAAACTGTGTGTGTTCTCTTTTTCGGAAAGAGTTTATGATTATGCCTGTAAAGAATGGATTTTGTTCGAAATTGTCTTCAAAACTCTCATCTATATAGCCGAATACAAAACGGTTTCTTTTGGAACGCCAGACAGAATATAGACTGGCATTGTTGAAGCTTTCAATGAGGGGTAGAATATCGTTTTGAAAAGCCAAAAAACTCTAAAAAAAATTTATTTTAAAACATTGTTGTGTTTTTTTTTCTTTTAATTTCCATAGTATTGAATTGAAAATATCTACCTCACAGTGTGTTGATTCAATGGCCATTGTTAATTTCATTGTCAATTCATTACCAGTGACATCAATTTCGATTAGCTGCTTTTCTAATTCCTTAAAATCGACAATATCCTTTTCAAAAGATTTTTCCAAATTATTTAAATGTATATTTATGACAGTATAATAATCCTTAAGGCGGTCCGTTTTTAAATCAAATTCAACTTCTGAATTCCATATTAGGCATATAGTTGTACCATTCAGATACAATTGGGCTAAAAGTAAATTCATTTTAAAAAATTTAACAATTTAACAATTTTTTAAAACTCTTTTATCTTTTACTTATCACATCAAGCACTTGTGACCAGTAAACTAACGTTGGCAACATTTCATTTATTTAAACTAAGTTCAACGTTTAGTTTATGGTCTTTTATATATAGCCTTATTAGTTCAAGAAGAATTTGTTTTTACTTTTTTGACTCATCTACCTGTAAATGCTTTTAAATAATTTTGTTTGTTTAATAAATTAGCCAACAACAATTTGTTTATAGCCAAATTAAGCAATTTTTTAAAGAAAATGTTTTTTAAGCAAATAAATTAAGGACATTTAGATATATGGACACATTGTAAAGGATTTGAAAAAATATGGAAAAGGGGAATCACTTTTAAAAATCATGGTTACGTAATGTTCATGACTCTTATAATTTACTATTCGCTACTTCGCTAGCGCAATTATGGCTTTTTTGAATACTTAAGTTCTTTCGTCAATTACTAAGAAGTTTTTTGTTAAATTTATGAAAACTTTTTTCTCTAAATAATTTTATTTAGAAAAAATCAAAAAGTACTGTACGAAAATATCGGGGACATATTTTCTATCTCAGCCAAGATCAGTGCTGCTGACTTTTAAAATATTTGATTCATTAATTCAGAAAATGCAAACATGATAACAAAAATAAACAAAGTAACACTTTGTCTTTCTCTACAATATTCAAACTCAACTATAAAAATACAAAAAGTACCTTAAAAATAAGAAAAAGTAACTTTTTGGTCGTACATAACATTTAAAATCTGACCTGGGATTATTAGTCACATATATAAAGAATCTATGTTCATAAACGTTAAAAATAGACAGACCGTCCATAACATTTTCACTTTCACTTTGGATCAATAGTTTTTAATTTAAAAATTCTAGTTTCTCAAAGTCCAAAGGTACCATTAAAATGCGAACCAGTACCTTTTTTGTCGCCCAATATATTTAATCAAAAGTCTCTTATTTTACAATCTTAGCTTCATAAACGTACAAACTACAAAAAGTAACACAAAAATGCGAAGAAGTACCTTTTTGGTCTTCTATAACATTGTACCTGGGTACCTATGTGGAAATAAAGAATGAGATCGATAAAACCCTAACACGAATAAAACGCAATAACTTTGAAACGAATTAATCCATTTTAATGAAAATAGCGTGGTTTAACAATAAAATAACAGTAAATTAAAATATTAATGCTTTTTGTAAAAATTCAGCTTTTTTTGATGAACTGTTTCACCTTTTCCGGAATTGAGACCATGAGGGTTTTGATGGTATCCTTAGTAACTTTATTGCTGGAATAAGACCATTTCTGGGAAAAAATTTTAGTAGTATTAGCAACTTGTTTTGTATCCTTCAGCACTCTTTTGACTAAAGCCCAGTAACGTTCGATGGGCCTTAGTTCTGGACAATTAGGTGGATTTGCTTCTTTTGGCACTACCACTATATTATTTGTTTCATACCATTCTGCTGCAGATTTACTATAATGACACGACGCTAGGTCGGGCCAAAAATATGTTGACTTATTGTGTTTTCGTATGAATGGAAGCAACCTCTTCTCCAAGCACTCCTTGATGTAAATATCAGTGTTGATAGTCCCAGTAGTAATAAATTTACTGCTTCTTTCTCCGCACGTGCATATAGCTTGCCAAACTAAGTACTTCTTTGGAAACTTTGTCTTTTTTTGGAACTTAAATTGGTCATCGACATTACCTCTTCCATCGGCCACATAATAACTTCGCCCTGGGAGCTGAGAAAAGTCGGCAAGAACGTAAGTCTCATCATCCATAATACAACACTCATATTTGTTGATAAAATTTCTAAGCAGTTCTTTGGCACGACTTTTTGCATCCAAGTTTTTCTTCGAATTTCTGTCTGGCACTTTCTGAACCTTGTAGGACTTAAGGCCTTCATATCTTTTAACCTTCCTTACAAAAAAATCGGAACAGTTTGCTTTTAAGGCGGCTTTACGGTTTGAGAGGTTGGGATTTTGGCTTAGAAGACTAACAATCTTTGAAGCTAACTGTGGGTCAGTTATACCTTTTTTAGCTCCACTTCCAGCTTTCCTTTTAATACTACGACGTTGGTTATACACTTTTATCACACGCGAAACTGTTTGTCGTGACACCTTTATCTCTTTTGCAATAGATTTGTAAGTACGACTGGGATTTAAAAAAAAAAATGTTATTATTTTTTCACGCACTTTTTCTTCGGAATCCATTTTCAAACAAACTAATAATCCGATTATGCTATTATTTTGTACACATAATTTGACAAGTTTTTAAATGCAAACTTGATCATAAACAGTTATATTTTTTGTGCATGAAGAAAGGTGGAATTAAAAATGTGTGTTAAGGTTTCACTGATCTCATTCTTTAGTATTAGAAACTTATATTTATTGTCGAAGATATGTGCCTTGTCAGTAATTTTGACACTTACAAGTTCAATGTAAGCAATGTGAGACCAAAAACTTGTAAATATTAATTCGATGATTTACCTTATTACAATGATACACTAGTATACTCGATACATTTTATATGTATTGTTTTATATTTGCTTTTGAACGAGTAAAATTTTTGGGGAAACAAGATGCATTTTAATGGAAGAGTTCGTTTTAAAAACATTTGTGTATGCAAGTAATATATTATACTAGACAAACCCGGCGCGCATTGCTACGCCCCTTAATGAATCGAAATGCATTCTGAGTTTTAATTGAATATCAAGTGCAAAAACCTAAAAATTATAATTTTTTTGTGGGCGTGGCATTGCCCACTTTTCTAATCACGAAATTGTAAAGTCGTAACAGCTCAATATGTGTGCAAAGTTTCAGAAGAATCGGAACAGTGCAAGTACCTCAAAATTATAATTGTTTTTATGGGCGTGGCCCTGCCCACTTTTTTAATCACGAAATTGTAAAGTCATAACAGATCAATATGTGTGCAAAGTTTCAGAATAATCGGTCCAGTGAAAGTACCTTAAAATTATACTTTTTTTTATGGGCGTGGCACTTCCCACTTTTCTAATCACGAAATTATTTAGTCATGACAGCTCGATATGTGTGCAAAGTTTCAGAAAAATCGGTCTGGTGCAAGTACCTCAAAATTATAACCTTTTTTTATGGGCGTGGCCCTGCCCACTTTTCTAATCACGAAATTATATGGTTGTGACAGCTTAGTATGTGAGCAAAGTTTCATAAAAATCGGTCCAGTGCAAGTACCTCAAAATTAAAACTATTTTAGTTTGAGCCCGATCGGTTTTACAGTTTCGGAGTCTATAGCTAACACACACACACACACACACACACAGAGTTTCACTTTTATATATATAGATAAGTGTGAAAGTAGTGAAGAAGATAAGATATACATATATTGAAAGCGACGAAGAACGATATACTACCTTTAGATACTAAATTACATAGTAGGAAATGTTAAAACAGAATAAGATGCATACGACTCTGAGGATTGCGAAACGAATGAAGTAATTGATAGAAACAGTAAGTTTTGTGAAAAGTATGGAACCTGTTATCCTTTGCAGGGAAAGTACTATACTATCAAGCTATCAGAAGGCGAGCGTTAAACATATACATACAGGCGAAATAACAGCTTTAGATCTAGTTTTGCCACACAAAAACTCAGGAAGAAATGTAACTACTGAAAACTTTTTTATATCATTAGAGCTAGTAAAAACTTTAAGCTCATGGAACTTAACACTTGTGGGAACAGTATAAAAAAAAACGCTTTCTGCCAGAGAATATGCAACCACATAAAGACAGGTTTCTGCTTTGCATGTTCTTATTTTTTGGCCGAAGCCGATGTTTTCTGGTTTTCAGCGACACTCCCGTTTACAGCATCAATGTTTTTAAGAGACCGACCGATACATTGATGTACAGGAGTCTGTCTTACTGTCTACATCTGACCCAGTTTCCTTAAATTTTTTTTTATTAATTCTTCGAAGTTTGCGAGCGGTCTCAGCATAACTTTTAAAATGTTTGTAATAAGTTTAATTAACAATCGCAATAAACATATGTGATAGCTGGAAAATTTCAGAATTGCCACTTGCACAAAAATAAAATATTTTTGAAGTGTTTTTTTAGATGCTTAATTTTATATTAACGATTTTATTCTAGACAAATAGATAACCAAAATTGTGTCTAAGCAAAGATGCATCACTGTGCCCTTATGAAACGAAAAACAGAAAGCTGTAGTTATTTTATCAATGTAAAGCCTAATGTAGAGGTGTAGAGCATGGTATGTCATCTAAATATACCATTGGGCCTTATTTCTTCGAAAATTTAGATTAAACTCTGTTACCTTAAAAGAGAGAGCTTTATGATAGATTAGTTTTTACGTCCTGCTCTTGAAAACAGACCTGAGATGTGGTCAAATTCGGAAATTAATTAACCAGTTCATTTGCCAGATTTGTCAGCACCCGACTATTTTCTTTGGGGTTATTAGAAGAGGCGAGTATTTTTGTTTACACATATATGAACTCAAAGCCAACATTGTTTTAGCGCTACAGCCAGAAATTTTGAAAAATTCCATTTTTTATATAAATACATATAATAATTTGAAAAAAAAAATAAAATATAAACGATAAATTAATGATACAGAAAAAAAGTTCGAAACAAAAATCTTATGTCGAAACTATAGAAGGATATTAGAGTGGACGAATGTTTTGTCCTTGAACACAAGAATGATTCTATATTTAAAAAAATCTGTTTTTCTCTCTGCTAATCTATTCATTTATAAATTACTCACCCCTTTTTAAGAAGCTACCAGAATTTCACATCACTTTATAATAAAGGGTCCGCCATCTAACGTTTTTTTTTCAACTAAAGCTTATTTCGTGAATGGTAACACTTAGCTCATGTCTGATTTGACAGATAATTAGTTTTATCCTTCCGCTGAACGAATATGGGGTTGTGTATACGCTTGAACAATGCTGAGAAATATTGCGATTTTGCCAAAAAATTCATCTTTTCAGATGAAGATCATTTTGATCTTGGCGGGTATGTAACAAGCAAAATTGTCTCATTTTGGGCACAGAAAACCCGCACGCATACATTGAAAAGCCGATACACCCAAAACGAGTCACTGTTTGGTGCGAATTTCGGTCCAGAGGCATAATTGGGCCATTTTTCTTCGAAAATGAGCAAGGAGTGGCCGTAGTCAATGGCGATTATTATCGGGCCATGTTGAACGAATTTTTGTTCACAAAAATTGAAGAGGAGGATACTGGCAACATTTGGTTTCAACAGGACGGCGCACAGTGAGACAACGCCGGCATTAAATACAAGGAGTAATTGCAGAGTTCTGAAATTTTGCACAGGTTACTTTTGAGACAATTCCAGTTTAAAAAAAAATTAAGAAAATTCGCCCACTTTTACGCCCACCTCCCATACAATCGAAATTTGTAAAATGCCGTATTGTCCGTAATACTTAAGGGATAACTTTAAATTTTGGTATACTTGAATGTTATATTGTTACAAACATTATCGGAATAAAGTTTTGGACTTTGGCCCACTTTTACCCCCACCCCCCATACAACCTCAACATAAAAAGTGCCATATTTTCTAAAATATTTTAGGTACAATCTTAAAATTTGATATTATTATTATTTATATAATTTAAAATGGTTCATGCAAAAATTACAATAACACGCCCACTCTTACACCCACTTCCCATTAAAATGCAATAAAAAAGAACAATTTTTTTCATTCTATCAATAATTTTTTAATATCATCATGGTATTCTAATTTTTTCAAAATCTTTATTGCTATCGATCCAAATATCAGAAATTGCACTATAAAAAAATATTGAATTATCCATGACCTTGTAAACTTTTTTAACACTTTATATAAACTTGTATAAACTTGCACTCTCAAATATGCAGATTGTGAATTAAACATATACATAATTGCAATTACCGTTTGTTGATCAATAATATTTAAAACAACAACAATGTAATATTTTTTTACAGTTTGTTTTTAAAAAAATTGTGAGCAAAATATAAAATATCAAACAAACAATTAAAAAAAAAATTAAAAATTTGTAAACATGCTATTGCATGCTAACATACTTATGTACATACGTATAGCGACAAAATGTGCACGTTGCGTATTTTTTGTAGTTTTTTGTATGTTTAAAGTACTTTTGCAAACTTTTGCTATATGTCCTCTACTTTAAATGAAAGCTGAGACTTCAATCTTTCATTTGATATAAGTCTGCACCTAGGGCGAGGGGCTGCTCTATATTTCCTAGTCCATTGAAAATGCAAAATGTTAAATTTTTACACCACAATTCTGTTGTAAAGAAAATTTTTTTTGTGTTTTTTTTTTTTAATTTATTTTTTTATTTACTCATTCTACAACAACTAAATTAATTAAAAAAATACTTTAAGGTTATATTTATTATGTATTTTTTTATTGATAAGCTTTTGAATATTACATATTGAACCAACATATTTCAAGCGCGTTAGCATACCTCAACTTTGACTTGCTCTAGACCAAAAAGTAATGAAGATATGAATCTCAAATTTCAGGGAATTGTTACTCATATATCTGTTAATATACTGTGAAAATTTCATCCAAATTGGACGACACGCCAAAAACTATTTTTTGCCGCTGTTACTTTAGAGCTGTCTCACTGTGCGGCGCTACGTGCCACACAGCCGAAGCTACACTTTATTTTATAGCATTTAAAAAAAAAAAAAAAAGTTATTTGGCGGACCCTTTATAAAGAGTGAAATTGCCATTCAATTAAAAGTTGAACACGTAAAAAATCAATTAAAGATAATTTCAAAAGCTGTTTGCTTATTTTCTACTGTCAAGAAGTTGTTGTTTTGTAAACAAAATATATTTAAAGTAAAAAAAAGAAAATAGACAATAAAAATTTTACAAAAAATACTTTCAATTAATATTATTTTTTAATATTTCAACATGTGTAGAAATGCGAATATTTGTATATAAACATATACATAATTAGCAGCAATTAAAACTTATCGACCATTGCGGGTTTTTGAACTTTTACCAAAAAAATAAATAAATAAAATGTAGAAAAAAATAATCATATGTACCTTTATAATAATAAAACAAATAAATAATACAAAAAGGTAGAAAAAAAAAGATAGAAATCTAAACCATTTAAATATTTTGTTTTATAAATTATCTCTATTTAGTGTTAAAAATTTAAAGAAAAGAACTTTCCTTTCAAATTAAAATATACAAAAAATTACAATGAAGCAAGTGATAAAATTTCTAAATTTCCAAATGAATGATTTCTTCTAGCTTTAATTTTTACACGTTGAACAAAAAGTCTTATATTTTAATTTGTTTTTTGATCTTGCTTTTTTTATTATAATTATGACTGTATAATACGCTCTGTTTGCACTGATGTCTTTATTCTAAGACACCTGAGTTGTAACGTATAATTAGCGAATGATTAGTTATTTGCCTTTAACTACACATTCACATATGTTTTCCACCCCCTGGAAAAATGCATGAATTAATGTGCGTATAGGGCCATAATATATTACGTACAATTATAAACTAATATTTATTCAAGCTTTTTGTTTAAATTTATTATGAATTTATTTATTCTGGCTTAGGTCTTATTAAGAATATGCGAGAATAAAAACATGTTATTCGATAAGAAAAAAAAAAATAAAAATAAATGATATGCTTCCCATTTTCTAGTTTCATTAAATTGTAACACAATTAGTAGTTTCAAATTACATATGAGTATACCGGTAAATAGTGCTGATGTTGAAATTGTAGCTGGTTTCGAAAATGCATTCCCCTCGTTTAATGTCGGAATAATTTCTCAATATTCTTAAACCTTTACAAATTAATTTAAAAATGTTTTAGGATGTTATCTTTAGCCAGAATAAATCAATTAACAACGTACGAAATACTTAAAAATGCGGGATTTTTTAAAATATTTAGCTTTTATTTTTAAATATTTCTATAAAATAATTTATTCAAAGTATTGGACATTGTTAGTCGTGACCTTTTTCCATCTCTTTGGCAACATATGTATTGCGCGTTAAAAGAACTACTACTCACTACTCAACCCAATTTCACCTTGTCTTGAAGTTAAGCATATCCCTGAGCGAGTGTTCTTTAACGATTGTTACAAATAAATTTGTTACAATTTAAATTGCCATTATAAACTTAAAAATAGGGGTGTAATTAAGGAAAATAGTGTCACTTAAATGACCCCAACTTTAAGCTTACATTTATACCTGTAACGCTCGAATTTCTGCTTTAATGTTAATCTTGTGTTTAAGAATTGTCTCCGGCTTATTTGCATATACTAACTCCTTTAAATATCCTTAAATAAAACAGTAGGGTGCGGACAAATCTGGCGAACACATTAACCAATTAATTTCTGAGTTTCTGGAATTAGTTTGCTTTCCAAAAGTATGACTTAAAAGTGCCATTGTGTCTCGTGCAGCTCCATCCTTCTGAAACCACATCTCAGGTTTGTTTGCAAGAGCAGGACATAAAAACCCTTTTTCCTTTACGCTTACAGACTGTCATCTTCATCTGACAAAGAAGTAAGTCCCAAGGATATGTTCAGATGTAATGCCACAACATACCTAATAATGTGCAGTGCCTACAGTTCTGCTTATAAACAAAACGATTCAAATGAAAACGAAGCTCATCACTTATAATCAGATGTTTAAAAAGCTGCTTTTATTTCTGGCCATTATACCTGAGGGCATATTCCTGTTTCATGTCTGGCCGCATATTTTAGATGTTTTTCGATCAATTATCACTTTGTATGAATCAGTTTCGTTCGGTAGGGGTTCCCGGGAAAGATATGTCCAGATTGCAGTAGCTCATAATAGATAGGGCCCTTTTAGTGCTATCATATACACAACATAGCATTAGCGTTTGAGTAGAATTGCGTACATGTCTTGGCTGAATCCTGCTGCTCAAAAAAATTTTAAGATTAATGCTTGAGTAGCTCCCAACGAATTTTGAATGGTGTAATGCCTCAAATTCTTGGTCATGGTCGAACTTTTGATCTTTGTCATTCGTTCCAAAATCATCACTTCTGAACTGCACAACACGTCTCTCACGCCGAATACATGTGTCGATAAAAAGTTGGGGTAATAAAATTTAATTTAATATTGCATGTGACCAACTAAATGACCATTAAATATTATTTACTGTAAAATATTTTCTTTTCTGGTTCAAAAGTTTAAGTTTGGAGTAATTCGTAGTAATGTTTTAGTTTATATGTATATAATGTACATAACTTTTGTTATCCAGCAAAAAAAAAAATCATTTATGTGACCTGTAATTGATGTTAATTATTATCAATAAATTCATTAAACAGCAAAACCGCTCAACAAATAGTCTTAAGTTTTTGTAAATAAATAAGTTTTACGATAATGTCGCAACTTTTTAATTTTTTTGTGTAAATTTAAGCCATACTTAAAAGTAAATTTATGTTTTGTTTCAAATAGGCTAAAATATTTAATTATTATACCCTTCACACAGTGAAAAAGGGTATATATAGGTTTGTCATTCCGTGTGAAATTTCTACAATTTTCATTTCCGACCCCATAAAGTATATATTTTCTGAAAGCTTATGAATAGAGGAGTCGATTAAGCCCTGACCGTCTGTCCGTCTGTCCGTGTGTATGTTGAAATCAACTTTTTGAAGCCCCCCGACATAGGTTGGACCCGGGTAAGGTATTAAAATATCAGAAATATTCGGGAGTAGATCGGTATTGAAAATCAGAAACATCGGTACATAAACAACTGAGATATGAGCAAAAACCCACGACCACCTCGATTTTCTTTTCATAAAAACAACATTACAACAACAACATACATACATACAAACGTGTATACTGGTTAGAGAAAACGTGGCATCGAATCCCAGCTGAGGCAAAAAAATTTTTTTTTAAATTTTTTTAAAATTTTTTTTTAATTTTTTTTTTATTTTTTTTTTATTTTTTATTTAATATATTATATATATTTTTATTATTATTTTTTTTTATTTTTTTTTTTTAATTTTTTTTTTATTTTTTTTTTGTTTTATATTTATTATATATGTATATAATAATTTTTTTTTTTAATTTTTTTTTAAAATTTTTTTTTTTTAAATTATTTTTTTTATTTTTTATTTTTTTTTTGTTTTTTTTAACATACATACGTGAATTTACTGTTATTGCATGACTACACGTTGTGAAGGGTATATAAGATTCGGCACGGCCGAATATAGCGCTTTTACTTGTTTTTTATTGCTTTCAATTGTGGGAACCAAGGTTTTTGCTTTTCTTTGTTTTTTTTTTTTATTTCTTTTTTATATTTTTTTTTTTTATATTTTAGTAATTGTCATACCATTTTTATTAATATAATTGATTGCTATAAGCTTTTGTTATCGTACCCGTATTAAGTTGACCAAATATACGTAGTAGTTTTATTTTAAACAAATATTTCATTTGATACTATTTTCTTTGATACTACAGATGAATTGTCTTTTTAATTTGTGTAATTTAGCATTTGTGGCAAATATTTGTTTAAAAATTCAAAACCAGCATAAGTTCTGGCATGGCACTGTGTTCAAAGTTTCATACAAATAATATAATTAGAAGAATTTGGCGGAGGATATTTCACTTTAGTGGTGCCAATATTCACTTTCGACTAGTAGAATACAGTATATTCGTTTGTGTTCTCACTCGGAATTGCCATGAAATTGTTGTTATAAACAATAACACTACAATGGAAAATCCGAGTGATTTAATTTCATTAGTAATGCAGTACACAGGCGATTATGATTTGAAATTCAAGTTGTCCTGCAATACAAAATGACATAAAAATTACTTAAATTTGAATATGTTATAATAATTTTCCCCATATTTTTACCCTCAAAATTAAAATTTTTTAGTACTAGGCACGTTTATTATCAATTATAAATATGATAAGACTCTAGGCTAATTCGGACAAGGCGGCCACTTACCGTCAAAGTTATAGGCAAAAATAATTTAAAAAAATAAATATTTTTTTTAATATGTATTTTAAAATTACTAAAGCTCCTTATTAACTTTTGGACACGCTAAGAAACAACAAATTACAAGCCGTAGTCTGGAAGTAGTCAAAGAACGGCTGAAACAATTTCTCTTATTTTTACTTTTAATAATCTTTGAAGCTCAACAGAGTACTGTGATACCTAAAGACTTCAGAATTCGTGTCGGGTGTTATATTAAGATTAATAGTCGTGACACCTTTAATATATATGTATATGCATATAATACATTTAATGAGATATTTATTATGTCATTTGTTTTATTCCAACCAAAAATCGATATGTTCGGAGCAGGTAAAGTGATGTCAATGGATATCGCTACAGAAAAAAGTCACATTTTTTCTAGTAGTAAAGTAGTCACAAAGATCGTGCTATTTGACACCTTTAGACATTTTTATTGGGTTTTTTGAAATTAACTGCCTGTTTATCTAACGAAATTTTAATTCTTACAAATATATTGAAAACAATAACAAAAACTAAAAATATGTTTTTGTTTTTAACGTATTTATACGAATTAAAATTTCGCTTGGGCTTTCTTTCGACATCGTTAAACAGGCTATAAAATTGTACACCAATAATCCCACAACAGTTAATTTTTTTATCTTACATATTATAAGTATACTAAAAGCATTTGGTATTTTTATTTCTGCTTGTAAACTACTCGTACTAAATTCACAAAATTTTCTCTGAGGTGATTTGTAAAAAAATGTTAACGAAAATAAAATTAAAATAAAATGTTAGCTTTCCAGCGCGTTTAAATAAATGCTTAGAGAACTCATCTAGCTCGCATTGGACTGTCGGATGAAACGACATTTAGAGCTTGCAAAGAAGAGGACTTTTGTTAATGTCATGCATTTAAGCGCATCAGACGCCAGAGCTTTAACGTGACACTATGCCAAACTTTGAATACCTAAGGAATTCGAACTGAAGGAATTACGTTTAAGAGATTGACCTTGTCGATATATTAACGGAATTGGGCTTATAGTTTATTTGGAGAATTTCGTTTCTTTAGAGCGCACAACATGCCGATTGGGCGTACGTGTATATCTGTCAAATTTATTTATCAGGCAATCGCAGTTCGGAAACAATTTTTTGTTATTTATTTATTATAAGTTCAAAGTTTGCGTTTAAAAATAATTATTTCTTATTTGTAGACTTTCAAAGCTGGAGTTTAAAATGAGAGAAAAGTAAAAAAATAATCATCTGACGAAAGGACTAACTTACAAATAAGTATTCCTTGGTCTTAGAATGAATAAATAAATGATAATAACTCGACTGTTGTAAACAACAAAGCTTTTTTCCCATTAAATTAATTATATTGTTAATAGCCGTAATCATAATAATTACAATAATTACATTTTAATATTCGTTTATTCCCTCAGTTAGCAAGCTAATACGGTAAAGTTGTAAGCGAGATTATTTGTTGGCTTTTGTTTTGCTGTTTGACATTGAAGATGTTTTAAATACATATATACAGTTTGACATAAAAAAAATCCAAGGTATAAGTAGCTGATCAGTTGCCAATATTTTATTAGAGTCATCTTACTAAGAAAATTAAATTTTCTATAATTATAGAATTAATAAAAAAGGAAATAACAAGAGAACTAACTATTATCATTTAAAGAGTAATCAAATATTCGACATATTAAAAAGGGTTTTAAAAAAATTAGAAAACCCCACAATTTTTATATAATGGGTTTCGGTTTTTACCCGTTCGAATAACCGGTTTTTGTTAATAAAAAAAAAACTCAAATTTAATTCGAAATTTAAAAGAATTAAAAAAAGTCAACCTTTTGAATTAAAATCAATTTATAAAATAAACTTTTTAATTCAATAACAGTATTACTTAACTAGTGTGTGCTTGAAGATATACTAGAACGTCAAATTCTGAAAAAAAAAAATTTGCTAAACAACCACTGAGAAAGGGTATGTTCTATAAAAAACCCATTTTAGTGATTGTTTCAAAAATTTTCAAAAACTTCTAAGTTGATACAAGGGTTTTGATGAACAACTTTTCCTTAAAACTTCTAGTTTATTTCTATAACTAATCGGATGTTGTTTTAATGCTATTTGTGATTTCTCATAATTGTGTTAGCAATAAAGTAATAACCATAACACAATTTATTGATATACATATCGATGACTTAATATAAAAAAGGGGTATCTGGATTTTTTACTTTACAGGAGAAGCAAAAAATCGAATAAAAAAGAGCTTTTTTATGGGACTACAAATTCGTTATTTTCACCCATAGCTTACTAAAAATTTTTTAGTGGTAATGTATTTGTATGTAGACCACCAGAAAACGTTAAAGACGCGATTTCGTTAAAAATCGAGATACACCCTTTTTATATTCAACCATCGATATGTATATAAATTTTAGATGTTTTTTTTTTATTAGATGTTCAAAGTAAAATAAAAACTAATTACAAGTAGATTTTGAATTAGTTAAAGGAAAAGTGAAAAAAATTAAATCAACGTGTTTATGTTCTCAAACTTAAAGCATAAACAAAATCATGGAATTCATTCATACAATTTGTTTGCGCTTTTTTATGTTTTTACTACAAATGCAGTCAAGCATATTTCACCAGTTTGTTTTTGTTTTCTTTTTTATTTAATACCCACAACTAGAGTGTTAAACTGAAAATGATGCACAACCAGAGAAACCATTCGATCGGCTCAAAGCCGGCTAAGAGCCGCCGCCGACTTTTTTTGAGTGTTCAAGCCGCCGCTGACTTGTTTCGGCTTAAATCGGCTCAAATATGTAGCCGGCTAACATATCTTACATTCATTTTAACAGATATTTTTTAGATTTAAATTTCTTTTTTTTTAACATTTTAGGATGATAAAGAAATATTTTTCCATTTTATGTTTATTAACACAATTAAATATTTTTATGATTATTAAAAGGACTTAGACAGTTTTTTGTATGACCTTATTCTTGCTAAAAATTAACCAAAGATATATAAAAAGTTTTTTCAGATAAGAAATTAATTTAGAAAGTGTTTCCTCGGAATCAGAATCTGAAGATTCAAATTATTCAATATTACTTAATAAAGATATTGCTTATTATATTGAATTATTAACTAAAAAAAAATTTAAAAAATGTCCAAAGTGGTAGTTTCTGAAAATACTATTTCGGAATGTTGGAAATATTATGGCGATTTGTATATGATATTAAAACTAAATTATTTTTAAGATTGTATTTCGATAGGTCATTCCAAACCTAGCAAACATTGCTGACGTTTGTTTTAGAATTACAGTAACGTCAGCATCATCTAAACAGGCGTTTTCCGCCTCAAGCTTATGCATTAATGCAAAAATATTATCAAACCTTTTTTATAAGAAAAAATTTTTTATTTAAATAAAATCTTGTTTTATGATAAATAACTTTAAATATTTTTAAAAATATATACATATATTTAAAGCCGGCGGCTTGTAGCCGGCTTTAGTCGGCTATGAGCCGCCGCCGAAAATTTTCTTCTTAGCCGCCGCCGCCGACTTTTTACAGCGACTTGTTTCTCTGTGCACAACTTTAAAGATTCAATTCCAACACGATAAACAACGAAAGGCATAACAACAATGGCAAAAAAGCGAAGAAGATGAAATTAGATACAAAATATTAATGCTCATGGTATGAGTAGTAACGAAAGTGTTACTAACACTGTTACTGACTGCTTAATGCGATGACGATGTGTATCATCTTCATCATGATTATCAGTAGCAGCGTTATCTTAGTACGATTCCAATATAATATGGTTAAAGTTTCTTTCTTTGATGTTAATTTTTTACATCATCTTCAGAGCATCTAGTCGTACATATAACGCAGATATTTTCATATTTTTATTATGATTTTCTTGTTAAAATCAAAAATGTTCAACTTTTCACCTCCACCTCCGCCGTATTTACGCTTTGTTATTTGTCTAATCTAACGTTTTTTTTTTTTTTTTTGTATACCCATTTGTATTTTAATGTATATTTATATATTTTAACTTTTCTTACTGTTGCACTATGGGGTAAAACGTATTTCAATTGAAGATTGTTTGTAATTAAATTTAGTTCCAAATATAACAAGAAAGAGTGATATATTCTGATAATGCCCTTAATCGTCATGCACATAGGTATAAACCATATTCAGCCTTATTGTCAGTGGCGTTGTCGTACTTTTTGGTACCGTGTAATATTTGCGACAATGTAAAATGAATGAGACCTTGTCGTATTTCTGTCGTTTTCGACACAAAAACGACACGACAACGCCAATGACAATAAGGCCGAATATTTCTGACGCCATATTTGATTTAACATTTTTACATAGTTAACTGAAGGTTTCTTTATACCCATATTAATAGGATGAAAAAAAAAACAATTCTGCCATTTTGTTTCGGACGCCATTTCAAATTTTACACTTTAACTGTAGTTTATTGTATTCTACATTTAATACCAATATTAAGGGGCTTACTAGGCTATCTTTCATTCGATAGCCATATCGACAGTCTCTATGGTCTAGAAGGTAAAAAAAAAATTATTTATTTTGTAAGTTTTAAGAAAATCACTGAACTAGTTGTATGTTGGGGCCTATATCTCAGCTAGTTTCAAACCGATTTATTAGAAATAACTTTCCACACTACTGTTTTCATTTTGATGTCACTAGCGTAGCCAAAAATTCCTTAGGAGCCTGTAAAACTCGATATATGTAATTGAAGGAAATTTTTTTTCCAAACTGTTTTTGCCTATAAATTCTAAAAGTTGATTTCAACCAACACACGTACAGACGGTCAGACGGACATGGCTTAGTCGACTTCCTTGGTCATAAGCTTTCAGAACATGTGTACATTTTGGGATCGGAAATGAAAATTGTAGAAATTACAAACGGAATGACAAAGCTATATATACCCTGGCACCACAGGTGAAGGGTATAGTAAAATGTAAAAAAAAATTTAACTTTTAAAATCTACAGTTTTGCTACTTTTACTAAAACTCCATTTTGTGTTGCCAAAGATAAATTAAACAGCTTCTTATTAAGCTGCTAATGTTTTAATAAGTGGCAAAAAACAACTAAAAGCGTTTTATTTGGCTGTGGCAAATCTAATGTACCCCTCATTCATTTCCAATTATATGGTGCAATTGTGACCATAACATATTCAAGATCGACTTCTTGAACTCTTAATTTTCTTCGCTGATATCTTTGTCAGTAATTGACCTATCAAACAAAGATTATCTTTAAATGTCGTCAAAGGTAGGAGCTGCATAATATTACGTCGTTTGGGCAAAAAAAAATATATATCAGCTCGTGATGTGTCCAAATAATTGATTTTAATTAGCAAAATTCTCGAAAGCATATCTGATAAATTGATACCACTTAAGAGTCTAGGGTAAACGTGGGTTATTCAAAAAGTTGATTTTAGGAATGGAACTTTATAGGATCTAAATTGAATATAACAGAAATTACAAATGGATTTGGCAAACTTACTGTCTTGTGAGGGGTATAAAAAAGGCAAATCTTTTTAAAAACCTAGAAAGAAAATGAAACATTAAGACATATAGAACTACTTTAGATTAAAATCAACTTTAACTTAACACTTTTTAAAATGTTATTTATTTTAAAATTCTTAACAAGAAAAGAGAAAACTTAAGTTAAAGTTATATAACGATCTAATTAATTAGGCGACAATTTCTGACAAATTTCACCCCAATGTGCGGTGACAAGTCATTACATACAACAATAAAGATCCCAAAAAATAAAGGTGAAAAGTTAAAATGTAGGATTGTAAATTCAAAACTGTTGTTTTTAATTTATGATTTTCTAATTCGATATAATGATGTTGGGAGCCAATGAAAATGAGAGTAATGAAAGGCAGTCTAACTTACTGACAAGTAGGTAGTTATTTAACGTTTTTTTTTTAAATGTTATAAATATTTATGTGATTTAGAAATGCAGACATGTTTATCTAAATTTATATATAACTTTAATTTATATCTATTTATATGTATATTAAAAACTACTTAATGGATATACAAGTTGCGATCTATCATCTGCTAGAAATTAATTAAAAATGGAAAAAGAGTAAAAGTTTTATAATCCGATTGTTTTTAATTAATAGATTAACTAAAGAAAATATATGTGTATGTTAACGAATACATTTACCAAAATATTATGTATTTAAACAATTCAATAAAAACTCAATGCAACCGGCAAAAATTTCCAAAATCCGTTATAATCATCTAACTGGTAAAATCATAATTTTTTCAAATTCTATGGTAAGGTTTTTTAAATATTTTTTTTTTGTATTTTGAGGCTGCTTCGTACATCCTGTCGTAAGTTTAGAACGATGTTCTCGATTATGTGTGGCAATCCGTCAAAAAAAACTTAAAATTACACCACCTTCAAGTCTTTCTAACATCATTTTCTGATTAAGCCATCGGTTTTGGAGTTATCAAGGAACAAGTAAAAAATATTTAGTTTTTGGTTTATTAATAAAATTTTTTCATTTTTTAAATAAATAAAGTATCAAATAATTACCAGTTTTATGTACTGCATGTATAAGAAATAAATAAATAAAATTTATTGCATGAAAATCGATAAATTCGAGTTTTATTCCCGATGAAGTGAAAGTACCTGGTTTTGATATTTTTTATCGCAAATTTATGTATATTTTATTGCGTTTTAGAATTATTATTGTTTTATTTATGCTTTTGCCACAAGGTACTAAACTAGCTACTTTCACTTAATCGGGAGAAAATGGATGGATTTTCATGCAATAAAATTTATTTAATTTCTAGTACATGCAGCTTTAAGATCAAGTACATAAAACTGGTAATTATTTGTTGCTCTATATTTTCATATGAATTTTTTGAATTAAAAAATTGTATTATTTTACAAAATTTTTGTTTTAAGCCAGTGATGGAAAATTCAGCGCTATTGTAATATTTTCATTTTTTTTTGTTGTTGCGAAATAACGTAGTAGTGCGCTTACATAATATTTTATAAAAAGTAAGAAAAATTTATTTGATGAATTTATATTTGAAACCAGAAACACTTTTTTTAATTTTTAAATTTTATTTTATAAGATGAGGGGAAAAAATCACTTTTTATACCCTTCACCTGTGGTGCTTTTTTTGTTTTTTTTCAGACCCCATAAAGTATATATTTTCTGTGTTGGTTGAAGAAGGTAGAAGGAACCACATGTTGCACAGATCTGTATGTGGTGTAAATAGTTTTTAAATATTCGGAAAATTTTAAATTATGTATTAGCAAGTTAACATGACTGTCTATATTTTTTCTATATTTTCACCTCAATAAATAACGTTTTTCAACTCTAAGATATTTTGTGGACATGTTCGTTGCCATTTATAGATATAATAAGAGAAGTTCGTAAAAATCTAACAAATCGGTCACTATTCGGTAAAGTTGTGGTTTTTTTAATACATCAAGTTACTTAAGCTCCTAAATAATTGTTGTACTCGCTAAGGACACCGAATTACAAGCTGTTATTAACTGAGATATAAGCAAAAAAAAAACAAATGCTTCGGTGTTTTTATTTTTTCTAAAATGTACAAATGAAAATCATTTTTTTTTTTCGCCAACACAACCAATGAAAGTATTTACTCAAAGGGTTTAATGATGGCATCCGAAATAACATTTTTGTTCATTATGGCAAACTAGTAATATTTATTTATTCAAAGATTTAGAGTATGCATTAATGTATGAAACTAAATTTAGCTATATATATCGATAGCAAAAGTAGTAATAGCCTGACGGGATTCCACTAATAAAACGAAAAATAGAGAAATTCATTTCAAAAAATTTTTTAGTTTAAAATTAGGCATCAAAAAATTTAACTTTTTAATTGTTACGAAAGTAAGAATGGTTTTAAAAAATTACATAAAACAGCTACCGTTAACCATAATATCGCAAATAAAAAGTACCTAAATACAAACCGATAAGTATGTTCTAACTGACATGCATATTTATTTTGACCATCATTTAACAAATTATAATATCCCTTATTTAGTTGCTAATATTAAGTACTAGAAAAGCCCGGCGCTCGTTGCTGCGCCCCTTAATGAATAAAAATGCGTCCTAAATTTAAATTGAATATCAAATACAAAATGCTAAAAATTATAACTTTTTTTAATGGGCGTGACACTGCCCACTTTTCTAATCTCGAAACTGTATGGTCATGACAACTCAATATGTGTGCAAAGTTTTAGAAAAATCGGTCCAGTGAAAGTACCTCAAAATTATAACTTTTTTATGGGCGTGCCCACTTTTCTAATCACAAAATTATAAAGTCATGACAGCTCAATATGTGTGCAAAATTTCAGAAAAATCGGTCAAGTGCAAGTAGCTAAAAATGATAAATATTTTTATAGGCGTGGCCCGTCCACTTTTTGCTACCCATAAACAATCCCTGGAATGTGTATAACAACTTGCCAAAGTTTGAATTCGATCGGTTTTACAGTTTCGGAGTCTATAGCTAACACACACACACAAACACAGAGTTTCACTTTTATATATAAGAAGATAAAAAAGCTTGCACCTCCATTATAAAATCTTATAAATAAATTTATTTTAATTCGAAATATTTAACTTCTTTGTTATGCTCCATTATTTACTATTTTTTTTTAACAATTTTAATTAAAAAAAATTTTTAACTTAATATGTATACTATACAATGATTATGTTTATAAACAAGTCTATGATTTTTCCTTTCTAATATTTAGTTCAACAGTTTGTATAATTTAAGTGGTTGAAATACTTGTAAAGCATTCAAAATATGTTTATTTTTAAATGCAATAAGCAAATCTTATTCATATGTTAATTGTATTGAATTGCAATCGTCTTTAATAAAAATACAAATTAATTTTTTTTTACAGTGATGGCCACTTTAAATGCTCTTTATTGATGTTTGTTTCTTTAAAACAGATTTATTTATCATGTATGATCATTCATGGCCAACTAAAAACTGCCTACTTGTTTATTCTGTAATCAATATAAGTTTTTTTTTTTGACATTATACTTTTGAATAATACATGTTAGAGGTCATACACATTATTCGATTTAAATTTTAAATTTGAAAATTTTAGCATTAACATATTATTTTTATTAATTGTTTATTAATTAAGTTGTAATTTAATTTAATTATTTTTTCTTTATTATTTATTTACGGGTATGTAAATCACATGCATAATTATTTTGTCAATAGCGTTTGGAAGTCAGTAAAAATTAAACAAAAAATAATGCTGTATTTAGCCTTGCCTAACCTTGTAATATCCTTTACCATTTTATACATAAGTGGATTCAGTTTTAATGTTAAACGTCATTGTGCTGTATTATTTCCGACGCCATAATTGATTTTGTATTAACTATATTCTACTAGTCAAGCCTTTTCAGTTGATATCCATATTAATGGGGTTGAGGAAAAAAAATATTATTTTTAAAATGATTTTATCCGCTTGAAAACTTCCCTTCGTAAAATTATCAATTAAGTTTATGTATATTGATCATTTAAAATAATACCAAAAAAATAGTTTTGTCTTAGCCGGTATCGAACTAGTAATCCACGTTTGAATGAATCTGTTGTGAATAAACTAAGGGGTCTTGTTTTTTCCATATCTCAGTTGCTTATAGATCGACTTTTCTGATTTTCGATACCGATATGCTCTCGAATATTTCTGATATTTAGATAAAACGCTCGGTTTTGAACGATGTGAAGGGGGCTTAAAAAATGGTTTCAACACGGACAGCCGGAAATTGCTCAATCGTCATAAATTGCTTCCCTAGTCAAAAGCTTTCAGAAAATATATATGTACTTTATGTGGTCTCAAGCGAATATTTTAGAAATTTCTCACGCAATGACAAACCTTAATACACCCTTACCTGTCTGCAAAGGATATAATAAAGTATAGATTTTACATTATATTATTTTTATGGTGAATTTGTATTATAAACTGATGTTTTATTTTTATAAGCTCTTCATGTGTATATTAGGGTAGGTCAAGTAAATAAAAACAAATGGCGTATAGCAACAATTATCTTAATAACTTAGAGACATTAGAAAAATTGCATAAATTATTATGAAATAATTATGTGGTCATTAAAACCTATTATCAGATACTAATATATGATAATAATCTATATGCACTAATATGATAATAATCTCATTTTGTCGGTACGTCTCATTCTGCCGTTTTAAGTCTTGATTAATAAGTTGCTTAAGTCATATGCAAGGGGCGAGCTTTAGAGTAGGCGTGTCAAAGTATTTTCTAAAAATAATTACTACTCTATATTAAAACACAGACAATTTTCAAATCTTTATTAATAGAAAATTGTATATGAATTTAATAAAAAAAGTTATGTAAGAGGTTAGTGTTTAAGTGGGAGTGTCGCCTTTATTCCGCTAAAGCCTATAGTTGTAAAATTTCAGAATAGTCTGAATCTAATTCTGTCGGTTTTAGGGCGTTTTAAAATTTTAAAAGACACAAAAAAACACAAAACATTTTCGTACATTATAATCTATAACTCCGTTCATAATGTACATATTTAAACATTCTTTTTACGGAACCGTATTTTTTTACTCAATAAATCCCCCTGTGAATTTTTGTTTGATCTTAGAAAGACATTTTTTATGACTTACTTTTGCATTACAACCGATTTAACCCATTTTCAATACCAAAAATTTCTAATATAGGTTCTGGCAAAATTTTATTTCCCCAGATTTTTCTGTTCTAGCTCTTACGTGCTTTAGCCAAACAGACGGACATACCTAGATCGTACGTTAATGAAACCAAGACACAAAAAATACATACATTTTTGGAATATCGCGCTGTGTTACGAACTGAATAATAAGATGAATATACCCCACATACCAAAAGTTTATATGAGATACTAAGTATATATTTTTTATTCAATGCCATTACACGCAAAGAAAAAATATGGTTGTGGTAACCATAAAGAGCAACATACTATGATTGAATTGTATGATTATGTTTAAATAATAATGGTTACCAGTTATCATTATTATGTTTAATTAAAGTGTCGTAATCATATATATGACTACAATTTATATCGACAATCTTTGCTTTTTTACGGCAAATTATTGTCTTTAGCTGTGACATACACATATTGATTGTACTTACCAATTTAATTGCAATTTTTATACCAATATTTTTTTACATTTTTTCGTTTATTTTTAAATTTTCTTCAATCTTTCAAAATTTTTGTTCTTTCTTTGACATCTCAAACTTTTAAAATAATAAAAATTTATTCAGCAAGAAGAAGAACAGTTGAAATCAAATTATTATTAATAAATCATAGCTTGATTAATTTGTAATCATACTGTTGTCTCACCTATTATTTAATGATTATTTGTAATTATTAATGCTTTTGAATAGAATGTTATTTTTGTAAAATTATTTTTTATTTTTTTTAAATCATACTATTTTTAAATGATAACCATTTTGAAATTTTTACGAAAAGTAATCATTAAATGATACAATTCAAACAAATGCTTGATTATCTTGACAAAATATATGATGAAATGAACAAAAATAACTATTACTTGTTTTCGACAACTAAATATTGTTTTAGAAAAAATAATATGACCGTCGTGATCATGTCATAACCATGGTTTTCCTTTGCGTGTATGTATGAAGCATATCCACTGGGTCTTCGATGAGTGAGACGTATCCCCAATGTTAAATTTTCTATGATTCTGGCGCGTAAATCAGGCAGAATGTAAATGGCGATATTGGTTACGTTGACACCTGTTGACCGCTGTGTCTCTTATTCTCATTAAGCTGCGACTTAGGAAAACCCAATAAGAAAAGTTCTAACGAGTTCAAATGCACAACATCGGTGATTGGTTTATATCACCTCCATCAAAAGAAATCGATAATTATCGATCTATAGCGCTCACTTATTATCGTTAGGGTCTGACCAACGTTCTCAAAGAAAATTAAAACGGTTTTCCGCTAGTCCAAGAATCATACATAACATTCACTTTTTAAAATGTATCAGACACTCGGTTTTTATGTGAATCTTTATCATACCAAGGTCATCAAATTTATTTGTTGATGTACCCATTCATTAAAAAACGGACTTCATCCTATCAGCAAGTTAGATGGAAATATAAAAATTCCTCCTTTTTACTGCTCTACGGTGGGCGAATAAGGTTCGAAAAAAATTTTGATGGGTATATCCATTAACCTTAAGCCCCTTTTGGTCTGTAAAAGACCGAGTTCTTTTGAGCGATGCGATATATGAGATAACAAAAAAAATTATGCAACTTTACTTATAAGGAGATTGACATTGCATAACTTAAAACACTTTTATGATCTTGTGACAATCATTATAACAAATCTAAAATAGACAAAGAAAAAAATAATGTATTTTTCAACCTAAACGTAGCATGTTAAACATTATAATATGTACAGCGGCTTGAAGTTTTTTTCTTCTTACATTTACACCAAATTAAATTGTGAGGCATACCAACACGTCTCTAAACCTCGTTTTGTTTTGGTTTTAAATATTTCAAAACGTAAATCTTTTTAAGAAGAAGAATGCAATGAACTACAAGAAAAGAAGAAAAATTCTTACAAACTCATTTATTGTGTAAAAAATCAATATTGTCACTCTGATTTTCTATATATTTTTTAATTTAAAATTCTTTATTATCCACCATACGAAGCCAAGCTATTGTATACATAATAACTAAGCCGCTCAGTCGTATAAAGAAAAATAGTTATAGTAGTATTAAAGTATAGATAGAAAATAGTTATAAGAAAAAAGGCAATAAAAAGATCATTTTCAATAGTGGTGACTAGTTGCAGAAAAATCATGGGCAAAAAGCACACTTAAAACCAATCAATTTAAACTCGAATAAAATATGTATGGATGTATAGTTTCTGTTCACAATTTGCATTTAATGCTTTTCATACTTGTTGCATACAACATGTTGTTTGTTTGATCAAACCTGATTGTGTTAAAAGTATTGTGCGATCTTGTATGTTTACCAAATTTTATGGCTTAAACCAAATAGTTTAAAACGAACTTTTGACGATTAAACATCGGGCCAACGCATAAATATTAAAACAATTTTTAAAACAAACGCGAAATGATAATTCATATCTTTGGTACAAATTCAAATAAGATCTTTAAAAACGGGTTACAAAATTGTTTAAAGTCTGCCAAAACTCAAACAGAGATTAAGTTCAAAGTGTCAACTTGTTTAAACAGAAAGAAATACAAGTAGCAATTTAGGTTTAATTTGTTAAAAGTTATTTATTGTAGAGTTGTGGAAAAAAAAACAAAAAAATTATTAAAAAAAACATGAAAAAAAAATATTACAAATACTAAATTTTAACAATGCAAACAATAAGTTAAAATATAATTTGTTTGCCAGCAAACAAACTATAATAAATAAAAGAATGAAATTTGTTTAATATAAATATAAATTGTCCTAATTTCAACCAAGGTTTTTTTGTATATAAAGTGATATTAAAAAATTAAAGTAAATTGAAAACAATTCTTATAAAAACTTTTTTTTGGCCGAAAATTTTTCAAAAAAATTTAAACTGAAATGGACATTAAAAGTTCATAAGTACTTTAAATATACATAAATTAATGATTCTTAATTTTATGAAAACAATATAAGGGATAATATAACGGTTGGAAAACTTAAATAAATGGTTATTTTGTGATTTGTTTTTCAAAGCAACATTTAAACAATTAAGACGACTCTCGGAGAACTCTTCAAAAATATTTAAAATTAGAAACTGCTTAAGAAAGACCTTTAAAGCAAGAGAAATACAAACAAAAATAAAGTTAACTTCATAAGATTTAAATCATTCAAAACATTAAATTAAAGTTATTTTATTGATTAATATTTAAACCCAAAAAAAAAGTCCAACAAACGTACCTTTGTAAAATATATATTAAAGTCTAATAACAGCTTAAATATGATACGGAACTACCAGATCGAAGCAAACTGTTAAACAAATTTAAAGCAACAAATAAAAAATAAATAAATATACAAAATTAAACTGCCAAACGGGAATAAAAATGTACAAATTTACAAAAAATAACTAAATCATTAACGAAAAACTATTGAAAAACCTAACGAAAATCACAAAAATTTAAAAGACCAGACAGAAAAAAAAGTACAAAATTAACAAAACAAACATTTCCGCTCAATTGCAACAAAAATTATAAAACTTATAAAACAATAAAGAAATGTCTTCTAAAGCCTCAGCTGAATTCTAAGAAGATCCCTGAAATTGAACACCAGAAAATGCATCGTATACAGAGAAAATCTTCCAGTGATACTTTAACTAGTATCGGTATGGATAGTACCCTGGATTCACGCATGTCCAGTGCCGAAGTGCCGCAAATGGAATTGCTCAAGGTCAATTATGTGCATCAATGCAAAGAGGCATTTATGACTAAAACGGGCTCAGTGCCCACTTACCATTTTATGGATTTAAAAAAGCGTACACCTCATGCATTAAAAGTCACATCACACGCTTTGCCTGCGGTAAATCGTAAAAATATAGCCCGAGTAACAGTTAACCGTTTAGAGGGTGCCAACAAGCCCTTTCCACCGCCCACCGTAGAGTCTTGGCAATTTTTGCAGAATTCCAAAAGAACTACAAATTCAACGTCAAAAATAATTAAACAACCAACAGCGAATGAAGGCAGAACTGAAAACTCTCCACCTTATTGTAGAAATTCTTATGATACGGCCAATGACTCGGATACTACTATGTCGGGAGATGGCATCAAATCGAATAGCTGGCATTATCGCAATAAAATGTCTACTTGTGATATACGCCGAGATTTGACCAAGGCTGGTATAAAATCTAGAGCTGATCGCATTGCACGCATAGAGCGTACGGAGTGTGAACACAGCAAAACGGAAAGAAAACTATTGAAGCTACCAGCACATGAAATCTCTATTGAACGAAACCTCGACAGTAATGTCAATCCAAAAGAAGCGGTAACTAAAATAAATCTAATGTTTGAGACTCAAAAACAAATCAAAAACTTTCCACCACAACCCACTCGACCGGCCCCAGTCCCACACAAAGAGTATAATCGTAGACTCAAACCACCGGTCCCTTTAAGGGAACTTTCGCAAGAAAGCACTTCGATAAGTGTGAGTACCGATTGCTCAGAATGCTCGCAGAAATGTTCGCGCTCTAATTCCGCTTGTTTCGATAGCTACTCTATAACGAGTCAGGAAACAGTACAATATCGACGCAGTGAATCCAAAGATCGCAGATCTGTGTCACGTATACCAAAACCCATACAAGATAAAAATAATGTACGTTCGACAATACAAGCAAATGTGCAAAAATCAGAAATCGAACGCTGTAACAGAAGCGAAAGAATAGAAAAATGTAAATCCGTGGAACAACTAAGTGGCTTAGAAAGAAATGTAGCGCCAGAACGCCACTCCTTAAGTACAGATCAACAACTGATGCAAAATTCTAGGATATCTGTGCGAACTTATCAAAAACCCAAAGTTGAAAGAGTACATATACGAAAGAAACGTCAACCACTTCTAATCGTCAATCAATTAAATGAGTCCGAATTTAAGGCTAGAACAGATGAAACGGTTGAGTGTAAATCGACTTGCGGCTACAAAAATTGTAACTTTGACAATTGCCCCATGTCAAAAGCGGATCATGAAAATAAACACAAACCTTTTGAGGAAAGTTGTAACAACCTAAAACGTTTATCGTTGGAAAGCAACTCAGATTCGGGTGTATCTTCGACGATCGATTTTAAAGAGGATAAAAAACGCGTGTCTCAACTAAAAAACGTCGATAAATGCTCGGAGTGTCAAGAACCCCAAAAAATGGAATTAAATAAATCCGAGCACTTTGAAAACTATGCATATGAAAAGTTGAAACTCAGCAAAGAGTATGAATTGAATAACTCCGATAATAAGGAACAATATATGTCCTGCAAGGATCCAGGATCACATGTAAAAATAGTGGAAAGCACTTTTAATATTCACTATAACACGGCCGATCCCAATGATGTTAGTAATTTTTCCAAAAAGAATCTAACCAAGGCTACCACTAACGAAGCGTTAAATAATATTTATGCCCCGCCTAAAAGTGCAACCAAACAGTGCAATATAGAAAATGAGCAGAAATTGAAAATACAAAATAACATACAAAGTCCTAGCAAAACATCAACCACTCATATTAAAATAGCTGATGACTGGGTAAAGGAGGAACGTGTAGAGCCTAAAGAGGATTTCATAGAATGTGATTCGCTTATGATAGCAGAAACACAATTAAGAAAACCCATCAATAGCAATGATAATTCCGTAAAAATCTTTGTAAGAAGTTCCGCTGATTTATGTCGTTCCTCTTGCGCATCGGCCAATTCGTTCGTATCACAAACTTCGGTCTGCACTCAAGACTCCTCAAATTCTTCCAGCTCCATAACCAGCTCCTTGTCCTCTTCAATTTCTTCTTCGGGATGTGGAAGCTTAATTGCTGACAATCAATCTTTGTGTGATTCCGAAAGAGATTGTTGCTGTCAGCTGTCCAATTCTGCGGGCATGTTTTTTAATCGACCCTGTTCAGCTCTAAGTCATGAAAATCAAAGATTTTGTGCTGGCTCTCCTTTGTCCTCCACAGATGCTATAAGCGATATCGGCAGTTGTGTAACATGTTCCACTAAGTCCAGTACTGTTATTTTACCATTGTCTCTAGATTCTAAAACACAATGTTGTAATAGTAGTAATGGAGTATTTTTGAATAATTCCTATTTATCAATGGAAGCTAAGGATGATAACAATCTACCACCTTGCTGTTGTAGTGTATCATCATGTGATGAAGATACTTGTTCTTACTACGAAGCAGACACAAACAAATCTAAAAAATCTGGGAAATCACATCGAGGCGATGGCATTGTAATACAAAGGCGACTAGAAAGTGACAGAACCAAACAAAACAGTAAAGTTGGCGGTGTTGTCAACAAAGAGTATAAGGAATTGTCTCACTTATATGAAAGACATCACGGCAATCAATTACAAATACGAAATTCAGGTTATCAAACACAACATTCTTCACAACAGCAACAAGAATCTACGAAACGTAATGTGCGCAATAGTTGTGCTGAACAACTTTTAATACATAATCATTTGTTAAGAAAGGTAAGTTAACGACACGATAAAAATAAAAACAAAAGTTAAATTTGTATGAAAATTTTAAACATAAAAATAAAAACAGTGATATTATTGTAAATATAATTATCTACTCTATTGAAGCGGAAGCTCACTTACTCATTCAACCAGACAGACAGCCATCAAATGCTGTAAAATATTTGTAAATGAAAAAAATAGGAGTTTATTTTTTGTCGAAGAAGATTTTAAAATCCCTAATTAAGCTTGTTTCTTACCTTGTTAGTTTAGCAACAACATTTTCCAAGACTTGTACTCACGGAAGTTATGCATTCTGTTGTAAAAGATTTACTTTGATCTATAATGCATTTAAATTAAAATTTCAAATTCGTTACTATCTCTTAGAGTCATATAATAAGGTAAGAGTGCTATATTCCGTGCCGTGCCGATAATACCCTTCACAATCATGTACATCTGTATAATCCCACATCGTAGCTTAACCTATATTTCATGTTATACGCTATTTTTCTTTATTATTTCTGACGCAATCCTCGATTTTGAATTTTTACGTAGTTATCTGTATTCTACTAGTCAAGCCTTTTCATTTGATACCCATATTAATGGGGGTTGAAGGAGTTACATTTTAAAATACCAGATTTGGCTCATATATAAATTTATTGTCCGCCATTTTATTGTGGCGGCCATCAAGAATTTTAATATTTTTATAGTGCTTATATTGCGCTAGTCAAGTCCTTTCAGATGATACCAATATCGACTCTCTCGCTTGTCAAAAAGCTGAGAAAGATTAGTTCTCGTTTGTAAATTTTTGGAATATATATAAAAAAAATTTTTTTCCTATAACTTTACCGATTAGAGCCCGATTTATCCAAAATTTTTTACGAATATCTCTACAGACATATAATATCTACAAATAGTGACAAAGGTACCAATAAATTAATCTATGGCTGAAAAATTTTAATTTTGGTGGTAAAAATATGGGAAAAAACAGAGGCATTTGTGTTTATTTACTCAGTTATGGGACGATTTTGTTGAATTTCAATAGCAATTCATTCCCGGAATTGTAGAAGTTACAAACGGAATGATAAAGCTATATATACCCTTGTGCACCACAGGTGAAGGGTATAACAAGAAATTGAGGAAAACACATTTATCCCACCCAGCAACAAGAAATCATAAAATTATCGCAATTTTACTTCATTTAAAATGTGTTTCTTACATTTGTGTTCCGTTTTTTACAGCCAAACAATTGGCACATTTTAATTATTAGATACATATGATTACAATTTGTATTAATAAGCTTCCGTTCCTACTGTTGACTTTAGTAACAGAGCATTGCGCTAATTTCAAAGTGTCATATGATTTACGCAATTGTTTATGCTTATTGGTTATAAATTCCACAACTCATAACTTCCAGCTAAGCAATTAGAAAATTTTAATTGTCATAAAACAGCGACGGGTTGAAATAAGCACAAATTCATAAATTGTATTGGGTCAATGAATTGCATTTAAAATTATATTTTTTTATTTCTCCAGCTTTTTATCATTTTAAAACCCGTTACTCTTTATTTATGCCATCCAACAAACAAAACGTCCGATCATATGTCCATCACACTGAATATATTATTATTCATAGTTATTTCCATTTTAAATATTGATCTTTAGCCACTTAACATTCTGATAGGTGAAATGATACTGGTTAAAGTCAAACAAAAGAAAATCAACTCAAATTAATGCAAATTTTAAAACCGAATCAATAATACCCATCATTAAAACAAATCAATATATAAGCGGAACTTAGTCTTGGTAGCATATTCACATATTTGCTTAAATTTTTTGGTAGAAAGCGTAAATACCTTTTTTAAATGTGTAACAAATTTATTTCTTCTAAAATATGAATTTTAAAAACAAAAAGTAACATTTTGTCTAAAATATAAAATTTAAAAATGTATAAACAAAAAGTAGAAGGTATTTACTAACAAAAGAAGAGAATTCTTATTTTTGTTTTGTTTTCTTGCAGAGTTTTTTCTTTGCGACTTAGCCGCAATATTTTAACATCAACGCAGTTACTTTAATTTACAGCTTATGTCTTGTCTCGTCTTTGGTTTTTATAAAAATTTGGTTCAAAATAATCGCAATTTTTAAGGGTTAAGTTATAGTTTGCCACATATTTCTGGCCCCTTCTAATATCAGACTTCCGAGTCGAGGTCAGAAGGACATCTCGAGGTTGCTGTCGGTATTTATAGGTCACTGGATGTAAAGGGAACATGCAAGACGACTCTGACTACCGTCGAACGACTATTGTCGCAAATTTATTAATTTGGAGAAAGATAAATCAGATTTTTACCTTATCTGCAAATGTTTTGTTCTGGCTGACAAGAGACAGTATCCTTGACATCTATCTGGGGCCAAATTGAACAATCTGCTGAGAAACTTCACTGATGAAGGGTGGTTATAGTACATTTGAATTTGTCTAATAATTTATATTTTTACATCCAAGGAAGTCACGATTGTTCTAAAAACTCATTGAATTTCTTTCTTTTATCTAAAACACTTAGGCCCATACCTAAACAAGAGCGTTGAGCGTCAAGCGTTGCAATTTTGCATGTAAATATTTTGTTATTGTAACAAAAACAAAACACATGTAAAACTCCAACAATGCTTATAACGATCAAGCGGTTTTAGCTTTAATACGAAAATTTCTGATAAAATAAATCAAGGATAAATTGCTATAAAATTTATATGAGTTCCAATCTTATCAAATTTTATTTGAATAACAAAAATTTTTTTGTATATGTATTTTATGGCTTCATTTTTATTTTGTTTGCTTCATATGGCAACAAGACTTAATCTGTCAATTGTCAGCTGCAAAAAAATTTATTTTTCTTTGTAAATTTTAGGAAAAATACCAAGAAAGTTATATTTTAGTACCTTAATCTATATACTGAAATTTTTGCAGTTGTTGTATGCACAAGTGTTTAAAAGAACGATAAAAAATAAAAACTATCCTTGCTTCAACAAAATGTATGACGGGTATAGTGGTTTCCAATATTTCCAAAAGATTGATATCAGAGCCTACACACGGACAAACGGGCATCTATTCATAAGCTTTCAGAAAATATATACTTTATGGGGACGTAAATAACCATATTAGAAATTACAAACGAAATGACAAAGTGAAGGGTATAAAACTAATAATTCTAGCCTATAACTTTGAGAATTCCTAACCGATTTGTCCAAAACGAATTACCCTAGAGGCATATCATACATAAATACATACATATACATACTTATATGTATGTCTCTAAATTATCCAAAAGTTTGAACATTTTATTTATTTATTTTTTTTTGTTAACAGTGTGGGGAAACAAAAAGTTTCTTTTGCTTATATCTCAGTAGATTATGTGCTAACTTGGCTGATATTTAATACCGATTAATTTCCAAATATTTTTAAAAGAGTGATACCATATATGAGGCTTTTTAAGAGAATATAGTTAAAAGATTTAAACCAACATACGGAGATACAGTCAGACAGACATCGATCAATCAACAAATATTATTGCTGAGGTGAAGACTTAAAAAGAGTTTTTAAATAAGAGAAGCGAATTAGTCAACATTATATAAATACAATTTAAATCACCGCGTTTATCTGCTAAAATTCATAATATCTCAATAATGATCATTGTATTAACTTGATTGTTTTCTTTTTTTTTGTTTTTTGATTTTTATTTTTTATTCATAATTATTCAAAGCGAAAATAAAAAATTGAAAACTAATAAAAATTAATAATAATAAAAAAATGTATGTCAATAGTGCATTTTTAGTGATTAAGGGAATGCAAAATAACATTTACAAAAAATATAGCGAATATTAACAACAATAAAGGTATTCACAACGATGTATCTTAAAACTTGTATACGGTAGCATTACGACATCTTAAAAATTTCATTGTGAGTAACGATAAAAAAAACAATGTATTAAAGTATGAAAATGACTTTAATTCTCCAACGTATGTATTGACTTTTAATTTTGCCACCTGTTATTCAATCTCATTTTTAAACATACAATAACGACCCATATTTAAATATTTAAATTAAAATATCGTTAACGACTTTAATATTTTAAATAATTTTGTTGCAAGAAAAAAAACTCACAAATTTGTTCAAATTAAATATTAAAATGCAAAAGCAATTTGTATTTAAAATTAATATAATGAGTGATTCGTCGTGAGGTTTGATTTTTCATAGGATTTTTTATTTTTGACAGATCGCGATTGACTCAAATCTAACTGCTTTATAATTTTTTTTCAGTATCATTTGGCAAGTCATCATGGAAAGACTTACACAACCACAGCGTCTCCAAATTGTTTAGCTGTATAACGAAAAACAACGTTCTCTGAGAAATGTTATTCCGGTATTTTATCGTGAAACGAAATTTCCATACATACATAGCTGAATAGTAGCAAGAGCTACCATTATAATCATTAAAAATAATGGTTTGGTGTGGTTTATTGGCTGGAAAAATTATATTTCTTCAAAAATCAGTCAAATCAGAATGTTACCATCAATGTTAGCCGTTATCGCGCCATGTTACCGGACTATCTTCTTCTTGAAATTCAATCGCAAGGTTTCGTTACGCTCTGATTTCAACAAGACGGCGCTACAAGGCATACAGCTTGTAAAATAATGCACTTGTTGAGAAATCATTTCGGTGGACACTTAATTTTACGATTTGCTACTGTAAATTGACCCCCTAGATTGTGCGATATCACTATATATTGTACTATTTTCTCTAAGGATATGTAAAGTTTGAGGTCTTCAGGAATAAGCCAGCTACGATTGACGCTTTGGAAGCCAACATTACTCGTGTTATTCTCGAATTACCAGTCGCTATGCTCGAACGAGTCGCCTAAAATTGTACCTTCCGAATATTTAGACCACTTCAGACTTAGTTGTGGCCAACATTTGCATGATATCATTATTACTTTCGACCGTGCTGTTATTAACATAGAAGTAAATTACAAATGACGATAAATAAAAATCAAAAGGCTCAAGGAGTTTTAACAACTTCGTTTTATAATAATTTAATACTCTGTGTCTAGGTGTTTGCAGACATGCAAACGAAATGAGTTTATTGAAAATTGGTTTATTACCACTTACACTTTGTTTTAACTAGATGGTTGATACATATGTGAAGTATGTATATACGTGTGTGTGAAATGATGGTTAAAATCTATGTTACTGTATCATAATTGGTTTAAAGCACATAGGAAATCATGCGGAAATTTGTGTCTTTAACAAAAAAAGCTCAACTGCAAAATAAAATAAATCTTTTTATTCACACTACATTCTCTATCCATAATAACATAAATAAATGAAATAATTTGGTATTCACTTACTCCATCACACTGTAGCTCTAATTAATAGTGTTCACAATGTTTGCAAAAAGAAAAAAATAAACCCGAAAATTGCTTCCTCTTTTTGCACGCTTTTTTTATTGTTTCAACTAAAAATAGTTTTTGTTTTTACTTTTACTTTTTTCACAAAGCTGTTACATGTCTCGCATATAATCCAAATTTATCATCTTACTAACGTTTGCATCTATGCCGTAGCTGATCTGGATTATAAAATTTCACGTAAAGATTTGCTATTTCTTCAATAGTAGTAAACTTTAATATGAGAAAGGTGTAGGGTTTTAGGTCTCAGGAATTCTTGGAACAAATTCCCAAAAAATGTATTTACAAAAAATTTGGAATTGGTTTTCTTTGTATAGAAAAATATAAAAAATTTACTAATTCTCAAAATGTCGAAAAGGTTTATTACCCAAAGAATAATTAAATTTTTGATAAGAAATGTTTAATAAATTTTACTGACAAACGTTGGACTTGCTACAAAAAGTTTTCTACTTGACTAGATAACCGACCCGGTTTTACATGGATAAAAGTTAATAATGGTAAATACAATTGGTTTCCAAATATTTCAAATATTTTGAGATTTCTTTTGCGATGTTTATATTTAAAGGGATTTTTATACCCTTCACAGTAAGTGTAAGGATATATATATAAGTTTGTCATTTCTACAGTATTCATTTCCGATCCCAAGAAGTATATGTTTTTTGAGAGCATTAGCATTGTCGGTCTGTACGTGAGTATGTTGAAATCAAGTTTTTGAAGCCCCTCGACATTGTTAGTATCAAAATATCAAAAATATTTGGAAGCAGATCGGTATTGAAAATTTGCATAATCGCCCCATAGATATGGGCAAATAAACACGACTGCTTCTGTTTTTTCACTTATTTTTATCACAAAAATTAAAATTCTTTTAGCCTTTGTTTAACGTATAGACACAGTTATTACATTTGGCATGCTTCTGAAGATATTCATGAAAATTTTGTATAAATTGGTCACTAATCGGCAAAGTAATAGGCAAAAATTATTTAAACAAAAAAAATATTTTTTCAATATATCAAACTTTTTTGAAATCCTAAATAATTTATGAACACGCTTAAGATATCAAATTTTAAACCGTAATTTCAAAAAACATTTCTAAGAAAAACTAACAAATCGGTTTGAAACCAACTGAGATATATCACCACCAAAGTACAACTGCTTCGGTGTTTTTCCTAAAATTTACAAACGGAAATCGATATTTTTCGTGGGGATCAAATGACATGGCTAGAGCATTAAAATATAGTGAGGTGTGAAAAGAAAAAAATCCAAGATGGCGTCCCAGATTAAATTTCGAATACATGAGTCAAATATGGTATATACGGCTTTTCTCCTTTAACATATTTTTATTAAATCAAAATTCTTGACTATTCCAATGTAGTAAACTATTAAAAAGTGTGCGAAAACCAAGGTGGCGTCTGAACAAAATGGCGCAACAAAATTTTTTTAACCCCAACAATATGGGTATCAAATAAAAGGGCTTGACTAGTAAAATGCAATAACTATGTAAAAATTCAAAACCAAATATGTCGCTATAAATAATAAAGAAAATGGCGTATTTTATGAAATCTAGGCTAAACTACGATGTGGTCATTATACCTGTGTACATGACGGTGAAGGGTATTATTAGATTCGGCACGGCCAAATATAACGCTCTTACTTATTTAACAACAATTTGTTCCTCTTATAATTAAAAAAGATTTTGCCAAAATTTATAACAGTTCTTTGTCGCCTGTTAGTACATAAAATATTTTGCCGGGCCTAAAAACATTTTTTATAAAAGTTTTATTGCAAAAATCAAGGCAAATTTATTCATCAGGTAATTTCAGTTCGAATAGAATTTATTTGTTTATATTTTTCAATTATAAAATTTGACATTTAAAAAAAATAAGAAAAGAGAAAAATTTTGTTTTTTATTCGTGGACTTTGGCAGCTGAAGTTAAAAATAAGTAAAAAAGGCAATAATCAGCTGACGAGTCAAGACTTTCTGATTAATAAATATGTATGCCTTGGGTAAAAATTATAAAATATTTTACTGACACAAATACCAATATATTTTATGTATTGCATAACAATAAAATTTATTTATTCATAAATTTAAATAAAACGAACAATTAATGAATATCAATTTCTTTTGACCAGTCGAGGTTTTTAAATTTAACTGTATCTACTCATATCCCCCACCACGTCTGATATTATGCTTTTAGCCGACCCAACAATTTCGATAACAAAGAGGAACTTATGTTTATGTATATGTAATCAAATTATTTGATTTTCTTTATAATATTTTCATTCACATTTTTAAATTTATTAATATATGTACATACATACGTATGTGGTTGCAAAATATGGTAGTGTAGTAACGTTATACAAATAATAGAAATGTTAAAATGTTTTTCTTTTAACTTTCTGTTACAAAAGTATATTTAACATACACACATGCATAAATGTATACTAACGCATATTCTTATATAAACAATTGTAAAATATAAACATTAAAATTTTTGTTATTATTAATCACTTTTGGTAGCAGACCTCGAATTGGAAACTATTACATACGTATTGGGAAAATTTATTTAATAATAAAGAAAGTAGAGGAGTACGTGCAAATAAGCAACAAAAACTGTAAAAAGTATTTTTCGAATAACTTATACACAGTAACTTAAAATACGTTAGATAAAAGTTAATGTTCTGTGTCTTTTTTAAAGAGGCTAATTAAGCACCTTATAAATATAATAAATAGCACATATTGATTATTATGACTTCTCTCCTAAAAATGTTTTAATTCAATCTAAAAAAATACTCCACGTTATTATCACTGCAATTCCAGTTCCTTTTTCGACCCCCTTCGTCCTTCAGTAATTTGAAGGTTACCGCTAGGCATCCTTCAAATTATTTTCTCTAAACCCGAGAACAGCAATTTAAGCTTGACTAGATTTGATACTACCGACCGGTGATTGACGACAATCCTCATTTCACAGTTTTTCTTAATCGCCAGCATCTCCTTCAGACTGAGGTCCCCCATAGCATCCACACTTACGGTCTTACTCATAATAACTATAAGAGTTCTATTAATCAAATTTCTAAAGAAATTCAGTTTTATAAACCTTTTTAAATCTTTAATGAGTTTAACGAATAAGGCAGTCAATATTTACTTTAATGTTGGCACCACTGACTAGATAATTGACTAGAACTAGTCCAAAAGTCACCCAAATGTATGGGGAAACATGATCAATTAAACATTACAATGTCCTAGGGCTAGACAATGTAACCCATCTCTTTGTCACTACTCAATGGAGCACCTACACGCTTCGATGTGGTCATTATACCTATGTACATGATGGTGAATGGTAAAAAAAATGCTGTAGCAGTTTTGTCGCAACGAAGAATAATAACAAAGTTTGATTACACAATAAAATGGGAGTAATTGAGGTTAGTACTTTCACTTGCAACTGTAGACACAATTTTGTCTAAGCAAAAACTTAAAATTAACCAGTAAGAGCACTATATTCGGCTGTGCCGAATCTTTTATACCCACCACTAATTTTGTGTGCTTTTATAGCACAAAATGTATTATTTTGTTATTAACAGTAATCGCTATGAAATAATCTCTTTATACTAAAATACTTATGTATCACCTTCTTTGTATAACTTCGATATGCTAGTAAAATGTTTTCGTAAATTTAGTCTTTCAATAAAAGTGGGCGTTAAAGTAGGCGTGTCAATATAGTTTCTGCTAATAAATAAAACAGATTTTCAATAAAGTCCTTTATTCTTCCAAAAACTTTGTCTATAGAGAAATTATATGAATTTAAGATTAACCGTTATATGGGAGGTAGGCGTTAAAGTGGGCGTGTCACCTAAATTTTCTGGCAAAACAATGACATTGACTAGAAAGATATATTTAGTCAATTTCATCATCATACCTCTAATTTTATCGGTTTTATGAGCTTTTAAATTTTGTTAAGAGTAGATTACGTTATAGTAGGAGTGTCGAAGTTGTTTCTGCTAATGAATACAACTAAGATATTTCAATATAGTCCTTTATTATTCCAAAATCTTTATTCATAGAAAAATTATATGAGTTTGAGATAAAGCGTTATATGGGAGGTGGGCGTGTTACATTTATTTTCCGTTGGTACAAAGCCTTTGACCAAAAAGCAGGGGTCGTGCTTTCAACAGACGGGCAGAATAACGGACTTAGCTAGATCGTCATAAAATGAAACCCTGATTCAGAATATATATGTATACTTTATGGGTTCTAAAATGGATATTTTGATCTGTTACAAACGGAACGACAAAATGAATATACCGCCACCATTTATTTAGTGGTGGGTATAAAAATAGTGTAATTTATATTAATTTCTAATGTTCAGGTCAAAAACTAAATTGGTATAGTAGTTATTAAGTTTTAATTTGATAACGTTTATAAAAGACTCAACGATTTTTTTAATATTTATTTGTATTTAACAACTACAAACTCTATTAAACCTTAATAAAATTAATTATTATTTTTAAAATTACTGTTTAGGCTGGAATAAAATCCCTTTCACAATTTTAATACTTTCATTTTAAAACTTGTCAAAAATTATTCACAGCAAATAAGGTTTTGGGATGGGACTAAATAACTAATGAATTTAGGTAATATTTCTACGGGAGGTCTTAGCAGGTCATATTTTTTTCCATAAAATTTCTACAAACATTAAACTTCGATGTCACATAAGTTTTTTTAATTTTTTTTAGTTGTTGTACTTGTAACCAAAAAGAAAAACAAAAAACATTTTTGTATAATTTAATTAACCATAAACTAGCCAAAATGTTTAACAATATCAAAAAGCTCACAATTAAATTAAAATGTATTTGGTCATTTGTTCATGGTTGGTTAAATTTTGGTTAACTGAATGAGATGGCCAGTACAAGTACAAGTTTTAGGTGGAAAAAGTTAAAAGTGAAATTAATTTTTTTATTTTGAAATTAGTTAATACTTTAATTTTATTTGGTGATTTTTTATATTTAGTCATGCCCGTCTAATGAGTGTTAAACATTATAAATATTTATTTATTATGATTTATGTAAATGTTGTATCTTTTTTATACGCTTTTATACCGTCTCATCAGCATAAAAAAATATAATGCAGTTTTAAATTCAGGTATTGTTTTACCCTTAGAAAGTAAATATTTATTCTTTTTAAATTTAAGGGTGTCTCAGTCAAAATACGCTTCTTCATTTTAAAATAAAAACATGAGATAGCTGAGATTTTTTTAATGGATTGTAAAGAACTCATATTTCGAGTATGGAATAAAATATCCGTCAAATGGTCCCATGGCTGTGACGACAGGCCATGACTTGTTTCTGTTTTTTTTTGGATTAAACCGAGATATCACAAAATCCAAAGAAAAAATTCGAACGGCGTTAAATCACATGATCTCGGTGGTTAGTTGACATTAAAATTTCGTAAGACAATCTTTTGTTCTTTTTGGGTATTCACGAAGTCATTTAGATGGAAATGCACCTAATCGAAGAAGACGATTTTTTTTTAAATTAGCATTGACTTCACTTTGCTCCATCACTTTGCCCATTAAAAAATTGCCTACCTCTTTATTGATCTGCTAGTTTAATCTCCTGTGTAAGATGTATTAAAAAGTGGACGCTTTTTTTATCGAAATTCGCTGCGTAGTGCTCTCTGAAACTTGGAGTTTTTGAATTTCTATTAAAGTTTGGGCTCTATTTTTAATTTTTAAAACAAACGTTTGTGACAGCTAGCTGCCAAATTTTAGAAATGACACTTGCACAAAAATGTGACACTAATCTTCTTCCGAACCCCTTACTTTTACTTTACTAAGTCCTCGTTTAGACAGGGAAACATTTGGAAGGGAAACATTTTGTTTGGTGGAGAGGGACGGGTGGGAAGAGAATATGAAATTTGTTTCCCGTTCTCGGAGGCACGCTTTGTGCTTTCATTCTTATTGTTTATATTTGCCATGCTATATTTGACTTTGTTTGAATAAAAATAAAAAAATTAAAAATTTAGATATGTATATACATACATACATACATATGTACATACCTACAAAAGAAAAAATTAAAAAAAAAACAAATATAAACTGGAATGTTTCCAACAACAATGTTTCCCTGTATGACCGCGAAGGAAAATACAAAAGAGAATTCCAGATGTTTTCCTTCCAAATGTTTCCCTGTCTAAACGGGGACTAATTTGTATGCAACTTTTCACACATATTAAACTTTTCTGAAATGTTTCAATAATTTTTAATGTAAATAATTTTTTTAAAACATTAAACTTTGCCTATTTTAGAAAAAATAAAATGCACAGCTAGCTGCTTATATTGCGGTACATTATAAAAATCGAATCTCTTAATTATTATTACTATCGGTTTCGAAAGCGGAGGGATACTTCAGCGATGAAATGAATATTTTCAAATTTTGCTTCCGCATAGAAAATGTTTTTCGCAATCGCGAAACAAAATTAATAAAAAAACATTTATTTAAAACATGACAAATAAAATCGAAATGAAAAGTTAAAAATATTTTTTATAAATGAAGAGTTTGTTATATTTTTATCAATAGAATGTCTAAAATTTCATTATAATTAAATCAAGGTATGTGCAGTGACGAATTCGTATGAATTCGCCTTTTTCCCAAATGTCAAACTCCATATAAAACAAACAATAAATTCGATTGTTTTCGGCAAGAAAGCGAATACTCTAAGCTCATACTAGGTATTTTGTTAAAGTTATAATAAAGGCGAATTCATAAAGGTTAAATTATGTGTCCAGCTAATGGGAAAGCATTTGGCAAAATTTGTTGAATTCACCTTGATTTTATTTATTAATGCAGGGACGGAAAATTATATTTTAGTTTCGATATTATGCAATTAACTTAAGTGTAATTTAATGATTATAAATGTACCAAATTTATGTTTATTTGTTGCTTTTGCATTATTTATAATGTTTTTCACAAATATATATCCGTTTTTTTCATAAAATCTTATTAAATAAAACATATCATAACAACTTTTCCATTCCTGGTATACGAATTGGCCTTGACAGAAAACACCCCTTAAAAAGTTGCTTTGTTGTATCAATTCGCCGTTGCATTACCTGTATGAATATGCCTTGCTTATACTGTTAATTAATTCAAAAATTTATTTCATGAATTTTCAATTTTAAAGACTAATTTTGTTATATACTTCTCAATTTTAAATAAAAAATAAATTAAATTAATTCAGTATTTTGTAAACTTTTATTTCAACAAAAGCATACAAAACGGCTGATTGTACCGGTTTTACGTATAAAAAACTGAGTTTTGAAAACTAGGGTTTTTGATTAATTGAAAACCGGTTTTTCCTATATGCCGAATATTTTATTACACTATGCACAATCATTCATTCATATGTTTTATTTTTCCGTTCATTATTTAGTTATTTTAACATTTTTTCTAATGTATTGCGTTACACTTAGAAAAATCGAAAAATGTTCAATAAATATTCTATTTACAAAAAACGTTTGATTAATTTTAAAATTAAAGAAAATACATAAATTCGTTTTTTTTTTTTTGCATTCTATTTTACAGACTGATGTTATACACGAATTGCGTCCACGATCTATGGAAGGGGTGGTTGATTCGGGTGTATCATTCAACTGTGACAGCAGTTGTGGCCCAGATTCCGGTGACCATCTACAAAATCAGCAGGTATGTATGTGTTAACAAAAAACTCAAATTAAAACAACTTGGGTTAAAACTTAAAATTCTTTAATAAGTTTTTGTACCCTTCACCTGAGCTGCTTGGTCTGTGTTTATATTGAAAGAGTTTTCTTTCAGAAATTTTTCTATTTCTTCTTTAAATATGCAAATGTAAATGTATTACAGAGTAAAAGTTTTATTTGCTTACAATTTTATTGTTTATTCACGCACCTAACGCAAAGACAATACAAACCGAATTTTAAGTAAATGCAAGTATGAAACAATATTTATTCCTAGTTCTTTCTCTTGCATACAATTAGAAAGAAAAAGAATATTTTATGCAAGAACACTTGTTAAATGTAAACGCAGACTTTTTCATTCATTTTGTCAAAAACTAAAAAAAAAACATTTCAACAGCTGACAGTTTATAGTTATTAAAAATGGAACTTTGCACGGTAGAACAATGTGTCTTCATTATAAAAGAATAAATCAAAAATAATTAAAGCTTATGTGAGTATAGGCTGTAGACAGCTTACTAAAATTTGCAATTCTTGCCCACAACGCCGAATTAAGGTCCAGGATTGTATTTATTGCCTTGTTTTTGAACTACCAGTGTGTTTGGCGTCTCTAACGGATCCAGTCTCCCTGAATTTTTAAATTAATTTTTTTTTTCACAGTTGACACTATTTCGACCAACCTTTGATTATTTTTAAAAATATTATTCAATAATACAGACACGTTGTTCTATCGTGTAACACTCCATTTTTAATAACCCTCAACTGTTAGTTGTCGAACTGTTTTTTTAGAGTTGCCAAAACTTTACTATACAATTGGCGAAAAATTTAAATCTTGCGTTAATTTTTGGACACCTTTTATATATTTTTGTGAAATCTCATGTATGGGGGAGTCCATTGAGAATCGTGCGAGTGTTGGTTGAAATCAACTTTAAGAAGCCACAGCCACCTGCTGCACAGGCCTGTATTTGGTATCGATCACCACATAATTTTCTATGATATAAAAACAACGAAATGTTCAGCCCTCGGATAATTTATGAACACGTTTGTTACTATTTTTTAAATATGATCTGCCTCTAGGACTATTTTTAAAAAAATTAAACAAATCATTCAATAATCGGCAAAGTTATAGGTAAAAATTATTTGAAAAGATATTTTTTTAAGTTCATAAAGCTAATTATTAATTTTTGATCACGCTAAGGATACCAAATTCCAAGTCGTAGTCTTACAAATTTTTTTTGAGGGAAACTAACAACTCGGTTTGAAACGAATTCAGATATAAGCATCAAAATACAACTGCTTTGATGTTGATTTTATTTTCAATTTTTATACCAAGAACTCCAAGATGGCGTCTTATATTAAATGGCGAATATATGAGTCAAGTTTAGTAGTTATGGCTTAGTCGTCTTTAACCCCGCAAATATTGTTACAAAATAAAGAGATTGACCAGTAGAATACAGTAAACTATTAAAAAAAGTGTTAAATCGAAGATGGCATCTGAAACAAAATGGCGGAAATTTTTTTTGACACCATCAATATGCTGCTTTATCAGCCAGAGACAAAAAGGAACAGAATGTGTCAATTCGTTGCTGTTTCCAAGAATAATATTTGCTCTTTCAGCCAACTGAAAGGTACTGTGCAATAGTTACCAACTTTTGTTTTGCCCAAAATAAACGATTTAACCTTGGTTTATTTGTGGTTTCAGGACTGCCATATGCCACTTAGCACACGGTACCATGAACCTTGGTATGCAATTATTTTCACGTTGGAAGCATTCCATTGGCAGCCAAGTTCATGTGATTAGGCCCCACTAGACTTTTTTTTGTGAGAATACGTGTGCAGGAACTTGTCAGCCACAATTTTAGCCCTGAGATTCCGGGCGAAATGTTGGATAAAGTATGCCAAAATTGGGTCTCACGGGTTGACCATAGCCGCAAGCAACGTTTATATGAAAGAATCTTTAAAAAGTAAAGGGCAAACTTTTACTTATTACCCTAAATATTAATTTTATTCACTTTTGAAAATTTTCAAAATCCAAATGATTAAAAAATCACACCGTATTAGTAACGATTTTCAAAAGGGCGCTATAGAGCTCCCCACAAGCAAAGCTTCAGCTAGGTCAATATACAAAATTGAACAAGAGAAACTTTTGGTTAATTTAGTTTTGAGATTTTAAACTTGCATGAGAATGCTTTACTACAACTATATTTGATATGTAATTTATTTTTTGATTATTTATATTTGTGTTTTGCAGGACTCCGAAGCCAGGCGTTTAAAACGTGGTCATGTTTTAAGCGAACTTTTAGAAACGGAAAGAATTTACGTCAGCGAAATGAGTTCAATATTAAAGGTATGTAAGTTCATAGTCTTATTTCATTCTGCAAATATACGATGGTAAGTAGTTGTTATAATTGTTTCTAGCGAAATAAACGAATTTCTAATATTCTTACACAAATATAAACTAAAGAACCTGTACATTAATTACAAATTATAATTAATTATTATAAACAATTCATCAAACCATGAAATATTTTATTAAAAGCACCAAGCAAAAATCTAAAACCAAAAAAAAAAAAATACTCTATTGTCTTAATAATGAAAAAAAAGGAAAAGATTATTACAGTGGTCAGTGAACTACTTACAGCACACTCGTAATACAATTATTTGATTAGTTAAAAGGGGGAAACTTATTAACAACAACAAAAAAGGTTTTCATTTAATAAAATTCTAAACGGTAAAAAATGCAAGTTAAATTAAAAATACACTAATACATACATACACTACGGGGAAGGTATGCGAAACTCTAGGTTAAATAAATGTTCAAATACGTATATATTTAAAAAAAAAACTTTTAAGTTCGTATTAAAAGTTTAAGTTTGAGATTTGAAAATAAAAGTTAATGAATTTAAAATTCGAAATCATATAGATTTAGAAAACTATTTAATCGTAAAACTATATTTATTGAATAAAAATAAACTCATGCGACGTTAAGCAATACACAAACTGCTTAAGAGTCCAGATTCTCACATTCAAGTCAATCTAAAATTTACTCCCACGTGCAAGTTTATGGATTCTTATTACAATTATTTATTTTCTCACAAAAGAAAAAATAATTTAGTCCTAAAATTGTAAACTGGATTAATTAATTTGTTTGTTGTTAAGAAAACCTGATGAGCATAGTGAACAATTTCTTCAGACATGTGTACCTATTGAAGAATGCTAGAGCGATAAGAATATTAATTCGCTAATATCACATAGAACTGCTAATACCGGGTGATTTTTTAGGGGACTAGTGTTTAATAAAGTCAAGCTGGTGCGAAATTTTTATAGAACTTAAAATTTACGTAATTTACAAAAACACATATCTCACACTACACGAATTTTTTTTTGTTCGTAAATCATTCTAATCTAGAAAATTTAAAACAAAAATAAATCTCAGACTTTTAAATTTTTAAAACACCGATTAAAGTTCGTTTGTCAGAATCCCTTATCGGGCCCCGTTATTTTAAAAAATAAATGATTTTGTTGTACAGTGTAAGAAAAGATTTTTGTTTGAGATGTGCCGCTTAAAAGCCATACATACTCGTTCACAAAAGGGTAAATCTGACAAAACAATTAAAATAATTTTTTTATATTTTCAATTTTCAGAATCCAAAATTTTTTGCACTTTTTACAGTTTTAATAAAAATTCAAACATCCAATAATTTCTCTTGGCAAACATTCACTACCGCTACCGATTTGTTCATTTAGAGAAATACTCTCTGCACTTGAATGCCTACCAATAATAATTAGTGCATTAAATACTTTTAATAAAACAAAATACAAAAACAATACAGAATTTTTATTCGTTGATTTTTGTTTTTGTTTTTTTTTTTAACTTAAAAAAAGCTATTTGAAAATAATCAACATGATGGTTTATTAGAAGACAGTTAGTTAAAGAAAGATGGACTTGTTTAGTGTTGGCTGGAAAGAAAGTTATACATTCGTTAATTGTCAGTAAAGGAAAACGGTCGATTTTGTTGCAATAAAGTTTTCGCCACAAACGAGTACAATGCGTTATGGTGGATATGATTTACAAAAAGCTTCGAAAGCTGCTGCTCCTCCCAACCAAGGTTCATTTCATTTGAAAAAAGTTCAAAACACAGCCTGCCAAATAATGGAAAAGTTCAATACTAAATTACACGATTCGATTAAGAAATTGTATTTATCGAAGGCTGCAGCAAATTTGGAGGCATCGCGTAATTCCCCTTTATCGTTTCGAGGTTCATTATTTGATTCGGAAAACTCTTCGGTTTATATACGGAGCATAGGTTCGGTGCGTTACGATGAAAACGATTTTCGACCTCACTTCGATATGAACGAGCGCAAAGATCAACATAATTATATATTCGGCACAAATGTGTATAATTTTTCTGCCCGTAATATTTTGAATGGCAAGTCAACCATTAAAATTTTGAATACCTTTAAAGAAATTGAGGAAAGTAATTCATTGGAGTCGATCAAATCTGCCAAAAATAGCTTGCAACGCTTAAAGGATGAACGAAAAACTATATTTAAAGAATTGTTAGAACTCTCAAGCTGTGACGAATCTTTGGAATATCGTTTGGTAAAGGATTACTTGGAATGTAACTCATATTCAGATATTGAAAATGATATAGAATTCAAGGACTATTTGCAAAGAAAAAATTACACAGATATTTTGTCTTACCTAAATGAGTGTCATGAGCCCAGAAGTTTTACTTCCATATCGTCGTCTGTGGCTAGGGCACAATCGGCTTTGGGCAAAGGTTCATTAAATAGTCTGAAACTTTTGTCGACACCCAAGTCATTGAAGGAACCCAAACGAGCACCTGAAATAGAATCTCATGTTTGTCATGCTTGTCGTTCATCATTGCAATCGTATACGCCTTTTAGCCACACTAACCTAAAAGCTCCCAAACACAGAGATTTCGAGGAAAAACCCAAAACTAATATATTTTCAACATCCTATAGAGAAATTTTAAAATTCTGCCATGAATTCTTTGAGGACAGCTTTAAGCAAAATAATTTCGAAATGCCGAAATTTACCTTTAACAAGTTTAAGGAACAAAAATATGAACAAATCCTAAAAGATTTTGTAGATCAGCAGGGCTATGCTAGGGTGGAAGACTATGTTGAAGATAAGTTTGGTAGATTTATAGAATATGAGTTGAGCAGCTTTTGTAAAGATTTAAAATCAGCAAATCCACCGGAGACCTGCGAAGAAAATTGTTCGGATTGTGTAATGTTTTCTTTTTTTCAATAAATTTTTGAAATTTGTGTTTATGTCTTTTGTATTTATTTAAAACATTCTAGGGCTACTGCGATCAAATGCATTCAGAAGAAATGATACATTTAGTACCGCCCAGTCTGCAGGGCAAAGAAGATATATTATTTGGCAACTTAAACGAACTCTACACCTTTCACAATGATGTCTTTCTAAAGGATTTAGAAAATTGTATATCAACCACGGAACTGGTTGCTCTATGTTTTGTACAAAGAGTAAGTTTTACAAAATTTGTAAAAACTTTTTTTGGTCTCTCACTCTCGATTAAATAATTCCATTTGCAGCGCGATACTTTTTATCGTTTATATTCCTTCTACTGCCAAAATATACCACGTTCAGATCGTCTGCGTGAAACTTTAGTCGATACTCATCTCTTTCTACAAGAATGCCAAAAACGTTTAGGTCACAAGCTACCTTTGGCGGCCTATTTATTAAAACCCGTGCAGCGTATTACCAAATATCAATTGTTACTTAAAGATCTGTTACGGTTTAGTGACAGCGGAAGTTGTACCAAAGAATTACAAAAGGCCTTAGACTGTATGCTCATTGTTTTAAAATGTGTCAACGATTCAATGCATCAAGTGGCTATAACAGGATTTCCGGTAAGTTAAAACGATCATTAACTACAAACAATTTAGTGCTAATGATACCTCTTTGTTATCACACAGACCGATTTATCTCAACAAGGCGAGTTATTGTTGCAAGATTCATTTCAAGTTTGGTCTGAATCGAAAAAAGATTTACGTCTGCGTATTAAACCCCAACAAAGACATATATTTTTATATCAAAAATCTATGTTGTTTTGTAAGCAAACTTCGAAACCGGGCCACAATAAGAGCACCTATCAGTTCAAGCATTACTTAAAGGTAAGTGAGAGATCAAACTACTTCTTATATTATTTCAGGTTCGGTAAGGTTAGACACTATTTTCAAAAACGTTTTCATGCTCTTTCTGTAAATTTTATGTTAGAGTAAAAATCGGTTTATTTTACTATGAAACGTTTGTAAAAAAACGTGACAAATAGCACAACTTTGAACTAAAAAAAGAATTAATAATAAATTAAACATATAGTCGACAGCATGTGACCATCTGCAATCTATTGAAATAAATATGTACATGTTTATATGAAGATGACTATTTTGACGCTGTCACGGGTCTCTTTTTGACTCTATACGCTCCGCAGTAATTCGATGCAACCGATTGGTATACGGACTCTCGCAACACAACTGGTGTTTGTTCTAGGCTAGAAAAACGATTTCAGACTGCCGACTGGTGATTCTCGACAGACAATTAGACTGAGGTTGCCCATAGTATCCACACTAACGTGTGCTTACCGGTGATCCTCAATCTTCCGCTTGCCAGTGTTGGACATTCGCATACTGCATGCGCCGATGTCTTAGCATCCATCACACATTTTACAAGTATCATCTTCGGTCTGCAACCTCCTCAAATGTTATTTGAAATTCTCATATCCTGTGATAAACGTAGTTATTCAGCTCATGGTATTCTGATTAAAACCTAGTTCCTTTACTGCACCACTGCCAAACGGCTCCTTTCTCCCTTCAATTTTGCATGTTTATAGAGTTTACATATTGAAATATCTTTGCCCTTATCAACCCATAACCCAGAGATATTCTGGGCCTAAAAATTTCCTTTAACTTACATCAGCGTTACCTCATTTATAGAGCTTTAGAATATACTCAAGCACCAAAGAGAAGTTTATATTCATCCGCCTCACGCGATTTATAACTAATTGATTATAAAGTGCATTGACCATTTTTCTCCCGTATTTCCGACACTATAGTAGAAAATCCAACGCGTGCAGCAAACCTATCATTTCTGCCTGATAGACGAAAACGTACTTCCCCAGACTCATGGTACGGGATAAGTCTAATTCAAGTGAGTATACACCAGCACCTGCCCTGAAGAATCCATCAGCACTCAGTGACATCAGATGTCACTATCCGACATCTTGTTCAAGGATCCATCCGCTATGAGCGGATTTATACGCTCCATGGGCGTCTTCCTTACCACTTTATTCATGAAGGCCAGGATTCTTTTATGCCTCAAATCTGACGTAAAGCAATATCATGTGCTTTGCAACCGAGTTGCCGATCATGCAGCCATTTTCCTTACAAATGAGTTCCTGGATGGTTGGTGTGGTACAAATAAAAAAAATAATTATAGACTGCGACGTATTTTAGACAGCAATTTGTATAGAAAAACTATGTCAAAATTATGTTTTATTAGATATGTGTCGCGACAGCGTTAAAAAAATCACCAGTAACTTTATATCAATTTATTGTAAACTACTTTAAGTTGATTTTAAAAATCTTCTCTTACAACAGATGTCACAAATTGGTTTAACTGAATCCGTGCGTGGTGATACAAAACGTTTTGAAGTTTGGTTACAAGGACGTCAAGAAGTGCACACCATGCAAGCGCCCACAATTGAAATCAAAAACAAGTGGGTGGCCGAAATCAAACGGGTCCTACTAAATCAACTGGAAGAATTAAAAGGTGAAAAAATCAAACAATACGGTTTAAATCACAGGGGTCTACGACAAACCACCTCTTGGGATACGCCCAACATCATAACGTCACAACGAACAATCAGTTGTGATGCCTCATCCGAATCATCTAATCGCAATTCGAATTGTAGTAGTGATGATAATTACATAATATCTGGCCTGCCCATTAGTAGTAACATGTCGATGACTTCGGCCACAAGCACGACTACAACTACCGACAAAGAGCATAATGAGGCATGTGGCTGGAGTTCAGATTATTCGAATAGTGAAGATGAAATGTCAATGATTGAGGACAACAGTACACCGGTAAGTTAGTTAAACAGTTATGCTATATTTTATTTAACTTTTTGTTATAAACAAATTGGTATTGGTTGTTTTCCCTTTTTTTTCTATTTTTATCTAAATTTGTTTAGTTTATTTAATACACATATATGTATGTATGTACATATGAATATTAAATATTATTTTGTTTATTTTTTATTTCTATTTATTTTTAAATGTTTTAATTCATTTGTGTTATTTTTTCCATTTTTTTTTTGGTTCTCTTTTATTTCCATGCACCAAATCAATTAAAAAAAAAATATATTAAAAATATAATAATAATGAAAATAAAACACTTTATACCAATAATTCAAATAAATCCTTTGTTGATTAAAATCTGTCAAAATCAATGTAAAAACAACTGTCCTCTATTCTCAAAATATCATAAATGTAAAAAAACAATCACCAATAATAACAATGAAAAAAAAATAAACTAAAAATTTATTAAAACAAAAAAATGGTGTCGTGTGTGTGTCTAAAATATCTACTGGGCAAAATACTAGCGTTTCATTAACTTCCTAGCACCATGGTCTACCACCATTACTACGACTACAGCTAGCAGTCATCATCATAATCATCATCAGCACGACAGTGGTTCATATCCACGCAACAGCAAATCTAATTCCAAATTTTATGTTTCGGTTGAGCACTAAATTAATCCAAAAAATGTACCAGTAAAAACAAAAACCAACAACTAAAAAAATTCAAGTCTTTACAACTAACTTTAAACCAAAACTCTATCCCCAGTGCAATTATTATATTATAAAAAGCAAAAAAGTTAATACAAAAAATGATTTTAGTTGACAGTAAAACGTTAAAGCGAAAAATAAAAATAAGTACAATTTTTCACTTTAAATTAACTCAATAAAGCACGGAAAAGTAGTTAAAATAATTGTAGTACTTATTGCTTAATATTAATATTGATTAGAAAATAAAACTAAAATTAGTCAGGCCATTAAGAAAATATTACCTACAAAAATAGTATATTAAATGCTCAGTTTTGTACATAATAAATTGTTTTTAAATTATGCATAAATATGTAAAAGAAAAAGCTTCAATAAATAAGTTTAAGATTTAAAATAAAGAAATCGTAAAAAATCTAAGTGAACAATTTCATAATTTTTTTATTGCATTTTATACACACTGAGACAATATTTAAAAAAAAAAAAACCTTCAAAATTTTGTTCGTGTTCTCTATTTAATATTTTTTTAAAATATTAATTCATTTTCTTTGTCAAAATAGAATAGACAAATTCACAAGGTTATAGGACACATATTGTCATAATGCATTATAAGTTCAATGCAATAATCCCAACCCTGATATTTTCAAAACAAATGTTAAATAAATTAATTTCATGCATTAATAAAAAATTTTCGTACACTTTTCAGTTTATAAAAAAAATAATTTTGTCTTGCTGTAATTGTTTAACATTCAGTCACAAATACTTTCAAATGTAAAGATTTGTTTTCAGAAAAAAACCCAAAATTAAAAAACACTTCCTGCAATTTGCACCCAAATCACCTACTGTTCAAGGCATATTTTCACAGGTATATACCGCGACGAATTGCTACAGAGCAGGGTACACTTATACAAGGTGGCGGTGCAACCCCAGCTGACTATTTTTTTGTGTTCTGGAGAATGTCAAAATACATACTTAAAAAAATTATTTCAACTTCGGAAATTGTCAAACTCCATACATAAAAAAATAGAGACAAAAATTGCTCTCCTTTACGCTATCACCTTATGTAATTACACCATGCTACAGAGAAGCAACTTTTTATTTGAAGTTTTCTGTCGAAGCTACTTCGTATGCCAGAGATGGAAAAGTTGTTATTATTAGTTTAATACAATTTGATTTAAAAAAAATATATTTGTATTTGTAAAGCCCATAAAAAGGGGCTTAAAAACAACAAATATAAATAAACACATTTGTTATTAAAAAACTACGCTTAAGTTAATTGTTTAATACCTTAACGAAAATCTCCTTTTCCATTCCTGCATAAAATATAAAATTAAGGCGAATTTAATAAATTTTAATATTACGCTTCTCAAACAGCAGTCAGGACAAGACTGACTACCTTGTGATTGTGCCTTGCTAATGTTTTTTCTTCACATTTTGTTTAAAAATCAAATTATTTTTAAATGTTATTTTCTTTGTCAGTTTTTGTTTTAACAAACATTTCACAAATCTGTTTTTAACATTTTTTTTTAATCAAAATTCAGCAGCTGTCAAATTTTTCATACAAAATTATATTAAAACTTTAATAGAATAATAAAACTATTAAACAATTTCACTGCTTTTTTTTCTCTACAAAAATCTGCATTCATCTGTTTTACGCATAACTGTTGCTATTTTAAATTCTACATCTATTTAAATCATCAAATCAATATCACCTTTGCTTCTAATTATCATGCAACTAAATTTGAAATCTAACTAAAGATATAATTTAAGCAATTTAGTAACCAATAACCAAATAGAAGAAAACAAAATCCATACTATAATACATCCTAATATTGAAAATGTCATCGTAAATCTTGTATTTTGTGTATGAATTTCATGGAGTCCAGTGTCACAAATAATCATTTATCTTTTACGTAAGTTTTAGATTTTTATCTAAATAAGTTAACTCAATTTGATGTTAAATGTTACATATTATTTCTAATCCAAAAAAAACAAATAGTTGTGTCTGACACTAATCAATTAAATAATTAATCGTTTTAGCAAACACCAATTAATCACTAATCTCTTTCTCACTCACTTTCTCTACTCTCTCACTACCAACACTTTAAACAAAAACTAATATCCATTGTTTAATTTAAATTTAATTTTAAAAATATAACTAATATTAATATGTACAATTAATTTAGCTGTATTAACCTTTACTCAATCTCAATAACGGAGGAGCCACACAACACAAAGTTTGAATCTTTAGAATTTTATTGTTCAAGTCGGGAAGATTATATCGGCCAAATGTGCGCCGTCACAATTGATTGCTATACGGGCTCGTATTATGGCAATTTTCATCACTTCGGCGAGAACTTCGGGCGACAGATTCTCGCACTCGTGTCGAATGTTGTCCTTGAGGGTTTTCAGGATCTCGGGCTTGTTCACGTGAACACGGAACTTCGAAAAAACCCACAAAAAAGACTGAAACGTTTAAATCAGGCGATCTTGCAGTCCAATGTAAATTGCCAAAACGAAAGATAAGGCGACCCAAGAACGCTGCCTTCAAAATATCGGTTGTGGCTCGCGCAGTGTGTGCCGTTGCTTCGTCCTGTTGGAACCACATGTCCTCCAATCAGAAAAAACTCGACTAACATGACCAGCGGAGTCCTAGTAAAAAATTTTCCCGATGACTCCTCCAGCGTGAACAACGCATCATGCGGTCAATTTGAGCAGGTGTAATGGCTCCTCGTGCATTACTCGTTGATTTTCGGTGCCTAAGAAACGATAGTTTTGCTTGTTTACATACCCTCTGAGGTGGAAATGAGCTTCATCGCTCATTATGATTTTGGTCGAAAAATCGTGCACTGCTGCCTCGAGACGACTATTCCTCGTTCTTAAGGGGGTGTATCGCTCCATGGCTTGTTCATGTCAAAACAGATTTGATATTGGCCGTCATTTGCAAAAATAAGAGCATCTTTCAATAGGATGATTTCCTTTGGTCCACCTTGGTTTTGCAAATAAATTAAAAAGCTTTTTCAAAAAGAACATAATTACTCTACTACCTCAACTACTTAATTAGACTCTAATCTATATTGAAAATGTCCGTGAAACTTCTTTTAGAAAAAATTTTCAATAAATTTTTTTTTATTTACAATTTTAATTATTTCACTTTTCGTTGATATTTAGCTATCAACAACAATTAATACCATTTATATGTTTATAAAAAATTGCTTAATAATTTTATATAAGGTTCGTTTGAGAACTCACAAATTTGTATGAATTTGTACAAATTTTTACTGCATTTTACGAAATTGCGTTCGTTTACACAAATTTGTAGTAAATGAGAGCACAAATAGAGAGCGAAAAGTGACAGTTTTTGACTGAGTATTTGCAAATTTTTACTACAGAAATTTCTTGCAGTAAGATTTAGCAAAACCAAAAAACATATGATTCAAAAGATAAACCAACAAAAGTAAGCAAACAAAAAGTATACAATTTGTGAAAAAAAATATTTAAAAAAAGGAAAATCCAAACAAAAGTGCAAAATATTATTAAATTTAAATTGTTTGTAAAACAAAGTTAGTTAACAATGTCTACAGATGAAAGAATGGAACTGCCTGAATCTTGCGCAGGTATACATACTTAAATACATATTTGCACATATGTATGTACATAGTTCCCATTAAAGAACACAATATTTATTTGCCATCAGCTGTTGCTTCAATCTTACGAATTTTTACAAATGTCTGTTCGAGTACCTTTTTGGACAAATTCTCTTTTTGAGAGTAAAATTTTCAATTTACTAAATAATTACTCATTTACTACAAAGTGCAGTAAAAGTACTCGAACGAACCTATTATTTGAACGAGGCTCTCATAATGAGCGAAATAGCTGATCAAACTCAATTGATTTAGGAAATAAAAATTAAAACGTCTTTTTACGCTTTTGGTCAATAGAAAACTCTACTTATAATTAAAATCTCGACAATGTTGCTAACTATTAAAACGAATTTGAGTTTTTTTTTTATAAAAATTTAAATTAAGATTTTTTGTAAGTTAAGGCTGGTCTACATGCCCATAGTTTTTTAGTTCTTTAGTAGTCCTTCAGTCATATTTTGATGATCGACATAAAGAAGACTGAAGTGCAGAAATATAGAAATTCAATTGTTTAACTTTATAACTATAAAAACTAAAATATAAATACTTTATTCTTAATGCTAATAAATATAAGAAAACCTTAACTAAAACATTATTCACATAAAATCCGGTTTCACTGTTAACAACTTGATCACCTACATTGCATACAACTACTAACTGTCTAATTTTTGCGAAATTACCCTTAACCATATATTCGTTTTCTCATAGAGGCTGAGTTTACCAACCGTTGGATCAATTGGACTTTTTTCGTCAATAATCCATTGATTGTTCGCTTCTTAATAATCAATCATTTCCGGCTTATCAGCATAGAACAGAGATTTGACGTACGCCTACAAAAAGTAGTCCAAAGGTGACAAATCCTGCATACGATATGGCCAATTCAAAGATCCATTTTTTTAAGATTATTCGGTCACCAAACGTGTGGTCTTGTTGAAACCATTTCTCCTTCAAATGATTTTTATTTACATAAGGAATAAAAAATAATACAAATCATTGTCGGTAGCATTTGCCATTCACGGTAATGTTTGTAGCGGTTTCGGATTTAAAGACAAATGCTCCTTTGGTATGCAAATCTCACAGAACAGTGTTTTTGCGGAATGTAATGGAGTATTGTGAGGAGTTTTCTTTTTCAAAAAACGACAATCCTACTTGATTTAAAATCCGTTAAGCCAAAATGAACTCATCGCTTAAGATGAATTGACGATAAAAATCTGGTTCAACTTTTAGTTGAATCTTAGCCCATTCACCGAACATACTGTTGCACCAGTTGGATGAAAAATTGTAAGTTTCTTTCCTTAAAATTATTTTAACAATGGACGGGCAAAGACGAGTTGCCGCAAACAGCGTTGAATTGATAAATTCGAGTCCGAAAGCTTCTTCTGTGCGCACTGTACTGACTCGCTTTCGATAGATACTATCGGTACATAATTTGGCATATTACCTGATCAGATGAACGATTATGAGCACCTTGACAAAGTGCTTTATAAATTTAACGAACTGTGAGCGAATTTTATAAATATAACGATTTGTAAACGTTATTCTGCTTTGCAGCGTCATTTGTCAAAGTATACTGAAATAAATGTCAAACACACTTTATTAGTATGACAGCTAGTTTTAGAGTTACTTCTAACAGAAGTTCTAAACGTCTATATAAGGATGTTAGAAAAGGGGATGCCATATCCCCCTTCCCTAGAATTGAAAAAAACTAACTATTTGAATTTAATATATGTATATGTAAAATTAACTCGGTTTAAAATTTTAAAGAAAAACATTTTTTAAACTTATGCCACCTTCAGAAGAAAAATTTTACTACGTCCATGAATGTAACGTTATAAGTTTAAAAGTACTCTTAAGTGTAAATGTGAGGTATAATATTATTTTTATGCAAACGGATTTTATGTGAACAATGCTTCATGTAAATAACATTTTAAAATATCCAATACAAATATAAATTTGCAAAAAAGATCCTCCCAACCTTTCAACACGGTTTATAATCTAAAGCACTGAATATAATAAACTTTTAACTAAATCAAAATAATCACCACTACCACCCAATTAAAACACCAAATACACCAAAACCCAAGTCCACCTTTGTTATACCATAAACCTAATTTGAGTGTTAATTACTTAGTTTCATTATTCTACTTTCATGCTTGTTTTACTTTTAACATATTTATTTTTGCTTGAGTTTGTTTATTAATTTATTTCTATTTTTTTTTTTTTTAATTTTTTAACAATTAACTTATAAAATACAACCATAATAATTACATACTCAAAAGGACAATGCATTTAAAATAAACGCTTTTAGAAAGTAACTAATAGCTTGTTAACGATATATAAAACATTTTTAAAATAGTTATTAAAACTGTCATAATGCTTAAGGCTTCTTACTAATAAACGCCATTATATTTTATTTATTACTCTTTTTTCTCTCTGGACATCTTGTAATTTAAATCTTATATGTATGTACGTTATCATAAATTACATGTATGTGTTGTGCATCAACATGCTTATAAACTACTATACAACATACATACCTATATATATACATGCATACATACATACATACATACATATGTAGGGTAGTAAATTTGTAGCCCTAGCCGATTATGTGGCTGTGGGTCATTCGGAAGTCTCAATGCGTGAAGGAGACAATGTTGAATTGCTTAAGGTGGGCTGTGCGGGATGGTGGTATGTGCGTATATTAGGTAAATAATTGTTAATAAAGTTATTTTTCAATCAAAATTCAGTTGATACAAATGTGTACATTACTTTAACGAATAATTTGTATTGTTTATTGATTAATTAATTTTTGTTTTTGTTTTCCATCTAGATACCAATGCAGAAGGTTGGACCCCAGCAGCGTATTTGGAATCGATCAATCGAAAAACTTCTCGATCATCAAGCCGCAATCAAGAACGCCTAAATTTAAATAAGTTAAACGACTAAAATTTTTATTTTAATTTAATTTTTATTTTATAGCTAGTTTTGTATTGATATAAGTATGTCTGTATAAACATTTGCATCGTGGAAAAGAATAATAAAAATTATTGTCTTTAAATTATTTGAAATGCCAAAATATAACTAAAAACTTAAAAATAAAATGTTTAGATCGTAAACTGCACGCTTTAATATTGATCCCCTACTCTCTCTCTCTCTCTCTCTCTCTCTTTACTACGGTCTATGGGAATCTTATTTAATATTTATGAAATTAACACACTCATGTTTGCCTTTATGAAATCTAATAAAGAAGCTTAAAGTTTTTACCATTAATACAAAAAATATATTTAAATAAAACACGACCATGACCTTAAAATTGCTTAGGGGAATGAATAATTAAAGATTAACGATTTTTTTGTTATTAAAAAAATATTTACAAACAATAAATTTTTTACTGAAAACATATTAATTTTTAATTCTTAAATAAAAAAGTAATAGCTTAATGCACAATCTTGTGCAAACGATCTTGCATCAGTGCATTTGCAAAAAAATAGAGAATATTTTTACTTTACACCAACAAAGTACACACAAATAGAACATATTTGCAAACACACAAGATTGCGAATTGGACTATTTGAAATTTTTGCTTTAAATAGATCTTTTTAATTTAATTTTTAACAAACACGGCAATATATTGCTTTGTCATTCCGTTTGTACTTTCTACAATATTCATTTCAGACTCCATTAAATATATATTTTCTGAAAGTCGGTAGAAGCCCCCACATGTTACTCACAACTGTATGTAGCATCAATCTTTTGCAAACATCCGGGAATAATTCGCTACTGAAATTCAGCACGTTCACCCCATAACATTTTGCGATACGAACAAATAAACACGACGGCTCTATTTTTCCCACATAGGTAGCCAGTGAAATACAGTAAATAAGGAAACATTTTAAATCCAAGATGGCATCCGAAATAAAATGGCGATTATTTGGGTAAAAAATAATAATAACGGCTATGCCACTTTAACTTCCACAAAATTACACGTATTGTAATATTGTGGTGATTGATTAATAGAAAACAGTAAACAATTGAAAATTTAAAATCAAAGATAGCGCTCTAAACAAAATGACGGATAGTATATGTATATGCATATTAAATAAAAGGGCTTGACTAGTAGAATACAACCCACTATGTAAAAATCAAAACTGGCAACGGTAATAATAAAACAAAATAAAATCTAGTCTTTGCTACGATGTGGTCAATATATCTACGTATATGATGGTGAAGGGTATTTTCGGATGCGGTACGTCCGAATATAGCATTCTTAATTGTTTTTACGATGACTCTGCTTTCGTTGTTGTAATATTTACAGGATCGCCGTATGTATCGTGTAAAGCTGAAAGTCCACTCCTCGCATTCTACACTTTTTCGCCTCGTATACCTCTTTCAAAAAAGTTGAATCAATCTAGTAGTTAGTGTCGGTGTGATTTTTTTTTATTGTTTTTGTAGCACAATTGTGCATAGAAAATGAAGATTTGGACAGCGTTGATCTAGTTGTACGTTGCAAGTTACAGAGCACAAAGCGTAGGATGATAAGTTGTTTTTTTCAATCTTGGGCTTAGTTTCTACTTTTTTTTTTAAGCGGTGAGAGAACAACTCAACAGAGTTTAAATGCCAGTAGTGAAAATGGTGTATTTATTTTTTCATAGAAAAAAAATTTTTAAAATAAGGAAACTATTTCGTAATAAAGTTTAAAATTATTGCCAAGAAAAAAATTTAATCTTTTGAAAAATTTGTTCATGAACAAAATCTGCATTTTGGTTATCGCTGATATTTACGTTATGAATGCCATCTCTTAACTTGTGTTATTTAATGCGCAAAAATCGTGCCGTGTTAACTAAAATGCAGAAAACATATAAGATAAAAAATTCGTAGAATGTGGTGACGCAAAAAAGCCTGGTATGGACTTTCAGCTTAAGAGACGTGTAATGGCCGAACAATGCTTAAAAATCGTGCAACTTAAAATCCATAAAAATCTACTCTCGAAAAATGTTGTTTGTGATGTTGTAATCTCTACAGTACCGCGGTACATGTATATCATTTTAAGAGTAAAGAAAAAAACATATATTTTAGATTAAAGTAGTAACATCTACGAAAGTGCATTCAATTGAAGAAAGCGATATAATTGTATTGGATGTGTCTAGAGTGATATTGGTGTAAGGTCTGTAGAATTTACATAACTTATGAAGAAGTGAGGGATTTTGTATGCTGTTCATCCACATTATAGGCGTTATTGAGCGATTTGTGTGCCAGTAGAGTCGCATTTTTGAAAACGAGTAAAAAAAAAATTTTTCCCATAATAGTATGCGGCAAGTCCCAAGTACTAATTAAAATTAATATTACCTGCAAGAATGTTCTTGCCATATGCCATACAGTGCGCTAAAAATTTAAATACTCTTTGCAAACACATTATTTTTTCAAATTTTCCTGTCAATAAGCCATCAATATTGCGCAAATAATTGGCTCTAGGGTTACGTGGTCTTTTTTTATGCGACTAAAACGAAAAGCTTGGCCGACGTCGAAGACAACAGTTAAAAATGCTTGAAGAAGTAATCAAAAAAAATCAAATAAAAAAATCAGCTGCTGCCCTCTACATGCCGATAATCTTATTCAATCTCTAATGATATAGTTATTTTTTAACAAAAGGAATTTTTTGTTTTAAAAAAAGGAATTTCTTGGTTAAATTCAAAGTTTACAACTTTAAAAAACACCCTGTACCCACAACCTATAAATTTTTATGTTCATATTCACACCAATCTAACAAATTAAGATTTCCGCAAATGTTGAACGTTTGAGTTCCCAGCGAAACAGGGGTGTTTTTTTTTCTCAAATAAAGTTATTTATTTATTTTAAACTACTTATTCTGAACTATCAAATCAGGCATAAGGTACATACATACATATGTATAAGCAACGACAAATAGATACAGCAAAGTAACTTTTTTGGAAATATTTTCTGTCAAGGTGAATTCATATATCAGGGATGGAAAGTCATTATGATCTGTTTAATTACACAATTGGGGGATTCACAGTAGTGTCATAAAGTCATATGTCCTATAATAATAGCATGAAAAGTTAAGACTATTGTGAACAACCCCTCATAATTAAGTGTGCTATTTTGAATTTGAATCAGCTGATGTAAAACAATTATAAAAATAAATATTTTCTTTCATAATGCCAAAAACAAGTAGCACAGGTCTCTGCTTATTAAATACGACAGCACAATAAACATAGCGTACAAAGTTCTATTATTATAAGACACTTTTTGTTTGAAAAGCAACAACAACATTTTTAAACCATTGTAAAATTTTAGGACAATATGACATGATAAGACACCTTGTGAATCACCCAAATATTTGTAAAACCAATGATCATGGGTGTAAAACCAACAAATATAAATAAATTTTGTACATTTGTTATCCAAAAAAGGAAAACCTAAGTTAGTTTTAAAAATTTCATTTTCTATTACTGCATAAATTAATAAAATAAAGGCAAATTAAAAAAAAATTAACATTATTCTTTCCGATCAGCTGCTGCGACGAAGTTCCCTTCATAAACATGCTTTGTATTGTTTAAATGAAATAAAATGGTTTTCTTAATAAATAACTGTCGAATTTAGACAACCATGACATATTTATTATTATTGTTCTAAAACAACTACAAAGTGAAAAAATACAAACGTGTATTTTGTTAGTGTAAAACAAAACGATATGTCAAAAATACACAAAAATTTGACAAGTGGTCCCTAGAAGTAGTCAACAGCTGATGATCAGCTCACCTTATTGAATTCGCCTTGATGGAAATTTTTCGAAAGTTCTGCCAATAAAAAGAAACGTAAAAAGTTCTTTATAAAAACTTATCGATAAATTCCACTTTTATGGATTTTTTTTTACAAAATATTTTATACAAAATTAACTTAAGTTCCACATTGAGACAACACTTTTCATTTCATTAAAAAAAATTATTTTTTAAATGAATCATTTTCCTAAGCATTCTTAAGGTCCTCCCCCCATAATAATCTCTACTAGTCTAAAACAAAAATTATTCAAATTTATTACTCAAATAATACAAATTTCTTACTCGAAATTTTCTAATGGCTTTTATTGTAAAAAAATAAAAAAATAAAATCTTTATAATTATACAACATACATACATTTGTATGTAAGTATCTCTCTCTAATCAAAATAAAAAACATTTCACAAATTAAATTCTTAATTTTATCTTTTTATATAAATTAAGCTCACAAATAACTATATAATTTCGTCTAGTCTGTAAATTATTTAAAACTAATTTATGAATAACAATATTATAATTAAAAAATAAAATAATTTAATTTAGATTGCATGATTGCCAGCAATATGTATTAATCATGTATTACTACGTTTATATGTACGTATGCCTTATTTGCAAATAAAAATGTTGTATGTTGAAAATTTTGAGCTAATGTTTTAGCAACTCATGAAAACAATTACCCAGCAAAACAATTTAAATATATGTTTTAAGGTGCATTAATTTTCAGGGCTTCGAAATCAATAGTTCAAATAAATCGCTTCCAAAATGCAAAAAAAAAATTATTATAAATGATGTGCTTCAAAATAAATGCCCGAATCTTGGGTGTTGACTTTGATTCCTACTTTTATAATGCTCTTAAGCAGAAAGCATCATTCGCAAAATTTCAGCTTGATTCATCAGTTGATGTCTGTTGTGTGAACTTTTAAATGTCATTAATATAATATTATGCTATATCTGAGAGGTGGGAAACATAGTTTCTTACTCCACAAATATACTTGTAAAAGCTTATCACTCTACGTCATTGTGTTTAGTCACAATCACATTTTATTCGATGTCTGAAAGACATTTTTTTATGACCTTCTTTCTCTTGCATGAAATGCTACAACTCTCTTACTATTTCACCGATTTTGCTCATTTTTAATACCAAACATTTCTGATCTATTGGTAATATGCTGGAATAATTTTATCCCCCTAGCCTTCTCTGTTCGTGCTTTCAACAGACAGATAGACATAACTAGATCGCCCTAAAATTGTTGAAGCTTCACTGTATTCATACAAAGACATGCACATGCATGTTTCACCTAAATCGAACAACTTCATGATGAGTTAAAGCCATGCATTCACTATTTAGTTTGCATGTATTTTTTGCTGGGATTTTCTAAACTACATTGTTTGAAAAAAAGCTGAATTTTTGCTTAACAACATCAGTTTTTGGCAATAAATTTAACCCCACCTGTATAATCAGTGCTAATTTGCAGGTATCTTTCATATAAACGTAGTTACAGTTAAAAAACGTTGTAATTTTTATTTTATTTTTTATTTTTTTGTATTTATGTAGCTGTTTATCTATTTCAATTGTTGTTTAAATTAATATGTATATCTGTGCTATAAGCAACAGACTGGCGTTTATTGTAAATATGGGAAAAGAACTTAAATGAAAGGTCATCATCAATCTTAGTTTTGTAGAAATGGGCAAAATAATTATTTTTGTGTGCAGAACTAAATGACAAGTTTGTTCTTTTTGATAACATATCCCAGCAAAAACTAGGTAATAACTTGCTCTTACTAAAGGAGCTAATACACGGCATGTTTTTTACAGCTGACTTGTCAAATTTTCTACTGCTAATACAAACATGTCGTGTGTTACCTTTAAAACATTACTTCTGTAAAAAAACATGTGTTGAGACATCTGACAAAATTTTAATTAGAGTGCGCTCTATTTTCTATTGTCAAAAATTGTGACATCAGTCGTTGGCAGAAATCTCTGCTGCTGCAAAGCAGTCAGCGTAAAAGTACAATTTTGACAGACATGTAGATTTACATACATATGTCTCACAAATTTTAAAGACAGATATAAAAAACATGCCGAGTATTATAGCCTTAAACAACATACTTTTCAATGACTATTACATATCGTCTGTCTTACTAAGAAGTATTTTAGTAATGACTTGATTTATAATGTGATACGTAAGTACTTATATTCAGACATTTGCTTAGATACACACACAATACAATTTCTTATTGCGAAATTTGCTAAAAGCCATTCGAATGCATAACTTTTTATAATTCTTAATTAAGTAGTGATGAACTGTTATTTAGTACATTCAACTCAATCTTTAGTAATGAGAGTTTTTGCTGGGTTATTTCTGTACGATGAACGATTATTGCGGGAGTGTTTTTTTAATATTTATTTATTTAATATCAATTTAATCAGTTTTCCTTTATAAAATATAGTTAATTTTAATAAAAGAAATTCAAGCCGAATTTAAGTTAATTTATTTATATAAATTTCCCTATTCGGTATTTGAAAAATTTAATACGTTTTACAGTTGAAAAATAACTGTGGTTAAATTCAACGACGTACAACCAATACGATAAATTTTGAATTGGACATTTATTCAGAAGATATATATGTATATGTACATTTATTTAATGAAAGGTGTGCTAAAACATTAATAAAAATTATAATTGTAGTAGTGGATGTGCGAAACAGTACCTTGGGATGGATCGGACAAGAAATATGAGGGCTTGTAAAAAGAAACGAATAATAATCTTTTTTCACTTTAAACCAGCTTTTTATTGAATATTTATCTAAAACAAGTTTTAATTCAAAATCTTAAAGCTAAAGCAAAACTATTTTTTACATATGCAGTTGTTGTTATGTTTCTCAAACATTTCATTTCGCAAGACTTAGACCGGTGACCTGAATAATTTTGTTATTTTCATTCGAGGGTTTTTTTTTATTTTTAATTTCAAAATAATTTATTGTAGTTGTTATTGTAATTTTAAGAACGATATGTAATTTATTATGTTCGTTCGTTTACTCAAAAGTATTGACTATTTTTTACTGAACTTTAGTGGATTGCATTTGTTCACACAAATTTCGATATAAACAACTTAGTAAAGTCCAGTCAAAAATAGTAAAAACTTTTTGTAAACGAACGAACCCATTTGTAATATTTATGCCAACATAATTTACAGCAAATAATGCATATGCATATACAAACTAAAGGGTGTTTTTTTAAGCCCGATAGAACTTGAAATTGTAAAAAATAACACAAAAAATTAAATTGTAATCAACATTTTTTTTTTATTCATAAGATCAATACGTGACATTAACATTTGAAAATGATTTCGGGCATATGGGCACCGCGGCTGTTCTTGACGAAGCGCATTCTGGACGTCCAATTTTGGGCCACTTTTCCGAGCACTGCTGGCCGTATGTCACGAATAACACGAACAATGCTGGCCTCCAAGGCGTCAATTGTTGCTGGTTTATCAGCATAAACCAGTGACTTCACGTAGCCCCACAGGAAATAATCGAGAGGTGTCAAATCGCACGACCTTGGAGGCCAATTGACAGGTCCATTTCTCGAAATCAACTTATCGCCGAATTTTGATTTCAATAAGTCGATGGTTGCGTTCGCCGTATGGCACGTAGCGCCATCCTGTTGAAACCACATCTCCTCCGGATCAATGTCATCCATATTTTCAAACAAAAAATCATTGATCATGGTGCGGTAACGATCTCCATTGACCGTAACGCGAGCTCCGGCCTCATTTTTGAAGAAATAAGGTCCGATGATGCCACCAGCGTGAAAACCGCACCAAACGGTGCATTTTTCTGGATGTAATGGAGTCTGTAGGGTCTCTTGTGGATTTGTCTCGCTCCATATGCGGCAATTTTGCTTATTAACAAACCCGTTAAGCCAAAAATGCGCCTCATCGCTGAACACAATTTTGCGATAAAATTGGACGTCCAGAATGCGCTTCGTCAAGAACAGCCGCGGTGCCCATATGCCCGAAATCATTTTCAAATGTTAATGTCACGTATTGATCTTTCGAATAAAAAAAAATTTTGATTACAATTTAATTTTTTGTGTTATTTTTTACAATTTCAAGTTCTATCGGGCTTAAAAAAACACCCTTTATTAAATATAAATTATAATGTTAAAAAAGAGCAACAATATCATAATCCAGTTATCATTTTAATAAGATCATTAAACATAAAATAACTTACAAAAATGCATAAATAAAATTATTAAAAAATAAAAACTTTTTTTCTGTTCGTTTTAAATTTAACAAAAGAGTAAGTTTAGGTTGTATTTTGTTTTTTTTTTGTCATTAGGCAAAACTGCCGCATTTAAAATCAAGGTTAATCATTACATCCCTTTAAACCTTTCTGGTAATATTTCATATATTAAAAAAAGTCTCTTCAGTGATGCGCTTAGCAACAGACATCACTTACTTCAGCGATGCTACCATAAATATACAGATGATTTTTGAATTAAATATAAGATTTAAAGATCTTTTTCTCAAAATTAAGTTTTTGATATTTAGTTGCTTAACACCTGCCACACACAGGTGTACAGTGTATTTACCTATGTCAACTTGACGTTATCTCAATAAAAGAACAATGTTTTGTAGAGAATTACCAGTTAAAGTCATCTCAACTTCACCCATTTCGTTGGAAAAAATTTTGTCCAGTGAAACTTTTGTACTGAGATTTTTCTGCAGCAAGATTCATTCCAGAATTTACATATGTAAATTTTTTTCTACACTAATAAGCCTTATTCATGTGATTTTAAATATTTTATAAACCCGTGGGCAAATGAACTGACGTAAATTTTTTTCTAATTCTTAAAATATCACGTTCAAATATTTTTTTATCAAAATATATACAGGAAAGTCGATTTCAGTTTACGCTCACATCCCACCGAGTTTTTACGAGTTTTGTAAACAGTGCAGACCTCATTCCCTTACCGTATTGCATCCATAGAAATGCTTAAATTGTTTGCATACAAAAGCACAACAAATTATGTCTTTTGTACCACTTAATATTTCAGCAGTTGATAAAAGTAGACTGACTAATTTATTTCAATAGTATCTTTTTATAATGATTAAGCTTTTCTGGTTGGCACTTGTTAACTGTAAAACAGACCTTCTTCTATATATATAAAAAATTGTTGCAAGTGCGTTGTGACTTTATAACTCAAGAACGGGCTCACTTATCCGAACCAAATGTTTAGGCTTTGTTCGGACTATTTAGTGGATGGTTTATGTGAAGTTTGCACAAAATCCGTAATAATGATATCACAAAAATTCAGAAAGGACCAAAGAGCCTGTTAAAAATAATTGGATAGGTGTCTGGTACTTTTTGGAAATTTTGAGTTTTAAGGGGATAAAACGGGTAAAAACTGAATTTTGGTTCTTTTTTGAACTTTTATCTTTGAGAGAGATAGCAATAGGAAAAAAGTAAAAACGTAGTTTTACTCTCCTTACAACAATCTATAATGAATTTTTGTACTTTTTGGAAATTTTGGAATTTAGGGGGAAAAGGGCTAAAAACGAGTAAAATCGGTAATTTTGTATCTTTCGACCTAATGCATGTAGTTTTTTTTTATTATTTCACTTGATCAGTATAAACAATTTTTCGTATTAAAATTTTGTTCGAAGTAAATAAATCAATTCACTTTTACTTCAAGCTGAGAATTATTTTCCTGATCTAGCGTTATTAAGGAATAACATAAAACTTTGCAAGGACCAGCAAAACTACAAAATTCATATTTTTATCGTTTTTTAATTTGTCTTTAAGGTACAGTTAATGTAACATGTTTTTATTGGAAATCTTTCTTTTAATAGATTCGATTCATAGGACCTGTTGTCTACCTTACCTTGTCAGTTTATATGTACGTTGTTCTAAAACAAGATAACATTTTTATAATTTTAATAATTTTTCCATGTATTTTATTTGTTGATGTATTCGGTATATATATACATATAATTTTTTTATTAAATTTCTTTACTTTGAATATATATCAGTAATAATTACACAATGTTTTCTTTTTACTATTTAACGTTAACATAAAATAATGTACATAAAGATTGTATGGAGGAAGAAAACGAAATTTTTTATTTTTTTGGGAAGAATACTATAAAATTTAACAAAATAAAAGAAAAATGTTATTGTAAAATTAAAAAAAAAAAACACACACACACACAAATTAAGTAATATGATATTATAACTTTATAATTTTATTTTACTTTTAAATTTAAAATTTTACAATAGCGTTTTTCCTGAAAATAATTATTGAATTTTAAAGATGTATTTTTTTTTAGTTCTATTTAAATTATGCAATGAACCTTATTTAATAAATACAAAGAAATACATACATATATTTAGTTCTAATTTATGGTCCTATTCCGGCTCATAACTTTTGCAACAGTTTGGTCGTCGATAATGCATTTGCATTGCCATTTTCAATGCAACTTAAACGACCAAACTGGTTTGAGCTAACAACGACAATAGAGGCGTTAACGTTTTAGTTAATGATTGATGTACATTCTGATAGAATTTTTATTTAAATATTAACACAACAATTACTAAAATTAATTAAACAATATTAACTTAAAGTGGGGAAAAAATACTTTGAAAATTTTGACTTGATTATGTATGTATATGACAGATTTTATATATTTTGCTTATATATGTATATCAGGACACACACCAACGACGATCTTCAGGAATGTTGATACTTTTCTTTAAATTTCTTCTTCTCTTATACAATAAAACAAAAACAAGCAAAACATTTAAGCCAAAAAGGAAAAAAAAAATAGAAACCAATATAGGTGATGTTAGAAGTATGTTAATTGCAAGAAATTATTAATGTTTTATTTAATTAAAAAAAAAGAAATTATTAAAGAACTAATAATAATAATCGTCATTGCTTTTTTGTATCAAGTGTGGTTGAAGAAGAAAAAATAGCAACTAAATTAGCTACTGTTAAACACCCACACACTTTTTAGACAATTTGCAGACCTACGTAGACAATGGTAAATGTAAATTAAAACATTTTAAAATATTATATTTGTGGAATAACCCTGCATATAAGTATGTGTGTGAAAAGGATGTGCATTCGACGGTTATTCGGTGTTTTATTTTGTTTAGTTGGCAGTTACTCTACTGTTAACATAGAATTGTTGGGCAGAGAGTAACAAGGTCAATACATAAATACAGGCAGCAATCCAACAATTGTAGGCATTCTGAAAAGAACAAATAAATATGAACATACAAACAAACAGTATTACTTTAATTATAATGTAATGTAATTATTTCCTGGAGATAGCACGTCCAGATTAGTTTGCAATGTGTTGATACGATATTTTACTTTTTTTCAAAAATCTAAACAAAACAATAGGAGTTTATCATGAGTAAACTACAGTTGAAAACGCGTCAATAATACAAAAATAAAAAATTCTAAGTGTACATGACCATATCATATTGTACAGCTTGGTAAAGTTTTTTTATTGCAATGTACCATATAAAAAATTACAAATTTCGTATCATTGTTTAAAATGACTAAATTATCGTTTCAAAAATTTACGTTTTTATAGTATGTTATTGTTATTGGCATGAGACAGCATCTTCTCCTTCCTATATTTTTATGCATTTGTCTGGCCAAAGTGTCGTTAGACTTGTGTTAAGGTTTTTCCACGGGAAATTTTAATTCACGTTACATTGCATGCATGCATTATGATCTGCTTGCAATATGAATGTTTCTTTCTTAGGTCTAAAGTTAAGTTTAAAGAAAATCTATTACTCTAAATGCAGACTTGTATAAATGCATTTTAAATTTTTACACAATCTTTCCAAGTTGTACAATTAGGCCTTATTTTCAATGAATCTTCCTACGGTTGTACTGCCTTTTCTCTTTATTAATTGTTTTGAATAAAATAAAAATACTTGCTTTGTAATTGTAACAAAAAAACATTAATTTAAAACATCCACTCAAACTAGCAAAAAACTGAGCTACATTTCAGTCAATAATTATTGAAAAAAATTAATTTAACTATCTGTATTATAGTATTAAATACAATATTACAGCATACCTGATTGTAAGCAGCACTGGCATCAGCATAGAAGGCTTCTAAACTGTGATACTCTTCTTCAATTGGCAAATCCTCAATCAAGGCTACACTGTGTATGTAAAAAAACAATCCCATCAAAACCTAAAGGTTAAAAAATTAAAATCAGATAATATTAAAATTTGCTTAGAAATCGTCTCTACTCTTTTTGTTTAAATAATATTCTACATACGCCGTAATTTTTTATAGTTTTGACCATTTTTCTTACCAATTGAATAATACCCCAAACGGAGATAATCAAGCCACAGAGAGACAGTTTGGGTCCACAGATTTTCATTTTGGATTTTCTTTAAGATTAGACCAACAAATTTCGTCCAAATATCTACAAATTCCCAAAGGAAAAATCTATTTGTTAATTATTGAAAAGATTCGCAAAGAAAATGTCAATCAGGCGAAAATCATGTGACAGTTGTTCACAACACAAAAATTCAATGAAGTTAGGGGTGGAACGTAAATTGTAACCAAAATATAAAAAAAAGATGTGACTATGTACTTATCAACAATTTTATATTATATTGTTAACATGTAAAGTAAAATAATAACACTTTTTTTAATAACTGTTTTTTTTTTAAATAAAATTAAAATTATTTTTATAAAAAAAATATCTCAAGCTTAATATAAAAAACAACTATTGATATAAAGATAAAAAGTTAAACAATTTAAATAGCAGATAATAATTGTAGGAAAAATCACAGTCTGTAGAAAAAATTAGACAAAAATTAAAAATTTTTTTTTGCAGCTCTGTTTATTGTGAAAGGATATTTATTTAGTACGCGTACTAACCCTACGACAACTTATTATTAGTTTGGAACGTATCAGTGGTATCCAGATGATTTCAATATGGGATGTAAATGTTTTTTTGTGAGAGAACTTTTTTAAAAATACTTTTGCAATAAATAAGAGATTTATCGCTATAATTATACAAGTTAATAAAAACAAGTAAGAGTTCTATATTCGGTCATGCCGAATCTTATATACTCTTCACAACGTGTAATCACGCAATAACAATAGTTTGTATCACTATTAATCTCATATAAAATACGTACATACATGGAAAAAACATGTTTCTAAAAAATTAAAAAAATAAATAAAAAAAATATATTAAAAACAAAAAAAAAATTTTTTTTTAAATTTAAAAAAAAAAAAAAAAAAATAATAAAAATATAAATAATATATATAAAATAAAAAATAAAATAAAAAATTTTTTTTTTGGCTCAGCTGGGATTCGATGCCATGTTTACTCTAACCAGTATATATGTATGTTGTTGTTGTAATTGTGAAAAAAAACGAGGTGGTCGTGGTTTTCTGCTCATATCTCAGAAAGTTATGGGGCGATTGTGCTGAATTTCAATAGCGATTCATTCCCGGATATTTCCAAGAGATTGATACCATTTACAGATTATAAAAGTTGATTTCAACCAACACACGGACAGACGGGTAGACGGTCAGGGCTTAATCGACTCCCCTATTCATAATCTTTCAGAAAATATATACTTTATGTAGTCGGAAATGAAAATTGTAGAAATTTCATACGGAATGACAAACATATATATACCCTTTTTCACTGTGTGAAGGGTATAATAAAATTTATTTTGTATATAATAGGTTTTACGATTAATTTTTATATAATATTTTAAGTTTTAAATGTTTCCAAAAAATGTATTAATTTAAAGAATGGTGTCACATAGTCTTAAGTAAAACAGGTTTTTAAAAACATTTTTTATATAAATTATTTCAACTGTGTTCTTTATCTTAAAATAATCATATTCTACCAAAAATTTAACAATAAAACCAGCCTTATAATTGTGCTTAAAATAAAGATATCTTTCAATTTCGGTCCGATCAGACCTGGCATCCCTTAAATATATATATTATAAATTATCGCTTTGCCAACCATATGATTGCTTGGTAATTATATGGTTTAATTTACATATGGATGGTCACAAGTTGAAATGCCCTAACTCGTTCTTTTTACAAAATTGGTTTTTCAGTGATTTCAATACACTTCGGCACAAAAATTTAACCCAATAGTATCAAAAACAACATTTTTACAAGCAAATATACAAAATCAATTACATCATGATTATACAGTTTCTACTAAGTTCTTATATGCTGTAATATTACAATTATTTGAGTTATGTTATTTCTACTTGTGGCCAACGATATGTCGAACAGCTTTATTATTGTCATAGTTTAGAAATTTATTGAGTAAAACGGAATTTTTTAATTTTACAAAAATCCTTTAAAGTATTAAAATATTATATATTATCAGGTATTTACAAAATGCCCTCTACAAATTCTAAGGTTTATCATGAAAGACAAGCACGTCAACTTTGCGCGCTTCACACTCTAAACAATTTATTTCAATGTAAGTTGGTGTCTTTAAATCAAATAAGTACCTATGTAAAAATGAATTCCTTTGCTTTAGCTCGTCAAGCATTTACCAAAGAGCAATTAGATCAGATATGTACAAATTTAAATCCAAATGTGTGGCTAAATCCCCATCGTTCCATGCTAGGTTTGGGTAATTATGATATTAATGTAATTATGCAGGCTTTACAACTACGCAACTGTGAGGCTGCCTGGTTCGATAAACGCAAGTGAGTAACAAATAAGTTGAATTGAGTGTGTTGGATAATGAAGCCCTATTTATATTTGGTCATAGGGATCCTGAATGCATTGACTTAAGTGCCATTGTTGGTTTCATCCTGAATGTACCTTCCGATTACAAATTTGGCTTTATAACACTGCCCTTGCGTAAAAGACATTGGATAGCTGTACGTACAATAGATGGAAAGTATTATAATTTAGATTCTAAATTACATGTGCCCGAATGTATAGGAACAGAACAGCAATTATTATCTTACTTAAGACAACAACTACAAGCCAATAATCGTGAATTATTTGTCATAATCGAATCTAGAGCCAACGAGATGGATTCGTCAAGGAGGTGGTTAAAAGAGACTAACAAATCTTCACTCTCTGACACACCGTCCAGTACAATGAATGGACATGTATCATGAGTTGAAGAGGTTTGGTGCTAAAAAAAAATATATGTTATAACATTTTTAGGGTGCAATTACAAGTTAAACACTGTTATAAAATAAAACTCTAGTCTGGATATTAAAAAAGACGTTTAAGATAGACAAATCTCTAAGACTTGTAAACCTATTTTTTGATAAAAAATAAGAGTAGGTTGTTGTTTAAATTGTTAGTAATTAATTTTTAAGGTATTTTTTTATTATTAATTAGTACAAAAATAGGTTTAGAATAAATGTATATAATAAAGAAATGTACAAAATATTTAAACGCAATTGTAAAAATTATGTTGGGGGTAAAAAATAAGAATATTAATTCGCATTTCAATTTCTAAAATGCTTTAAAAGATTACCGAAAATCTGCGAGATATATGATTTTCGTATATCGCGCCATTTATACGTTACTAAATTTTTAATTGAAAATTCGTAAACTCGAATATCGGCAACTGATACTCATTTGTGAATACTCAAACAATTATGCTCAATTCACAACCTGTCGTAGGTTGTAAGATATTAACTTTTACCTTTTAAAGGAAACTGGTGATAATACTTACTTTTGCAGCTATTTATGATTCAATTTATCAATGTTGGTAAAATTGTTGTAGTATAAAAAATTGATGGAGAATGTGTACAACTACTACGACGTACAACTTCTACAGTAGATTGTGAATTTTGCATAATATTCGTTTCGTCACTAGTCGGTAAGGTCTCTATACATTTTATAAAACGAAGCAATCAACTATTTGCTATTTTAAATCACCACCGAATAAAACTTAACGTTTATTTTAAACAAATCTGATTCGTATATAAATTTGGAAACGCATTTTTGTATGACTTAAAATCGACCAATATAATTTTAGATATAAATAACAATGTCAATACACCTTAATAAATACTATACGCCTAAATAAGAACTGCCTTATTTATAAAAATTAGCACAGGCTTTTAAGGGTTTTTGAAACTGATTTTCTATAGCAATATATATATATATATATATATATATATATATATATATATTATACACATATATTATTTTGAATAAATAAATGTAAATATGTGTTCCTTCATGTGAAATAAAAAATTGGTTATTGGCTATATGTACGAAATATTTATTAAATATGAACATAAGAAGCTTCGTACCAACAATCTGCAATGTTTCCTTTATAAGTTAATTTAGCAGTTTATTGTTGAAAGTAACACTAATAAAATCGATTAAAGTGTGTTACTATTTTTCAGGTTTGTACTGTATTTTTTTAAATGTGATCTAAAAGATTGTAAATAATGGAATGAAAATACCAATGGTCATAGGTTGACAATACGCAATAGATATTTTTTTCTTAGCATGAGATGGTGCTCTTTTGTGAAATGTAGAAACCGTTTATTGTCATCATTTCATGCTAATGAAGTAATTCAGTTACGAGTTGGTATCCCATAACTATCGTAAATTATATATACATATATATTTTTAAGGCCACAAATTATAAAATGTTGGGATAATAAAAAGTTTAAGTTAGACTATATAATACCTTAAACTTACAAATTTGTAATAAAAAAAAACTAAAAAATTGTGTATTGGACGGATATGTTTCAAAGATAATACGTTTTCCTTACTTATTAATATGCAAGTTATCATGCAGACATTTATATATCAGTCTGTATGCCACCGCTAACTATAGAAATTGATGGTGGAGCAGTGGGAGCTCGATGACCAGGTTGGGGACGTCTTGGTCGGCTAGTTTCGGGTGCATAATATGGTTGTACTGGTTGTTGGCGTTGCTGTTGTGTTTGCAAATCTTGTTGGGCGGCATGTTGATAGTAGTCAACATCACCTCCGTACTCACTAATAGCTTCCCGATTACTAATTTCATTTAGACGTTTATACCGCTCTCGCCTGGCTTCTATCATATATAAAACACCTCCAGGTAGCAGGAATATGGCACCTATAACACCCAAGGCAAATGACCAACCCATACCATTATTTTGCCAATGAGGCATCCAATCACGCGAATCTCCTTTTGCTCCGAATGTTACTACTGCTATAAAGCCGAAAAATGAAGCTAACACTTGACAAGAACCAACAGTCAGCAGCAAAAACACATAGCGATCATCATCACGGGAGGTTCGCAAAAAAGAAATTGTCAGCGGTAAAGCAATTAAACACATAACAAAACAAAGAGTGGCAAATAATTGTACGGCAATATAGAATCCAGGTAAAAGAAAATCGTGTATAATATAGTATTCTTCTTCAAATACCCACATACAGCCCGTAAAGGGTGTATCATAAAATCTATGAATATCTTGGAAACCATTAAAGCACACTTCCCATAGACCCAAGTTTGTAAATCGTGGATTTTGTAGACGTCCGTCCGTAACAAGCCAATACGGTGTCGCAAATGCAATAATAAATAGTAAAAACGCCAAGGCCGAAACTCCAACAGCTATTCGCGTATTTCGATTGCTGGCTCCCATTATGATATTTACTTCGAAATAGTTTCTGTGTATATTGAAGACTGATATTTTCCTTTTCAATTTTTGGAGCAGCTCCACGCCCAAAAAAACAAATCTCTAATTTTGTTAAATAAATGGTAATATGTTCCACAAACACAGAGTCGTATTTGTATAATGCAAAATTGACATTAACCCAAAATGGTTGCATATTTACACAAACGAAACCTTAACCATAAGCGCAATTTAGCATGATTTAATATCATACTTTAAAGTAGAAGTAAAAATAAACATATTAGATTATTTACAACTAATTAGATCATGTCATGTTTTCGGCTGCAAACAAATTGAAGTTAATAAACTTCATTTCGACAATTGTTAAACAAACTAATATTAATAATTTCATTGAAAGTAACTTAAAAATGCAAAAAGCTGCTTTTGTTGATTAAAAAATTTTTTTTTTAGTTAGCTCGAGTTGCATATTATGTGATGATAGATATTTTGCGAGATTTTAATTAGATAAACAATTAATTTACAAATCGGCCTTATATAAGGAAAAAATATTAAAACGTACATATATATAAAAAACATAGATATATAAAAATATCCCATTGTAAAATTATAAGTTGATGTATGTATGTTAAGAAAAAGTAATAAAAAAAACTAAGAAAATAGAAAATATAAAAATATATATAAAAAAAAAAATTTTTTTTGCGCAGCTGGTATCCGATGCCACGTTTACTCGATGTGTTGTATGTTGTTGTTTTCAAAAAACGAGGTGGTCGTGGTTTCTTTCTCATATCTTAGTTGTTTATGTACCGATTTTCCGATTTTCAATATCGATCTGCTCCTAAATATTTCGCGGGTCCAGGCGATGTCGGGGGTCTTAAAAAAGTTGATTTAAGAGTACACGTTAACAGACTGACAGAGCTTAATCGACTCCACTGTTCATAATCTTTCAGAAAATATATACTTTATGGGGTCGGACATGAAAATGTAGACCCTGCCCGTCTGTCCGTTTGTTGGTTGAAATCTACTTTTAGAAGCAACCACATGTTCCTCATATCTGCGTATAAAATCAATCGTTTGGAAATATCCGGGAATGAATTGCCATTGAAATTCAGCACAATCGCCCGATAACTTTCTGAGATATGAGCAAATAAACACGACTGCCTCTGTTTTTTCCTATATTTTTATCACCATAATAAAAATTGTTCAGCCTATAAATTGGTACCTTTGCTTCTATTTGTAGATATAACAAGCGTCTAGAGTTATTCGTGTAAAATTTTGGATAAATCGGGCTCTTATCGGTAAAGTTATAGGCAAAAGATTTTCTTTTTAAATATATATTCTAAAAATTTACAAACGAAAATTAATTTTTTTCAGCTTCTAGACAACCGAGAAAGTTAATATTGGTATCATCTGAAAGGACATGACTAGAACAATAAAATCACTATAAAAAACTTTAAATTTATGTTTGCCGCCACTACAAAATAGCGGACAATAAATTTATATATGAGCCAAATCTGGTATTTTAAAATATAACTTCTTGAACCCCCTCAATATTGGTATCAAATGTAAAAACCAAGATGGCGTCTAAAACAAAATGGCGGATACATTTTTTTAACCCCATCAATAAAGGGCTTGACTAGTTTAATATACTTAACTACCTCCAAATTCACAAATTCAAAATCGAGGATGGCGTCAGAAATAATAAAGAAAAAAAAGAGGAATAACATGAAATATAGGTTGTACTGCGGTGTGCGATTATACTTATGTACATGATAGTGAAGGGTATTATCAGATTCGGCACGACCGAATATAACACTCTTAATTGTTAATAATCAATTGAACTACCATTCGATTTAATTTATAATACCCTGTCTACAACAGACATGTTGTTAAAACATGATATTATTAACTAATGTTAAATTTTTTTAATGTTATAATGGAGGAACACACAAACTTATATCAATGACAAGATTTTTCATTATTTTTTGATAGTCGGTGGAACAATAATATCATATTAATGTTAATGATAAGCATTTTATCTCTGTTGTTGACTCTGTGTAATAGTTTTGATTTATGATTTTAGTCCAAAATTGCTTATCGTAGGCCTTACGAACGAATATACTCCAAAGATTTTCTATAGGCTTAAGATCTGGTGTGCATGCAGTCCAGTCAAGAAGTAGGCTTTTTCGTTTGCGAAAGCTATTTTTAATTTCATTTTTAATTAATAACATGGATAATAATAATAATAACAATAATAAAAATATAATAAAATTAATAATAATTTATTATTAGTTCTTTGTCTTACTAAAAAATACAACTCAGATATGATCGGTTAATTACTGGCAACACTAAATATTCAACGTTTGAGTACTCAGTACTTTTTCAACCCTAGTGTATGCATAAAAACGAACAAAGAATAAAAGAAAATTAAGTAAAAAACTTGTTTAGCTACAAGGAATGCATATTAAACATATATATTTGTTAAAAATCTGTACCAATTTAAAATATTTAAAAGAAATATAAAATTAAAGAGAACATTTGAAGAAATGCAATAAACAAAGTCAACGAGCGATTTTCTAACAGTATAAATTGTTAATTAAAAACATTCGATTTTTTAATACATCAAAGACCACATAAGGCTTCATTCACCCTTAATATTTTACGAAAACGATAGTAGCAACCACCAATCATGTCGGCTCCGGAAATTGAAGTTGTTAATATAAACAATTTTGAAAAAATTCAAAATTTTTTAAATGATTCAGCCTACAAGGAAATTTTGGAGAACAGTGAAAACTATAATACACGTCTCTGTATCGAGCGACGTTTGCGTATGCCCTTCTTGGATCCGCAAACTGGCGTTGCTCAGACACACTGCGCTTTGTTTGTTAAGCAAAAGCAACGTATGCCAGGTTTTCGTGAGGGACAAATTTATACATATCCCTCAAATCGATGGCGTAAACCTAAACGACAATATTTACTTAATCACCATCACAGCTATCGTCACTATCAATATCGGGAATCTAATAACCATCATCATCACTATACGGCCTCTGCGGGAATAGGTGTCTCCGGTCGTGATCACAATGAAAATGCTGGTATGTTTAAAAAATTTATAAAATCGATATAGAGAATGCTTTGTTTGTTTCTTCTCTATTTTATAAAATCCTGGATATTATTATTTAAATTATTTAAAGTTGAGTTAAGGTTTTTTTTTAGTTTCTGTGGTTTTATATAATTTGTAACTACCACCCTTAGTGGGTGTAGGAATGATTGAGGGTGCATCTATGTTTTGTGTGTTGTTTGTATGGTGGTTTGCTTTGTGCAAATAAATATATACATTTCTTTTATATACTTTTGTTGTTTCGTTCTTAATATTTTTTTCTACATTATATGTATTAATAACCTCAGTTATAAAAAAAGTCGGTGTCTTTATTTACCATGTAACCATTTTCAAATTACAGTCAGTATACACGAGTGAATGCATGTAATTTTATGCCGAAGTTTTTTTAATTACTTTGCTTTTGTAATGTTTACTTTATTTTCTTAACTTTAAAAAATGTTCTTATGGTCAGTGTTTACACTACACCAATATGACTACATATTTTCAATTTTACATTCAATTCGTTATTTCTTAAAGTAAATTTTTATTTTAATTATAAATTCATCAAAAATACGAGTTGGGGCCTTTCTACTTGTGACCATCGATATATATGTATGTAGGTACATATCAATAAAAAAAAATTTATTTCTACCTTAAATTTATTTGTTAAAGTAAATTTTAATCCCCAATACATAACGACAAATTACGGCATTCGGACGCTACCGAATTTTACTAAACGTGTTAGTTTTCAGTGCTATAGGTATTTCTGCCAAAGAATATGTTCATTAATTTTTATTTTGTTATTTTAGCTTTAACTGCTGACGGAAATTCGATGAGTGCCTCTGGTGATAATGACAGCAAAGATTCTCATGCAAATGCCGAAAAGGATGGTTGGTTTCATGAAGAAATGGAAATGTCCTATCATCATCACGTTGATGACTTTGAAGATGATTTTGAATCGGACAATGATTTTGATGAATCTTACAGTACTAGAGGAAAACGTAAACGTGGTGGTGGTGGCACTCGTTGGCGTAAAGGCAACACTTCTGTGGATGGTACTCCAAAACGAGGTCGTAAAGGTGGCGGTAAGTTTCACTTCTAGTTGTTAAAAACTCGTACAACATTTTATATTTGATTATACTTAACAGGCACTCGTCGACGTGGCGGTTCTAATGCTGACGGTGATGGTACTGGTGAGCCCACGCGTCGTCGACGGGGTGGTGGGGCTGGTTCTAGTGTGGCAGCAGGTAATGCTAATGCTGCTGCTGCGGCTGCTGCAGCAGCTGTTGCTGCAGCTGCTAGTGTTGCAACAACTAGCATGAACCATTCAAATTCGGCTTCACCAATTACAAATACCGACGATTCATCACAACCAGGTTTAACATTACCTTCAAGTAACAATCCTCCAATTGCAGCGGCAACATCATCCACAATACCGCCACAAATTGATAACTCTTCGTCAAGTCATGCAACAGACGCCTCCATGGGCTTACCAACCGATAGTAATTCTTCAAGTGCTGTAGCAGCACCCCCAGCAGCTACAGCTGCTGCAGCCGCCGTTGTGGTGGCAGCAGCTGCTACTGCTTCAACAATAGCCGGTGCCACCACTTCGGCGACTCTACCTGCAGCAAGCACTGCAAGCCCACATAAGACTGGTGCCAAGACTAAAGTTCGTTCAAACGATCGTGAAATAGCACAACCATCGCCATATTGTGATTTTTGTTTGGGCGATCAACGGGAAAACAAGAAAACTAATTTGCCTGAAATATTGGTATCATGCTCCGACTGTGGCCGATCTGGCCATCCATCTTGCTTGCAATTTACTCCGAATATGATAATATCGGTTAAGCGCTATCGTTGGCAGTGTATTGAATGCAAATATTGTTCCATTTGTGGTACTTCCGATAATGATGATCAATTGTTGTTTTGCGATGATTGTGACCGTGGTTATCATATGTATTGTTTGTCGCCACCTTTGGTAACACCACCTGAGGGTTCTTGGAGTTGTAAATTGTGTTTGGAAGAGTTCCATAAAGGCGATAACAGCAACTAGTGTATTTATTCTAACAAACAAAGGCGTAAATCTTAAAATGATATTCATTTTCGATTATAAGCTTTATTCTTTAAATTTTGGTATTTTGTACATTTTAAGTTGTAAAAAAATTTATACAGATTCCATGGCAGCTTTGTGAAAGTAGATACATATGTATTAAATTAAGTATAACTTGTATTTTCTTTATTTTAAAAAAAATGTCCTTCGTTTTTTGTAAAATTTCAGTATTTTTTTAATTTTTTGTTTATTTATTACTACATTTTGTCCCACTGAAATCTTTTCTTTGTCTTTTTTTTTGATTTAAGAGAAAGTAAAATAACATTAAAGAGGACTATACATGATCAAAATGCTTCATGTTAAAATCGTGTATATGGGTTTCACATCATGAAATGCAAATATTAAATTTTTTATTTTTTTATACATGTTTGATGATTATTTTGATAGTGTTTAGCTCTCTTTATAGATTTTGTGTGTTCTTTCTTTTTAATGATTATTTTATTTGTACAATTTTGGTATTACAAAAACACTGTATTTTCTATCCAATCATAATAAACTGATGAAATATCATTAAAATTATAAAAATATACATATATACATACAAACAAATATTAATTTGTTTTATTTTTGACGTTGAATTTATCTTAAAAGTTTTTTCGTTTTATGTGTCGCTTAGCCTTTTTTAAACAATATTAAATTAATTATTTTATGTTTTTATTGTTATCAAATCTGTACCTACTTGATCTTCTTCAGTTTTTAAATGACATTTTTTTACTTGCATCTTCCAAGACTCATTGATTCTAAAAATTTCAACACTATTTTGAAACTGGACGCATTTTTTAAATTTTGAACACGTTGATTTAGAACTTTGTTTATACGTTTTGATTGTGCCAGCTTCAAATAAGTTGAACGACTTTTGTTTTTTATCCATGTAAAATTTTAACAAAACAATATTTTGTCAGGTGATTAGTTTTAAAAATAAAACGTTTTTAATTTAGTAAAAAAGGTGTATGAATTTATAAGGTTCTGTAAACACTTTTATATCTTGGTATAATGATTTAATTGATTTATTTTTAAATTTGAATTAAATTTTTCATTAAATTAAATTTTTGTTTTAATATTTATTTTTCGCAAAAATAAAAATTTTTTTTGTCAGTTGCAAAATATATATGTATATTATCGCTTTTTCTGTTAATCATATATGGTCCAAAAGGCTTGATTAATTGAATAAATAAATGAAAGAAAATTTTGACATATCATTTAAAGTAGGGAGCATGGTGTAATTATATAAGAGAGCGATTTTCGGCTCTCTTTTTTATGTATGAAGTTTGACAATTTCCGGAGTTGAAATAATTTTTTTAGTATGTAGTTTGACAACCTCCAGAACACAAAAAAATAGTCAGCTGGGCTGGCACCGCCACCTGTATAAGTGTACCCTGGTAGGGAGCAAACAATAAGGAAATAGTTGAAAATCTGCAGGATACAGTCATAGAAAGTACCACACATACTTACGTAGCAAAAAAAAAAAAAAACAGTCCGAGGATGCCACCCATTCCTTTTGAAAATAAGACGTTTGCTGATTTTTTACTGTTGTATTCATAATCATAAAGATATATATGCATATTTTTAAAAGCATCGATTTAGAACGACTCGACGAACTTTGCTTATATTATTTTTGTTGCGTTCGTAATTGCTAGGACGTTTATGTAAAAAAAAATTAATGTGGGCGTGGTATTTCCATCACAAATAGAATAAATTCGCTTTACAAATTGTTCATGTATGCAAAAGCATAATAAGAGAACGGATTGACGGATTTTGCTGAATTCTTTTTTGTTGTATTTTTAATTACCAGGGAATCAATTCTCGTTCTGTGAAGCTGTGAAATAGAAACTTTTTGTAAAGTAAAAGGTATAGTGGCACCATATGATATGACACACAAAAACTCCTTATTTGAAATTGACTACATTTATTTAAAGATTTATTTATTTTATATATTTTCAGAAAGCTCAGATCTGTATGTTAAACCAATGTTAAATGCCAGGGTATCCCACGATGGTTCAGTATCCACAAGTCGACCTATACCTTCATATAGGAAGTCGGAGCTGAACGCAAAATCATCTTCTCAAAATTTTCGCATGTGGTCAATTGAGACTCCGAGTAACTGTATCTCGGCACAGTTAACCGACGCCACGCAATTAACCAATGCGAGAGTGAGACGCGAAACTCTAGAAGACGGATGAAAAGGACGGCCTGATTGCCCTTAAGAGATAATGGCAATGACGCGCGAGCTCTTGACCCGACCAGAGCTGAATCACGACTGACCTTCAATGATACTTTAATGTAAAATGCATTAGTTTAGCATCACTTTATAATCAGTTGAACCCCTGAAAATTACTTCTTCACAATGTCTTATTTTTTTATATTTTTAATTTATAAAATTATTAATTACGAAATAAGAAGGGATTAGGATAGATGGATAAAATTAAATTTTAGTTTATTTTGTGCTTACAATCCAAAACTTCATTTGTTAAACCGAAGGATGGGTATACATAGATAAAGTGTGTGTCTTAAACAAAATAATCGACTAAATGAATATACCATCATACATTTTTCTTTGAGTGTTGGGTTTAAAAACATGTCCATGCAATTTTTGAAAAAGGTGTTAATTATTTAACAATGACTTCTTTAAGCAATTCTGCTAATTCCATTGACTTTTCAGTATACAAATATGTGTAACTCTAATTTATTTTTTACATTTTGGTCAGTTAAATACTTGTAGTTACAGCATGCAGCAAACAATCGGAAAAATAGTTCTAGTTATCTATTGTATTTTAAATAGTCAATTATTTTACAATGCAAAGTTATTACGAAACAAAAGATTTCTTATATTTCCACGTCAAGCGCCAACTAGACACCAGGTTGGCTAATATTTTTATGTACATGTTTTCGATCTTTTTTGTTTATATCAATAGTAGTGTTTAATATTGAGCTTGAGATCACTTTTTTTTTATAAAAAATAGTTTTAATTTTATTTTCCAATATTTCGCTACAATTGAAGAATTGTTTATACTTTCGCTGCAGAAGCTACCAATGTAGTAGCGAAATATTGGAAAATAAAATTAAAACTATTTTTTATAAAAAAAAAGTGATCTCAAGCTCAATATTAAAAACAACTGTTATTTATTATTTTATTTATTTGAAAATAAAAAACTTTTCAAGTTTATTGGCGGTATTGGCATACCGGTCGATTTGTCCTATGAATCTCTTACTATTGGATATGTTTTAAAAGCTGAATTTTGGTTGCCTTTTAACGAAACAGTTTTTCGTGAAAATCCTTATTTCCCCGAATATAAAAATGATAAACTTAACAACAATATGAATACAAATCAAAATCCTAATTTTGTTAATGCCAGATTGTCGAAAAGTGAAATGAAAAAATCGAAATTACGTTGGGATATTTATGATATTTTGATACATCGTTTAGATGGGTAAGTATATGTGTATGTATGGTATATACGCATATTTGTATATAATAGGTCTATTCGCTTACTTTTCCAGTAAAGTCCGGTAACTGCGTTAATACTGAGTGATTTAAAAAAATTACTCTCACAAAAAAAGTTCGTGAACTGAACATTTTTAAAAACTCTTAAGTTAATATCAACAGATGTTCGATTCAAACACGTTGTGTTTTAATATAAGTATGCTTTTGATTTCTCAATGTTATATTTTTTTGGTACTATACTTTTTTATAATATGAAAAGTTTTATTTAATGATTATCATAAATGTATAAATTTTTCGTTTGTGTAAACTGTAAAACTCATGTTTAAAATTTAATTTACTTTTGTCTATGTAAATTAAATTAAACACATACGTAAAAAATATTAAAAGTAAAAAAAATATAGTACTGAGTACCCAAACAATCATATTTTGTAAAACTCAAAACAAAATGAAAATAAGTAAAACAATTAAGAGTGCTGTATCTTATATACCCTTCACAACGATTTTAATAACCGATTTCACCAATTTTAATTTCTCTGCTGTATCGTGCTTTCAACATACGGACGAATATTATTAATTTGTCTTATACTGAAACTATAGTTCAGAAAATATTAATCTTAAATGTGCTTAAACAAGTATTTCGTTTTGTTGCCAACGGAGTGACACCATCCACCATTTTTTGTTTATAATGGCTAAAAATACATATATGTATATATATATATATATATATACGAGGAGGCAAATATCTTGTGTCGTAATTTACACTAGCTGTTATTTTAGTATATTTGAGAAGTCTGACAATTTGAAATTATGAGAGGAGGAAAAAAATTTATGAAATTTTGACATTTGGAGAGAAGTAACAAGAAGAAACTAGATTTTTAAGCAACTTCTTGCAATAAATAATTCAAAAAATATAAGAAAATTTTGGTATTTATGAACACATTTATTTATTCCATTTTTGCCCAGCATATAGCAGGTGTTTTCTGCTATATGCCTTTGCAACACTGTATCCTGTTATTTTTAAATATCTAAGTTTTTGTAAAGTGATTTATTTATCACCCTTCTTATTTTTAGTTACGGCTATAAAGGTCAAGAATGTCTATTACGTGCTATATGTGAGGCAAACGCTTTACAATTTATGCAACATTTTGATGTGTATGGTGCACTAATGCATATTTTCTTCAGGTATTTGTAAATATTTATTGATAATGTGAATTTTATTAAATTTTAATTTACGAATTCAAATATATAGTCCATCTTCATCAAGTGATTCAAAATCTTCTAAAGCTGTAAATTATAAACAAGCCGAAAAATTAGGTTTATCGGGTGATTCCTGTTTACTATATGACTGTAACTTGTCAATTTTGGATATGTTTTCAAAAATTTTAAACCTTGGTAATTTTATTTTATGAAAAACTATGTATGTATTACATAAAGGTACACAAATATTTATAAAACATATTTATTTTTTAATATAAACTAATAATAATAATATAATGTTTTTTAACTTTGTTAAAAAAAAATAAAAAAAGTTTGTTTGAAAAAAATTTATTTTTTATTTTTGTTTTTATATGAAAATTCGATTTTTTGGTAAAAATATCGGTATTCACGAATAAAGCTTACTTTTTATTGAATGAAAGATTTTTTTTAGAAATTATTATCATTAACATTTTTTTGGGTTTTTATTTAAAAATCGATATTTTTAAAATTTAATTATGGATCATCGGATATCCATATTGTCGAAAATATCTACTTTTTAATTTTTTTAAGGTTATTTTTATGAATAAATCAAGCCATATTTATTCATCAGGTAATCGCAATTTGGATAGATTTTTTAATATCTTATCTATATATATACATATGTATATACTAAAAAATTTGTATGCTGTAATTTTGTATTGTGTTTTGTTTGTTTTAATTTAAGTCGGTATCGTTGATATTAGTATATATTTTTTAAGTATCGGTATCATGTAAAGACATTATCTAAAACCCTATTTTTGAATAGTTCAATAAGTTAGACATTGAAAAAACTGGTTACAATGAATATATATCTACTTTGTACCTTATAGCATATCACAAGCTCCTTAATGAAAGGACATCAACAACCCAACCAACAAAAAGTTCAACAAAAGTTAGTTTTGAGTTTTACTTTATTGTACACTAGCCAAACCCTGCGCGCGTTGCTACGCCCCTTAATGAATCGAAATGCATTCTAAATTTTAATTGAATATCAAGTGAAAAACCTAAATATTATAATTTTTTTTATGGGCGTAGCATTGCCCACTTTTCTAATCACGAAATTGTAAAGTCATAACAGCTCAATACGTGTGCAAAGTTTCAGAAGAATCGGACCAGTGCAAGTACCTCAAAACTATAATTTTTTTATGGGCGTGGCCCTGCCCACTTTTCTAATCACGAAATTGTAAAGTCATAACAGCTCAATATGTGTGCAAAGTTTCAGAATAATCGGTCCAGTGCAAGTACCTAAAAATGATACCTATTTTTGATGGGCGTGGCACTGCCAACGTTTCTAATCACAATATTATTTAGTAATGACAGCTCGATATGTATGCAAAGTTTCAGAAAAATCGGTCTGGTTTAAGTACCTCAATATTATAACCTTTTTTTATGGGCGTGGCCCTGCCCACTTTTGTAAACACGAAATTATATGGTTATGACAGCTTAGTATGTGTGCAAAGTTTCAGAAAAATTGGTCCAGTTCAAGTACCTCAAAATTAAAACTTTTTTAGGGGCGTGGCCCCGCCCACTTTTCTTATCACAAAATTTTGAGTCATGACAGCTCGATATGTGTGCAAAGTTTCAGAAAAATCGGTCAAGTGCAAGTAGCTAAAACTGATAACTAATTTTTATGGGCGTGGCCCCGCCCACTTTTTTCCACCCATAAACACTCCCTGGTATGTGTCCAACAACTTGCCAAAGTTTGAGTCCGATCGGTTTTACAGTTTCGGAGTCTATAGCTAACACACACACACACACACACACACACACACACACACACACACAGAGTTTCACTTTTATATATATAGATTAATCCAACAACTCGTATGCAAAGAGTAGAGAGCAGAGTATTGTTGCTGTATTGGCCAGTGTAAACTGTTATGGCTTTAGAGCTTTAGAGGATTTTTAACTTTTTGTTCAAAATGCAAGATCATGCGATTTGATCCCACCAAATTTTTTTTAGTTGAAATACCTACGTGAAATATAAAGGTTAGCGTTAAATATATTTCTGGTACAAAAATTGTATTTTTCAAAAATATTTTTTATCACAAAAATCTTACTGCCGTATTCATAAAAGATATTTTAGGTTTATTTGTTGTTGTACATAAATTTGTCAAATAAGCCTTCAATAAACCTAAAATATTTTTAATGAATACAGCATTTAATCAATCTTTTTGCATTTAAAAAAAACTTACATTTAGATAAACCTTCATATATAGCAACACTGTATGCATTACCTACGGTCTACACCAGCCATCGATTTGTTTGAACAACGAACAATTTTTTGTGCGCACATGAATTTGCCTGGTGTGGACCGCTGTTGTCGATGTTTTGTTCTTGTTCAAACAGCGTTGTCAGAACATTTGTTCGAACAACGATGTCTGACATTAAAAGGCATTTTGAATATGAAAGAAAGAGACGACACATAAAAATACCAACAAAATACTCTTTATACGTCTTCTCCATATCAAAGAACATGAACAATTTTTTGACAGTTGCTCTGCCGACGTTTTGTTCTAGTCTAAACAAATCGATGGCTCGTCAAGACGTAGAGTTATAGATAATAGCGATTATCAGACTAGGTTCAAAAAAATTTAAAACTACCTTAGAATGTCTCTTTCCAACAATCAGTTCACTAGTTAGATAGCAATAATATCAAGTGGCTACAAAAATAGTTTTATCAGCTGCTCAGTTGTGTTTCAAGCCATAAAAAAGGCGAGAGCAACACATTTATATCTTTTGTTTTAATTTTATTATTGTGTCAGTGACGTTTAACTGTATTGATGGAAAAGTCAGTACGGAAATACAATTTAGTAAGTACTTTATTATTTGGACTAATTACGAAATGTTGTGAATATTAATTACAATTTATAAAATAAAAAAATATGTATACACAGTAAAAAAAATCTCAAAATAATTACTAATTTATTTCAAACTAGAACCGCACAATTTGGTCTTTAAGATAAATAATTCAGTTCACAGCCTCCTTGTAATGAACAGAAATTGTATTTACAAGTAAATAAATCAAAACTTTATTTCAATAGACTATACAATGTGAAGTAAACATATGTTTTACAATAAATAATAATAATTTATGTGAAAAGACTAGTATTTGGTAAATTTACGAATAGCTAGAAAAATATGTAATAACATAAGAATTTCTGTTGTATATAGATAGCACTTCAGTCCAATAGTTTAAGCAAGAAGTAAAATAACATTTTGTTTTTTTGGCTCCTAAAAGTAAGGTTTGTTCGCAGAAACCAATGACTTCACTTAAACTCTAAGAAAGTAATCTAAATACGTTAAATTGTATTATCATAGTCGTATTTGACTGGATTTGTTTAAAAAATAAATTTTCAGTTGATTCACTTTTTGTAGATTTGGGAACTTTTCTCACTTTAAATTATTCCTATCAAGCTATAAATGGGAATCATCACTAAACATAATATTGCGCACGAATTAAATCACGAATTCAAATAATTTTTATATGTTTATCCGGTGTGAGTCTGTAGATTAACATTTGCCAAACTATCTTACCTTAAAATAATCGAGAATTCTCCAACAGCTGTCGTAAAAAAATGCGTTGGTGTTTTAAAGTTCCCAAAAATTATTTTTCCTTTAAAGAGTAATCAATAATTCCTTTATTTATATTTGTTACATCAAAATTAATATTAAAAAATTGATATAGAAATTTGTTTAAGCTAACAAATTTCTTAATTATATAAACATTTACCTCTAAAAGCGTAAATTAATACATTTTAGTGATTACATCTTTTTAGTAAATAAAAGCCTTATGTGAATATTTCCCGTACTTGGTTTTTACTGTTGGTTTGTGCTATATTTAATCATAACATAAAATTCTTTCTAAAATATTTTCTTTTAATTTGAACTTTTATTTGAATCAGTATCTATTTAGTTTCATGGTAAAAGTATTAAGCGGTTACATTGACAGAATTAAAAAAAAATTATATGAAGCCTGCTAATTAAATATTAGATAGAGAGAAAAGGGAAAAGTAAAAAATTTTGACATTTTTAATAGAATAGCTAATGCTCATCTGATCAATTAAAACTACTACTCGAAAAGTTCGAGAAAAAACTCGAACGTATGTTTACGTATATATTAAATGATTTGATAATACCATTACCATTACCATTGGCTTAATGTTATTTTTTAATTTTATTAATTCCTATATGTGTGAAAATTTTTTAAAGCTATTGGCAAATTTTGGTACAATTTTACTATTAAGAGTGTACAGTTTTAAGATATTAGATCCCATCATTGCTGGTTTTATAAACATGTGTGCAATTTGTTTTTGCAATATCTATTAATGTGTGTTTACAACTGTGTGTCGTACATATCTATTATATTGTTTATAATACAAACCACCACAACGAATAGTGCACATAAGTAGTAAGCGGTTATCAGTTTAGTTAATTAACTAAAAGTGAAACTATCAAAAATATACGTTTTTGTTATTTGTTCTTATTTTAAAGAAAAATAAGCCAACATAAAATAAATAATTGTGCTTTTAATGTAAGTGTTTTATTAAAGTATTTAAATAAGAAAATTTATTAATAAACTTCGTATAATTACAAATAGGTAGGTACCTACACACAATAAATTAAAATAAAATGTATTGTTTTTATTTTTGTTATAATGGGATCAACGCTCCCTTGTTGAGCAAACAAAACAATTAATACCTATTAAATTAGGAAATAAATCATTTAGTTAAAGTTTCTTTATAGGTATTTTATATTTGATAGGTATGTGAAAGTGTAAATAAATGTAGTGATTTAAGGTACTTAACTCTAGTATTTTTTTTTGTACAGTAGGTAAGTCGTAATCGAACAGCTGATACACATCTGGTGCACTTTTTTGTGCCTGATTGTCGAAAAACGTTTGCTGATTTGTATTACATATTTGTAATAAAGGTACTTTAAAAGGGTCGTGCAAATAAAAGCAGTAATTTTATTTTTTTTCAACGCAACTATTAGCAATTTGCTTCACTTTACTTCATTAGAACTTTAAAAGACCCAAATAAGTGACAACAGATAGATGTCTTTGTCATATCTACCGCTAAAAACTTTATGTAAAAGAAAACGAAAAGAAAAGTTATAATAAATTGGTTTTATTAGTAATAAAAAGAAATAAAATAAAAAATAAATTAAAAAAAATAAATAATATAAAAAAACTGTCTGACCGGGCCAGGACAAGCGGAGTCATCGCCGATGTAGATACAAGTGTGGCAGAGAATTCGAATTAATAGATTTGGCTTCGTTTTCAGAAACTCATTCTCTACCCGTTCAATACTTAAAACAATTTTTAGGAATGATTTTGGCCTATATCTCTATAAGATTTAACTATTACAATTTAGATAACCATCAATTGCGTCGTGTGTTCGGAAAATGCGCTGAAAACCAACTGGAAGTTGAAGTGTATTTTTAATGTCAAATCATCTTCAGCGATTAAGCTCATTTCTGCCTTAACGGTTATGTAGATAAGCAGAATTGTAATTTTCCTCATCCTTATTAGACTGCCGAAAAATATATCGAAAAAATCGCTGTTTGGTATGTTTTACATGCCAAAGTCTTTGTCGACCTTGTTCGTGTGATTTGACACCTTTGAACCATTTTTTGTTGAGCTACGCTGGTCTATGTTGGGGTAAACTAGCAACGATTGATTGAGCAAGTGGTGCAAAATTGGAACGCCAGGATGACGTTCATAATGCTCAGTCGTGTAGGTTATATGCCAGAAATTATTATACCCTTTACACAGTGAAAAGGGGTATATATAGGTTTTTCATTACGTGTAAAATTTCTACAATTTCCATTTCCGACCCCATAAAGTATATATTTTCTGAACGCTTATGAATAGTGGAGTCAATTAAGCTCTGTCAGTCTGTCCGTCTGTTCGTGTGTATGTTAAAATCAACTTTTTGAAGCCCCTGCCTGGACCCGCGTGAAGTACTAAAGTATTGGAAATATTCGGGAGCAGATCAGTATTGAAAATCAGAAAAATCGGTACATAAACTACTGAGATATGAGGAAAAAATCACGACCACCTCGTTTTTTTCACAACAACATACATACATACAAACGTTGTATACTGGTTAGAGTAAATGTGGCATCGAATCCCAGCTGAGCCAAAAACAATTTTTTTTGTATTTTATTTTATATATTATTAATATTTAAAAAAATTTTTTTTTTTTTGAAAACACAACTCAATTTATAATTTTACAATGGGATGTTTTTAAATATGTATGTACGTAAATATTTCATATAAGATGAATGGTGATACAAACAATTGTTATTGCATGACTACACGTTGTGAAGGGTATGTAAGATTCGGCACGGCCGAATATAGCAGTCTTTCTTGTTTTTAAATATTATATGTCATGAATTTCTTAAGCTAATAAAGCCGAAATTTTGGTAATTCTATTAAATTTGTTGTGTTTTATGAAAATTCCATCTACATATGTAAATACTTATGTATGCCAGTTCGTCTGTAGAAAGCAGGAATGAGTTCGAACAAAATTAGCTAGGAAAATGAAATTTGGCTAAAATATTTCTTATAAATTCTTGGTGTTGAAAATGGGCTAAGTCAGTCCATTAAGAATAAAGTATCGAATAAAATGAGAAAGCGCCTAAACGCAATGATATAAAGCGATAAGATTTCACAAGTTTATTTTTTAATTAAAAGTAGGCTTTCCCGAAAATTGTTTTATTGTTCCATGCATTACGAAAATAATCAAAGGAGAGAATTTATTACAGTTATTCTCGCGGTATTCCAGGGTTCGACAGGCTTTTTCTTAAATTCAAATAAATTATCTATGGACAAAAATTTTGAAAGAATAAAGGACTCGAGCTGCAATATCTAATTTAAAATTTTTTACAGAAATTACTTAAACACGCTTACTCCTTTGACCATCTATCATACAAGCCATACCCTAATATTTTATAATATTGTATGTATGTATATTTTTTATATTGTTAAAGGCTTAAAATTATTATGAGTATGTGGTTTTATATTATAGTTGAAACAAACGGGCGTATTATGCTTAAAATAGTGCCTACACAAAATGATTATTGTTTTTCAACAAATTTTCGATTCGATTATTATGAAGCTTTGCACACACAGAAGTGAATTTAGTATTTAAAAATTTTATACAATTTATGTGTTTAAAACAATTCAGAAATTACAATAGTGGGAAGTGTCAAACCCACATACAGTAAATATTATTTTTGAACTACCTCAGGCTATAAATATATAAATACGATATTGTAGTAAATAAAGTGGTCAGTACCACTTATATTGCAGAAATACTTAAGGTTCCATTTTAATACTAAATATAACAAAATAAATTATTGTTTAAGAAAAACTAAACACGCTTTAATAATCAATTTAATCAAACTTATACAACAAAAATAATACATACTTTAGTATAAAGAGATTATTTTACAGTTATTAACAAAATAATTAAAATAAAGTTACTACACAAATATCATGATGGGTATCAAAAATTCTTAATTTAATTTGGTATTCTGTTATCTGTTATATTGAAAATCTCAATTTATTTTAAAATGTTCAATGTTTATAATTATAAATTGATATATATTCAATTTTTTTTTTCAAAATTATTAAAAATCGTTTATTCTGGCTTAAATTCTTTTTCTTGTTATTAAACCTTTAAAAACATTTTTAAATTAAATTGTAAACATTTAAGAATATTAAAAAATTAATCCGACATTAGCTGAGTATAATTCATTTTTGAAACCAGCTATGATTTCATCGTTAGCACTCTTTATTGGTATACTCATATACAATTAGAAATTAATATTTATGTTTTAATTAAATGAAATTAGCAAATGAGAAGCATAGCATTTATTTCCAAAGTTTTCTTCTCATCAAATGACATTTTCTTCATGTTCATATTCTAAATACATTTTTGTTATCCTTTTATATTCATCTTTCGGCTAGCAGTATTTGTATTTTATTTTTTATTTAAAAGTACTGTCAAGGCTAACAATGAATTTCTGAATGCTATAAACAGCGTGCCATGTGTGTTAGTTCTAGTTCAAGGCATATTTATTCATCAGGTACTCTTGATTCGTCAGCTGATTATTTTTTTCAACACTTATTTTTAATTTCAGCTGTCAAAATGCATAAATAAAAAACAATTTTCTCTCTTTTCTAATTTATTTCAAATGTCGAACTTCATATATAAAAAATATAAACAAAAAAATTCTCTCCGAACTGCAATTACCTGATGAATAAATATGCCTTGGTTCTAGTTATAAATTAATAATTATTTTAACATTTTATTTTAAATTTATTGTAAATCATTCATGTAAGAATGGAAATAGAAAACATGACAAGACTTGGTAAAAAAGAAGCAAAATTGAAAAATAATTGTTATGCTTCACATTTTTTTTTTAATTTTATTAAATTGTAACATAAATAGTATTTTCAAGAAAGCTGATGATGAAATCGTAGCTGGTTTCGAAAATACATTCCGCTCAGCTAATATCAGAAAACTTTTTCAGTATTCTTAAATATTTACAATTTGATTAAAATTTTTTTACGATGTTTAATAATAAGAAAGTGAACTTAAGCCAGTATAAATGGTAAATAATTAGATAATTTTATAATTTTCACGCAAGTTTGCGTTTTAAGCATAAATTACCAGTCTTAAGGCAAATGTGAAATTTTTGTTAATATGTATGTGGGAGTCCATGTGTATGTTCAAAAATATTAATGAATGAGCTATAAAAAAATACTATGATTGGGCTTTTGTTTTTATTTAAATATATGTATATGAGTTGTTTTTTAAATGACTGCCAGAACTATTACTTATCAAATGAAAAATATATGTATATATCTAAATGTATTTTTATTTTTTTTAAATATCTTATTTTCCTCCCTTGATATAGTCGTAAGTAAAAATTGTAAAAAATACAAACGGAATGATCATGTTTAATATATGTACATATATGAATGTAAAGGGTACAAAAAGTAGCTTTTAATATAATAAGCTGTTAAGCTTATTATTATATAAAAAATGTAGAGAAACACTTCTTACTTGTGAATCGTACCATATTATTATAATAATAATTTTTGTTTGTTTTTGTTTTTGCAGACTTAACATTGTTATAATTTTGATTATTATTTCTTATTTTTTTGGCGACAACAAACTTTAACATACATATGTACATAGTATATGTATATAAAACTGATTTGCAAAATATGTACTTATATATTTATTAGCTAAATTTGGCATTTATATGCTTTTTTTACTCTTTTTATGAAAACTTATGTAGAATTGCTGAAATCAAATTTGCATAATCAAAACGAAAAGACAAATAACAATGAAAACATTTTTGAACGCAAAAGTTGTTGTAGACACCTACCTATACAGAATTAAAACTGTTTTAAAATATTGTTTTTTTTTTAATGTTTCAAATTTTACAATAAAAATTATTATTAGCACATCCTATTTGATAGCTTAAAAAACTTACGAATTCCAATAAATTACAGGAATTTAGCATGCTTTTTTGCGCCATTTAAAACTTTGAAATGGAATAGATTAATTTTTATGTTGTTTCTTCTAAAATTTTAGTCTTGCTTTGTCAATTCGATGTGTAACAAGTAAGAGCACTATATTCGGCTGTGCCGAATCTTTTATACCCACCACCAATTTTGTGTACATTTAAAGCACAATATTTATTATTTTGTTAATCATTATGGAATAATCTCTTTATAATAAAATATGTATCACTTTATTTGTAGAAGGTGGTTAAATTTTAAGGGCCCATGTTGAAAGTGAACTACACCTAGTCTTTAAGTTTGTTTTCTGCATTTCACTTGACATTTCTCAATCTCAAACTTACTCATTTTGATCCGTGGAAAGATACGCAAATGAGCAACGCTTTAAAGTTATTCAGGTTTCTTATAAAAATGGGCGTTCAAATCAAAATGCATTTTGTGCACTTCGTAATTCTTTTGATCAACATAATCGTTCAAATTCGTCCACAATCGGGAGAATTGTAAAAAATATTTAAATTTCTGCAAAACAGGTCTGCATAAAATGTTAGAAAATCTGTGAATGCCTTCTTAGTTTGTTGAATGGGAACTATTGCTGTTTTTTGCGATAGTGTGGCAAAAGAGCAGTCAACCTCGACTCATCATCATGCCCAATAATTGAGCATCAACATTGTCATTGAAAATTTGGACCATCAGATAGAGGAGTGGCGCCAAGGATCGGGGGGCCATTTGGCCGATATTTTGTTAAATACATAATTGAACCATACAAATATTATCATTATAAAAAGAAATAATAATATCCTAAATAATTTGTGTTTTATTTTAATACAACATCGGTCCTTAAATGAAATGAAATTCAATGAAAGTGTGTTAAAGTAGCTGTGTCAATAAAGTTTCTACTAATAAATACAACTTAAATATTTCAATATAGCCCTTTATTTTCCCAAAAACTTTGTCAATAGAGAAATTACATGAATTTAAGGTAAGCCGTTGTATGGGAGGTAGGCGTTAAAGTGGCCGTGTCACCTAAACTTTTTGGCACAACAATAACATTGATTAGAAGGATATACACAGCAAATTTGATCATCATACCTCTAATTTTGGCGGTTTTATGAGCTTTTAAATTTCAATAACGGTAGATTACGTGAAAAGTGGGCGTTATAGTAGGCGTGTCAAAGTTGTTTTGGCGAATGAGTACAACTTAGGTGTTTCAATATAGCCCTTTATTAATCCAAAATCATTATTAATAGAGAAATAAGAGGAATTTTGAGTAAAACGTTATATGGGAGGTGGGCGTAAAAGTGGGCGTGGCAACTCAATTTTCTAGCACAGTAATGACATTGCCTAGGGGGATATACGTAGCAAATTTTATCATCATACCTCTTATTTTGGCGGTTTTATGAGCTTTTAAATTTCATTAACGGTATATAACGTGAAAAGTGGGCGTTATAGTAGGCGTGTCAAAGTTATTTTTGCGAATGAGTACAACTTAGGTGTTTCAATATAGTCCTTTATTATTCTAAAATCTTTATTAATAGAGGAATTATATGAATTTTAAGTAAAACGTTATATGGGAGGTGGGCGTAAAAGTGGGCGTGGCGCCTTAATTTTCTGGCGCAGTAATGACATTGCCTAAAAGGATATACGTAGCGAATTTGATCATCATACCTCTAATTTTGACGGTTTTATGAGCTTTTAAATTTCATTAACGGTATATAACGTGAAAAGTGGGCGTTATAGTGGGCGTGTCAAAGTTGTATTTTCGAATGAGTACAACTGAGATGTTTCAGTATAGCCCTTTATTATTCCAAAATCTACATAAATTGAGAAATTATATGAATTTGGGGTAAAACGTTATATGGGAGGTGGGCGTAAAAGTGGGCGTGGCACATTGATTTTCCGTTACAAAAAAGCGTCTCACCAATAAGCAAAGTGTGCAAAATTTCAGAGTCGTACATCCAATTTTGTTGCTTTTATGACGTTTTTGTTTTTAAATATACCGAAAAATACACTGTGCGGTATAAATTTTCGTACATTTTGATCGATAACTCCTCTCCTAATGCATAGATTTAGATAATTTTCGGCGAAAAATATTGTTTTTACTCAAGAAATATATATTCGAAGTTTCATGAGTCTACGTTAATGCGTTTGGACACAATTCCATTTTATTCGATGTTTGAAGGACACGGTTTTTTCGACCTACTCTTGCTTTTCGATCTATAACTCTCTTCCTAATATTCCGATTTAGCCCATTTTCAATACCAAACAAACCTTGTCTATAAGAAAGATTCTGGCAAAATTTGAGCCCCCTAGCTTTTTCGGTGCTACCTCTATCGTGCTTTCAACAGACGGACAGACGGACAGACGGACGGACATAGCTAGATCGTCATAAAATCAAACCACGATTTAGAATATATATACTTTATGGGGTCTAAAATGGATATTTCGATGTGTTACAAACGGAATGACAAAATGAATATACCCCCACCATTTTTTTGGTGGCGGGTATAAAAAAAGAACTGATGAAAATAAGGAAAAAAACTAAGGCATATGTATTTATTTATCAGGCAGGCTACAGCTTTTAAAATTATAGATAAAAAACAAATCCTCTTGTTTGTTTTATTTGAAAATAAAACATAAAAGACGTAAACAAAAAAAAAATTTTTCTCAGAACTACGATTATCTGATGAAGAAATATTAGGGTGGTCCATTTTTCGACATTTTTAAGAAACCGGGTTGAAATTTAAAACTTAAAAAATCCATTGAATTTTTGGAAATGCATTAAAAACCGGTTATCCGGTCGAATACATAAAATATAATTCTTCCTTATACCCATGACAGATATACATATATAGCTAGGTATAGGCATATAGGCATTTTAACTTGACACAAATTTAATGCCATGATTATAACATGCCGTTAATTAAAATCAAGATATTGAAGGACAGATTATTGGTATTTCTTTATTATAATTAAACTTTTTACCGAAAAGCTAAGTTTATGCTTCAATTACCTTCAATTTTTAACGTTAGCTTTATAAATTTAAAGTTTCCATTGTTTCTGCTACATGAAACAAAATATGGCAACTAAACTGAGATTTCTTTTCTTTTCTTCTTCGACATTTCAAAATTTTTAATTTAAATTTAAATTTTCTAATTTTTGCGACACAAAACAGTAAATAAATCATCAAAAATGTTATTTCATTTTGTAAATAAAAAGTTATCACTACGTTTTTTAATAACCAAATTAATTTGTTAAAATTAATCGGTGTTTGCTTCGGTACTGCAATATTATATTTTTTAAAAATAAACTTTATGTTACAAGGACGTTGTAATAATGAAAAATATTAAAAAGTCACTTCACTGATCACGGTAGTCAAAGTTACCTTTTATTAACATTAACTTCATAGGCAAGTTCTGCCATACTATTTTTATAAACGGGTGCTTTTTAAATGAATTGCGTGTTTGATTCCCGCCAGAGATTCTAATTCAAGGATAAAAAACAAATAGTTTTATTAAACTTATATTAATTTTTATACTAGCGTGTTCTGCTTGGTTTTCAAGATAAAAAATATTCTGTTAATCTTTTTTCTATATGTGTGACAAATCTGACTTAATTGCATTCAGCCGTTTTTTTCGTCATTAATTCACAAATATTCAAATACATATACATTAACATTTATTATTAAATAGTAGAATTAACAACATTGGCTTTTTTGGGGGTGGCAAAAGCTTAAAAATTGTTTCTTGCAAAATCTTAAAAATTTTTTCTTGCAAAATCTAAAACTGAGTTAATTTTTTATGTATATTAAGTCGATAATATAATAATATATTATTATCACACATGGCACGGTGTTTATGACATTAAAGAATCCATTGTTCAGTGTCTATCTATACCTAGATAGACTTCTAAATGAAAAATAAAAAAATACAACTTTGCGTTCAAAAATTTCAGCCAAAGAATGGATATTGGAAACAACAAAAATGTATTACGAATATAAATGAAAATTTGAAAATAAGTTCTTGATTCCCTAATTCTAGTTTTATTGAATTGTAACATAAATACAATTTCAAATTACATATGAGTGTACCGATAAAGAGTGCTGATGATGAAATCGTAGCTGAACTCGAAAATGCATTCAATGATTACAATTTAATTTAGGAAAAAAAAAAATGTTTTAGCAAATCAAAATAATAGAATAAATGAACTTGAGCCAAAATAAAAATGATTTCCAGTAAATTTAATATATAAAAAGTTCCAATAAGTTTAATATAATTAATTCATATTTTATTTTAAATTTGTTTACTAGAAATTCCGATCAAGAACACATTAAAAATTACAAACATTTTGGTTGTAGTACATTATTAACAATTGTATACTTTATTATTTATTCTTACATCAATTTACTATAAAAGCAAGATCAATGAATTTTTAGGTTTTCTGACTAAATTTATTTATGAACATTTGTAGCTATTTTCCTTATCACAATGATCTAGCCCTCATAATAAACTGCTTAACTTATATTTTAATATCACAATATATAATTAATTACTTTAAGAAAAGTCTTAAATGACTATAAATAATAACAAATCACTATGCAAAACCGCGCCTTAGAATATGCAGCAATAAAAGAGTACTTATATACAAATTGTAGCAAGTCGATTTTAATCTATTCACACCACTGTTGGCATACTTGTATTTTCCCGCTACATAGTCTTCGTAAATTTTCTCCATTGTTCGGTGGTTTATGTCGTTTTTCATTTCTAGCAGACCGCGCATGCTCTCGGTTTGATCACGAAATATGATATTATTTTGCTTATCAAAGACACCATACATAGTAAACGGTCTTACTTCCTCCTGAAATTTCTTACCAAACAGACTGTCTATTTCACGTAGAGAGTTGTATATTTCATTTTGTCTATTCAATGGACCATCGTGCGTCATAATATATGCACGCGTAGTCCAGTGCATGTAGCAAAATTCAAACTTTGAATGTCTAACGTTGGGACCATAGGGACACAGGACTTTAAAAGATTTGTAACCACTTTGTTTTACCCAAGGAGATGTTATATTGCCTATTATGTACTTTTTGTAAGTGTCAGAGCTTATGAAAGCCACATCACCTTTTTGAGCTAAACATCTGAGAGCTCCCTCATCACCTCTATATACGCCAGAGCAAGTTTTCGCTCCTTTCCAAAGACAAGAATCGCGAGCAAAATATTTATGCGGTGATATACGTTGTCTCGTCGTATTATGTAGGGTTTCTAGCATTGAGAGATATGCTGGTCCTTCAAACGAGGGTAAACAGGCTTTGGTTCCCTTTAGGTCGTCAATGGTTTTAAATTTTGAATCTTTGTGGACCACTGCTATTGTGGCATACAGATCATGCATATTTGTTGAAAATTCGTAGAGAATAGGTTTAAGTTGATATTCACGCTGAGCCTTAATGCGCTGCTCATTGTTTACTAAAAGTACATCGGCTGATTTGTATTTTAAATCATCCATGCAGGTGTCCAAAGTAGCTGATCTTATACACTGAATATTAGGCTGGACTCCATAGACATGGGCCGCTTCTTGCAGCCAGGAACACTTAATGTGCTCTATAATAGAGGTAGTGCAAAACACAATCGATCTTGGTGGATTACATTCGGGAAAGCTGTAGGCACTCTGAAAGCCAGTTGCTTGATCTAGATAATCATCTATAGGTATGACATTATCTAAGGGATTTATATCGATATGAAAATTTTCTAACAAACTAAGCAGAGCATTTTGCCAGCTAGAAGGATTGTCATGATTAAGACCTGTTACCAAACGCTGCACCTGAGCAGCATGTGATCTTCTGGCAGCTATAACAGGCCAGGGTTTGGCCACCCAAACACAGGGTTTTGTCGTGTTGATAGGCTGCAAATGGCCATCAGCACACAAAAAACTATATTCACTTGGAATTGCTTGTGCCATTAAACCAGAGAACTGTAAATATGTAAAATATTTAAAAATAATATTAACACAAAAAGAAAGACAAACGTACACCGAAATGACTTTTTACATCATCTAAACGAGCCCAGGCCACACTACCGCCACCACTGGTCAAGCAATACAGGGCCCCTCTTCTACCCCAATGCTTGTCGCCAATATCGCATCTATAGGGATCGTAACACATTTGACATAACGAGGGATATCGATCTTTTAGTTGACGATCCATCTCATGATTTGGAACCCAAGGGCCTGCCTTACAACTAGGGCCAAAGAAACGAGCTGAAGCTCTAATACGATCTTCTGAAATAGAAATTTCAGGATCGCAGGATTTAGCCACCATGGTCGACTCAAAGTACTACATAAAAAAGACAATTAAATATTATATGAATATATAAAAGGTATTAGTAAAAAAACTCACATTGGCCAATACATCTGTCCAGTGATTTTTTAAGCCATAACCTGGATGACACAACTTAGCACCCTTCAAATCATGCACCGTATGTATGTCAGCCTCATTATCTACTACCGCCACTACTTCATACTCAAATGGCGAATCATGAGATCTCAATTCGCTGGTTACCAATATCTCTACACTAGCCCAACGTGCTGCTACCAAATCCTCTGAGGAAAGTACACCAAAATGTGCCGTACCTTTGTGTATGCGCCGCACACAATCAAGACGATCTATGCCAACTACACACTCCATATTAGTGGTTGCCTCCAATATGGGACAAAATCGTGGTGCTTTGCGATAGTGTCCGCGCGATTCAACAATACAGACACGCACTGAAATAAAAGAAAGAGAAGAAAATTAAGTTATCTTTTAAAAAGCGTCAAAACTTTCACTAAAAGGTGAATTTTAAAATTGTATAGAAATAATTTAAGAATACAAAAACCCTGTATTTATAAAAAAAAGCTTATTAAAAAACTAAATGATTTTTTACGAAAGAAATTTATATTCTTTGTTTGTAGAACAAAATATATTTTAATCAATCCAGTAGTTGTTGAGCCAATTGAGTTTAGGAAGACAGAGAAACATTTTAAGATGTGGTGTTTTGTATTCTATACATTGACCATCAAAATTTAAAAAAAATATATTTTATGTACAGACACAGTTTTATTTTGATCTTATTAAAAGTATGGATAAAGGGTTTTTCTTAAACAAAATATAGTCAAAGCATATAATCGATTAAATTAAGAAAATTTTTAAAATTATAAGCATTTATTTCTTATGACAGATATTAGTAAATTTTACTGGTTACCTTTATTTCATCAAGCATTTGTCTAATGTAAACATACAGTGAGACAATGAGTGTATGTGTATCGTTTTTCTTAAAAATTTTAAATTTAACATTAACTCCCTTAAAATCTATTAAATATATGTATGTCCTTCTGTTAATTGAAGAATTGAATTTATGACATCTGTAGTGCCAAGGGTACATACATACCGTCTTTAATTTAGACAATATTCAATTCCGAACCCATAAAGTATATATTTTCTAAAAGCTTATGGCTAAGAATCCCTGTTGAAAACCAAAAAAATCGTCCCATTCATTTCTGAGATATGAGCAAATAAACACGTCTGTCTCTATTTTTTTACAAAAAAAAAGATAAAATTTTTAAGCCCTTATATAACATACATATAGACATGTTACTATTTATAAATACGTTATATGTACATCTAGGGCAATTCGTAGAGAATTTTTAATGCATCGGAAAAATGTATATATGTATAAATATTTTACAAATGTAAATATAGATAAGTAAGCTCCTAATAAATTTTTGGATAGCCAAGTGACACCAAGTTGCACGACTTAGTTTCGAAAATTATTTCTAAAAAAAAACTAACAAATCGGTTTGAAACTAACTAAGATAAAATAATAAAATTTTTATATATAAAAAAAAGAAAGCAAAAAATAATTACTAGTTTCTGTACTTGATCTTAAAGCTGCATGCTTTAAAAATAAAATAAATATATTTGCATGAAAATTCATCGATAAATTCAAACGCAAATTTGTGTATCCTTTATTGCGTTTTAGAAATTAAATATTGTTTCATTTATCATTTTGCCACAAAGTACTAAACTAGGTACTTTTTTTATCGGAAATAAAACTCGAATATATCAATTAATTTTCGTGCAATAAAATTTGTTATATTTCTAGTACATGTAGCTTTAAGATTTAGACTAAAGCTGGTAATTATTTGTTTCTCTCTATTTTTTATTAATTTTTTGATTTCAAAAATTTTATTATTTAACAAAAAATATTTGTTTTCGTGTTTTCACTTTATCTGGAATAAAACTTTTTCCATAGATTTTCATGCAATAAAACTTATTACGTATACTTATTACGTTTGGGTTTTGTAGCACGATTCATTCGCCACCCGGTTCATTAATTTATCTTAAGTCAATAATTTTTAGCCACATATATAATAACGTTATTTAAATTTTGTCGAAACTTAAAACACTAAAAGCTAATTACATTTGTATGTTTGTACAAATATATAAATTATTGGCTAACTAAGTTGTAATAAATTAACAATCTCTAGTTTGTTCCTCTTGAAACCTCCAGTTTAAATGCAATATTTTAATACTTTTAAAAGTTCAATGATAAAGAAAAATCACTTTATAAAAAATTCAATATCAACATTGATCAAAATTGATGGATTTTTATTTATTTAAAGGTGTGATAAATTTACATTTTATCGATATACAGTGCAGAGCATAAACCACAACAAACCTTTAATCCCTTACAATTCACGGTAATATTTTATTTTTACTTACCTTAAATTTTTTTTAATTATAAATCTTATGCAAAAATTTTTTTATGGTCCCTAATGTATTTGCGTAAAATTGTTTACAATGAATGCCAATGAGTTAATTAACTGACCGGTTTTAATGCAGTTTGTGTTTTATTATTTTATAATTATTTGGGTAAGAACCGTATCCAGTGTTGTCAACACTGTAGAAAAGATGCAACAATTTTTAAATAAAATGCTGGCAAGTATTAATATATGTTTGCTTATAATAATATTTAGTAATAGCTGGGTTTGCATTTAACTAGTATATGTTACATTTGTATTAGTTCGTCAAAACTTGTTATTGTGAATACCTTCTTGAGCTTTTTCTGGTTTGTTATTTTGTAAACAGACTGCTTTTTATTATTAAAAAATAAATAAATTCTTTTAATTTGTCGTTGTAAAGGGTGATCCAACCATAATTGTGAGTCACACCTTAACGTCAAGTTTTGCCAAACTTAATGTAAAATTTCCTTGTTTCAGTATTGGCAAATTCAACCATGGATAGGTACACAATTGAAAATTATGAAAATGAGCGTTTAAAACAAAATACATTTTGTGATTTTTTTTGATCAGTATAATCGACGGAATGTGACTGTTTATGCTTGCCCAGTTCGTTCTGCGGAACCCATTGCTATTTTCTGCGATAGTGTGGCAAAATAACCATCAACTAGCGTCGTGCCCAGCAATTGAACATCTCACAAACATAACTCATAATAATTTTGAATAACGATTTGAACTCTTGACTCAAGAGTAGTAGTTTTTTTGTTTGATAGTTTTTCAGAATAAGACTTGTAATTGAAACAATTGTATCACTATCGTGCTAAAAAATTAATATGAAGCTTTAAGAACTTGATATGTTTCAAATGATTGTATTTTTACAAATGATCTAGAGTTATATAACATATAGATACGAGTGGTAACAAACGTGCATTTGAATTATACGAGAATTAAGAAATGTTTATTTTTATAATAATAATAACTGAATCTGTTCAGTTTAAATTTTATTCTGCTTTTTTTCCTACATAGTAACAAAAAAATCGAGATACGCCCTTTTTATATTTAGCCGTCGATATGTATGCATACATTTCTAAACACAAAAAACAATAGCAAAAAACTTAATGCTAAAATAAACAAAACTGGTATATTGCGTGAGAACTCGTACAGATCTCTATAGACAACAACGACTTTTTAAAGATTCAGCATCAAAAATTTGAACACGTGAATATGTTGACCTTGATTAATATTTTAAATTGAATAAAAAAACACTAACCAAAAAATGTTAAAGAATTATTATTAAAATTTCAAATGAGTCATTATTTTAGCGGTAATATTTATAGGAATAACCGGACTTAATAGTTTTATATAACACTTTTTACAGCATGCAATATGCATTGAAAGTATTTTAAGATTCATTTTGTGTAAAAATCGTATTTCCTTGCATCCGCTTACATTCTTTAAATAAATATATACATATTTATATATATATGTAAGTGATAATTAAACTACAGAACCTTTTTAACAATATTTTAATAAAACGCATTTAAAATAAACATAAAAAGTTTTAAATTTACGCCTCGAAATCTGTGCGTTTCTGATATAAAAAAAGTTTACGCATTTTTGTACTTTATTTTTATTTTCTTCTTACTTAGCTTACAGTATGTGTTAAATGTTTTGAAACACTTATAAAAAAGTTTTTAAAATTGTATTTATCTAAAGATTATATTTGAAAGTTAGTTACTTTTTAAATTTTTCGTTTTTTTACTATGAAGAAGTTTTGAAAAATAATCTATATAAGAAATAGATAGGACAAATTAATTTTTGAAAGTTCTAATAAACGAGCCATGTATTTTATCATCACAGTAAATTAAGGTCTTGCTAGACAAGTTTTTTTATTAATAGGTATGTCATTAGAATTAAAATGTATATAAATATGTATTTATAGTATCTATGAAAAATATGTTTGTGATTTAATTACGTCAAACCTAACATAATCGATTTTATTTAAATTTTTATCCAGCAGCATCATCCAGTTTTTTACTTTTCTTTTTTTTTTAATTGGTAGAATCTCAACATCTCAGATTTAATATGAGTAGTTTAACCTTCCGTCTTTATAACTCCAGTGTGTCTACTCTTATTCTGTGGAACTGAGAAATGAAAAGTTTTTGCGTATCATATATAGAAGCATATAATCGTCAGCTTTTTATTTTTTAACCTACCGGCTATTCAAAAGAATTATGAGTGAATTACATAAGTATATCTCTTATATATATATTATTCTCGTGTTGTGGTGTTTGTGATTAAACTCCTCCGAAATGGCTCGACGGATTTTCATGAAATTTTGTGTGCATATCGGGTAGGTCTGAGAATCGGTCAACATCTATTTTTCATACTTCTCAACGCCACGCCCTTTTTTACGCCCCCTCAGGTAGGCCAGACTGCTGGACTGATCTTCCTAAAATTTTTACATAATATAACTAAGTCTCTGATATGATTAATAGAATACTTTTTTTTATCACGCCTACCTTAACGCCCACTTTTTTTAATTATGTACTTGCATCGATATAGTTTTTAGTATTTTTCTTTAAATTGTACACAAGTAATAGTCCAGCCAATGCAGAAATAAACGTTTAAGAATCAGTCAACATATATTTTTCAAACTCGTAAATATTTAGGGTGACGTAACGTCTTCGATGAATTTTTAAACTAAGATAGATCTGCATACCGTAGAACACATACGGTTTACGTTTTTTAAATGTAAAAAATATTTCCTAGAAATAATTTATATGGCAAAACAACGTTTGCCAGGTCAGCTATATGGTTGTATGAAGAAACTCAAATTTTCCCTACAACTTTTTGGGATTTTCCACACAAATCCTGGTTAAATGTGAACCATTTCGTTTTTCTTATTACTTTAATCAAATTTTAAATGATGATATAAAGTAATTGAATTTCTTTTTATCATCAATCATCAATATTTTTTGTTTAATTTTATTTATTTTATGAAACATAAAATGAGGTGTATGAAATCTGGTTTATCTATTAAATACAGGAAACTAATTAACGTAACGAAATTTTTATTGCTGTCTTGATGATAAAGAGTATGACATGAGAATTTGGCATTTAGGATTTTTGTTTTGTTTTCACTTTTTTTGAAGTAAAAACTTGTTTTAAATTATGAAAAAAACAATAATTTTAATTAAAACCAAATGGGGTATTTTATTTATAAAAAAACATTTATTGTGATTGGTATTGTGTAACAACTAGAATAATAAAATTTTCGACATGTAAAGAAAACGGTTTTCGAATAATTCGAAAAACTATAATTTAGAAAAACGGGTTTCGTCTTGTTACACATAATACTTGTTCAAATACCTTATCTTTTATTTAGTATTTTTGTTAATGTAAAAATTGAAAAAACAAATATTTTATTTATTTCTGTTTTTTATACCCTTCACCTGTGGTGCACAAGGGTATACATATATAGCTTTGTCTCTCCGTTTGTAATTTATATAATTTTCATTTCCGACCCCAAAAAGTATATATTTTCTGAAAGCTTATGAATAGGGGAGTCGATTAAGCCCTGTCCGTCTGTCCGTGTGTTGGTTGATATCATTTTTTAAAAGCAACTACATGTTAAATCTTTTGGAAATATCCGGGAATGAATCGCTATTGAAATTCAGCAAAATCGCCCCATAACTTTCTAAGATATGAGCAAATAAACACTGCCTCTGTTTTTTCCATATTTTTTACCATCAGAACTTAAATTTTGCATTTTGAGAAAAATTTTACATAAATCGAGTTCTAATCGGTAAAGTTATAGGCAAATTTTTTTTTTTTTTTGAAAAATATATATTCCAAAAATTTACAAACGAAAACCAATTTTTTTTAGCTTCTAGACAACCGACAGAGTCAATATTGGCATCATCTGAAAGGATTTCACTAGCGCAATATAAGCACTATAAAAAAATTAAAATTCATGTTGGCCGCCACTACAAAATGGATGGCAATAAATGTATATATGGGCCAAATCTGGTATTTTAAAAATTAACTTCTTGAACCCCCTCAATATTGGTATCAAATGAAAGAGCTTAACTAGTAGAATACAGATAACTACGAAAAATTCAAAATCAAGGATGGCGACGGAAATAATAAGGAAAAAATGGCGTATAACATTAAATATAGGTTAAGCTACGATGTGGGTTTATACTTATGTACATGATGGTGAAGGGTATTATCCGATTCGGCAAGGCCGAATATAGCACTCTTAATTGTTTATATTAAAAATTAAGAAGAATTTAGAAATATACTTGTTGTTTTTACATAATGTTGTCATAGGAGCCCAAAAAGTTCAGTTGTATATTGTTATATACTAGTTTTAATACGAGTTATTGTTAACTAGTACAATTACTTTTTCTTATTTATAGTTTTATTATTTATATTTGAAAATACCATTTTTTTAATTGAATTGTATTTATATTCTCAAGTGAATATAAATACAGAGTATTTATAAAGCAGTCGATATTTCATACGCTTTCTTCTCATTATTGTGTTTTGACTTTCACGAATTTATCTGTTTGGCTAGTCTCGTTACAACGAGAATTACGCAACTTTTTTTACATTTAAATTTTTAACTAGTTACGTTTTGGGTCAATTCTATTTCACCATAGTACACAGAGAAAACAGTTTCAGTTGTGTGTACAAGAATTGTTACCAATGGCATAGTTTAGTTGTGGTAGATTATAGAAAAGTTCAAATTGCAAATAATTTGATTGTCTGTCTTCTGCGTGCATGTTTTGACCTTTACAGACAGCAGTATTTTGGCACTTTGTGTAAGGATTAGCGTTTTTCAAAGTGGTAGTATTCAAAGCTAATATTTTCAGCCAGCAAAACAACATTGTGATCCGGTAGGTGGACAAATTTACCATTGTTTCGGTTTATGTCATAGAAACCCATTTCCGTTTGGTCACCAATCTTCGATCCGGTAAATTGGGCATTTCTTACCCTCTGGTAAATAATATGCCCATTATTATAACTTGGCATTAGTTTAATCAAAAGTTAAGGGTAAGTTCAATACAACTTTATTCAACCTGGAAGGTTAAACTAAAGTTCTTCTAATGATAAACGGTTTATTTGTCCGACTAAATCTCACCTTTAACTAACGGCAAGTATTAATGTAATAATGGCTTCTAGTGTTACATTGTTACAGCTTATATTAAAAAATTAATTTCTTTCTTTCTACGTTATCAATATAGCAAAAATCGAATTTTATTTAAAGGAAATTTATGCAATTAGAGAGAGAAATAAAAACAAAAAAACAACAATTTTTTAATTTAAACTTACATTTGCCATCGTCTGGTATTTTCCCATAACTGATATTAAATGTAACTGATAATGAGAGTAACAAACAGAAATATCTAAAAAACATTTTCTGTTCTTAATAAATTGATATTTTTATATTGCTTTTTATAATTTTTCACAGCGAAATAATTTATAATTAATCACTTGTTTTGTTATTAAAATTTGTATTAAATTCACTTTATTGAATATGACTAGTTAACGCCTTCCAAAAAATCATGTAAATTTTGTTTCAATATAAAAAATATATACATATATAAAATGTATTAACACAGACTTGCGTGGCTAATGAAAGCTCAGCTTAAACTAAAGTCTTAAATTCAATGTTTAATGTTTACATTCAGATTTTTCGTTGCCGTATGTTTCGTTCTCGTTTTTGTTTATCAAGTTATAAAAAAATATATATATTAAATAAACAACCTAAAAATAATTGAGACTGTCAGAAGCATCATTCTGTAAAAGAGATGCCAAATAGGATAGGCTTTTGTAAATCCCTAGATAACGAGATTTTTCGAAAACCTGGGATTCGCTGAGGATTTTGGGTTCAATTACAAGAATAAACTGTATAAAAAATGTCTTTAAAGTAATAAAAAGGATTAATTTTTATAATAATAAACTTAATACTTGCAACTTTTTCATTTTACCTTATAAATATAGAATTTAAAATTAAAAGGCATATCAAAGTAATTTCTGATATTGAATTTAACTTAGATACTGCAATTAAGAGTCCCCTATTCTTCTTAAATATTTTTCCATATAGAAATTATATTAGTTTAAGAAGAATCTTTATAAGTGGGCGTGTCACCTTAATTTTTCGTTAACACAATTGTATTAACCACAAGCTTATATTTAAATAATTTTTGTCGGTTTTATGACGTTTTTAATATTATCAATACTAGATTAGGTCCTATGCAAGAGGTGATCGTTAAAGAGTGTCAAAGTAATTTTAAATATTGATGGATATTAAAGTTCAGAGACTTCCAAATCTTGGCCCATAGAGAAATTATATGAATTTAAGAAAAAAAAAAAAACGTTGTATAGGAGGTGGGACTTAAAGTTATAACAAATATATTAACCACAAATTTATATTTGTAAAATTCCAGTGTCGTAAATCTAATTTTGCCGGTCTAATGGCTAGAAAACATTTTGCGAGATTAAGTTTCGTACATCGCATTTTATTTGATGTCGGAAAGACATTTTTATGGCCTACACTTGCATTACAAGCTATAACTTTGTTCCTAATAGGCCGATTAAGCCCATTTTTTATACCAAATATTTCTGATGCATAGAAAATATTGTGGCAAAATTTTATCCTCCAAATTTTTTGTTTGAATCATATTATGCTTTTAATGGAAGGACTTAGAAAATATGTATGTATATACTTTATGGGGTCTAAAATTAATATTTTGATGTCTAACAAACGGAGTGACAGAATTAATATAACACCAACATAGGTTTAATTAGTAGAATACAGTAAACTTTAAAAATCAAACATGGCGTCGATAAAAACAACATAATGGCGTAAGTGTATGATCTTAAATCTAAATAGGTTACACTACGGTGTGGTCATTACACACATGTACAAGTATTGTCAGATTTGGCACGGCCGAATATAGAACTCTAACTCGCTCTAAATCCCTTAAATTAATTTTTGTGTTCATACAAAAAAATTTGCTTCACCTATTCCTACTCCATTGGCTTGTTGTTCATAAGTGTTAGTTTGAGTGAGAAAAACCTATAACGACAAGACCTTCGCACATAAACTTGTCTTGTCTAAATAGTGTCAAAAACATATGTATAAGAATATCAACTTTAAGTGATTATACCAAAATTTTGAATTGTTTATATCTCAATCCCAAAAACGTCATATTGATATTGGCATCCCTAATCTGAATTAAAAGGGAGGACAGCAATACGCAGTGATAATTAAATCTTTGAATGTATTGAATGGATGGTTGGTCACAACTGTTTGAGTGAAACAAAAAACGCAGAAATCAGACAGCAAGTTGTGCTAACTTGTTTTTCTTAACCTTCTCCTTAAGCAGTTGTTTGCCGAAACTTAATTACTTTTTTAAGGTTGAAGGTTAGTTATAAGATAATGCACGTTCAATAGCTTTTTATTAGGATATCAGATAATTAAAACTTAAAACATTTTGTAACCATTTTTTAATATATGTATTTATACGACAAAGAAATGTGTTATTTGCCATTTTTAAAAGGAGTGCAGAGAGACAAAATATATATTTTCTGTGTAATATTTTAGGAGTTAGAAGCAATTGACATTTTTTTATTTGCAGATTTAATATGAACCATCTCTTTGGTATTGATTAAAAACTGTAAGTTAATTGCTTTAATCTTATGTTGGAAAATTTCGCTTGTAGTAAGCATTCCATTAAAATGGTGCACTAAATAATCAATAACTTCCGCATTATCTTACGGCCTGTATTGATCACCAGAAAAACTGCAAATAAGCAATTGCATGTTAATACCACTGCAACGTTTTGGGATAGAGATTAGCAATTTTTTCGATAAAGTTTTTCTATGGATAAAATCCTTTAGAATATTTCCGTATTAAGAACATATCATTTTTTGGGTGTATATATCAAACATTTAATGTTAATAGGTAATGCACCCTTTTATGAGTTCCAGGGTATATGAAAATTGATACTTATAATAGATCTAAGGCACTTGCGAAATCCGGTACAACCACAGATTTGATCGAATCCAAATGTTATTGCCGTTCCTCTATTAAAGGGTAAAAAACTGATTTTGCACCAACTTTACTAAATTGTATTAAAAACCCTATCCCAATATGGATATGCATAGGACGTAAAACGGACATTACTTGGCACTGGCCTCTAGGAAAATACAAAAATAAGTATTCCCTATAATGACGTCTGTAAAATTTTGATAATGAAGATCACTGAACATTTTCTCTGTCACTGTCCGGCATTTGGGAACCTAAAACGAATACATATTTATTGAGAAAATATGCCTTTACACAGGTAACCAGGGAAAAATCCACACCGCCATAAATAGGGCAGAATGATTATCGAACTACGGCAGCCATGAGATGTAATGTAAAGTACAGTCAAAGCAAAAAAAATTATTTTGCGACTTTTAAAGAGCATGTTTGAAGCATATTTGCGGTATCCCTGTTAATCACTCTTTCTTTAATGTATGTGAGTAGGATGAATAAAAATCTTATCATTTAGAAATATGTATATATATATATATACATATATATACTTTTTATCAACTTATAATAAGTTCATGCATAACACAAATAAAAATTAAAAAAAAAATACAATTATAATCTAGGGATAACAACATTAATTTAATACAACAGTGTAGGAAAGTTGATCAATCCGTTCAAACGTCTTTAAACCTCAAGTTATCTTATTTTTTAATGTGTGTTTTTTTAACTTTGCGTAAATTTAAAGTTTATGGGTAAAATAGAAATTTTCTTATTTTAACTCTGGCAATACTTTATTTAACCCGTGTTAATTTGTTAACAAATATGTCTGTATAAGTACTTATGTATTTTGGTGTTTTCAGAATTTTGTTCGTGGGGATTCCCTGCTCAACAAATGTGTACGTTTCAGGGAAAAATTACAGTACGTATGCCAGTACGCAGATACATATACATACATACATACGTACCTATGAATTGATTTCTTGAGAAGCATCTCTCTCTCTAACATCTCTCTAACAAACAGGTAGGTACTTATTAAAATGACTGACAACTTTAAATGGTAGATATGTACGTATGTATGGATTTATGTACATATGAACACATCCACAAGATAATTTGTATTCAGTTTAGTTTGCGGTTAGTAACATTGAATTATAGGCTAATATTTGAGAATTAAAGGAGTTAAATCGAATTTCATTTTATGTAGCTTAGTAGAAATAAAGTTGTTAAAGTTTAAAAAATTTTTACTAAAAGTTTTAACAGTCTGCGGTAGCCATTTTATTTGATACCAAATTACTATTGAACAATGGAGCTGCACTTTCAAAAAATTAACTTTTTTCATCAAAATAAATGTTCGTTAAAGAACAGCCAAAATAAGAGCATGTACCTACTTTGAGTTTTACGTCGCTTAGCGTTAATGTTTATTGTAATATTTCTTAGTCGACGTCCACATTATGAACAATTGTTGCAAAATTTTTAGTTTGTGGATGAAAGAGGAAAGTGGCAGGGATAGGGGTACAATGATTTATATTCATGCAATTTAATTTCAATTGATGTGTTTTTAGTTGATGTCGACACATTCAGAATAAAAATTTTTGATAAATCTCTGTTCACAATTTTCATTAAATAGTTTTCTCTTGAATATTTTTAAAAAATTTCACACTATGTTTTCAATTTTCATTAAATTCTCTTCTCTTGAATGTTTTTTAAAAATTCTCTAAGAGCGCATTTAAAACTGCCGCCCAATTAAGCAGTTTTTTTTTTAAATTTAACAATTTTGTGATAGGTTTAATTATTTCATCAAATATTTGCTTAATGTGAACATACCCTTAATTATTAAACAAAAAAAAAAACATAGTTTCATATGAATAATTTAATTCAGAATATTTTATTTTAACATTGTTTCACCTGTAAAAGGCTTAAAAGGGTTTATTAAACTGATTATTCTGCAAATTTGATTGCATACATTCAGCAGTAAAATTTTAAATATCAAAAATTATCTAGCACAACCCGGATGGCTTTGCTGGCCCCAACAAAGTTTTTGTATTTTATTTATTTGGAAATAGATTTTAATATTATTTGCTACAATTTTTTAGGTATGTCATAATTGTCCCAAATAGTATTTAATTCCTATGAGGGTATCACTCACCCTTCTCCCATCCCTACCATTTATGTACTTATTAGGAAATTGTTATCACAAGTAGTTCGTACTAAATTCAAACAGATTTTTCAGAGTGACATCAAATATATTACTTGGTATAAGGAGCATGTCTTCTGCTTTGATCCTAAAGATTTTGTGTTCGAAAAAGTAAACTGATATCTAAGCCGATAAAAATTATACTTTTGAAAATATGTCATTAAAAATATTTTTGGAGTATAACTTTTCCAGCTCCGATGGTATTATTTGTTCACTATATACTACAAACGATATAAAAATAAAGCCCACATCGTTTTAAAATTATACATATGTATATATATGATAGTTTTCAGATATCTTATAAAATTTATATTATGTAATATTTGTTTTAAAGCTGCCACGCCTACTGTTGTTTATACAAAAACTAAAAAAGAAATTGCCAAATTGGTTTCTGTTAAAACGTAATTAAGATTACTACGAATATTTAAAATATAAATAAACAAATCAATACGGCTGTTCTCCGATTTTTATACCCTTCACACAGTGAAAAAGGGTATATATAGGTTTGTCATTCCGTGTGAAATTTCTACAATGTTCATTTCCGACCCCATAAAGTATATATTTTCTGAAAGCTTATGAATAGGGGAGTCGATTAAGCTCTGTTAGTCTGTCAGTCTGTCCGTCTGTCCGTGTGTATGTTGAAATCAACTTTTTGAAGCCCCCCGACATAGGTAAGGGCTAAGGTAAGGTATTAAAATATCAGAAATATTCGGGAGTAGATCGGTATTGAAAATCAGAAACATCGGTACATAAACAACTGAGATATGAGCAAAAACCCACGACCACCTCGATTTTTTTTTCACAAAAACAACATTACAACAAGTAAGAGCGCTATATTCGGCCGTGCCGAATCTTATATACCCTTCACAACGTGAATTCATGCAATAACAGTGGTTTGTGTCACCATTCATCCCATATGAAATACGTACATACATATAAAAACATACATATATAAAAACGTCCCATTGTAAAATTATAAATTCACGTATGAATGTTAAAAAAAAACAAAAAAAAAAAATTAAAAAAAAAAATTTTTAAGAAAAAAAAAAATTTTAAAAAAAAAAAAATTTTTAAAAAAAAAATTTTTTTAAAAATTATTATGTATATAATATATACAAAACAAAAAAAAAACAAGTAAGAGCGCTATATTCGGCCGTGCCGAATCTTATATACCCTTCACAACGTGTAGTCATGCAATAACAGTAAATTCACGTATGTATGTTAAAAAAAAACAAAAAAAAAAAATAAAAAATAAAAAAAAAATTTAAAAAAAAAAAATTTAAAAAAAAAATTAAAAAAAAAAAATTATTATATACATATATAATATATATAAAACAAAAAAAAATAAAAAAAAAATTAAAAAAAAAAAAAAAATTAAAAAAAATAATAATAAAAATATATATAATATATTAAATAAAAAATAAAAAAAAAATAAAAAAAAAATTAAAAAAAAAAATTTTAAAAAAATTTAAAAAAAAATTTTTTTGCCTCAGCTGGGATTCGATGCCACGTTTTCTCTAACCAGTATACACGTTTGTATGTATGTATGTTGTTGTTGTAATGTTGTTTTTATGAAAAGAAAATCGAGGTGGTCGTGGGTTTTTGCTCATATCTCAGTTGTTTATGTACCGATGTTTCTGATTTTCAATACCGATCTACTCCCGAATATTTCTGATATTTTAATACCTTACCCGGGTCCAACCTATGTCGGGGGGCTTCAAAAAGTTGATTTCAACATACACACGGACAGACGGTCAGACGGACAGACGGACAGACGGTCAGGGCTTAATCGACTCCTCTATTCATAAGCTTTCAGAAAATATATACTTTATGGGGTCGGAAATGAAAATTGTAGAAATTTCACACGGAATGACAAACCTATATATACCCTTTTTCACTGTGTGAAGGGTATAACAACAACATACATACATACAAACGTGTATACTGGTTAGAAAAAACGTGGCATCGAATCCCAGCTGAGCCAAAACAATTTTTTTTTCATTTTTTTTTAAATTTTTCTTTAAATTTTTTTTTTAATTATTATTTATATTTTTATTATTTTTTTTTAAATTTTTTTTTTTTTTTTTTTAATTTTATTTTTTTATTTTTTGTTTGTTTTATATATATTATATATATAATAATTTTTTTTAAAATTTTTTTTTAAAATTTTTTTTTTAAATTTTTTTAAAAAAATTTTTTTTTTTTCGTTTTTTTAACATTCATACTTGAATTTATAATTTTACAATGGGATGTTTTTATATATGTATGTTTTTTATATGTATGTACGTATTTCATTGGGATGAATGGTGACACAAACTACTGTTATTGCATGACTACACGTTGTGAAGGGTATATAAGATTCGGCACGGCCGAATATAGCGCTCTTACTTGTTTATCTTTAAGTTGTTTGAGGGAAACCCTAAAATCGCATTATCTCATTGTTTTTTTTTTTAATACACACTTGTATCTAGTTATTTCGACATTAATTACTCGCTAAAGTAAATAAATACGTACAGACATACATATTTATTTTTAAATATAACAATAAGATTTAAGCAATAATTTTGTTAACATTGTGTTTTATTTAAATGTTTTAATAATTCATAATTTATTGAAATTGAAACTTTTGTGCTTGCACACTTGTGTTTTTATATTCTGTTTCAACTTACTACCAGATCTTATTCCAGTTTGTTTTTCGTAAACAATATCCCACGTGCCACTAGAAGTTTAATTAATAATTCCATTGTTTGTATTTAAGACATTTCATGTTTGTTTTCATGTTAAATTTGACAGTGTGTAAAATACAAGTAAAAATTACAAGTAAAAAAGTAGTGACAGTATATTTATTCCGTCAGTTCGCTTGTACCACATCGAAATACTAGTCTAAAGCCCTGTAACTTATGTTATGAAATATGTTAATTCAATAATACTTAGAAAACAAATGGATAATGGCCAAGGACTGTAGGTTTATACACGTTATGCTTCGCTGAAGTCTTGTGGCCATGTCGATTATCAAAGACGGCAATTTTTTAGTTTTTCTTTAGCGGCTTATATTTTACGCTTGATTACCAAGTCTATCAAAAAGTTGATTTCCAATGACCTTAAAAGTAATTAAATTAACGGTAATTTATCTGTTATAACTAACTTAACACATGCTTTTTTATTATTTTAGAAGCCATTGTTACCGAAAATCTAACTTTTTTTAATGGTTCTTCATATTTATTCTCCTCATTATAAAGATTCTAAATAATATCAAATCAGGTTTTTTTTTTCTGACAGAAATAATAAAAATCTTCAAATAGGTTTTATTTTATGACGGGTAATTAAAACTTCATTTTGTAAAAGTTTCTTTCGAAATTTTATTGTTGCGTTGCAAAATAACTGTTTTAGATTGATTTATATTTTCAAAGTCATCTGCTGTAAAATATTTTTTTGATATCACTAAAAATCGTCACAGTCCCTACTTCAAACGTAGGTTGAGTAGTTTGACTGCTATCAGCTGACTTTTACTTTGATTTAGCAGATTTTATAATATAAATATTATGTATTCGCTTACAAAGTATTTATTTTGACATTTTTTTTTTGTCGTTACGTTAATGCCAGTAGAAACTGCGACAGATGACGGAGTCTATGTGACTGTAAATAAATGATTCAAATTTCTTTTTTAATTCACCATAAATTAACAAAATTTTAATCCATTCGTTTGTCAAAAATATGAATTGAATAAAAATATGACTGAATTCCATTTTTTTCATTTTGCATTCAGTTAAAAAATTCATTAAAAAAAATAATTGAATAATTGAATTGTTATTTATTTTTTAATTATTTTTTTTTTGTTAGAATAATAAGCTTCATGATTCAAGGCATACTAATTATAATTATTTTGATATTTTCAATATTTGAAATCATTTTTTTAACCCATAAGCATATTTTATGTGAAAAACGTTAGTACCGCTGAATGTATGCTGATTTACTTTAATTTAATTTCAAGAATTTTTTATTCATATTTTTTTTTAAATTCATATTTAAAGCGAAGTTCCCAATTCATTGCTTGAATGATTTGCAGGTTTTTTTTAACATAAAATAACTCTTTTACATTTCTAATACATATTGTCGAAGGGTATATAAGATTCTTACTTGTTTTTAATTGTTACTGTTTCTAAAGATTAGATATAATTTTTAGGCTCATTGTTGACTTGTGCTGAGTTATTTTTAAATAATTAAAAGATTAAATTAAAGCAATATGCTTACAACTATTATAGACACATTTTCTGCTATAACTTTTGTAGTTTTTAATCATGGTAATTAATAGATTCTGTTATGAAACACATGTTTTAGCTCACAACAGGATTTGGTATCACATAAGCCCAAATTTAAGTGTTTTTAAAGTTAAATTTTATTTGGATCGTGATATACGATTCATTAAAAAAAAGTACAGTTTTATTATAAAATATAACTATCTATTTACATACATACATTTTTCAATTAAATAAAAATGTTATGTTTAGTAATGACGGTAAATTTTTGATTATTGGAAGTATGAAAAATTCACAAAATATTTCCCGTCCACGAAACAGCTGCTGTTTATTGTGCTTTATGGACGGTGAAATTATTAGTTTCTAACCCGGGGTCTCCACGATTTATTGCCTGAATTGTCAAAATGAATTGCGTCCATAGGACCGCGTAGACTGCAAATTGCCATATGTAGCAATTTATTGCGCAATCATTGCTTTGCTGATCGCTTGACTAATTGTTGCCGCATTAAGCTGTCAAAATCGTTTAATTTTCTTTGAATTTTTTGTTTTTCTGTGCAGAAACAAATGTAAATCAAAATAATTTGACCTAATAATAATTTAGAGTGAAATATTCTGAAAAACTACATAAAAATTAAATTTTATAAATAAATAACTTATGCTGTGTTCTCCACCCCAACGAAAATAGGCACACTTTAACAATAAAGTGCTGTTATTCTGCCGACTATTTTGCTTATCACTAAACATATGTAGAAAAATTATTTTTATAAATATATTAAAATTTTCAAAAAAAATAAAAATTTTTTTAGAAACATCGTTAGCTAGAGTGGTCTACGTAAAAATTTTTCGAATAAGGACAGATCGATACCCATCAAAAAATTTCGAATTTTGTAAGCAATGCAGACTTCATTACCTTACCGTATTGCATCTATAGTAATGCTTGCTTAAAGTAGAAAATGTGTAAGCGGAAGGCATGATTAAGCTGCAAAAAAAGACCAACGATTTCGGACATCGCATTTAAAAATTATGTCTTCTAGAAGCGATCTTGGAAGCGGGACAGTACTAAGTAAGCGATTAAATTGGTATTGAAATTTTTTGATAGTGAAGTGAAGTAAACAAGCTGTGTATGCATTTAAAAAATTTGTATTTTATTTGTATGTCATATTTCATAATGTTTATTGAGAAACTAAATTATAAACGACTCTGCCTGCTATTATATGACTCGAGTTTGAGCGAGCCCTAGGTTTTACTGATTGCAGGTTATCGACATAGACTTTAGCATCTTCGGCAAGAAAAAAATTCGTAAAGGTATCTTAAATTATTTTTAGCTTCTTAAAGGCACTATGATAAAAGTATTACTACTTAAAGTTAACGTCAACTTCCCATGTAAATTTTTTCGCTTAAAATCAGAGCTCATATGGAATGAATGGCCGTCAAACCTTTAGTGGGGTTATAAGTTTTATTTTTTTAGGAGGAGGATTTTTATGGATATAGGCTAAAGTTTTAATATAAAATTATCGAATCGAAATCTTTCAAAGTTCAGCTTTTTGTGTATTACAAGGAATAGGTTATCTCGAGTTTCATACGGTAATGGTTTTGGTCTATTTTGTTGTCAATTATTGATCTGCTAAATGAAAACTTTTTGCACATTAAAGGGTATGAAAGGTTTTATATGATCAAAATCTCAGTATCTTCCAGGCGCATTCTACACATATCAATTTTTGATCCTCCTCAGATGACATTTTTGCGGCCCTTGTAGGAGTAAAAGGAATTTATATATATCAAATGACATTTCAAGTTTCCATGTCCTATAATCAACGCTGTTATCCAGTAAACCAGTAAATTAAAACCGAGTACTTTTGCTGAACCTCTGTCAAGCGCATCCTTGAGCGCCCATTTTCGACCACTTTTACTCGACTTAGGCATGTTTTTGTTAGTGTACGTTTTTGGATTTTTTATAAATATGCTATGCAACTGCTTATAAATAAAATGTTATTTTAAATAAATCTCTACATATTTAAATATTATATTATTGATTATGAACTTTTTCTAGCATATCTTCAATATAGTCATTACATCCCAGCAAAACAAGACATGCAAAAGATGCAAAAGTGAATGCATCAGTTCAACCCATGATGAAATGGTTAAATTTAGGTGAAACATGCATGATTTTAACATTAACGTATAATTGAAAAGCATGTGCTTATTTGAATATATTAACAAAATTCACTTCATTATAATGAGTGCATAGAACGCATTCACAGTAGATGAAAAGAAACCTATGTCTTATAAGTTAATAATGTTTGTTTAGGATTTTTTGCATGCATTTGCATGTATTTTGAAGCACATCATTTTGGGCTAACTATTTTGGATTAGGAGAAGGTATTTTCCATGCCTTCTCTTGCACTTATGAATTAGAAGTCATGAAAAATGTTACTTCACATTGAACTAAATAGTGCAAAATTTTTTTGCTGGGATGTGTTATAAATACTTAAAGTTTCACCAGCAATATTTAGCAACAGTGAACATATACTAGATACAACTTCACACACTCGTACATTCTACAGCCCAACAATTGCGCCTCATTCAAAATGGCTCCAAATCAAAAGCAAATACATATAGATGGTCACACGTAGAAAAGCCCTAACTTTTATTTTTTACGAAATTGAGTTTTTCAGTGATTCCAATGCATTTCACATAAATACACCTTCACACAAAAATTAAATGCAGTAGTATCAAAAATAACCGTTTTACAAGCAATTTTACAAAAGAAGTTAAATTATGACAATACAGTTTCTATTACGATTTTGTCTTTTCGTGTAAAGTTACAATTATTTTAGTTAGGGTCTTTCTACTTGTGACCAACGATATATGTATATAATAAATTGTTTATATTCTACATAGAAATAAAACGTTATAAAATCGACAAATAAAATTTAAGTTAAGATCATAAAGCAACAAAAGATTGTATTTTATTTTATATGAATTAAAAAAGTATTGAAAAAGTAAAAATAAAACGCCTTATCGTTTATTCTTTTATAAGATTATAAACAATAGTAAAAAACTCACACCATTAAAAAAGCACACTCTTACAGAAGAAAGCGGCAGGGAAACTGTTGGGGTGTCGTATGGAAATTGTCTATGGCTGGTCTGCAATAATTATTTAGTTAACCGAAGCCGCTCTAAAGTGTAGCATGAAAAAGTGTATGATCCTGAAAAGGAAACGCTGTTGATATTAAACTAATACACAGAATAAAGCAATCATATTTTGAAAGTAAAAAACATAAAAATTGGATTTATTAAAACTGTGATATACAAACAAGTACATTCTTACTTATGTATGTATGTACATATTTATAATAATTTCTTTATAATCGAGACAACTATTTTATACATGTATAGTTTTCAAGATAGAAGAAACTGTTGATTAAATATGGTTAAACTGAATAAACGTCTGTTACCTATAAAGGCCCATTACTTATTTTTTATGGCTGGTAAGTTGTTAGTATAGTTATTGATATTTTCTTAAATAATGTAATTTTTTTTTTAAGCTATGGGTCCTATTTTACCCCAGTTATCGGTATGGGGTAAACAAATTGGCATAGCACCCGAAGTTATGGGTTATATTACGTCTATTCTGCCAGTGATGTATGTTATAGCAAAACCTTTTTTTGGTTTTGTTGCCGATTATTTTGCAGTAATTATTAACCAAATAAATATTTTATGTTAAAACTAAAATTGTAATATACGATGTCCCAAACATGTAAGCAAGTTTTGAATTTAATAGTTTCTTTTTGAAAGTTAAGAATAAAGTTACCTCAACCTTGGATCAATGACCGTTTGGCAGGCACATATGTACGTACGACTTTTTTTCAAAAATTTACATAAAAGTTGTCTCAATATTAGTTTTTTTTGCAAAACGTTTCTTATTTTTAAAACATAAAGTTGTAGCTAGTGGCTAATATTTAATACAATTTGTAAACTAATAAATTGTTTTTTTTTCAATGCTTTACCACAAAAATGGCCGTAAATTTAAATTTTGCATAAATTTGGGACACCCTGTATTCACTTATAAATCCTCTTATAATGCCCTTTAATTAAATGTTTAGCACTTTCGTAAATTAATTTTTATTGGCCTTATTATGACCATGACGTTGGCCTTTGCAGCTTTCTATTTTGTGCCTCAACCACAGTCACCGTCTATACCCCTAGATGCGGTTTGGAATGTAAAACTAAATTTGAGAGATTTTCCTATCTGTAAAGAAGAGGTAAGATGATAATATATGTGTATGTATGTTTACTACATTACTCATCTCAAAAATCTCACCAAGAATTATTTAACAATTTTTTTTTTAAATCGTGATTAATGTTACAGGCAAATTAAATGTTAACATTTTAGGCTTAAGAATTAACTTAAGAATTTTAAACTGTTTTATCATTTATAAACCTATGTATATTAAATATGTATATCTACTTATTTAAAATAAAAAATTTCTTTTTAGAGTAGATATTGCGGTTCTAACAAGGCGTCATCATGACTTTGACTCCAAATAATATTGTTTTTGTATTTTTTACATTATTATCGCAGTTCGGAAAGAATTTTTTGTTTTATTTTTTATATATGAAGTTTGACATTTGGTATTAAATGAGAGAAAAGAGAAATTTTTTTTATCTATGGTCTTTTCAGCTCAAATTTAAAATAGGTGAATATGACAATAATCAGTTAAAGAATAAGGACTACCTAATACTACTATAAATGAAATTATAAATTAAAATAAAACGCAGAGAAATGCTATTAAGTTTCCATCAAATTGACTTTGATTGATAGATCAATTTTCGGCATTAATGTTTGTAGATGATTTTGGGATTATGAGTATTGCAACAAAAAAATAGACCTATCTCTAAACAGAATATTGTACATCAAGCTAAAAACAGAACGCTTTGTTGGTCACCACAAACTTTTTAATATTTTTGAAAATTACTGGATAAAAACATCTTTTAAAAGGGAGTTTTAATTGTAACTCTCACTCTCTCTGTTTTATTTTTATAGCATACACATAAACCACATAAACACATTTACATACATACATGAGGTCTGCCTTTGTGTTAGTAGGATTTTTGTTACGCTTATAACTCCTTAAATCCTCCTAATAAAAGAATTTACAAAAAATTCTATTCAAACGGTATATTCTACACTAATAAAATCGGTTGTTACAAGAAATCGACTAGACCTTTAATATATAAAGCCATATCTTTGACGTTAGGCAAAACGTTTTAAGTTGAAATATTTCTATTTCAGATTTTTAACGGGTTTTGCACAATTTATTTTCTTTTTTATTTGGTACCGGTAACTTTAGTCTAACGAACTGCTTTTAGCACGTATGGAAATCATGGTACAATTATACTTTTTATGGTACATTTTTGACCTTGTTGGTACCACGAGCTACTTGGTACAATTTACAAATTTGTCCTCTTCTCTGTTCTCTTTAATTTTGTTTGTGTGTGTTTTATTTTATACTGTCAGCTTCTCTGTTTTTGTTGCAATGCTGTTGTCAAAGCAAATTCATGTACCAGATTGTGTCAGTCTGCAACAACAAAATCTGCCTAGTACTTTATTGCAAAATTCTTACAAAAATCACCTGTTAATTTGGCACCACCTGGTACATAAATTCGACTTGGCTGTTGTTATGTATATTTTATTTCACTTATGATTCGTAAGGTGAACTTTAATAATGAAGTACTAAAATGTTCCATAAGTTTACTCCAGAAAAAGTTATTATGGGAGAAACAAATTTAATAGTACCTCTTCTGGTGAAAATGTTTCCACACGAACAAACAAACTTTGAAGCAATAAATAATCAGTACTGAGCACTAGCCGATGTGATTGAACTTAAGTCACACAAAGATTTAAATATATCCTATTTTTGGTCTAAAGTATCGCAGAGAAAAATGAATTAAATGAATTCATGTTCCCAGATATTTAAAGAATTGTAAGAGAAATTCTGTCTATTCCACAATCCTCGGCCAACGTCAAACGAGTTTTTTATTTTCAAAACCTAATTAAAGTTTAAGTTCTGTTTTTTATTGTACACTTCTGAATTTTTATAAACATTTCTGTTAAGTTTATGTTTTTATTAATAAATATTAAAAAAATGGTACCATCATGGCCTAAAAAGTACATTTTGTTTTCAAAAACAAAATCATAAAAGCCATTTTCCTTCCCTGGATTTTAGACAATTATTCAGAAAAATACATATTCTGTGGGGTATTAAACTGCAATTTCCGACTCAAGACTTCTTTGTCTAACTTCAATGTAAAATCGTCCATGGTAACACTCCCGAACTGAAACACAATGCTAGAAATAAATTTAGAAACAAACTACATCATTTTTAAAATAGTTTCTGCTAAATATTATCTTATCAAAATTGTAAGGATCTATGTATTCAACTCATTTATTATCTAAATATTTATATGTATGTATGTCAATTTGAAGTGTGGAAAACAATGATTACAATATTCACGATAAGTGGCGTTTTTATAGTGTTTGCTAATTTTAGCACATACTTTCATAAAATTAGTCTAGATGGTAAAGATAAAATATATAAGTAATTAGATTTTTGAAATGACACTTTAATGACTTGTTATTTTTTTTTTATTTTAAAAATGTTTTTTATTTAACGGTTTTGGAACATAATGATGATATTTATTAATATTTTTTTACTTTGATTCCAGCTTTTAACCAAAACAAATTTGTGCACTACTACCCATAATGCTCAATGTCAAGATAAGCTCCTAAATTTTGAGACCTTTTTTGTAGATATCTTTAATCCAGCGATTAATTATTTAAATTTAACATCAAACTATGAGAAATCTGCTTTGCAGTTGCATGTTTGTGTTGAAGAATACAGGAACGCTTCAAATACTATTTTTAATGGCACTTGTGACTTCCAAACTGCTGTTAAATCCCAATGCTTATACACCTCGTCTGCGTTTTGGCTTTTTGTGCTGCTAATGTGTGCGGGCACAATTGGATTTAATGTTACCAACTCAATATCGGATGCAATTTGTTTTGATATGCTGGGCGAAACTGAGGAAGATAAGTATGGCGCCCAGCGGGTATGGGGTACGATAGGATTTGGGGCTACCGCTTTAATAGCCGGTATTGTAGTCGACTATTGGACTGTGGGTGAGATGAAAAGTTTTGTGCCAGCCTTAATTATAATGTTGGTGTTTAGTGGCTTTGATTTGTTAAGTGTTTCTAAACTTAAACTACCCAAGCTATCCTCTTCGGAGTCGATATTTAAAGATGTCTGGGACTTGATTAAACAACCAGCCATAACTATATTTATGGTTTTTGCCACTATAGCGGGAATTATTGATTCATTTATTATTTATTTTATGTTTTGGCATCTGGAAGAAGTGGCCGCCGAAACAGGCTACATGCATCAAATCAAATTAATTGAAGGTTGCGTTGTGGCAGCTGAGTGTTTAGCCGGCGAAGTGCCTTTTTTCTTTTATAGTGGCAAAATCATTAAGAAATTGGGCTATATTCACTGTATGAGTTTGTGTTTCTTTTTCTATGCTGTACGTCTAGCTCTAATATCGTGGATACCGAATCCCTGGTATTTAGTAGGTGTCGAACTATTCTTTCAGGGCTGTACATATGCCCTCTGTTATACTTGCATTGTGGCTTATGCCTCGGCAGTGGCGCCACCGGGTACTTCAGCCACTGTACAAGGTATTATGGCTGGCATGGATGATGGTTTGGGCTTTAGCATTGGCTCTCTGATCGGTGGCTTAACCTTTAAACGTTTCGGTGGTAGACGTAGTTTTATGTATTTCTCCATAGTTGCAATTTGTACATGTATTACTCATATTCTTATAAGACCTTCATCAAGAAAACATCAATATTTTCCCAAATCTGGCTATCAATTACCAAACGAACAGTCTGTTGCAGCTGTAGCCCTAGAACCAGTTAAACAAGAAGTGAAAACTTAATGTATTTGTTTATTAACTTGAAAAAAGTTAAAGATGCCATTGTAAATTATACCGGTACGGTTCAATATAGAATAGGTGTATCTCAATTTTTATTACTTTTCAAGAAAAGGAAAAACAACATAACAAACATAAATAATAATTCTTAAAACAATAAAATGATTTTGCCCTTTTTTCGGTTAAAAATCGGATTTGGCTTAGTACATTTTTTAGGAGAGGTGTGTTTGTAAGTGGAATACCAGAAAAGGGTAAAAATATGATTTCCTAAAAATTGCGATACGCCCTTTTATATTAAGTATGTACATATGTATGTATGTATGTAGTATGTAAATTATATATAATTTTCTTATAAAAACAAATTTTTATGTACATAAGTTTTTGTTAATAGTTTTTGTTTGTACATAATTCGATTTTTTATATGCATGTGTAGTATATGTTGTAAGAATAATTTTAAAGATTTTGTAAACTTTTATATGTAAAAAACAGAAGAACAAATAAAATATTTTCTAACAAAGAACTAATATCAAATTTATTTAAGTATTGCCGTCTAGGGGAAATTAAATATTTAGCAGGAATCCTTGACAAAAAACTTTTATTCAAACAACATATATACCCCTTAATAGCTGAAGATCTAAACCTTATATATAGAACAAGGTACTTATTTACAAAATGTGTATTCGACCGATTATGACCTACGGTTGTCAAGTCTGGTCCCAAAAGGCTACTAAAACGCATACAAAAAAATTGCAAGTCATTCAAAATTAAAATTTGAAAATAATACATAATCTACCTTAGATATCCTACTATTCTGCAAAGAAACTTTAAATTCAAAATTTTTAATTCATTGTCAAGGGAACTGACGCTGTCATTTAATGAAATTTGAATGTTATTTAAAGTTAACTTTCAAAAGGCCCAAAAGTTGCATAGACCTGTATGTGATATCAATCTTTTGGAAATATTCTGGAATAAATCACTTTGAAATCCATCACAATCACGCCATAACTTTCACAGATATGAGCTAATAAATAAGACTGCCTCTGTATTTTTTACATACATATATTTTTACCACAACAAATAACATTGTCGGCCCTAGGATAATTTATAGACAATTTTGTTTTTGTTTGTAATATTTTATGGTATCACAGTACGTTTTACTGTGGAAAAATAAAAGCTGCATAGTTTTATAAAACGAGAATTGATTCACAGCTACTTTTTTTATTATCATCACGTTTTATCGATATATTAAGTAGTTTTGAAGTAACTATTTGAATTAACTATTCAACTTTCAATTTAATGCTGATTGGGTACAGGAAGATTTGTATAGAACTATACTTTTTTTAATAAATGAAATATAATTCATGGCGGTTGAAACCAAGTCCCCAATGAACTAGGTATTCAAGGAGAAATTCAAAAAAGTCCCAAAATGTTGATACAGAGAAAAAGCAACAACAACATTTCGGGAATTACTTCATTATTTTGTATTTAGAAGTTAGTTATTGTTCATAACAAATTTAATTCGCCGATTTCTGGAATTGAAGTAAAGATTAAGTTAAATAAGTAAACAGATTATTGCAATGTTTTTCTTAATTAGTTTTTGTAAGCAATAAAAAGGTATTTAGATAAAAACAAAAGTCATCTGATCTGTCAAGAAAGTCAGTAAGACAACCAAAATTCTATAACAGATTTTGATAGATATGGACATTAATTGTAAAGTAGGTTTCAAAACGTTGACTTTTTTTGGAATTTTTAATTTTTTCTTTGGGGCCAATTCATTGTTGTGTAGATGTTGGGATTTTGTTACTCAATCACAAGAAAACAGCGGATCAAAATTACATGAAATTTGGCACACAGATAGAGAAAAACCTAGATTGAAACATAGGCTACCTTTTATCACTACAATCAGGCAAATTCGCGAGAATATGCATAATATTTATTTTAGTATAGTTAGTCGGTTGTTAAGTGATTCGAGTGTTCAAATTTCACACATTCTGGCGAAAAATAACAAAATAACAAAAACAAACATATATATTGTCTTAAATATTTGTATTAAGTCCTTTCCTACTGATATAATTAATATGAATGTTTTTATGCTTAAATATTTTTAATTTTTTACTTGATAACGTCAAAAAGGGTGGAACGAAATTAAATTAAATTTGCCGCACATATCGAAAATATTCTGAATTATTGTATAATTAGGTTTTATTTTGTCCCGATAATTACGAGGAAGGCGAGGGCACAAGCTAGTTCTTAATAATATTTGAAATAAACTTATGACAGATTTAATTTTGGTATGCATTTTTAATGAATCTTTTTATAAAATATTTAATTTGTTTTTATAATAAAAAATTGTATTCCATGTAATAAAAGTAACGTTCAAAGCATAAGTATGTTTTTACCCGTTCAATTTTAATTTTTTTAGTGAATTTCTCCGAACTACAATTTACAGATAAATAAATGTATATATAATGTATTATTACGTCACTATTTAAAAAATTGGAACAAAACTACAAAATTATTGAATAATATTGTTTTAACTAAATTTTGTCGTTAGTTCATTAATTATATGTATAGGTATGTACTATATAATGTTTTTATTTATTAATTATTAGCCTTTGTGCAATTTATACTTAAATATGGCATCCCATTAAGACAACCTTTGCCTACTAAACACAGCTGCTTACTGTTTGAATAAAAACCAATATATATAATTTTTATAATTAATGCTGCTGTCTCTCTCTCACTTATTAGGTTATTAATATCGATTTGCTATACAGCTGCCTTTAACTTTAAGTGTTTTGTTTTGAAAAACATACATTGTATGGTAAACAAATTACATAAAAACAATTTTGTTTCGCTAATAAGCTTTGTAAAATATTGTAAACTTTTATCCATCTATAAGGTAATTTTTAGTTAATTTTTTAAATAATTTTTGCCGGAAGTAAACATTGATTTTTCCTAAACTTTTTAGATGGCTTCCGCATCGAGTAGTAGTGCTAGACACTTGTTTGATGACAGGTATGTATGGAAATAATGTGTTTTTTTTTTTATTCAATTTAAATTGACAAAATAACAGAATTTACTCCAAGTTTTGTATTGAGATACATATCGCTCACTGGCCGCAATAATGGTACAATTTAGGCATTTTGGTAACCATTATGACTACTTTGTTTTATTTAGTATTTCAAAATTTGTATTAAGAAACAAAATTATTTTTAAAATAAACACTATTTTTAATTTTAAGTAATGATACGTAATTATACATTTCAAATAAATTAATTTTTAATTGTGGCATTAGTGCAGCCGATGAGAGATGTATGTATATATGTAGTATTTAAACTGCTGAAGCAGTAACTATTTGTAGATAATAGTTTTCTACTTATTTTGTTAATTTGTAGTAAAAAACGTTTGTGTGCCCGAGTGGCGGTCAATGTTAATAACTTGGGCTCCGTAACTCGACAAGTTGTTCGCAGTTCGAAATCGAATGAGGTAGGTATGTATGTATATAACATAAGTACACCTACACATGTCTGTTTATTTATTTTTTACTGAATTCACTCTTGCGTTTGTCTACACAAAATATATTTAAAAAGGTGAACAATTAGGAAAAGTTCAATAAAAATTATAGTTGCTAGTCCATCAATTGTAGGTATATGGCCTTATAGGCTCGATTGATTATTTTGTTACCAATAAATAAATAAAAATAAATTAAAAAGTTAAATCAAATCCAATGGTTATTACCATCAATAGAAAGCTTTGTTAAAAATTTATGAAACCCAATCAATGGCTTTCATTTTTAGGCAACAAAAAGTAAAGAAATGATTTTGGTAACTCTAAACTGTTAACAGGCCACCTATCATGATTTATTTTATTTGTTTTTTAAAAAACTTATTTGTTTGTATACGTCATTACGTAAAAAACATTTCTCTTATAATAAATTTGATAAAATTATTATTATAAAAATTTTTCTTTTGCAGATACTTAATCAAACGCTACGGAATTTTACGCAAGTTGATATTGTATCCGATTATAGTGCACAAAATTTGAATAAAATGTCACTAATATTACAACATGTAAGTTACCATTATGATGCCATGAATGACAGTGTCAATCATTTAGATTATTTGAAGGAACAAGTAACATCAATGGAAAGATGACTGGAGGTTAAAAAATGAAATCCATCAATTTAATTAAAGTATTAATTTATATTTAATATAAATATTTAGCCTTATTACAAGTGTCGTTGTATTTAAAACTGCATAATATTTAGAAATTCGTTATTGTTAATAAAAAACGAAAAAAGAGGTTACAAATATGACAAAGTAAATTCTTTATAATTCTCAAGCGTGACTCCAATATTTCCCCTCATCCAAACCAATCTTGTTTGATTAGAAGTAATAGTTTTATCAGATATAAAACAAACGTTTACCGCCTTAGTCCCAAAAAAAAAATGTTCTGCTTATATAAGTCTTATTTGACAGATGTACAAATTTGTCAAAGAAGTCTTTAATTAGTTTACAATATTTTTTATGAATACGAAAGTCATATTTTAATAACTGCTTAACAAAATGCGTAATCTGGATCCGCGCTTAAAAATATCAAAATTGTGTTAACTAATAACGTTCAAGGCAACGACACAAGTAATATGGCTGATTAATTATGCATCAAATAATAGTTTTCGCTTAAGTGCTAAAAACAGTGAAAAATCGAAATCGTGATGTAAGTCGATCTTTTTCAAAACAATCGTTTTTCGGTGTGATGATTTTCAATAAATTTTGAGTTTAATTGTAGCTAAATACAACATTTTTTTTTTTTATTTAATATTAATGTTCATTGAATATGCATGTACTTGGTATTTTTGTGTAAATACATTTTTTTCAAAAAATATAAATAATGTTTTGATGCACATTTAAGCGGCGGCTACAGTTTTTTTTTCAAAAATTGAATTTATTTCATACACATAATTATATTGCAAATAGAATTAAGCTTATAGATTATTTCGAATTTTAAATAAGTTTGCCAATAAATAACTAAAAAATGTCTGTCTGTGTAACCCTTGTAGTAAAAGGACAGGTAAAAATTTAACATATTTCAATTAAACTATTTACACACTATCGTGGGACTGCGACTTCGTTTCCGTACTTATTGGTATAAAAGGCAGCCTATGTGTTAATCTAGGTTGTCATCTGTCTGTGTGACAAATTTCATTTGGTTCCGTTAAGCCATTTTTGCGAAATTGAGTAACAAAGATCTAAACATACAAACATTCACATTTATTAGTAGGATATTTTTGGGAAAAATCCAAAGGCTATACTTCGCCCCCACACAAATGTCTTCCAGAAATTCATCTTCAACGGTCATTACTGGCATAAAAATAGTACCCTTAATTGTCATAAAGCTAAAACTAAATTACTACAAATAAGTTAACTCAAATATCTCAACCTAATTTTGTTATAATCTGTTAATATAAAATATTAAACACTTATTGCAGTATAATTCTGCAAAAGAATTATTCATCTTCTTGTGTAGAGTATAATATTGTAGAGCTTGATTGATATAACTTCCTCATGTATTTATTTTTAAATTTTGCCATTTCTTTAAAGGCTAATAAATATTTAGTATTTATTCAGGCTCGAGTTCATTTTTAACATTCTTATTATTGCAAAGAATTTTATAATAAATAATAGTAATAGTCTAATAATAAATAATAGGTAAAACAAGAAAGATCGACAAATAAATTAAAAATTCAATTTATTAAAAACATTTTGTTCAAAAATACATAAGTACTACATATGTTATTATTATTATTTCATTTTGACTACTTTTTGGCTAAATCAAACAAACAACTCTAACACCTTCGATTAAACTTTTTTGTTTACTTCCGCATTCCCTTTAATTTATTTTTAATAACGTTGGGGATAATATTGTCCGTCTTCTTCGTGACCATGTGGAGATTTTGCAGCAAGTGCTAAACGTTCAGCTTCCTGTTGTGAACCTATTGCAGCATGTTCAGCAGCAATGCGATCATATAAACTTAAATGTTTATGAGTGGCTCTAGCAACGGCTTCACTTTGATTAGGGCCAGTAAGGGGAGCCTGTTAAAGAGAGTATTAAAATCAAATGAGAAATAGAAAAAGCTTTTGATAAAGCTTTCATATAGTGGATATGTAAATGAAGTCTAATTTGCAGAAAAATATTTACCGCTGGATTATGCACACCAGCTGCATGCTCTTGCGCAATGCGATTGTATAAATTAATGTGCTTTTGTTTGGCAGCTTTAACGGACTCGCTATCTTCGAGTTCATGACTTAATTGCGGGTGGAAGCCGTGCTCATCAGCCACATACTGAACAGTTCGTACTTGATTTTTAGGATCGACATAAGAGAAGGCACCACGAATAACACCACTACCATCAGACACTTCGGTGTGTTGACGATCTACATGTCCGGGAGCACGACCAGCCTGATAACTAAATACATAAGGACTTGCAGGACCTGACTTGGGTGTTGTAGTATCATGGTGACCCACAATGTGCGAAACATCCGCTAATGCAAAAGCAAAACTTACTGATAAAAATATCTTTAAAATAAAAATATATTTTTCTCCTTTAAGTATTACCAATATTCAAAGCTTTATAATTTTTAAACTTGTTGCGTACTTACAATTGTTTTCATATTTGTTAATTCGTTGTGTTTACAGTTTGATTGTTTTTGAAAAACTAATAGGTTTTTTAAAGGTTTGCCAAAGTTTTTGCCTGAAAAAAACAGAAACCAAATACATGAAGCTTAAATTCAACGAATTTGATGTCTTAAAAAAAAATACTTGTTAAACTTGTATTCATATACATATGTATGTAAATCTGTCTGTCCGATTGTGTTTTTGTATTTATTTGTATAATTATTTTTATATATTTTTTATTGTTGTTGCTCCTAATATTATTTTTTTTTTAATTTTTGCAGCTTATCTTTCATAATAAACAGACGTACGTCATGAACAAAGATCTTGGCTTTTCTAACAAGCATTTTAAATTTAACATTTAAAGCGTGTAAAGCTTAATGAGCTTTACTTTGAATTTTAATTAAACACGTTTTTAAATGAATAACTTGCACTTATGAACGTTCTTGGAGTTAAAGTGTACACTTCACAGCCATTAGTGCATAACTAGCATATTAGGCTAAACAGAAGTTGTAAAAACAATCATAAATAGGTATAGAGAAATGTATCATTATTGCATTTTATAATATAAAGAATACAGTTGAACTCGGTTTACGAGACTTTATTTCGCAATAAAAAGTACCCTTTATGTTAACTCAGGTATCTTTATATAAGATTTTATCATTCAGTAATTTTGAAGCCCCAATGATTTTAGAAAGACGGACAAAAATTTAACTCGTGTAACTAAAATTCGTCAAACACTCAAAAATATATTTTCCTTATTTAATTTCATTAAAAAATAAACATTAACAATGATTGGTATTATCTCCTACACTTAACTTGATATACTATGAGTAGATACCATGATGCAAAACTATGACGAATGAAAAATAAAAGTCAATGAATACGAAACACAAGCCACTATATGTATATTCATTAAAAAATTGAAAAAACGCATTCCTAATAGATATTTATGGTCTATTATCCCATTGAAGGCCGAAATTAAATATTTAGTGTGTTAACTACATTTGCGAGAAGGTAATTAGGTGTAACCGTGCTCTACATACCGAAATTTGTCGAAGATCTAAACTAAATACAAAGAATTTACTTAAAAAATGTGTAGTTGTCCGATTATAACTTATGGTTGTCAAGAATGGTCCCAAAAACTGCTTAAACTCATGCAAACAAATGCCAAATTATACAAAAAAAAAATTTATTATATTATACACAATCTACCTTTTAAGGAGCGTGAACTTTTGCCGGAAACAATATTTAATTTTTTTTATCTAGTTATATTTGAAAAATATGTCAGTTATTATTTAAATTACTACCATGTTGATTTATTGTGACTTTGATAAAAATGAGTGACAAAACAGAACTACCTACGTGCTAAAATTAAAAATTTTCCAAAAAATCCAAATTGGTTCTACTAAAAATTTGATAATGAATCATAGGTCTGCTGTTTCTAATGTAATGTTTGACATTTGCTAAAAATTATTAAGAATTCGGAACCATTGTTACAAGAAAGTCATCATTAGCCCCAAAAATGTGTATGGAGAGAGAGTCAAAAGAGAATATAAAATTGAGAGACAAATTTTGGGTAGTAAAATTTTTATTTTCAAGAATTTTTCACGTGTTTTTTTTGGTAATATTTACACAATAAAGTTTCGAAAAGAAGTTTGAATTAACAAAATTTTGAAACAGTTTCGAACAAAAAAAATTATTTCTTTTTATAAGGTACTAGCCAAGCCCGGCGCGCGTAGCTACGCCCCTTAATGAATAAAAATGCAAGGCTAAAAATTATAACTTTTTTCAATGGGCGTGGCACTGCCCACTTTTCTAATCACGAAAATGTATAATCATTACAGCTCAATACGTGTGCAAAGTTTCAAAAAAATCGGCCTAGTGCAAGTACCTCAAAATTATAATTTTTTTTATGGGCGTGGCCCTGCCCACTTTTCGAATCACGAAATTAGATAGCCATGACATCTCAATAAGTGCACAAAGTTTCAGACAAATCGGTGATGTTCAAGTAGCTAAAAATGATAACTTATTTTTTATGGGCGTTGCACTGCCCACTTTTCTAATAACAAATTTGTATAATCATGAAGTTCAATATGTGTGCAAAGTTAGTTAAAAATGATAACTTATTTGTTATGGGCGTAGCAACGCACACTTTTTACCACCCATAAACACTCCCTGGAATGTGTACAACAACTTGCCAAAGATCGAGTCCGATCGTCTTTACGGTTCCAGAGTCTATAGCTAACACACACACAGACAGAGTTTCACTTTTATATAGATTAGTGAATAATTATAAACTAATGTGAAAAAACGGCCATGGCTACTAGGCCTAAGGCTCAATATAGAACAAAAAAATTTAACACTTCAATACGAAATTATAATTTTGTGGTTTGGATATATAAAACATGTGCGTAGTGCCCCTAACAGGTCAGCTCATATTTTTAGTATTGTAAATATTATGAGAAATGGAAATAAATCCTTAGAGAAAACTAAAACGATATGTTGAGTGTAGTCCTACGACTTTTCAGAGTTGGCAGCTTAATAAGAGAGAGTCTAGCTGAATACAAAAGTAATTTCATCGGGTTAAAGTAAAAAGTAAAGTAAAAATTCCAATAAGTTTATGAATGTTTATAAATAAGAAGTTCCGTCGTTATTTTCTTCAAAATTCTGTTGAAAACAAAATTTCGTGCAAATTTTTTGGTGGGATCTATTTTTGGTTTGATTGTTACTATGGTGAGAAAGCTGTGCAAATCCTCCAAGTAGTCCAGAGCTACTTAAGACCAGTGGAGAGATATTGGTTTCTTGTGAAAAAAGAGATCTAAAAAGCACAAGAAAGTATCCCACAGAATGGAATATTTTAAAAATTGATAGTCAACTGTTTCAAAGAAGTGACTAAAACCACTATCAAATCTCTAATGAAAGCTTTGTCAAAAAGGGTCAACGAGCTTATAAGTATTATAGAATTATAAAAGTTATATTTTTCTGTGTAATATAATATTGATATATAATATTAATTAAAAAAAAAAACTAAGATCAATCGCTTCCAAATTATTGAATTTTATATATGTTAAGATTTTTTCAATCTTACTCCTTAAGGATTTTAACTCACATGGTAACATAGACGTAAAATTGGTGTCATCGTTTGTAACTTAATTTTTGACTAAATAACCGCATTCGTATTCGCAAATGTCGGTTGCAAATATTCACATTCGTAAAAACTTGAAAAATTTATACTTGTTACATCTCTAATGCATTAATACTTGAATTTTTTCAACAATTATTGTGACATTTCTGGAATCGTGGAAAGGAGCAAAACGTCTATAATCTTTCTGCCAGTCCAACCCTTTAAAACAGATATTTATTTTTTTTTATAAAAACTCAACTTACAATTAAGTCGAATAGTTCATAAATAATTACAGTCCACATTGTGCTACTTATAGTAGCGCAACTGCTATAGTAATTAAAGAAATTTTTGTAAATAAAAAATTTAAGAAACCCATAGAGACATTTTCAATGAATCATATTGTTTTCAGACAATAGAGTGTGTCTATATGCAAATACAAGCTTACTTTTTAATCTTGTACGTACTCATATGTCAGTCTTAAGGTTTGCGACTTTGCTAATCCTTATCATGGATTCAAATCAATTGTAGAATTTGAACTTCCCCAAGTTTTTTACATACATACATACATACATACTATAATTTAATAAGCAAAAATCAACTTAAGTACTTATTTAACGTGTTTTTTGTTTATTTTTTTTATATATAAAAGGTTATCAATCATGCCAGGCTGTGATTTGATGCTGTGTGTGGAGAGATTTTTTATAATTTTTTATATATGTATACAAACATACATTAATCATAATAAAGTAAAAAAAACAAGTATGAAAGTGACTACTTAAGTCGGCCAAGCCAAACATATTATACCCTATTATTTAGCGATTTGTATGCAGGTACATACATACATATATCCATACTTTAGTCCTTTTAGAATTCTATATTCCGACTTCCTATACAAAGGTATAGGTCGATTAGCAGTTAATGAAGGAGGCTCTGGAAAACGTTTGAAAATTTAATCAAAAATAAATCTCCATTGGAATAATCCTAAACCTTAATAAAAAAACCTACTTACTTTCAAATTGATCATACATATTACCTGTAAAATTCGTTCAAATTGACAGCTGAGACGTAGGCTTCAAACAATTTATAAGTTAATTTTATTAAAATCGTCGTTAAGGAAGAAACTCATAATGATCGCGTCGACGAAACAGAATATTTGGTTAACGAAATATAAAAATTAATTTGTTTGTATAGGATTTATTAATTTCTTTTATTTATTTGTGACTGCATATTGGTATATCGGAACGAAAACTTATTTACATTAATGTATTTATATTTGTAAAAATACGAAAATTTATATAAAATTAATTGCGACATAATATTTGTACAAGCAGACACAAGGCGATGTTACGAAGCATCTGATTGTTTTTTGCTCACTTTATTTTTAACGGCACAATGTCAAAGTTTGTTTACATTTAGGTTTGCGAAAAAAAACTAATAAATGTGCAATACCTTATTGTAATAAACAAAATTTTTAGGGCTATTATTATAACTTACCGAAAACTAAAGTTAGGATGTAATCGGACTAGTTTTTCGTTATTACAACCTCACTTTAGCCTAAAAGTGTCCGATAAGTTAAAGGGAAGATCACTCTACCTTTAACTTTTAAAGTGAGGTTTATAATTAAAAGTTACCATTTTTCTACCGTATAAGGGAATTGAAGGATCGCCGCGAATAACTTTGCAAATGACAAAATAGTAATTTTTTAGGAGAGCAACTCTTTTTTTATTTTTTTTTAGCTTATCAAAAATAATAAAAATAAAATAAATAATGCACAAAATCAAGAAATTCAAGTTTTAAATAACATATAAATTAACTGTTTGTATTTTTTTTTAGTGGAAAAACGTTTCATATCCAAAATTTTTTTTGTTACGTATGATTTTTCACTATTTCTAAACCTTTTATTTTTATTGTCTTTCCAATTTTCGACAAATACTTTTCTTTTTGCACCTCAGTAACACTTTTCGTGTAAATTAATAAAAATAAAAAAATGTATGAAAAATAACTGTAATCAGCTGTTTTACTTAACCAACAAGTTGAATCACATGGTTAATGTGGGTACAAAGTGAACTTAATCGATCGGTTAGTATTGAGTTAAACATGCAACTTAAGTATTGGAGTTTTAATTTTTGGACTTGATTAATATACTCAGGAAGCACTTTTTTCTAAATGTAAAGCATATTTATTATGCTATTTTTTACGTTACAAACTTAAACAGAAACAAATTATACCCTTTCCACCAATGGTGGTGTAGGGTATAATATATGTACAACTAAAAAAAATATAAAAAAACGTAACATCATGTATTTCTAAGTCAAATAATACCTGTTAAAATTTAATAATAAGAGCTTCGTACAATAACTTTTTGAATCAGTTCATCATCACTCTCGAAACGGGATAAATTGTATAGTGTAGTGTGTATATATTGTTTTTTTTTCGTTAAACGTTTTCAAAACAATTATCGTGTAAATATGAAATTTTTTTGCATAATTTTATTAATCTGTTTAACGCTGTTGAAAACCTGTTATGCCGGTAATTAATTACAATTCAAGATTTTTTGTGTGATCAGTTGGTTATGAATTATTAATGGTTGATTTAATTTATTTTTATTTGGTGTCTTATCACTGTAATATTCATGGCTTTTTGTAGATTGTGAAGTTTTTGGTTTGTTAATGAAAAAAGGTGAAGCGAAAACTGTGCCGGGAAAATGTAGTCAGGTCGTATGTCAGGGCAATCGTTATGATGAATACACCATAGAAGGGTAACTTTTAAATATGTTTTTTTCTTTTAGAAAATGCAAACATTTTATATAAAATATTTTGTATTTTATTATTATTTTTTAGTTGTCCAAATGCTTATGCAGCTAAAGATTGCTCATTCGTACCGGTGGATCTAACAAAACCATATCCAAAGTGCTGTCCACACTGGAAATGTACAGAAGGCAAACAAAAATAACAATAAATATATAATTTGTATGATAAGTATTTTTGAATGTAATTACGAGTAGAAAAGATGTTGTAAATAAATCTTTAGATTAGTAAAAATGTATTAAAAAACTTTTAATTTGCTTTATTGTGGCGTTGTTTTTGTTACAATAACAAATTACACGCATAACGTTCACTCAAAGTAATCGTTCGCATTTTAAAAACAGCATATGTCTCTTCGAAAATAATATCCTTAAGCTCGTTTGTTAAATGTTTACAACTTTCTCACCAAGTTGCCAGCGTATATATGTAGTATATCGAGTGCACTGCGGTTGTAACTGCTAAGTGTTAAACTTAAAAATGAAGAAACTAGATCAACCAGTATGTATTGCTGCTTCATATGTATCGTTGTGCAAAATAAATAGTGAATGCTTAGGTTCTGCTCATGATAAAGTGGTTGAGTTTAGGTGAAACATGCATGATTTTAGTATTAACGTGTCATTGGAGATCATGTCGTCGCTTCACTGACGAAAATCATAAAAAACATTCTCAAAAATACTTACACTATGTTTTTTTTTTTTAATTTCGAATTCATGATCTGCGAATGAGTAATTGAAAAAAGAAACACATTTGATTGAAATTACAGGAAAAAGGTTTTCAAAATGATTGAATTTGTTAAAAATATTGGAGAATAACCCTGAACCGCTTTGCTGGTCTTCATAAAGTTTTATGTTATTCCTAAAAATCGCTGGATCAAGAAAAACAATCCCTTTACTCTCTTTGTTACTCTCGGCACTTTTTACAAAAAAAATCGTATAAATACACATCTGAAAATTCCTTTTAAATTGTATATTTTGTATACCCTTCACACGACAGTGTAAAAGGGTATATAAGTTTGCCATTACGTGTGAAATTTTTACAACATTCGTCTCCGACCCCATAAAGTATATACATATTTTCTAAAACCGTATGAATAGGGGAGTCGATTAAGTTGTGTCGGTCTGTCCGTGTGTATGTTTAAATCATGTTTTTGAAGTCCCTCGACATTGCCAAGACCTGTGTAAGATATCAAGAAATATTCAGGAAATCAACATAGTCGCCCCATAACTATCTAAGATATGAGCACGAGATTAACACGACTACTTAGGTTTTTTTCGCTTATTTTTACCACAAAAATTAAAATTTTTCAGTCTTAGGATAATTTATAAACATAGTTGTATAAATTTTGGTATACCTCTGGAGATACTCATGAAATTTTGAACAAATTCATCACAAACCGGCTAAGTTATAAGTGTAAAATTCAAGATGGCGTCTGATACAAAATGGCGGAGCGAATTTTTTTTAGCCCAACAATATGGGTATCATATGAATGGGATTGGCTAATAGAATATAGTTAACTATGTAAAAATTCAAAATTAAAGATATCGTTGAAAATAATAAAAAAATATCAATACGCTGAGATTTAAAATCTAGGCTAAGTTACAATGTGGTCATTATACCAATGTACATGACGGTGAAGGGTATTATCATATTTGTCAGCACCAAATATAGCGCTTTACTTCTCTTTTTATTAAAATGGGGTTCATAATGTGAGCGTTGCTGTATGAATGTACGTCAAGCGTGATTCTAAGAGGGGATGAAAAGGATATGTCCCCAACCAAACAAAACGTCTTTCTCTGATACATAAGTATATTTTAATAAAAAGTTAACAAAAAAAAAAAAAAAAAAAAAAAAAATTAAATCATAGTCATAAGAACACCATCGAATTCTTATTATTGTTTTTAATTCCAAAAGCTTTTTAAAACGCAAGTGTCTACATACAAAAAAAAAAAAAAAAATAAAAAACAAATATTACTAAACAATTCCCATTATAGCATTTAAAATTTGCTCTTGAGTTCGTTGATGAAAGACATGCAATTTTCTTGTTTTTCTAATTCTCTAAGAAGTTTGCTATATGAAGGTACGGCTCACAAATTCAATTTCAAAGGAGAATTTAAAATGCAACAAATGATGGAATATTATGACGAGGACTAAGAGAAACATGCCAACACCCTGTTATGTATTGCAAAGTAAATACAATTCATTGTAGAATTATCAGGTAGCCTCACTAAAACAGCTGATTTTTTTTCTCTACCTTAAGATTTAACTAAAATGTCAAATTTTGTTTATGTGTCTGTATATATTGTGTACGTATATATTCTACCGCCAAAAAAAAACACGCACACACATTTGCTTTTTGACATTTAAGTCGTCGTTTTCTAACAACAAAATACATTTAGAATTTTGTTGTTGCAGAACTGAGGTTACCTGATGATTGTACCATGATACAAATGTTCTTAATTACCATTCCAGTGTTATTATTTTCAACAAAACGATGCTATGACAATTTAGTTTCACTCGAACTGCAAACCTGCAAACATTGACAAATGCTTCTACTGATGTTGTTTCATGTGTAGCTAGATAACACTTATTTTATTATTTACGCTTGGCAATGCTTATTTTTTATTTTTTTATTTTCCAACATTGAATAGCGTGATTTATTTATATAGCTGTACTTTTCTTTTCTGTACTAAAGTCATATTTTAGTAAGCAACATGTATTTATTTAAAGGTGATGTTGATGCCCATTTAATTAATTTTTTGACTATCAGACAAAAATAATTTTTATTACAACAACTTCAAGTGTTTCTACTGTGTTGTTAAATTTTTATGTTAGCATATGAAAAACTGTTGAGGTTATAGCGTTGCGACAACAAACACAAAAATCCAAAAACATTGTTAATCTAATTGTAAAAATATAATGAAATAATGAATATAATGAAATGAAAAGTTTTTGTGTGTAATATCATATGGTGCCACCATACCCTTTGCTATACAAAAACTTTTTCATTTCACAGTTTCACAGAACGAGAATTGAGCCCAGATCTTTCAATTCCAAAATTTTGTTATTTAGGAGTGATTACATTTTTGAATATGGGGGCTGTTTAATGTTTGTTGGGGCTTAATTTATTAGGGAGTTATTTCAAATTACCGTTATTTCATAACTAAATAATTAGACCCAAAAAGAGTAATAACTACCAATAAAATAAGTCCTAATAAAATAAATGAAAAACAAGTAAAAGCGCTATATTCGGCCGTGTCGAATCTGACAATACCAGTCACCGTCATGTACATATTTAGGTATAATGACCACATAGTAGCTCACTCTAGATTTTAGATTTCATGTAATACGTCGCTTTCTTTATTATTTCCGAAGCCATCTTTGATTTTGGATTTTTTAATAGTTAACTTTCAACTAGTCAAGCCTTTTCATATGATAACCCTATTGTTGTGGTTAAAAAAACTTGTTCCGCTTTTTTTTTAGACGCCATCTTGGATTCTATACTTTTTTTTAATAGTTCATCACATTGTACTGGTTAAGCCCTTTTATTTGATACCAATACTGTGTGGGTTAAAAGGGACAAAATCGTAACAACTGATCAGTTGTGCACACCTTATTATATAAAATCTGAATAAGAGCATATACATGTTTGGCTAGGTCTCTTAGTAGAGCTGTCAAACTCCTACAGTAAATGATAAATAAAGTACACGGGTAACAGAAGTTGTGAAATTGTCTTATAAACATAAAAACTTCTTATTTTAATTGTTTATTAAAATTGGTAAGTGAAATAAAAAAAAACAAATTTCATAAAATATGTATGCTTTGAAAACACAAATTATAATAAATAATTGAGCTGATGAGATAAAAATTAAAATCACAAGCATTAGGAAATATATGATCTCATAGTGCTTTTTGTTATGTTTTTATTTGTTTACGTGTGTGTAAATTGTATTATTTATTACTCACTCTTGCTACCGGCACAGTTGATTATTTTTATAAACTAGTGTTGCCAGGTTAAGAATAGAAAAACAAAAAAAAAAAATAATTATGAGAAATAGTTTGATGAAAAGCGAATGATTAAGCTATTATATTTTATCAAAATTTTAGGAATGCTTGTTTTTTTTCAACCAGAATGTAAACGTTTTTCTAAAATAAAAAACAAAATATATAAAAAATCCCAAACAATTTCTCATGTATCTTATATTTATATAAGAAAATATATTAAAAAATTTAAATTTTCCAATTAAAGAAAATACGTTATCAATGTTGTTATACTATAAAAAAATACATTCTGTACAAAGTTTCGGTTTTTATAAGAACACTAGTTGAAAGCGGTAGCATTGCAGACCCCAACCTTTACTGCCATTGTAAAAACCATTTAATTATATACATACTTTACTATTTTCTGTTAGTAGTGACATACATATTCATCCTGAATAAATTCCTCAAAAATGTTTTCGCTTCTTTTTCTTATTTTTTAAATTCAATGTGCATTGATAGTTTATTATAAATTGAACAGCTGTTAAATGAAGAAAACAAAAATTCCACGGAAAATTCATAATACCGGTTTTTTTTTCTAGGGGAATGTTCTTTTTATGGGAAGAAATATTTCAGTGCTTGTTCACAATAGAGGTGATTGTCTAGCGAAAAAAGGATTAAATATGTAAATCCACGTTTCAATCTATTCTGGTGTATAAGCTACGTAGTTATGTGTAGCAATTTTATTTTATCATTTAAAACGGTGTAAAAATGCGGTTAAAAGTGAATTTTTATCGTACCACTTAATAGTGGAAGATATGAACTTATTACCTCCGATCAGATTAGATCTTTTACATAAAAACTTTGATTTTAAATGTTTAGATCATTGGATCTTTCATTTAATGAGAAATTCAAAACGTAAAACTTTTGAAATATTAAGGAATTTGCTAAACATCCACTGGGGGGTATTTTATTATATACATACATATATATAAGTTAAAACAAGATTTTTTATGAACAAAATTTTTTTATTATATTAATCAGTTGTTAATTGTTGTAATACTATTTGTAAATTCTTATAACTTTGTTAATAATATTGATATAAAGTTCAAGATTTAATAATAACGTTTTTTTCTTGGATAGGGTTTAGAATGAGTCACACTTCACATGCATACATACAAAATATTACTGATAAACATAAATAAATAATCAACTATTTCCAATATGTGATAAGAAACAAATATCAATAGATTATCGAAAAATGTTTCTTTTTTAGATAGTTAAAATGATTCATATTTTCAAAATTAATTCATCTAGAGAAACTTTTATTTTTTTATTTCTTAAATGCAAAAAACCATGCTTTAAATATTTACCTTAGCCATTCTTAATTTATATACGCTTAGAATCTTAAGCTAGAAATATGTACAACTTTGATAAACGACAAATTCTTGGACACGAATTTGTTGTGCTGGGAGAAATTCGTTGTTTCTCCCAGTTGTCTTTCTAGGATTATTCGTTAAATATTATTAAATAGATTTGCGTCTGCAAAAGCATGCCAAAATGTACGGCCCATAATTAAATCGATGTAAGTAACGATAAAAACTCTCATTAAGCTGCTTCCCAAAAAAAAAAGTTTTTTGAAGTTTTAACATTAAATTTTAAAATAGAATTATGTTTATATGAGCTTCGAAAAAAGCTTTACTTTAATGCAGTAGTGGAAGTAAACAAATTAATTAAAAATTGTACAAATTTACTAATTACAAGTGCAACCATTCTACGAAACAGTCTTGTAAGGGATAAAATTAGAGACACTATTTGTGTAAACCTTTCATTACCATACTACAATAGGCTTGTTCAATTCTGTTTTATTTCAATTTTAATCTCAATTTCAATTTATTTAACACAGTAATATCAAGCCATAAGGGCCAAAATAACAATATTACAAGATAATAAGCCTGAGTAAAACTATTTAAAAATATACAATATACAAAATATGTAAATATAAAATTAAATACGAATTAAGACTAATGGTTATATTTATCATTTAAAGAAACTAACCCAATAACACATGATTTTTTAAATCCAAAAGAAAAACAACAACATTCATATAAAAAAAAAAACAGAATAGGTAATAAACATGAAGTTATTTCACACAATTTCAAAGACAGCATCTATCTAAAAGAAAACTAAGTGGACTTACCAAATAAGTAAACGGTTATCAACGATTCGATAAAGAAAGTGTATCATAATGGCAATTATAGTTATTGCAATAACATTTTTTTGTGTTTGAATGTTTGCATGTTTCACTTCCGACAGCACCAAAAGGAAGAAATTTTATGTAAGCATGTTTGTGTGAAAATTGCAAAAAAGAAATTATGTTAATACGCTTCAACATCATGTGCATAGGTATAGTGACCACATCGTAGCTTAGCCTAGATTTCAGATTAATTGCTATTTAATTTTTTGTTTTCGAAAGATGAATTAAAATTTTTTCATTGTTCACTGTATTCTAATATTCAAGCCCTTTCATTTAATACCCATATTGATGGGTTTTAGAAAAAAAATATCCTTAATTTTGCTTTTGGATTTTAGATTTTGTTGGATTTTCCATAGTTTGCTGTATTTTACTGATGAAGCCGTTCGATATCATTTGATATCAGTATTGTGAGGTTTGAAGGGTTCAAGGCCGTAATTACCATATTTGACTGACATATTCTACATTTTATTTTGGAAGTGCTCTTGGATTTTAACTTTTTCATAATTCAAGCCCTTATATTTGATACCAGTATTGAGGGGGTTGAAGTAAGTACAGTTTTAATGACTAGAGTTACTTTACGCCATTTTGTAGTGTCGGCCATCATAGTTTTTAAATATTTTCATAGGACTTATATTATGTTCTGCTGGTCACGCCCAACAACGAAGCAACTGTATTTTTATGCTTATATCTTCGTTAGTTTCAAACTGATTTCTCAGTTTTACTTAGCAATAGTTTTCGAGAATATAGCATGTAGCTTAATGTTTTTAGAGAGTCCAAAAATTCATTAGAAGCTTTAGTTTTGACATATTTAAAAAAAATTTGTAATTTTAAAATTATTTTCGCCTATATTGGACGTTTAGTGACCAATTTGTCTAGCTCTAGAGGCACATTTTGGCTACAAATAGCAGTCAGCGTGCCTATACATTATTTTAGGACTGAAAATATTAATTTTTATGTTCAAAATATGTGAAAAAAAACGGAGTCAGTCGTGTTTATTTGCTTATATGGCAGAAAGTTGTGGCGATCCGTTACCGGATATTTCCAAAAGATTAATGCCTCAAAGATCTGTGCAATATATGGAGGCTTCTAAAAGTTGATCTCAACCAACACACGGACAGACGAATCAATCGTCTCCCCTAGTCATAAGCTTTCAGGAAATATATTCTTTACACGGTCGGAAATGAATATTGTATAGATTACAAATGGAATGACAAAGCTATATAAGTATATCCTTGGCACCACCGATGACTTATTTATTTCAAGTGTCAAACTTCATATTTACATATACATATGGTACTTATAAAAACATAAACAAACAAATTTTCTTCAACCTGCTGTATGTACATACATACATACATACATAAATACATATATTATATTTTTAATAATTTAATTTTAAAAGTGCATGCGATATACATATTTCATTAATAGAGGTAAAACGTAAACATTACTATGAAAGCATTTAAAAATTTTTGTTAAAATTAAATTTTTAAAATTTAGTCACATGACCAGCAAAATAAACAGCAGTTTTATCGCGTATGGCAAACACAAAAGGATGATCGGCACGGAAAAGTTTTTGGTTCAAATTTAAGCTCATGGGTACAATTTTTATATCTGAAGGGGAAAAAATAGAATTTTTATTAAATATCTTGTAATTATGTTGTAAAAATTTATAAACTTACATGTTGCAGCTGCAGCTTCCGAGCCAGCTTCATTGACATCTAAAAATGCTTTATGTTTGACGTCTGATATTCCTTGAGGCAGAGGTGTATCTAGCAAACTGCTAAAGTTGGCATTTTGTGAGAACATTGCAGTCAAACCCATCTTAAAGATACGCAAAAGATTTATAATAAATACATTTATAATACATTTCCCATTTCTTACCTCTTTTAACGGCTCTTTGAGATCAATATTGAATTCTATATGGAATTTGGGTAAAAATACATCAACACTTGTTACCGACATTTTAGAGGCAATGTCGTTTAAATCGACACCTTTTAGTTTTGTTTCTAACGTTTCTAAACCGTCTATTTCATTGGGTAATATAATCAGCATAGAAATATCTGGATTTTCATAAGCCATTTCCAAAACGGTAGCATCTAATTCGGATAACTCAATATAGGGGAAACGATCATTTGTGTACATGGTGTCTACCTCTAATTTTTGTCTGCTGTTCAGATGGAATTCAGCTTTACTAGTGCTGATGTTACTAAAAGGATGTAACCATTTGCCCTTGAAAAAGATAGCATTTACTATAACTGCACTGGTGGCAGCGTCTACAGCATCCGGCTGCAAAAGATTTTTTATTTTATTTTCCGTTTGTTGTTCAACCCAATTGTTAATTTTTTCCACAGCTTCTTGACCCTGAACGAAATTTAAATTTTCCGCTTGCGAATCGAAAAAATCTTGAGCGATTTTATTAAATTGAGGTAAAATTTTTATTTGCTCATTCACATACACACGATTGGCCATTTTAAGTTGTGGCGCATTTTCCGCAGATTTATCTTGGTGAAATGCGGTTTTCAAAAATTTACCATATTTTTCTGCCACATGTTCTTTACTGCCTTCACCTAGTTTCAAAACTTTGCGCATTTCCTCGGCCGTAGTACCTTCAGCTCCAAAATAGGCTAATGCTAAACAAGTTTGTATGGAAGCCGGTGAATATACTACATTTTCAGCTTGTCTCTTATCTACTATAACGGAAAATAAATCGGCCGCAAATAAATTACGACTCGCCGACTCTGAAGGTGCAATTGTGCCAGCCATTATAGAGTTGTATTGCAATAGAACTAAAAATGAAACTGAAAACGAAAGGAAATAAATTAAAATAACGAAATTAAAATTAATGCAAGAGCTAGGCATATTTATTCATCAAGTAATCGCATTTTAGAGAGATTTTTTTTGTTTATATTTTTATGTCTGAAGTTTGACATTTGGAATAAAAGAAAGAAGAGAGAAATTTTTTTTTTATCTATAGATTTTGACAGTTGAAGTTTAAAATAAGTGAAGAAAAAAATAATTTGCTAAGCAAGACTACCTCATGAATAAATATGCCTTGTGTAAGAATCTAAAATTATGTAGTTTTTAAAAATAAACTGTGTTTTCGTTTTTTAAAATCTATTGTAAATAATACTTAAATTCCAGTATTTGGAAAATTTAACAGAAACAAGTTTAATATAAACGAAAATGTTCTAACAATAAAAAAATTTTTAAAAGAAAAGGTTGTTTTTTTTTTTATTTATAACTATTACCTCAGACAACTATATCCATTTGACTTTCCAGTCGACCTACATACTTATAAAAAAAATACAAAAAATACAAATACAAAAAATAATAATAGGAATAGGTTTGTCATTCCGTGTGAAATTTCTACAATTTTCATTTCCGACCCCATAAAGTATATATTTTCTGAAAGCTTATGAATAGGGGAGTCGATTAAGTTCTGTCAGTCTGTCCGTCTGTCCGTGTGTATGTTGAAATCAACTTTTTGAAGCCCCCCGACATAGGTTGGACCCGGGTAAAGTATTAAAATATCAGAAATATTCGGGAGTAGAACGGTATTGAAAATCAGAAACATCGGTACATAAACAACTGAGATATGAGCAAAAACCCACGACCACCTCGATTTTTTTTTTCACAAAAACAACATTACAACAACAACATACATGCATACAAACGTGTATACTGGTTAGAGAAAACGTGGCATCAAATCCCAGCTGAGCCAAAAAAATTTTTTTTTTTTATTTTTTATTTAATATATTATTTATATTTTTATTATTATTTATATTTTTATTATTATTTTTTTTTAAATTTTTGTTTTATTTTTTTTTTGTTTTATATATATTATATACATAATAATTTTTTTTTTTAATTTTTTTTTAAATATTTTTTTAAATTTTTTTATTTTTTTTTGTTTTTTTAACATTCATACGTGAATTTATATTTTTACAATGGGACGTTTTTATATATGTATGTTTTTATATGTATGTACGTATTTCATATGGGATGAATGGTGACACAAACCACTGTTATTGCATGACTACACGTTGTGAAGGGTATATAAGATTCGGCACGGCCGAATATAGCGCTCTTACTTGTTTTTTTTAAGTTTTTATAGTTATGGGTTAGGCACATACAATCCGTCATACGTTGCTGTTTTCAACTGACATTAACGTAATGACGAAAAAGTTTGACAAACAAATTGTTTGCAAATGGTGTAAAAACAAAAGAAGTCAGTCACATTATCTTAAAAGATGCCCGACTTTAATACTGTATGTTGTTAGTCACGTACCGAGTGGAACAAAACTGATAAGAAATCTCATATTTGACGTACATGTCATTTAAAAATGACGAATGTCGCATGACGGATTCTATGTGTTTCGACTATTAGTTTTAGCCCACCCGAGTTTAAAAAAAATATCTTTCACCATTATGCACATCGATGACCATAAAGATTTTATGAAACTATTTTACCATTTTCAACCTTATCTCTGGGTGTACGATATAATAAGAACTTTATTTCTTCATTTATAATAAATATTTTGTTTTGTTTATTATTATATTTCTTAGTTCTATACATGTACGAGTATGTATACCTTCACACCCATCGTTTTATAATTATTATTAACATGATTATAATTATATAAATGTATGCATGTATGTAGTAGATTTTTTGGTACATTATTTTTGTTTAAAAAATACCGGTGACCTTATTATCAATCAAATAAAAAAAAAATAATTTGAAATTTTTACCAAAAGTAGACATACTACACATGACAGTTTTTTAAATATATCTTTTTTAGTTTCTCTTTACCAATAATCTACTTCCAAAAACTTCCCAGCTATTTGCCATATATTTTTGTACGAAAACATAAATGCATATGTATGAAAGTATTTGCTGTATTTATGTATTTGCTGTTTACAAAATTCGTTTGCTTACATAAGTAGGTAAACAATTTTTTAACGTATGTATTTTGTTTTGTTTCTATGATAAAAAATAAAAAAAAAACAAATTTTTTTTGCCTTAAACGAATTTGTTCAATATATCGCACCTTATTTTAGTTTACTTTATCTTCAATTGATAAACAAACATCCACACACACTTTTTCCAAAAAATTTCTTTTATTATATATTTTAGTAGATACTAGATGGGTACATGCATAAGTGTATTTAGTAAAAACCACTTTAAAATCACCTGCTTTCATCAGCGAAATCATTTTTGTTGTTAAAAAATTCCTTTTGTTTCAAAATTAAACAATTTAATAATGATTTTAAATGATTGTTTCTTTAATTTTTTTATTTATTTATTTTTTTTTTGAAACTGTCTGTATCTTTCTGACACTACTTTGAAATAAACAATGATTAATTTATTCACATACCTCGACTTAAACTTTATAAAGAATTTTTATTTATTCTAATTAATGCACGAAGTTTAACAGTGACTCAAACCATTTGGGGGTTTTTCATTTTAAAAACTGAGTTGAGTGTGAAATGTACATTTGAAAACAAAACATAATACAAATATTATTTGTAATTTGTACTCAATTTAAGCGTACGCATTTATGCTGTAAACAACGTACAAGTGTAATTACACAAAATAAGAAAAAACAAGTAACAGTGCTATATTCGGCCGTGCCGAATCTTATATACCCTTCACAACGTGTAGTCATGCAATAACAATTGTTTGTATCACCATTCATCCCATACAAAATACGTGCATACGTACACGTTAGAATAAGTGTGGCATCGAATCCCAGCTGAGCCAAAAAAATTTTATTTTATTTTATTTAATATATTATTTATATTTTATTATTTTTTTTTATATTTTTTTTAAATTTTTTCAAAAAATTTTTTCAAAAAATTTTTTTAGAAAAATTTTTAAAAAATTTTTTTAAATTTTGTTTTTAAATTTTTTTAAATTTTTTTTTGTAGTTTTTTTTATTATTTTTTTCTTATTTTTAATATTTTTTTTTTTGTAATTTTTTTTGTTTGGTATATTTTTTACATGTATCTATGTATGTATGTTGTTGTTGTAATTGTGAAAAAAAACGAGGTGGTCGTGGTTTTTTGCTCATATCTCAGAAAGTTATGGGGCGATTGTGCTGAATTTCAATAGCGATTCATTCCTGGATATTTCCAAGAGATTGATGCCATATACAGATCTGAGGAACATATAGTTGCTTCTAAAAGTTGATTTCAACCAACACACGGACAGACGGGCAGACGGACAGACGGATAGACGGACAGACGGACAGACGGTCAGGGCTTAATCGACTCCTCTATTCATAAGCTTTCAGAAAATATATACTTTATGGGGTCGGAAATGAAAATTGTAGAAATTACAAACGGAATGACAAAGCTATATATACCCTTGTACACCACAGGTGAAGGGTATAAAAAATAAATAAAAGGTACAATATAAGCCATGTAAATGTATGTGGTTTCATTATTAGGGTTGTTCCAATTACATACTTCCAAGTTGGTTTAAAGCAGATCGATCAGCTCACAAAACATTAATGTGATTTTTTTACAATCCAGCAATCGGATTGGGTTTAAGTTTTGTGTTTAATTTTTTTTTTGTTACAATTTCAATTAACAGCACATAAATATCACTAAAATGTTTAATTTAATTAATTTTATTATATCCATTTTGTTTAAGGATTTTTTTCTGTTTATTACTTACTGCTTAATTTTATTTATTATACTTTGTATATACTTATATACATACATATAAACTTACCTTACAAAGCAAAAAAAAAAACTTTTGTTAACTTGTCCGTTTAGCTCTTACCTATGTTTCAAAGTTATTTCGAGATACTACTAGTAAAATGAATTTTTTAAATTATTTATCTTTCATTATTATTAATGGACTTATGAGCGTACAGAAAAACAGAATTGTGGCGAAAGTCACTTTAATACACTTCAAAATAGAACTTTCATTATCCAATTAAACAAGTAAAGGCAGAATTAGTATGTACGTTCTGTGCTGTTATGAATCATTTGTATTGTTTCTGTTCAATTGAAAATCTGTTTGTGTGGTTTGTTGTTTCGTTTTGTTCTGTTGCGCAGAAATCTCAAGAATAATAAAAAAGATTACGCATTTTGTCTTGAAAATTTTTCTTTTTCATTTTGCGTCACAGCAGCCTAACACTTAACGAAAGCAAGGCATAAATAGTGACATTTATAAAAATTAAAGGAGAATAAAAGCATTTTAATTTTAGAATTAAAGAATATTATTGAAAATATTATGGTTTATATGGCTATTTTCGTTCTTAGGTTAATTTAGATTTATTTATTAATCTTATTTGTTATTTTTTATTATTTATTTATTATATTTTTAAGCAATTTATTATTATTTTTTCAAATTTTACTTCTAATATCAATCACTTGTATGCGGATGTGACGTAACACATGATGAAGTTTTTTATTTTTTAAATTACAACAAACATGCGCAATGCGTAATCTGGTTTTTTTTCATTCTTTGAGAAATATGTAGAAATTGTAGTTAAGTGACAGGCGTTGTTAGGTGTAAAAGAGAAACAGCATATTAAAGTGCCTTTATTTTAAAAGTAGCTGCAACAAAGAGACTCTATATAGATAAAGTCTGACAGTACAAATTGCATTCCCCATGTATTTTGTTATACCGGAAAGCTCTCCGAAGTTTATGGTGAATGTGTTCAATGGTTTCAACGTACGAAAAATGGTTTGTGCAGTGTAGTTTGAAAGCTTAACTTCATCTAAAGATTGTTGTCATTCTCAACAAAAGTCGTGAAATTGGGTTTCATACCAATTGAAACCAAGGGACCTTGAACGACGATTTTTCATATCCATATGTCAATGGGCGTTAAGTAAACATGTTTTACTCATTTCTACTGATGACTGATATTGGGACTGATATTTACGAGATAAGAGTTTTGGAGATGGTCCCTAAATTGAGCATGTTACCTTCATTTTCCGTTATTAAGCCATATATTATGGTGAAGTATAATATTATTAAGCATGACAAACTTTAAAGTCTTTACATGTTTTTAATAAAAGATACAATTCTTTAATATTTGCTAAAATTGTTGAAATTTTACATAATATAAACTATTAACTGAAATTCACTTGCTTATTGTTTTGTCGCCGCGGCGCGCCGTCATCATAATGTTTTTCTTCTTACAACCACCTAAACTCAAAAATGTATACAAAATGTGTGTGCATACATATCTACCAATGATGACAATGGTACTCGTTTTTGGTACAATTTAAACCTGAAACGTACAATAACATTACCAGAGTTTTTTCATTGATTCAAAATTCTCGAGGTTTTTATATTTGTTTTTTTTTCATCGAGTGATGTATTTAGATGAATTGACATAAAAATGGGTTTAAAGTATTATAGAAGAGTATCACCCAGTTTTTAGTTAATTTTAAACTATTAAAAGCCTTTTAAAAAAAATGTGCGACAAAAACAGTAAAATTTTTATTTTAATTTATTGATTTTTTTTTAAATAAAACTATTTAGATTAGAAATTTTTTAAAATTTTATTCTATATTAAATGTCACAGCATTTCGTTTTTGTTATTCAATAAATGCATTTTGTTGTTGCAATTAACGCCAAGTGTAAAAAAATTTTGAATTTAATTCTTTTTGTCACATTTGACCTAATTTGATATTGTATAAGTTTAAAATAAATCTTCCTTTGTCACCATATATTTTGGGATAGTCACAATTAAGGAGTTTGCATTTAATTAAATTAAATAAAATGGTTTTTCAGTGAGTTTGTTTTTTTTTTATTAGAAAATCTACAATTTTCGTCTGGACAGAATTTTTTTTCGTGTAGTTTAATCTTCAACTTGTTTGAAAATTCTCAGCCATAAAAACTTTGTCCGGACCTAAATTTTGTTTGAAACAAATGTTTAAATTCACATTAAATCACCTTTTCTTAATTTTTAATTAAATATGTATGTATGTATGTATGTATGTATGTATGTATGTATGTATGTATAACCTAATATTTTTTTTTTGGTACAACTTGGTTAAAAGATGTATGTATGTAACTATTTTGAAATTCTTTATGCCAACACTGACGTGTTAACATTTTGGGATTGTATTTTATTTTTTGTTGACTTTTTCTTATCTACGTTTTAAAATTTCACTCAATTCGAATGAATGATTCATCTGTAATGTTAAAAGAGAAAATAAACACTGAAAAACTCTGCTATCTTGAGTAAATAATGAAGTATAGACATGGTTGTTTAATCATAAAAATCACTTACATACATATGGGAAAATCCTGCGTTACGAACGCTACAATAGTTTAAATAAAAATCGTTTCGAATTATAATGTAAACATTTTTGGTGTTTAGTGAGATTTAAGTGTTCTTTTGAATGACATAAAAAATAATTTTTTATCATATATTCGTTGCGAAATAGCCGTGAAAGTTAAAGTATGCTTTCGTAATCTTTAGTGAATTTCGCATAATAAAGCACATAAAATTTTATTTCTAGAAGAATGATGAATATAAGAGAATTCTAAAATAAAACATATTTGCATTCAAAAAAATGTAGTTTTTTTTTATTAAAAGTCCTTAGTGACGCACGTTACATCGTTATCGAGCCAATAATATTCGTGTTTTTAGCAATTCATAAAAGACCCACAGCCTTATTGAATATAAGATTTTGAGTTTTAATCATTAGCGAAATTTTTCTCTTTCTAAGATTTTCAATTTTGTCTACTGTATCCTATTCGTAAAATGTCGAAAAATTCCATTCAAAATAAGTAATCTTGTGCCATGGTGCAACCAAGCAATGCAAGTAAAAATAGTATCTTTGGAGTAACAGAACTAAGGGGACTGAATTTCGTTTTGCCTGAGGGGCCTATAGTTTCCTGCCAAATTAATTTAAATAATAGTTACATCTTCTCTAATAGTTTTCGGACTTGAAAGTATTGTTGATGACTTCTTTTAACATAACAATAGAGTTTGAAGGAAGGTTACCAAGATTGTAATTCATTAATCAAATCAGTAATTGGTTCTTTCGTATGACTAAGGATCATGACTATATAAACTAATCTGCAATGTTTCCATTATGTAAGTTATTTTTATAACTGATTAATGTTAACTAAAGGGACAAGATATTCTTTAAGTCTTTTACACTCCTTGCTTTAATTTTTCATACAAACTTTATTGGCTTCGTCTCAACAGACATTTTTTAAAATGCAAGAAATAGTAAGAAAAAATAAAAAAAAAGTTCATATTATATTAAAACTTACCATAGATCGATAATCCTAGTTTATCAAATCACATCAAATTAACCGTTTACGATAACGGTGGCCAATCTGAGGGCCATTCAGACGTGTTTGAAATTTAAAATTTCTTATAAGAATCTCTTTATCAGAAGCGCAGCCAACTCGAACGTTCGAGCAAAATTACGATCGTTATCGAATGTCGTAATTTGCCCTCTCTACTAATAAATTATTCGAAAGTGTTGCTGCTGTTAGTATCATCATGACACACGTTACAGAAATTAATATGCTAATTTTGTTTTCTTATTGTATGATTTTAATTTTATATTTGATTACAGGCATGTTATGAAATTGATTTGCAGTTATAGACGACTTTACAAAAAATTCCTTGTACTTATACTATTAACAAACCTTGTTTTTTGTGACGCATGCGACAAACATGGATCATTTTATACCTATTTTCAAAACTTCCAAAATTTTCAATATTTCCAAAATATTAAACAAATATTTTTCTAAAATTTAAGACGATTGAATGAGCAAATATATGGCTTTCGGTCAGACCATCTATATTAACACTAAAGTAATGACATGAGCATCCTTAAAATGATTGTATAACATTAATCAATTAGAGGCTGGCAGATTGTTTCTGGGGTTTGCCAATTATTATATTTCGAGTTTTCCATTTAAGATATTTTAAAATTTGCTTAGGGGTAATTTACATTAATATTTTATTTTTATTCATAACTAGCGTGTGCCCGCGACTTCGTCTGCATAGCTATCCAGATGAAAGGTAGCCTATGTGTTAATCTGTGTTTTTATCTATATGTGTGCCAAATTTCATTTAGTTCCTTTCAGCCGTTTCTGCATCATTGGGTAACAAAGATCCAAACATCTAGCCATACAAACATCCACATTAAGTTTGAAAATTAATTCAAATATTGGCCGTGACTACGGACTGGAACATAAAGCTTTCGATCACCCGAATATTTCGGGGATAGTATTGGCTTATCGATGATTCCATCAACCCAAAACCACGCCATGCAACTATATATTTAAAGTCTATTCGCATTGCTCAGTGATACAATTTTGTAAATTCTTATACTTTTTACAAATAGTATTGGTTGCAAAATACACATTTAATACAGAATTCTGATTTTTATAATACAGCTGAATAACCTTAAGACGTTGTTGCGGTGTAAATCTATAAAAATAAAAGTTTAAATGACTGTATGACACAAGTTATGCGTGATCTGTAAAAAAAGTGAAAAATACCTCTAAATGACCTCAAAAGTACTCCTATATGTATTAGGTGAATAAAATTCAGAGAGGATTTTTCGATAACATTATCATTTGAAAATTTGAAATTAAGAAAGCCGAGAAAAGATGTTTTGGTCAACTGATTAATTGTGAAAAAATCTTAATTGTTTGTATCATTCTTTATTGCACATTATGTTATATACTTAAAATACGATACATTAATGGCGTTATGCATAATAACAGACTGTAACTGCTAACTAACGAACTGCTATATTTCCATTATAAATATTTTCCATACAAAAGTTGTTATGAACGCATATTAAGGGCTTTCCCTTGGATGCCGATTTATGTTATATACATATATGTATGGTGACCATGGTGTTTCATGTAACAAATTTAATATTGTTGTAAAGTGCTCTATGAGAAAATTAGAGATTGGATGGAAAACATTGCAAACCACTAGCGGTCAGTCGGTTGGGTGGGTTCTTGTTCTCATGGAGATTCCTATTACAATATATAACGTTCTTAAAAAAATTATATTATAGACTTCCAAAAAAAAACTATAAAAGTTAATCTAAAACAAACAAAAAAACTATATGTTACGGAACCCATATTATGATCAACTGAGGTCTGAAAGAAATTACCATAACCAGCTTTGATGATCTATTAAAGTTAGCATCGGGTGGCCCGATGTATTTGTCAGTAGGGTACTGGTGTGTCAGTTAGAGGGTTGCGGGTTCGATTCCCGCAAGAGACTCTGGACTTCTATTTTTTCTATTTTATTTAGGTATAACAAAGGGATCAATATGATGGACCCAAGTGAGCTGTACAATAGCTGCCTGTTCTACCTAACCCAGTAAGCACACGGTTAACAAAATCTACAAAATACTATTTATATATGTTTATATGTATTTACGTTTATAAAATTTATAAATAAAAAGAACACTACGGAAATTTATTTTGTACTTTAATGATCATAATATTAGTACAACTGTTTAATTTTCAAGGTTTTTTTTAATAAATAATTTATAAGTAAATATCAGCCAAATCAAATTGCCGTATAAATATAAAATCTTGTTGTACAAATAAATGGTGGTAATAAAGGTCTGCACAAATCCATTTGTATATGGAATACACACTTGTTGTTGGAAAGTATAAAATACCTATCTGTAGCGACGGCATAAAAAGGAACACATTTCTATGAACAACAAAATTTTTAAATAACTACTCAAATGTGTTACGAAAATAGAAACCCTACTAATATAATAAATGTGAATGTTTATATGTTTGGATTTTTGTTACTTATTTACGGAAAAACGGCTGAACGGAATTAAATGAAATTAGGCTAGTCATCACGATAACTACGCAGCCCGTTTGTCTGTCTGTTGAAATCATTTGTTTTAAGCCCCCACGTATGTATACTTTATACTCCTGTATGTATACTTTATACTCCTATATGGTATCAATTTATCCGATATACTTTCGAGAATTTACTATCAAAAATCAGTTGGCGTAGTACATAAGGAGCTGAGGTATGAGGAAAGGAACATGATTGCTTCTGTTTTTTATCCAAACAAAATCGTTTGTTACGTACATATATGTAAAACATGTACCTTTGAAAACATAAACAGAAAATATTGTTCAATGAGTCAATTACCGACAAAATTATTGGGAAAAATAGTGTAAATAAAATGTTCAGATTATCGATGTACATGACCTACATGATGGTACAAACCGTCTGACGGGTTTATAAAATTCGGAACAGCTGAGTATAGCGCTCTTACTTGTTTTTTTATAAAGTTTTTTTCTAAGTAGCTAGTAATAGATGACTCAATAATTAATATAAGAGGCATTAAAAACAATTTTCACTTATTCTTAGAAATTGTCTTACGCACATCGCATAATATCTCTTATCTTTATGGTGACAGAACCTATATATAAGTTAATGCAACTCCAAAATGTATTGATCCAAGATGATTAATCCAACAAAATATATATGTACATATTTAATTAAGAACCCTTCACCATTATGATTATGACTTCATGGTAGTGCAGTGTAGATTTAAGATTTATTGTTGTAAAATATTTGATTTCGAACACCATCTTGGTTTTTGAAATTCTTTATGAGTTACTGTTTTATATTTTTCAAAACTTATATTATGGTTTTAAAAATAAAAAAAATAAAAATATATCCGCCGTTTTGTTGCAAATTTTATTATTATTTTATTTATTATATTTATTTTATTTGATATCAATATTGTAAGGTTGATATTTTTATAATGCAATATTTAACCCATATACCATCCATTATATTCGATATGCCATCTTAGATTTTTATTGTTCGATATGCCATCTTAGTTGTAATTTTAAGGGAAAATATTTAATTTTTCTATGGAATAACTTTTGAAACTAAGGTTTGCGATTTAGTGCGAGTAGCGTGTCTTAAAATTAATTAACAGTTTTAGGAGATTGATTTTTATAAAAAAAGTTTTTTCTAAAAAATATTGCCTTTGTGACCAGTTTGTACAAGTAGTCTAGTAGTAATAATAAATAGTAACAAGCGTACCTATAAGTTTTTGGAGAGTTGAAAGATTCTAATATTTGTGGTAAAAATATGGGCGGCAATGTTTCTTTGCTTACATCTCAGCAAGTTATGTAACGATTGTGCTGCTTTTTAAAAGTAATTCAATAACAAATATTTCCAAATGATTGACACCACATACAGGTCTGCATAATATGTGGGGGCTTTGAAAAGTTTTTTTCAACGGATATATGAACAGACAAGATAGCTTAATCGACTGCACTATTCAAAGTATGTGTGGATCGTCACCAGTATATACATATATATTATATCCTGCAGTTACTATAAGGAAAAAAGGGCCACATAAATAGGACAGGAAAGTGAGCCCATTTGCAGTACTCATCCCAACCGACTGTAGTCGTCTTGTCTCGGGTAGACCAAGCATCGCGATGTTATTGGCACAGAATTCTTTGCTAACAAAGCGAAATGGTTCTAAAAGCGTTCTCATATTCCATGTTCCAAATCCTATCCTTTGTTTCATTCCATAGGTCAGCATCGGTTGATCGGTTTGATTATAATCTTCTGTTGTGGTTTCGGTAATCGAAATAGTTTAGGATGAATAGCTGATTAAGCTAGAGCATCTGTTCTTGGTGCTGCGGCTGTCAGCAGGCCGGCCTCCAGGCCGACAAAGTGCATCAGAATTTCCTCCGAGCAGATGTTAAGGTTATACCGCCTAGGGTCGGTCGCAAGAGCTTCCTTATCGAAAACAGTGAACATTAAGACACTGAGTGAGGTTGGCAGTTGAGAACGAGTGGCTATGTGTATGCTTCGCTTTTCTTTGATCCCCGATGGTCATAAGTAAAAAGGCCCTTTGTAATTTATTTCACACAAATCAAAAATAACTATTTAACAAGTAATTTTACAAAAAAAAAGTCACATTATGATAACGTTATGACAGTTTTTATGACGTTTTTGCGTTCACCTGTTAAGTAATCATTATTCCAGTTAGGGCCTTTTTACATGTGACTAACGATGTATATTTTTTTTGGTAGCAAAATAATATTATAGAAATTAAAAACAGAATAACAAAACTACTTTATTTTAAAAAATTAAATTCATTGTACAACTTAAGGGTTTTCAAATCCAGTTTTATTTTAAAATTTTACTAACAATAACGAAACGATAATATTGTTTTACCTTTGAAAATGTACGCTTAAAATTCGATCAGTTTAATTTATAAAAATTAAAACAGCTTTTAAAGAGGCTTATGAATAAAAGTTCCAGAGAAATTTAGTTTTATAAACATTTGATATATCTTTAAAAATTTTATGAATTTTTTGATCAAAACACTTGTGATAACGGAAAACTAAGGTGACACGCCCACTTTAAGGCCCACTTCCCATATAACACTTTATCTCAAATTCATATAATTTCTCTATGAACAAAGATTTTGAAAGAATAAAATTTCTATATTAAAATCTCTAAGTTGGATTTATCCGTAGAAACTATTCTGATACGCCTACTTTAACGCCCACTTCTCGCTTAATCTACTGTTAGTGAAATATAGAAGCTCACAAAACCGACAAAATAAAATGTATGATGATGAAAATATACATTTCTCCGCAATATACATAAGTTTTAAAATTATATAATTTCACTATGGACAAAGATTTTGAAAGAATAAATATGTTTATATTTATGGAAGATTGATTACAAAAATTTTTTTATAAGTTATTTATTCTACACATAAATTAATGCATTTATATAAGAATTTTTGTTTTGTAGGCATTTTGGAAAAAATGATATATTAATGTTATTTAAAAAATCACAACATAAATTTTTTTGTTACCTAGGGTATTAAAGATTCGGCAAATATTATTCTTACTTGTTTGAAATAATAAAAAAAATTTAAGTTCCATTGTTTTTTTAGGGGGTTAATTGTTATCAGTATGGAAATAGCGTGTTACTGTCTCATTCCTGCTTTAACTTAATTTACTTTTGATTTTTACAATTAGTTTTAATTAAATTGCGTATCGAGGCTTAAACTGTCAGATACTGATAGTAATTATATTTTAACAAAATATTCCAAATAAGATTAAATTTACAAAATTAATAAACAAAATCATAAAAACATGTTATTGCAAGGTAAAAATTAAAAAACAAAAAAACAAATTAAAGTAAAATCATAAAAAAAGAACGTGGCACCTAATTTTTAAAACACAAAATATTCAGCCAATCTATTAACGAATCTTGGAAATTTGTGGTGTGAAACATCCTGAAATTTCTAAGAACATATTTGAAATAAATACATATGTTTTTACTTATTTGTTTTAATAAAGGCAGATAAGACGTTTTTTCTCAAACTGTATAAAATATTAGCAAATCTCAATTAAAAGGAATCTAGGAATATTAAAAATGATTTCACTAATAACAAAATAATGTTTTTGTTTTCAAGTTTATGAAAAAACAAAATAAAACCAAGTGAGAAATAAAACGTCAACATCAAATCCGAGAAAATATCCAAAAAAATAAAAATTATGTATTTCTATTGTATATTTTTATACTAGTGTAAAGTGGCAAACTCCGGTTAAAAATTCATAACATATTTTTTTCTTTAATCCCTAAATGCCTTAAGATCCCAATTTTTGGTCTTTTTTACTTTATTTTAATTTGTTTTTAAGTTATTTAAAAAAAATCTGGTTTTATCTCTTAAGATGCTCTCGGTTGTTTCCCAGTAACTAAGATTTCTATACAAATATGTAAAAAAAATATTATTTTAGAATATTCTGGCATATTAATTTATTTAAAAAAGTTAAAGTACTAGTTAAAATTATAAATTAATATTTGTTCGAACTTTTTATTCTTAAAATTATTTTGTAAATCTTAAATTTACTGTAATCATTTTAAGAATATTTTAAAAATTATTTTGATGATAGACGAGTAGAATTCTTTTTCGAAACCAGCTACGACTTCATCATCAGCACTTTATAACGGTGTGCCCCTTATGTAATTTGAAATTACTATTTATGTAACAGTTTAATGAAATTAGAATTAAGGAATCATAGTATTTATTTCCAAATTTGTTTTTCTTTTCCTATAAAATGAAATCAGACTTTTATATGGTATCAATTTATCAGATTTGCTTTCGAGAATCTTGCTATTGAACGTTAGTTGTGTGGGTATCTTTAAAGCAAAAGAACACAATTGCCTCTGTTTTTTTATGAAACTTCTTTGTTTGTTACGTATACGAGTATGTAAAATATGTACCCATAACAATATTACGGAAAATCTTGGAACGATGGGTCAATTACCGGCAAAGATATCGGCGAAAAAAATTAAAAAGAAAAATTTTAATTACGAGTTTAAATATTCGATTTCTTAAGCAAGTTTTGGTCACAGTTGCACCATATAATTGTCAGTCATGGTCTTAAAACTGTTTCGGGCGATGAGTTACAAAATTACCGTATAAACTACTGAGATATAAGCAAAAAACTATTAGTACTTCTGTATTTTCCTTTTACCAATTTTTTACGCAAAAATCTATTTAGTTTATTGTTTCTATTGTAATTTCTACAGTATTCATTTGCAACCTCATAAAGTATATACATATATTCGTTATGGATAGCGACGTCGATTTAGCTAAAACAACAACAAAAGTTATGAACAAGATAATAAACAAAAACTGTGTAAAGTTTATCAGATTCTTTTCCAACCAACTTATTTCGTTAAATTCTATGCTTAGGAACCACTTAGATTTTTTTAATTTAAAAACTTAACTTAAACTCTTAAAAACGAAATTATACTACAAAACTTCTATTTAGCTAATTTTAGAAGAGCCAGAATTGCTAGCTTTCAATGCAATTTTTGTTTGTCCTCTGTTATTAAGAATTGTAATAATTTTTTTTAACTCTCTCAAGAATGTTGAAGATACATACATATGTAGGTATATAGTGTATCTCTTAACTTTTTTTATATTTTTTTTTTGACTCTAACTCTACTAATAATTTTTTTTGAACGCTGCGCTTTGTATTTCAAAGTTTTTGATAAAATCTCATTTAATTTTTCATTTTAGTAAAGTTGTAATTCTAATCATTTGTAATACATGAAATCATTAAATATGCTATAGTTAATAGAATAGCACGAAATAGCAGCTAAAGATTATAATATTTACGTTTAACAATAATCAGATGTAATTTACACTTGACCCCTAATAATAAGCTATGACCTTTCAATTCTTGTTTGTTTTTATTATGCCTCCTTATATAAAAGTGAAACCTGTGTGTGTGTGTGTGTTAGCTATAGACTCCGAAACCGTAAAGCCGATCACACTCAAACTTTGGCAAGTTGTTGTTCCAGGGAGTATTTATGGGTGCGGGGCCACGCCCATAAAAAATTAGTTATCATTTTAAGCTACTTGCACTTGACCGATTTGTCTGAAACTTTGCACACATATTGAATTCTCATGATTATACAATTTCGTGATTATAAAAGTGGGCAGTGCTACGCCCATACAAAATAAATTATAATTTTTAGCTACTTGCACTTTATCGAATTTTTTGAAACTTTGCACACACATATTGAGCTGTCATGACTATATATTTTGGGATTAGAAAAGTGGGCAGGGCTGCGCCTATAAAAAAAGATTGCATTTTGAGGTACTTGCACTTGACCGATTTGTCTGAAACTTTGCACACATATTGAATTCTCATGATTATACAATTTCGTGATTATAAAAGTGGGCAGTGCTACGCCCATACAAAATAAATTATAATTTTTAGCTACTTGCACTTGATATTCAATTAAAATTCAGAATGCATCTCTATTCATTAAAGGGCGTTGCAACGCGTGCCGAGCTTGGCTAGTTTATAAATAAATTACAAATTAAAAATAATAGTAAAACTAAAGGGAATTATAATTTTATAAAAATTTGGTTCTGGGATACAACCATTAATTCTATAAAATTATTTGATATTTAATTTGATTAAGAGTAGACTCTTTAGAAATAGTCGATTTTATTGGGAATATTAAACCCAAAATATTAAAAATTTGGTAACAGGAGGGGTTACTTAGTTTTTTGGGAATTAAATATAAGGTTGATAATTTTCAGGTGTAAAAATAACTAACATTAAGTTTATTCAAATAGTGGTATATGGGTTTAAGGTAGCGAGTCCTTTGGTTGAGACGTATAGCCTGATTGAAAGCGGAAACGTTAATAATAATATTATATAATTTTTGATTCGTTAAATCTAAAATAGTTCACAATAATTAAATTCAGGATTGGGACTTATAAATTAATTTTTAGATTAAACAAATATACATATATTCAATTGTAACTCAATATACCAAAAAAAAATGTAACTAAAAATAATAATGAATATTGAAACTGCTGTCAACATCTGCAGTGACCTTTTAAAACTGTAAATAAGTGATTAAGTTTCTAGTAAAATTTCAAGTTTGTCAGTGAGTTATGTGAGCACTTAAAAAAATTTTTAAGAAAAATAAAAAGAATTTATTTAATGGTAAATATAATAATTTCGACCTGCCTTTCAAGGTGATTCGAAGAGAAAATAAAATATGTTCGAAAAATCGTTTAAAACTTTATTAAGTTTGTTTAAAATATAAGTTTAAATAATAATATGTAAGTATGGATCTACCTCAGGGGGAAAAAATTAATTTTTAACACCTCCACCCAACTTACCTTTGGCAACTACATTGAAAACAAACAATACATATATTTCAAGAAACATTTTGTGGTATTTTTTTTTCACTGTAAGTGTGTGTGTAATTATATACCCATTGAGTTAAAAATGTAACTAATTAGTGATCATAATACTGCAAACGATTATTTTTGTAAAATGAACCACCATTTTGTTCTTAGCGTACCATGACAATGGTAAAAATAATCTTTTGCCTTCATTATTTAATTTTGAGAACACATTGACAATTATGTGTAAAAATCTTAATATAAAATTTTTTTATCCTATCTTTTTGCAGTCAAAATTTCGAAATTACTTATTTTATTTGCTATTTTCCTCTTCATCTTACCCTTGCCTACACTCTTAGCAAATATGGGCGAAGCTCAGTTTAACAAAGGTTTGGAAACTTTTGGCATACGTCTGTTTACGGAATTAGCAAAGACCAATCGTAATCAAAATATTGTATTTTCTCCTTTTTCAATACAAACATGTATTGCCATGGCACGTATGGGTGCCGAGGGTAAGACCGCCCTCGAAATGGATGAGGGCTTAGCACTATCCGCTCAAAACCGCGAGGAATTGGCCAATAGTTATCAAACAGTCTTGGCATTATATGAAAATAGTTCGATTTTGAAAATAGCCAATAAGATTTTTGTTATGCAGGGCTATGGAGTTCAGGAAACGTTTAATGAATTGTTAACGAAAAAATTCTTTTCTTCGGCTGGTGCTGTAAATTTTGCCAATAGTGCTTCAGCGGCCCATACCATCAACAGTTGGGTGGAAGGTAAAACAAATAATTTGATTAAAAATTTGGTTTCTCCTCAAGTGCTGGATGCCAACACTCGCTTGGTCCTTGTCAATGCAATACACTTTAAGGGTGAATGGCAGCATCAGTTTCCCAAACATGGTACCCGCGAAATGGATTTCTATTTGGATGAGACCAACTCGGTCAAGGTGCAAATGATGCATATTAAAGAACGATTCCGTTATGGAGAATTTCCTGAATTAGATGCGAAGACCTTAGAAATGCCTTACAAAGACTCGGATGTTTCTATGTTTATTTTTTTGCCTAATTCACGTAACGGTTTGATTGCTTTGGAGGAGAAATTAAAAAGTGTTTCACTGTCTGACATAAGCCAATACATGTTTTCCACCAAAGTAATTGTGGACATGCCCAAATTTAAGGCCGAATTTGAAGTTGAGATGTCGGAACATTTGAAAAAGGTCAAGAGATTAATTTATAAATTTTAATAGTTTTTCATTAAATTTCTTTGTTTTTTTTAGTTGGGCATGAGCCGAATGTTTACCGGAGAAGCTGAATTTGGTAAAATGTTGAAATCCACTGAACCTTTTCAAGTGTCTAAGGTTATTCACAAAGCTTTCATTGAGGTTAATGAAAAAGGCACTGAAGCTGCAGCTGCCACCGGTAAGTTAATTTGTCTAATTTTTGTTTTTAGTTTTTATGTTCTTGTTTTGGTAATTATAATGTTTCTTAACAAAAATGGTTTTGTGTATTTGTCTTAAAATTATTTAAAAAATACTTGCAGTAGCAAGTTAGTATAGCCTCTTTAAAAAAAGTATGTGATTATATAAACTAAAAACTTGTAAGAATTTTTCTCAAAAAGATTTCTTGGATTAAAAAGAATTGTAAACTTTTGATATTTGAAACACTTTTTAAATTAATCTCATTGTAAAACCTTGCAAATAGCTTTTCGTTAAAGGTTATGCAAACATTGCAATACCGCTCTTAAATATCTAATCATTGCATGCTTATTTATTTGCATCTAGATTTAAGCATTTTTGGCTAATTTTTTTTTGTAGTGCATGTCGATTATATTTTCATTCTGCTTTCATGTGCTTTTTTAAATAACAAACAAATATTAAATGACATGTGTAGTAAATAAATGTTTATACCCTTCACTATTTGTATGTATTTTTATATTCAGACTTATAGATTTAGTTGGTTAATGGGTAATTTAAAATACAATAGAAAAAATGCTCTGCAAAAGTTTTCCATAAATTCTCTATTTTCGTACAAATATCTCCGTTATGAAAACTTTCAAAAATTTTCGAAGAATTTATTTATTATTTAAAGAGACATTTTGATAAGACAAACCAGAAATGTTTTTCTGGCAATCAGCGCTCATTAAAAAACTTCTATGATACAAAGAAATTATCCAGCGAATTAAACGGATACAAATATTGTCAACAGTCTTGTTTTTATTCATAGAATTTGTATTGTGAATTTAAATATATTAAACCAAACTAACCATATTGCCATATTGTATCAATTTACAGTTATGGTTTTGCTATTTTTGGTTAATGCACTGGCATATAGTGAACGTTATGTACATAGGTTGTGTAGGATAACTGCATCTCGTTTGTTAAAACATTTTTTTTTTGGTAAAAAAACAAACCCTCTTTCAACCAAACCTAAATAAGCGGTAAGCGCTTTTAATCTGTCAAAAATTCTCATCCCTAAACAGTTTAGATAAAGCAAACCGAAATGCAGTTTTAACAGACCGTTAGTGAAGTTGGCTGCACTACAACAGCTGATTGATTATTTTGTATTATTATTATTATTTTTTTTTTGATTTTATCTTTATATTTATAGAATTGATTTTATTAAACAACAAACATAAGTGAACATTTCTGTTCTGTCACTTCAGCGTTAGCGCTAAACAAGTTTGTATAATTTTTTTTGTGAGGTTCACTCAGCAATCCAATTGACTATTACTTTTAGCTTTTACGCCAGTTAAATCTTGTATTTGTGTATATCCATATCGCAAAACTAAATTTCCTAAAACTAAAGATTTTGTACTTCGAGTTCTTGTCCATGGCGAATAAACTTGCTTAACAAAACGTAACAGCTGATTTGCAACGTATGTATATGCTTACGTTAAAGTATTATGTAATTTAATGAATTTTTTTTACTAATTTAGTTTTATTTATAAAATTTTTGTTATGTTATATACTAAGGTGAAGGATATATCTTCATATATAGAGTAGAAGACATAACTGTTCACAAATCGATAAATTGTTACTCCAAGAATAGTTTTATCCTTGTCATAGAAGTCTGGTAACTTTTCTCGTTTATAAGTTATATAAATCGTTTTCATAGTAACGGATCTTTTATAAGTTTTTTTAATAGATATAGTTTTTCCCGCAAACAAACAATGACCAAATGAAAATAAGGTAAATAGAATCTCTTAATTTACAAAAACTGAATAAACAACTTTCCACTCTATTTACGATGCGAAAATCTATAAATTGCATTTTGAAGGGAAACATTCTTAAAGATGAACAATACTGCATTCTATACAGGAAATCTTAAACAAATACAAAGTTCCTTTCGGATGGAGCAAATTAAAAAAACGAAAGCAAATTATAAGTCCGACAAAATAATGGCCGTTGTCCGCAAAAGTTATCTTCAGGCCTTATGGTTTCAGATCGGCCATAAAAAGCTATTTCTAAGTGAAACATATGAGCCCTTAAGGATTGGAAACAAGTTACATGGTCCGGCGAAATGAAAATTAATTAGATGGAGTCAGATGGCTGTAAATGGACATGGATTGCTAAACGTAGTGGTATACAAAATAGTATGTCAAACTTTAAAATTTGTGGGTGGATTACTCATGGTTTGGAATGTTTTCGTGGCAAAGAGCTTCGACGTATTGATCTTATTATAAGCTCCACTGACTGCATTAACATATTGGAGGACTATAATTAAAAATCTATTCGTCCTACATATTTTTGCAGGATGACGACCCGAAACAACGCAAAAATAAAACAAAAATGGTTTAATGATAACGGGATCCAGTTTTGAAACTCATCAAGCACCTTTTGGCGATTTTAAGATAGAACATTTTTGACGTAACTGACGCTGCAAAAACTGTGAATGAATTGGGGCATGGCAAAATATAATACTATATATTTTAGATAATCTCATAAATAGTATGGTTTTAAAGCTATAAAAATATCGAGGAGGTGATAATAAATACTGATTTGACAATTTTTCAACAAAGGGTAAAAGTCTTCACATCGACTATGTGCTGAAATGTACAATTTTGAATCAAATAATTTTGAGTACTTGTATTCATTTATTGTTTTAAGTTAGTAAATAAACAACCATTTTAAGGAGCATTGTTTTTTATATACAAACAGCCGTATTCATAAAAAAAATTTTAGGTTTATTCAAGTCTTTTTTGACAGACATTGTACATAGAATTGTCAAATTAGTCTTCACAATAAACCTAAAATATTTTTTATGAGCACGACAGAAAGTAGATAAAAATTTTTTTAAGTAAAACCTTAAATTTCGGACTTTTTGTAAGCAGTTTTGTCTTCAACTCTTCAACGTTAGCTTTAATGCAAAACTATGTAAAGCACGTTAATATTTGTTAATTTAAAGCATATCTGTGAATTCACAATGATAACCTTAAATTTGAATTCACAGTGAGCAACAATTTAAAAAGACGCAATATATTAAAACTCTAAAATAACTTAGATTCTGCTGCTTTAATCAGTCACAATTTTAGTACAAATTTAAAGATGCTATTCTGAGCGCCGTTATGTGTTGAAAGCTAAAGTCCCTAAAAGCAAGGACTCCCGGAGTTTTTTTTTTTTTTGTTTTCCTATAAAGTTTGAAACATGCTCTACGTAGTTTTACATTTGGTCTAACGACATTAGGATTCGGCTCAGTCGAATACATGCAATTTTTTTCTCTTTATTAATTTTTTCTTCTTTCCTCTAACTTAGTTTCATTTTACATGATGCAATTAAATACATTTCGCTTCTTTATTTATATATGTATTTGTACTATACACATAATTGTTTTTGTCTTTTCATTCCATATCTTTCTTTAGGGACGGTTGTAAGAAAAAAACGAGCTCTCGAAGATTTTTCAGAAATCAAAGAGTTTAATATTGATCATCCATTTGTGTTTAAGATTCTGCAGAAACCTTCATCTTCTACGACCTCTAGCTTAATTTTATTTGCGGGTAGGATTGAAAAAATTATAAAGTTATCAACTACAGAATATAGTAGTGATATGAAAGACGAACTCTAAAAAATTAATTAAAAATAGTTTGTAAAAAAATTTTGAATATTAAACGGAAAGTATTACAATAAAAAAAAAAGAATTTTATTTTTTTTAGTTTAAGTTAAAAGAAAGCTTTGTTGTGAAAAAATATTGATGAGGGAAATATTTAATTTAATAGTAGAAGAAGAACCAACCTATTATAGGTTATTCTGCGGTTGATCCACTCGACCGTTATCTAATTGTAAATGTTTGTTTTATTTTTTATGCCATAGACATGAAGCACTGTTGTTACAAAAACAATTTTTAGCAGAAATATTGATTCAATCCCAGCAAAAACTCTCATTACAGAATAATGAGTTGAATGTACTAAAAACAGTTCTTCACTACTTACAATTTGACATCTAAATCCATTATTACTTATATAAGCACTTATGTGTATAGCAATAGAAACAGCGTTGTCAACTCGGTGATTTTATCACCGTTTTTGGTGATTTTTAACATTTAGAAAGCGGAAAAATTGTGAGTCAGTGCTTGGTGATTTTTTTTTTTAGTTTTTAGTGATTTTCTTTTTATTTCGGTGACACCAAACACTAAAATTCAAATTAATTAATTGAAAAAAAAATTTTGTAAGTGTAAATTTATATACCTATACATAGTACCAAAATGTAACTTATAGTACAATTACATGCAACTCGGCAAGAAAATAATATTACACTAAAAATTTAATTATTTATAAGATAATTGATTGCCCAGAAAGTTTTTGTTTCAAAATGTCTAACTTTATATGTATATGCATTTGAGGTGAATGTGAATAAAAGAAATTCCTCTTTCTTTTGAGATCATCTTATAAATGATTAAACCTTAAAGCAAACTTTTAGCGTCCCACAACTTTAAACGTTTAAAATATTTACCAGAAAACCTTGAAATTTTGAGTAAAATTAACATAATTAATGTTAGAAATGTTTTATCACATACAAAAGAAGATATTTTACCGTTACCAATGGCAAAATATTGAATCCAGTCGATTTTTGGATTGAAGTTAAATCGTACAAAGATGCAGTTAACTTAAATCCCTTTGAAGCATTAAACTTAAACGTTAAACTTTTGTCGCTCCCATGAATGTGTTTAAATCTAAAATTCGCAACCGAATGTCTTTAAATTCAGTTAATGCCTTACTTCACATTAAAAATGCGCTTAAACGGGAAAATTCCTGTTGCGAAACCTACCAAATAGCTGATGAAGTAAATATTCTGATTAATAGCAATGATATTTATAAAGCATTACAATTTGAAATTAAGACTATGTTGTGGCCCGATGATAGTGATAATAATGAAGAAATAATTGACTTTATCATTGATATTTGATATTATTTACACAGAGAAAAGCTTAAATCCGAATCGAATTATTAAACTGCAAGTTTATTAAAATTTTTCATAATTTTTAGTTAGAAATATTTCTATTTAATTACTCTAATATGTAATATAAAAATATTTAAATATTAAATAATAGTTGTACTTATTTGGTGAATAATTTCTTAATTATTTTTTACAACAAATTCACATATGTTTATTAAACGTCGTTTAAATGCATCAGGTATGGAAAAATTAATCCTGTCGTAATTTTTTCTAAATGTTGAAATAATTTTCTTACAATGCATCACTCCTGTGATATATTGTGAATTGATAATTACTTTAATAATTAAATATTTTTGTTTTTGTTTATTTTTATTTACATATAAATATATGTATCTATGTAAATCTGTACTGACTGACTACAAGATATTCGTTGTTTGATTTTTGTAAATTTTTTTGTTATTTATTCTGATATTCATTTAAAAATGTCTTATTTGCAAAGAAATTTATATAAATGTATAATTTTATTAAATAAATAAAAAAATAATTTACAAATTATAAATTTAGTGCTTTTTTTTTGAGAATGACGCGTTTTTTCCTGGGTTATGGTGCTTTTTGAAATTTTAAAGTTGACAACGCTGAATAGAAAAGAACTTGATTATAATAACCTACATAAACCATTAATATTATGGACTTACAGAAGTCGTTCGGTTCTTTTAAGAACGAAAATTTGGTTTGATTATTCTGCGATACGTGAATTTGAAATTTTTTAATTAGGTAAAATCTATAAGTTATTACTTTGTTAATGAAATGCTTTGTCGCTGTTGTCAAAATCGTTATTACTTATACCTTAAGTGCGTTAAACTAAATGAGAATTATAAAGGGTTATATATTCGAATGGCTTCTAGCACATTTTTTGGGTATTGTATATGTATCTAAAAAATGTCTGAAAATAAGTACTTACGCACACATTATAAATAAAGTCATTAAAAAAATACATCTTAGTAAGTCAGACGGTATGTACTAGTCAGGCTGACTTTCAAAACATCAATTGCTTTGTGTTTGAACAAAACATCATATTTTATAACACCGCAGTACAATAATTATACAATGTATACCATTTCAAAACGCAGCCGCCAAGTATTTTTAACGGATTAAAGGCCATGACTGACTATCCTACAAAGTCGTGCGATTATGTCAAATAAAAATCTGATAGTTTTCTGTCCTACATGAAAAAATCGCAACAAAATGTGTTATTGGATGCCACACTGTCATACTTGCTTAGAAAAAGCAACTCTGATCGCACAGAAACTATTATTTTATGAAAATTTTCAAAAGATTATCAAATCGGACACACTTGTCAAAAAATCTGTCACACATGTGCACTTTGTGTCCACACTATCACACTTTCTGAACACACATACAATTTTTGACATATCGAACGACTAAATCTGATAGTCAGTCATGGCCTTAAGCAAGCAAACAATGCATCGGTTTTATAGGTGATGCATTGTTTCGGAGCTTTGCATATGTATGTGATTTAAATACAGTAGCAATACTGTATACAAACTTTGAATACGAACGTTTTGGAAGTCAGCCTCATTGAAAATTATGTTGTTTAGTAAGACCAAGTCATTACCTAGTTTTTGCTGCAATATTTTTAATTTTTTTGTTTTGTTGCACTTGGTGACCTTGACAGCTGAAAAAAAAAAATAATCAGCTGACGAATCAAGATTACCTAATGAACAAATATGCCTTGGTTTTAGTCTTAATATTAATTATAACTAAATATATAAATATCTTGAAACAATCATATCATATGCCAATTTTTTACCACTACTATTAATTATTATTTCATTATCGTTAGTTTTAATTAATTTCGGTTGCACTTTTTACTCGTTTTAACCGTCCTTTTTTATTTTATTTCATTTTTGGACAGGCATGGTTATGATGCTTTCTGCGATGCCCATGTTTGAGGAACCTCAGAAACATTTTAATGTGAATAGACCATTTTATTACACACTGGTTAATGCCAATAGAACTGTGTTCTTCAAAGGAATTATAAATAAAATTTAAATTAATTTTTTAAAATTAAAAAAAAAAAAATTATACCACTTAGCACTATAGTCAAGCACAATATAAGTATGCATTTGAATAAAATTTTATTTTTAAAATTTACAATTTTTTTTTAAAAGCTTACATTTACTTAGATTTGTTGAACTTCTCTTAAAGTGGTAATATTTGATTTATTCGATTACATATAAATCGGTGGACTTTTGATGAAACAACTATTTTCATAACCACCAAAAAAATGGTCAATTGTCATTCCGTTTGTAACACATCGAAATATTAATTTTAGACCCCATAAAGAATATGTTTTCTGAGTTGTGGTTTCATTTTAGGACGATCTAGCTATGATAGAGCTCGAACCAAAAAAGTAAGGGGAATCAAATTTAGCCAGAATATTTCTTAGATACAAGGTTTATTTGGTATTGAAAATGGGCTAAATCGGTATATCACAAAGAGAATCGTAGCGTGTAATGCAAGAGTAAGTAAAAAAAACAATGTCCTTCCTACATCGAATAAAATGCGATTGTGTGTAGACCCATTGACGTAGAGCAATAAAATTGCATAAGTGTATTTCCTGAGTAAAAAAAATTAAAAATTAAAAAAAAAAATTAAAAAAACTTAATTAACATGCCTTTTAAAAGTGAGGAAGTAAAACAGGTCTAAAACAAAATAATATAAAAGGTGTCTAAAAATTAACGCAAGATTTGAATTAAATAGAAAACACTGTTTTTATCCTTTTTGGTTGTTGTTTAGTTAAATCATAAAGTATATAGAATAGGGTTATTTGTGGAAAAGCAAATCGGGCGAATAGCCTCCATGGCATTACGCTATCGCTTGTGTGGCTAAATTTCATTGATGCAGATTTGAATATCCTCCTTTAATGTACGGTTGGTTGTAGACTTGTTGACATAGACCTGTGATTTCAAATAACCCCATAAAAAGAAATCTAATGGTGTTAAATCATACGGTCTAGGGACCAATTCTGATCGAAGAAAAGAGAGAGTACATGACTTGAAAACGTCTAATACAGTTATTGAATTGCTTCATGGGCTATACAGCATATGGCACCGTTTTGTTGAAACCACATAATGGTCACATCAATAACATCCAATTTCGGCCGAAAGGACTGTGTAATCATGTCGCGATGATAACCCTAACTAACCAACATTTTACGGCACAAATGACGACAAATTAAAATCTTGCGTTAATTTTGGGACACCATTTAATATACAATAGCTTATAAGTATGTAGGACCACTTTGGTTCTTCCACTTAAACTCACTTACATTTTCCGACTGTATGCAAATTAAAGCTCACTATGCTTAAAATAAAAATAATGGTTACAGCGAATTCATGTTATAAAACTTACAACCGTGACCGTCTGTTCTCGTCAATGACACAATTACTTCTCTTTTCGTTACTTCGCCAACTATATCTCTTGAACATTAGTTGTCATCCAAACAACATTAATTTAGTATATAACCCTTATTCCTATATAATATTTAAAGTCATAATTTTTACAATGTCGTCCAATCCCAAAAGCTTTGGTCGACTTATGTTGGAATGGCATTAAAAATTCAGCAGAATTAATTTTCTATACTGTAGTTGAAGGGGTAATATAGTAGGATTTGACCAAAACCAAAATTTCACACGTGCTTTGCAGTCATCAATTTAAAATTATTTACATGCACATATTGTTTGTACTCGTATGTGCTTATATCATTACTTATCATCTATTATAATTTTTTTGTATTTGTATAAGTTAATTTTAGTTCTACGCTTTGCATCTTTTAACTTAATTTATTCAACTTCATTTTTGGACAGGCATGGTTATGAAATTATATTCGCTGACACTGTCTCAGGAACCTCCCATACAATTTAATGTTGATAGACCTTTTTATTACACCCTACTTAATGCCAATAAAATTGTGTTCTTCAAAGGAGTTGTAAAAACAATTTAAATAAACCTATTTTTAAATATTAAAAAAGTCATAATCAAAAAAACAGTCACAATTATTTTTTATTTTTTTGTTGTGGAACAACACAAAATACAACCGATACCACAGAAATTTTGTTCTTAAGAAAATAAATAAAACAATTATTTTTTAAAATTTCTCAATAGAAATTACCAAAGTTACTAGTAAGTAGTCAAAAATAGTTTTCGAAGAAAACAACAAAGGAGTTGTAAATTGAATAAATATGTTGAAAAGGAAAGAAGAATCAGCATATATTTTTGTATTTTTGCCATCCATCGCTTTTGTTTCTGTATGCAATTTATCATTTCCTATTACCGTTTGCAAATTTCTGGAAAATAAACTTTAGTTATATCTAGTCATAAATAATATGCTTAATAAGGATATTAATGTTAAATAACATTTTAAAACTAAGTTCAAAGTTATGTTTTATGTCCTATATGTAAGTATATGCATTTGTTTTATATTATTTTTTTTAGCCATAATGGTAGGATACAGCGGATCGGCAGTACAACCCATAGAGCCCCCAATATTTACGGTCAATAGGCCTTTTTATTACATAATAAAAAACAAAAACAATGCTGCCTTGTTTTGTGGAAATATAAAAACCAATTTTTTAAATAAATGAAAACTTTGATACATGTCTATATTAAGAATTAAAAATATTTGGTGTATTCAGAAGTCCTAAGTATCGTATTGTCATAATGTCATAATTATCCAAAAATTTTAAAATTAAAGATAAGTATTGTATTGTTGTGAAATTTTTTTAAATGCTTTTAAATTTTTGAAAACCCATGACATTATGGCCAGTACGACAGTTAACACACTTTGTGAATTTACCAGTTTTAAAGCATAGCACATAATTGTTAACAAGAATGATAGAAATAAAGATTACGCTATATGCTTATCGTTAGATGATTTATTTGGCCCATAGGAAGGACAGCCAATTAAAAATTTTCAGATTGAAACACAGCCGAAAAAAATTTTAGTACAACAAATCAAATATATTTTATGCAAAATGATTGCCAAGTTTACATAAAACTTTATTTTATTTTTTATTATTTAAAATTTCTAAATACCAAATTGCTTCATATGTGAAAAAATATAATTTGTGCGAAATAAAGTTTGTACCTGGTTGAGAAAGCCTAAATAATTTCCATAATTCTAGAAATTTGGCTTGTATTGTGTGAGAGCTGGCAACTCTGTTATTAACATAACGTTCACTCTTTAAAATTATTAGCCAATAGGAACACAGGTTGTGTGCCGAAATCACGGTCAGTTTCAAATTATTAGCCAATAGAAAAGCTTCAGTGATGCCATCACGGATGGAAATCATGGTACAATTGTACTTTTTATGGTACATTTTTGACCTTGTTGGTACCGTGGTACTACCGCGAGCTACTTGGTACAATTTAAAAATTTGTCCATGTTCTCTTGAATTTTGTTTGTGTGTTTTATTTTATACTGTCAGCTTTTCTGTTTTTGTTGCAATGCTGTTGTCAAATCAAATTCATGTACCAGGTGGTGTCAAGTCTGCAACAACAAGATCTGCCTAGTACTTTATTGCAAACTTCTTACAAAAATCACCTGTTAGTTTGGCACCACCTGGTACATGAATTCGACTTGACTGTTGTAAAATGTATTTTATTTTACTAATGATTTGTAAGCATGTAAGGAAGACTTTAATAATGAAGTACTAAAATGGTTCGATAAGTTTACTCCAGAAAAAGTTATTATGGGAGAAACAAATTCAATAGCACCTTTTCTGGTGAAAATGTTTCCACACGAACAAACAAGCTTTGAAGCAATAAATAATCAGTACAGAGCACCAGTCGATGTAATTGAACTTAGATCACACAAAGATTCAAATATTTCCTATTTTTGGTCTAAAGTATCATAGATTAAAAATGAATTAAATGAGTTTATGTTCCCAGATATTTCAAGAATTGTAAGATTAATTCTGTCTATTCCACGAGTTTTTTATTTTCAAAACCTAATTAAAACAAAGCTAAGAATAAGACTACACGTTTTTACTGTTTCAAATTTGATACCAACAGATTTATTGAAGTCAATTTTTGTTGTTTTAATTTTAAAATAACAGAAAATTTATTACCTAAAAGTATTTAATAAATAAAATTTGTTAAATAACCGATCTCTATGTACCTATAAATGTAATATTTAATATTTTTTATTGTATACTGGATTTTTATACACATTTTTGTTAAGTTTATGTTTTTGTTAATAAATATTAAAAAAATGGTACCGTCATGACCTAAAAAGTACATTTTGTTTTTATACTTGGTACAAAATCATAAAAGCCATTTTCCTTCCATGGATGCCATTGACACGACATGGCCAGAAAATTTAAGTTTTTGTGCAGAAAGACAAAATCTTTATTCTATCATTCTTGATTGTTAATATATATTTTTTTAAAGTAGATTTGGTAAGTACTTTAGCCTATTTTATGTTTTATAAGCTTAGTCGCATACAAAAAAGCATGTTTAATTTGGGATAACACGAATTGCCTGTTAATTAGTGGGGACTCAAAAAAAAAAAAAATACGGTTTTTATATTTGACTGCTTGTGGGGATAAATATGACCAAAATGCACTCAATTTATCGATTAAAATTTTATTCATGACAATTCCAGTGATGCGTATATCTCCAGTTAGTGCTGTCCGAAGAAAACGTTTTAACGCCAATCGCCAGTTTATTTATGTCATTAAGGGCGGACATAATTTGTCATATTTCTTTGGTCGTTTTATGAAATAAATTTTATTTGAAATTAATAAAAACAAATAAGAAAAAAAGGGAGTAGTGATTTTTATTTTAGTAATAAGAATGGACAGGTAAGTATGTAATAAAATTGTGTTATAGTTCTTTAAAATTAACATTATTATTACGTATGCACATAAGCAAGAACAGATCTAAGGGGGAGTAGAAAGAATAATTACTAAACCCTAAGCAACCGCCCCAAGCAAGTTTTTTTTTCGGAAATTTTCAATATTATTATTAAAATAAAAGCAAAATTAATTTATTTAAAAGAAAGTTATAAATTATATTGCGAGAGTAGTTCATGTGAAAATGACAGAGCAATAAAATTTTATGAGTGTATTTCTTTCCCTGAAAATTGTTTAATTTTAATTTTTAAGAAAATTTACCTCGCAGAGTGTTTCCTTTAGTTTATGTACAACCACATAAAACCGAAAATATGTATGTAACATGCACACAAATATTTTCGATAAATATATGACTCTGTTTTAATATCAAAATTAAATTCACTACTACTTTTTAATATGCTTATTTTCATACCTTTTGATTTTCTGACAACTTATAAATAGGGGAGTGGAATTAGTTATAACCGTCTGTCCGAAATCAATACTTAGAAGCCTCCACATATTGTACAACCCTGTTGCAGTATTAATCTTTTAAGAATATTCGAGAATGAATCGCTTTTAAAAGCCTGTTAAATCCACCTATAACTTTCCTAGATATAAGCTAATAAACACCACTGTCTCGGTTTTAAGTTAACTAATTTTTTAACACGCTACAAAGCGGTTAGAAAATAACTGAGATATAAGCGCTTTGGAGTTTTCTCTAAAATTTAAACAAAAGTTTCAAGATAACTGATTTGATCGATATGGGTATCGAATCAAAGGACTTAATTAGCAGAACATAATGCACTATAAAAAGAATTTAGATTTGAACTCAAAATGGACCCCCTTTAACCCCCTCAATATTGTTATCAGCACGTACTTACATGCTTGACAAGTACAGTATAGTACAGTAAATTATGAAAAGTGTTGAATTCAAGACTGTGATCTATACAAGCGTCTGTAATACGCCAAATGGTTGGTTGAAAACATGCAAAAAAATTATCTTTAGCGACGAAGCAAACTTTCACTTAAGTGGATTCGTTAAAAAGCATAATTAAACGCATTTGGGCAAATGAGAATCCACGAGTGATTGTTAAAAGGTCAACTCATCCACAATGATTGCCTATTTGGTGTAGTTCATGGGCTGGTGGCCTCATCTGGCCGGACTTCTTCTAAAATGAGATCAGCCAAGCTATCGCGATATGATAACGACCTTCTTGTGGTTAAAAATTAAAAATATGGATATGGTGCCATTTGTCACACAACCAATAAAACAATGGCTGCTTTGCGCTTAAAATTTAATGGCCGTGTTATTTCACTTTGTGGCGATGTTAATTGGCCGCCACGATCATGCGATCTGACACCGTTGGATTTCTTTCTTTGGGGATATTTAAAAAAAAATGGACGCCAATAACAATTCGAAAGCTAAAGGATGAGATAATTGGGCACATTAACGACATTGAACCTTAATTATGTCTCAGTGTCATTGAAAATATGGACTCTTTGGCATTTAGACGTTATTTTGTTTCACACATAATTGTCATAGATCATTTTATCATAATAAAAAATATTAAGATAATTCTTTGAAAACTTTTTGTTTTTCTTTCCATTTTACATTGTGCGTTTTGGTTGGACCACTCTGTATAAAAAAATTTATTTTCTTTGAAAAGAAGATGACACGAACACACTATTTTTATTTAATCTCGTACAATGTCCTTGTTATTATGAGTTCAGCAGAAAAAAAAGAAACAGCAAAATCGTTTAAGCCATTCTCAAATTATGGTGTTACATTCATTCGGCAATTGTATAAACGTCCTGCTAACAACGAGGCGACATGCTCTCACATATTTGGGGCCACTACCGCTTGGTCAGTTTTTTCCCTTATCAAATTTTTCGGGGTAATTAAAATAATCAGCAAAATCAGTTAGCCGTCCTCAAATCATGCTCTTACATGCGGCAAATGCTTTTTATATATAGATTTTCGGCTAATTCTTTAGCTCTTTAAAGGAATTTTTTTTTGTATCCGTTTAATAAAAATGCAATTAAATAAAGAAAATATAAAATTAAAATTGACTGCAGTAAAAACTACAAAATTTATTTTGTATAAAATGTTTCAAAATTGTTAAGTTATTGTTACTTTCAAAATTATAATAAATTTTCCCCAAAAACAAAATATTATTACATCAAAGTCTGTACCAAATACTAAAGTTAGGTAAAAATATTAGTTGTTTATATAAAATATTAATATTAAATAGAAATTATAACTTAAATTAATTATTAGCTTTGAATTTGTGTGTAATTTTTGTTAATAAAAAAATTTTTTTTTAAGAAAAGTATGTTTGTTGCATGCATCATTTGCTTGTGAATGGAGTGTTTTTTTTAAACTCTTTTGTAATAATTTACTTCGTTGTCAATATGATACTTATGTGCAAAGCATTTATATTTGTGTTAAGTCTAAATTTGTAAAATAAACAAAAATAATGAAAAAAAAAGAACTAAATTGTCATAGTATTTGACATAAAGATTCATGTCTACAGCGACGGCTCAAGCATGTACGCGAACCAATGTCATAGGTCAATTCCGGATTACTGATATATTGATGGCTGGGAGTATGGATGCTGTTGGTGCAACCCAGACCGCTGCCGAAACCGCCACTGTTGTTTATGTAGAGAGGTGAAAGTCGTAAAAGTGTTCCCTGTTGATGATGGGAAAATAGTGGCATGATTGTTGTTGCTGATGTTGGCTGGTGGGCTAAATGCTGCTGCTGGTGATGATGATTTTGGTGATGTGTTGAATTAAGGGCAGGGCTTGGCAATATTATAGTACTAATGCTGTTTTGGCCTCATATGCCCTGAAGAAACCTTCGCAGTTCCTCTTCGGTATCGAAGATCATAACGGGGAATGGCGAACCAGGTACAAATTCACCAGCCCATTTCACTTCCACTCTGTAGTCACCAGGCTCAGTGGGATCATACTGTATATATTAAATAAAATTTAAAAATAAATTTAAGTAAGTGTGCTCAACAACCAAACTTAAACCAGAGCGTTAAGCAGTAAAATGTTGTTATAGTAACAAAAAACATAACACATAAAAATTCCAAATGCTTGAAATGCTCTCGTTTATGTATTACTGTAACTGAGCATTATCAACCCACCTTGCAGAGTATGGTTCTATCCTTTTGAGATTCGCGTTGCATTTCAACACGGAAAGCACCCTTTGGACCCCGTACACGCACTGTTAGTTGGCCAGCACCAGCACCACGGGTATCGCATATAAAGCGTGATTGAAATGTCGCCAAGACACCATGTTCTATACCTGGACCATAAACACGCACCTTAAAGAAAAGGAAAACATAAGCTAGAGATTTGCTAAGATATAATTATTAAATTTACACTCACCTTACTAGCATCTGGAGCTCCTGCAACTTTCAAGGCAAACGGTGAGCCCGGGACGTTTTGTCCACCATATTTTATAGTGAGCATATGACGGCCTGGCTCTTGTGGTTTAATATTAAGAGTGAATGTAGCATCGCCATGATCATAGAGTTCACAATAGGCCACTTTGCGAGGTCCAGCACAGTGTGCCGTCAATTCTCCAGGACCCGCACGTCGGGTATCAATCCAGGATTTAATATCTTTGCCAACAATACCATGACGTAAACCTTCACCCGAACAAATAACTTTGGAAGCATCCATTGAAGAACCCACGGCTACGGTGAGTGGGCATCCCTTAACCAAACGACCATTCCATTTAACCGACAACGTTAAAGTACCCGATGTAGATTTCTGTGGTGTGTAAGAGGCCAGCCATATAGCCTCATTAGGTCGAGGTTGAGCCAAACTGACCGGCACCGAGGTGTTATCTTGATGCACCAAAATAACTTCCGGTCTACCGGCTGGAGCATCTGTGGCGTCTATGGTAAAGTGGGCAGCTTCGCCAGCCTGAGCGGCAGCTAAGCCGCGACCCGTTAAAACCACTTTATCGGCGGCCTGTTGGCCGGTAACAAAAGCACTTCTGGGACATTGCACTATTGACAAGCTACTCCAAGTTAAATCCAAATCATGTTCGCCTGAAGCCAAATTTTCACCACTTATAAACAAACGCAATTTTCCATCCGGCAGTTTATCTACTGGTATCTCAATGCCATCAATAGTACAATTTAATTCACCAGGACCGGCATTTTCCACATCGAACACTATACGGGCTGGCAAAATTAGACGGCCCTCATGATCCAACAAAGTACCCCAACCTCCTACTGGCGTAACTTTAGAAGCCTCCACACACGAAATATGCCACGGTGAACCCGGTAAATTGCCTCTACTAGGACAACTAGCTCTAATCTCATAGCGACCCACCGACAATATGGTATACGAAATACGCCATTCGTTATTACCCAGAGCTTTGATTTTCGGTTCAATGCGTTCGCCAAACTCATCGGTACGTTCAATTTGTACATTCGGCTGGACGGGACAGTAGACGATGAATGTTGCTTCTTTGTTGCGGTGACATATTTCCAAACCATTACCCGTAGCCCGGGCATCATGTTTGGCACCTGTTGTTGCAGCGTTGAAGGTGTACGGCGAATTGGATAATGTCTCACCGCCATACATTAAAGTAAGCTTATAATTTCCTGGTTGTGTAGGTATAAATTCGACACTGTAAATACCCTCAGACTGTTCATTTATGTGAACGGGTATATTCTGATTGGTCGGTGAAACAGCAAAAGCTTCTAGCTCAGCTAAACCAGCATTCTCCGTGCGCACGGAAAAAGATATGGGACTGTGCAAAGCCATTGTATTCTTAGGTACACCTTGCACAGATACCTTGTTAATGTCAAAAGCTTCACAAGTAAAGGGACTACCCGGCAGTGGTTTCGACTGATGTAAAACTTCTGTAGAGTAAACATTTCAAGAAATATTTTAGCAATTAACAACAATAAACAAAAAATAGTTTAGGCAGGATTTGATTTTAGATTTTAAATTTATAAGTATTTAATAGGTGGTATTAGAGATATTTAGCTAAAAGTTTAACATTTCCAAATAAGGTTTAAGGTATAATTTTTTGTAAAATTATGTAATCTCAGAAATATTATAAATAATTAAAAAACATTACCTATTATACATTGGCCTGGTTTATTTATATTGAACTCAGCCTGCAAGTGACCACTCTTAGTTTGATAACATCTCACTGGCAACGCCTGACCACCTGGGCCCGAAACAACGACATCAAATTCTCTAGCAGGACGTTTTATGGTATCGATAGCAAAACTAGTAGTCTTACCAACTCGTGCCTGATACAAGCCTAAGCCACTAACGCTGATCTCTTTGCCCGCACCAGCAGGTGAGACATTAATTTCTAAAGGTTTCAAGGAAATTGGTACATCGTTAAATAGTATGGTGATTTTGTGGGGTGCCACTCTGGTGGGATGATAAACAATCTCGTAGATACCATTCTTTGAAGGTCCTCGAATGGTATGAGGTACTTCAGTAGCACCACATTTAACCATAGCCGACAAATCACCCTGACCAGCTTCGTTGAGCGACACAGAAATGCTGGCTGGGCGATGACATAAAGCTTCACTTACCTCAGTAATCTTGACCAGAGAAGGATCAAAAACGGTCAAGGTTCTAGTGCCAATATGTTGTCTAGTTTCACGATCAATAAAACGTATCAAATAACTACCGGTCATATGAGTGCGGAATTCAGCCGTTTGGCGATTAATAGTATAAGGCACGGGCTTGTGATCTGGTCCCACAATTTCGGCGATTTGATCATCAGTAGGGAAATCAATCATAGCCAAACTACCAATTTGTATAGTTTGAGCATTTTGTTGTATTTCCACACGAAACGGACTGCCATCGACTGGTACCTCATTAAAAGTTATATTCACATAATGAGGCTCATTAGACTGGGGCACAAAAGTGACATCATAAAGTCCACGTGCACAGGCCACAACTTCAGCTTTTACGGTACTGGTGTCAGTAGAGACTACCAATTCTAAAGTACCCTCACCGGCACCGGCAGCATCAACACTAAATGTTACAGGTATGCCTAAAGCAGCTGGTCCATACTGCTGCTCCAAACCACTAATGGTTACACGAGACACATCAAAAACATTGCACGAAAAAGGGGAACCATTAATATGCTGATCTGAGGCGGTTACACTAATCAAATGCCTTCCCACTACTGCTGGACGGAATGAGGCTGTATACGTGTCACCATGGCCTTGTAAATGCACGGCTACATTATCACCCGATGGCGATGTTACAAATACTTGCGGCTCTATGCCCTCAAAGCCATCCAAATCAAATGTGTTTTCCACACGTATAGCGGCCTGTTTGAGAGCCTCTCCTGTGGCTATGGCTCTGGGTAGACTTACGGGAGCTGAACCGATTTGACAAGTAAAAGGTGATCCAGGCACTGGATGACCATTAAAACGCACGGACAAAGAATGTGGGGCAGCCTCTGTAGGCTTAAAATTTACCTTAAAACGAGCATTGCCCTCGGACTGCACAAAGTTGGGCACATTTTTACCATTAACAGCAACAATTATTTCTAAATTTCCAGCTCCAGCCTGGCTGGCATTAATGCCAAAACTCACACTTTTACCCACCACCCCGGGGCGTATGTCGGTAACTACAACTTTTTCAGCAGAATAGGCTTTCAAAAGAAAAGGACTGCCTTCCACATGACCACCACCAGGCAAGCGCACCTCTACAGAATGGTCACCCACTTCAACGGGCTCGAATTTAACATTATAGCCGACATGAATAGAATCTACCTTGACGGGTACACTGCGACGGGCAGGACCCAAAACCTCAACTGTGGGCTTGGTATCTGATTCCACCACAAACTCAAACATACGACCCACACTAACTTTATCCATTGTCTCGGGCGACTGAATGCGTGCCGCAGCGGAAACGCGACAGGTGAATGGCGATCCTGGTACATCTTGACCATTAAACCTCAGCTCCACAGTGTGGTTTTGTGCTTCACGCGGCGTAAAACTTATGGCGTATGTATGTTGTCCCTGAGCCTGGGCCGAAGTGGGCACACGACCACCATTAACCGTTACTTCCAAGTTACCAGGTCCTGCCTGTGAAGTTTCCACCAAAAAGGTTACTGGCTTACCGACCGTGCCATTACTAACATTTTTCACTTTTATGGCGCCAACATCATACACCTTTTAAAGAAGGCGAGGGAAAAAAAGGTAAAATTTAATTTGATAAGTAAAAAATACGACTGAATGTTGCAATTTATAGAAAAATGTATAACAAATACTTACCTTGGCAGCATATGGACTACCAGCAGTTGCTAGGCCACATACAGTGACATGAACGCGATGTTCACCCACTACACGAGGCACAAATTCTGCCTTGAAGACACCCTCTGCTGACTGATGAACCTGTGCTGGCACAGATTGTCCAGCGGGTCCTGATGTTTTTGTTCAACGACGATTTTAATTTTTTTTTTACATAAATTTTTTATATATTTTATGGCACACATTAGTTGTTTCAATTTTAATTTATTTAATTTTATTTGTTTTAATAATTGTTTATATTGTTATGAAAATATATTTTCATTAGGTTAACGAATTGTTTTTTGTTGAATTTTTATCGTAAAAGTTTTTTTTTTAAATTTGTTTGGTAGTATTTTTTGTTAAAATTTGTTGTAGTGTTAAATGTATTAGTAAATTGTATGGTAGATTTTTGCAACAAAAAAAAAAAATATTTTGGAAATTAAAGATTTAAAATAAATTATGTATAAATTATGTTTGTAGGGTTAACAAAAAAATATTCATTTACTGTTAAGGTTAAGTTTAAGGTTTAAGGGGAGAGACGGTTGTAAAAATGTCAGGTGTGTGTGTGTGTAGTTTTAGGTAATGAAGGAGATGTAATAGGGTATTTTCTAATGTATAATGGATGATTTAATTACAGCAGAAATTCTTAAACTTTCAATATTAAAACCCAAAGTTAGTTACTAAATTCTGTACAATTTATTTATTAAGAGAATACTTCTAAGTATTTCAAACAAAGATCGTTTTTGTTCCGCCAACACCTTAATTTTGAATATTGAACGCATTTCAAAAGCTGCTTAATTTTTTTTCAAATTTTCCGTTTAACTTTCGAAATCAAAACTACATATTAAAAATTTGTTGCATATTTAAACAACAAAACTATTGTTTCAGTTTATCTTACATTGAATTTTCAACTAATTTGTTTAGTTTTATACTTGTTTATTTTTTTGTAAATATGTATATTAGTCATAGTATACCTAATACAAACATAAGATTATAAATTTATTAATGAACAATAAAAATTATTATTACTTTTTTTATATATAGTATGTATGTCTACTCGTATAAGTATTAGTTAAAATATAATAATAAAAAAAACAACACAATTTTCGTAAATTGGTAAGTATATATAGATAAAAAAATTAAAATTTTTTAGGGTATTTTTTTTACGTTAAAGTGGTTACTAGTATAATAATTTTCGTCGTCCTGCAATTATAACACAAAATATGTAAAGAGAAAAAAGAAAACAAAAATTTGTGTTTTTTAAAAGTCATATAAATACATTAAAAATAATGGAAGACATACAAAACATTTTTTTAAACATAAATATGTACAGTTTAGTGCAAAAGTAATCAACAAGGCATATTTATTGATCAGATAATCACAGTTCAGAGATTTTTTTTGTCTGTTTTTGAAGATTTCATAAGACGTTTTATATTTAAAACAATGAGAGACGAAGAAGAATTATCTAATTTTAACACTTGATTTTCAGAGTAAATGAATACAATAATAAACAGATGTCGAACTAAGACTATCCGATGTATAAATAAGATTTGCATATTAAACAATATGTTCGTTACTTTACTTAAATATATTGACTGCTCTTTACTGAACTTTACTGGATTGCGTTGAACGTGAACAACCCAGTAAAGTTCAGTAAAAAATAGTCAATACTTTGAGTAAATGAACGAACCTAATAACATATACAATAGACATAAAATTATTTACATACATACACATATATATATATATAGAAATATCTTTTAAAATGTCATATATAGTTCTAAGTTTCCTTAAAAAAAATTCAAAAAAAAGATCAGAAAAATACTGTGGACAATTTCGATTAAACTAAAGTTTATATCAAATCCAAAATTTTAAAAAACTTACGGCCTTATTCATAACAAAAAGTTGGCATAAAGTTAGCATTAAGTTTATTCATAACACTCATGCCAAACTCTGGCTAAACTCTTGTTAACGAGCTGCCAAACGTTTGCCAACTTGTGAAAGACAGCTTTAATGTGTTGTTGTTTTACATTACCAATATTTTTTTACCTACCTTTTCATCCTGTTCCCAATTTACAAATCGTTTGTGTTGCTTTTCCATTTTAATAAAAATTATATTGTTCGTTTATTTTTTAATTTATTTTTCAATTTTAAAAATTGTTAGTATCGATGGAAAAACAAAAATGTCAAAATTAGGGATTATATACAAAAAATTGTTGCATATTTTAGGGGTATCATGCAATTTCAGAGTTGATTTATGAAAAGTTGGCAGACGGATAAAAGTTTCTTATGAATAAACTCTGTGCTAACGAGCTGCCAAGCTTAATCGGCATTCTAGTTAGCAGCTCGTTGTACGTAGTGTATAAACTGTGGCTAACTTTTTGTTATGAATATGGCCGTTAATAAACAAGAACCGGGTGGTTATTATGTAAGTCGATCCGAAAGAAAACAAGTAAGAGCGCTATATTCGGCCGTGCCGAATCTTATATACCCTTCACAACGTGTAGTCATGCAATAACAGTAGTTTGTATCACCATTCCATATGATATACGTACATACATATAAAAAAAATACATATATAAAAACATCCCATTGTAAAATTATAAATTTACGTACATATGTTAAAAAAAAAAAAATAAAAAAAAATTAAAAAAAAACTTTAAAAAAAAAATTAAAAAAAAAAATTAAAAAAAAATTAAAAAAAAAATTTTTTTTTTAAATATTTAAAATATATATAATAAATATAAAACAAAAAAAATAAAAAAAAAATATTAAAAAAAAAATTAAAAAAAATATAATAATAAAAATATAAATAATATATTAAATAAAAAATAAAAAAAAAAATATAAAAAAATTTTTTTTGCTCAGCTGGGATTCGATGCCACGTTTTCTCTAACCAGTATACACGTTTGTATGTATGTATGTTGTTGTTTAATGTTGTTTTTGTGAAAAAAAAATCGAGGTGGTCGTGGGTTTTTGCTCATATCTCAGTTGTTTATGTACCGATGTTTCTGATTTTCAATAGCGATCTACTCCCGAATATTTCTGATATTTTAATACCTCACCCGAGTCCTAGCGATGTCGGGGGGCTTCAAAAAGTTGATTTTAACATACACACGGACAGACGGACAGACTGACAGCGCTTAATCGACTCCCCTATTCATAAGCTTTCAGAAAATATATACTTTATGGGGTCGGAAATCAAAATTGTAGAAATTTCACACGGAATGACAAACCTATATATACCCTTTTTCACTGTGTGAAGGGTATAAAAACTTACAAATTCGTACAAATTATATGTTATAATACTTTTTTTTTCGAAATTTCTTTTCGAACCGGCTAATTTTTTTTCTTACGATAAAGGAAAAAGTACCCATTCGCAAATGCAACTATGTAATACGAAAGGCATTGTCAATGATGTTAAAACGTTGTTTTATATTCAAAAGGTATTTTGTTTTTGATGAAATTAAAAAATATTTAATATTTTGTATTTTTATATAAAAATTTAGAAAAGTGTTTAATTAAGTAAAAAAAAATAAAAATTGTATGTGTTTTTTACACAAGGATCAAATGTATTTTTTCATAAAAAGTTCTTTTATTTTTGCATTGATAAATCAAACTTTAAAGAAGTGGATCACATAAAATAATATGGATCTTATGATAAAGCATCGCTATTTAGCAAAAGGCCACCTAAATTTTTCCAATGCTAAAACCAAAGTCGAAGGATTTGTTTGTTTCAAGACTCAGATGCTGCTGACCCACCAACTCATGACTGCAATATTCTTAAATGATTACAATTCGAGTTAAAATTGTTTTGGAAAGTTTAAGAATAGGAAAATTAACTTAAACCAGAATAAAATTCATGAACAATAAATGTTCAATTAGTAAATTTTTTAATATTAACTTTTTTTCTATATATTTATCGTTAAAGGTTTGATGTTTAAGCACAGTGCTGACAACTTTAACATTTAAAAGTGGTGTTGAGTAGTGTATACATTTTTTAAACAAATACAACTCTATGCAACATTTAACAACTACTTGGAAATTTAGTTTAAAAGGTTTAATTTTTCAAATCGAATTGCATAATAACCCTCCTGCTCTATTAATAGAAATTAATGTTACAGCCGTAGTGACCAGCAAGGTTGCCGTCCAGCTCAAGTATTGGGCATGTCTCAGAGGGTACGTCGTACATAAAAAAGCTTATAATGAAAACAACAACAAAAATCACATATGGGAAACACAAGTTCTCCTTTTTACTTTGGCGACTCATGTATGGGCCTATTTTAGAGCAGATCTTGTGCCTATTAACCGTTTTAGATTTTTTTTATTTAAAAAAATTAATATTTTACTATTTCACATTTTTTGTTAATAAATTGTTAATTCATAAATTTTATTAAATTCTCAAGAT